>BROI01000004.1:0-1207500 GCA_027923505.1 Mayamaea pseudoterrestris
ACCATTTGAGACTTTGCACCTGTCAATGGCCATACCCTGGACATGTTTTGCCTGACTCATTGGGTATTTGGGTGGCCAGGGCATGGGGCGTTTGACAGGGAAGAATCTGCAACTTGTGGTGTTGGCCATACCCACAGTGGAGGCCGTACCCATGGTGTCAGCCTCCAGGCAGTCCTTTTTGCACCATTTGAGACTATGCACCTGTCAATGGCATCCCCTGGACATGTTTTGCCTGACTCATTGGGTATTTGGGTGGCCAGGGCATGGGGCGTTTGACAGGGAAGAATCTGCAACTTGTGGTGTTGGCCATACCCACAGTGGAGGCCGTACCCATGTTGTCAGCCTCCAGGCAGTCCTTTTTGCACCATTTGAGACTATGCACCTGTCAATGGCATACCCTGGACATGTTTTGCCTGACTCATTGGGTATTTGGGTGGCCAGGGCATGGGGCGTTTGACAGGGAAGAATCTGCAACTTGTGGTGTTGGCCATACCCACAGTGGAGGCCGTACCCATGTTGTCAGCCTCCAGGCAGTCCTTTTTGCACCATTTGAGACTATGCACCTGTCAATGGCATACCCTGGACATGTTTTGCCTGACTCATTGGGTATTTGGGTGGCCAGGGCATGGGGCGTTTGACAGGGAAGAATCTGCAACTTGTGGTGTTGGCCATACCCACAGTGGAGGCCGTACCCATGGTGTCAGCCTCCAGGCAGTCCTTTTTGCACCATTTGAGACTATGCACCTGTCAATGGCATACCCTGGACATGTTTTGCCTGACTCATTGGGTATTTGGGTGGCCAGGGCATGGGGCGTTTGACAGGGAAGAATCTGCAACTTGTGGTGTTGGCCATACCCACAGTGGAGGCCGTACCCATGTTTTCAGCCTCCAGGCAGTCCTTTCTGCACCATTTGAGACTCTGCACCTGTCAATGGCCTACCCTGGACATGTTTTGCCTGACTCATTGGGTATTTGGGTGGCCAGGGCATGGGGCGTTTGACAGGGAAGAATCTGCAACTTGTGGTGTTGGCCATACCCACAGTGGAGGCCGTACCCATGGTGTCAGCCTCCAGGCAGTCCTTTTTGCACCATTTGAGACTATGCACCTGTCAATGGCATACCCTGGACATGTTTTGCCTGACTCATTGGGTATTTGGGTGGCCAGGGCATGGGGCGTTTGACAGGGAAGAATCTGCAACTTGTGGTGTTGGCCATACCCACAGTGGAGGCCGTACCCATGGTTGTCAGCCTCCAGGCAGTCCTTTTTGCACCATTTGAGACTATGCACCTGTCAATGGCATACCCTGGACATGTTTTGCCTGACTCATTGGGTATTTGGGTGGCCAGGGCATGGGGCGTTTGACAGGGAAGAATCTGCAACTTGTGGTGTTGGCCATACCCACAGTGGAGGCCGTACCCATGTTGTCAGCCTCCAGGCAGTCCTTTTTGCACCATTTGAGACTATGCACCTGTCAATGGCATCCCCTGGACATGTTTTGCCTGACTCATTGGGTATTTGGGTGGCCAGGGCATGGGGCGTTTGACAGGGAAGAATCTGCAACTTGTGGTGTTGGCCATACCCACAGTGGAGGCCGTACCCATGTTGTCAGCCTCCAGGCAGTCCTTTTTGCACCATTTGAGACTATGCACCTGTCAATGGCATACCCTGGACATGTTTTGCCTGACTCATTGGGTATTTGGGTGGCCAGGGCATGGGGCGTTTGACAGGGAAGAATCTGCAACTTGTGGTGTTGGCCATACCCACAGTGGAGGCCGTACCCATGTTGTCAGCCTCCAGGCAGTCCTTTTTGCACCATTTGAGACTATGCACCTGTCAATGGCATACCCTGGACATGTTTTGCCTGACTCATTGGGTATTTGGGTGGCCAGGGCATGGGGCGTTTGACAGGGAAGAATCTGCAACTTGTGGTGTTGGCCATACCCACAGTGGAGGCCGTACCCATGTTGTCAGCCTCCAGGCAGTCCTTTTTGCACCATTTGAGACTCTGCACCTGTCAATGGCATCCCCTGGACATGTTTTGCCTGACTCATTGGGTATTTGGGTGGCCAGGGCATGGGGCGTTTGACAGGGAAGAATCTGCAACTTGTGGTGTTGGCCATACCCACAGTGGAGGCCGTACCCATGTTGTCAGCCTCCAGGCAGTCCTTTTTGCACCATTTGAGACTATGCACCTGTCAATGGCATACCCTGGACATGTTTTGCCCTTTGATACTCATGGGTATTTTGGTGGCCAGGGCATGGGGCGTTTGACAGGGAAGAATCTGCAACTTGTGGTGTTGGCCATACCCACAGTGGAGGCCGTACCCATGGTGTCAGCCTCCAGGCAGTCCTTTTTGCACCATTTGAGACTATGCACCTGTCAATGGCATACCCTGGACATGTTTTGCCTGACTCATTGGGTATTTGGGTGGCCAGGGCATGGGGCGTTTGACAGGGAAGAATCTGCAACTTGTGGTGTTGGCCATACCCACAGTGGAGGCCGTACCCATGGTGTCAGCCTCCAGGCAGTCCTTTTTGCACCATTTGAGACTATGCACCTGTCAATGGCATACCCTGGACATGTTTTGCCTGACTCATTGGGTATTTGGGTGGCCAGGGCATGGGGCGTTTGACAGGGAAGAATCTGCAACTTGTGGTGTTGGCCATACCCACAGTGGAGGCCGTACCCATGTTTTCAGCCTCCAGGCAGTCCTTTTTGCACCATTTGAGACTATGCACCTGTCAATGGCATCCCCTGGACATGTTTTGCCTGACTCATTGGGTATTTGGGTGGCCAGGGCATGGGGCGTTTGACAGGGAAGAATCTGCAACTTGTGGTGTTGGCCATACCCACAGTGGAGGCCGTACCCATGTTGTCAGCCTCCAGGCAGTCCTTTTTGCACCATTTGAGACTATGCACCTGTCAATGGCATACCCTGGACATGTTTTGCCTGACTCATTGGGTATTTGGGTGGCCAGGGCATGGGGCGTTTGACAGGGAAGAATCTGCAACTTGTGGTGTTGGCCATACCCACAGTGGAGGCCGTACCCATGTTGTCAGCCTCCAGGCAGTCCTTTTTGCACCATTTGAGACTATGCACCTGTCAATGGCATACCCTGGACATGTTTTGCTTGACTCATTGGGTATTTGGGTGGCCAGGGCATGGGGCGTTTGACAGGGAAGAATCTGCAACTTGTGGTGTTGGCCATACCCACAGTGGAGGCCGTACCCATGTTTTCAGCCTCCAGGCAGTCCTTTTTGCACCATTTGAGACTATGCACCTGTCAATGGCATACCCTGGACATGTTTTGCCTGACTCATTGGGTATTTGGGTGGCCAGGGCATGGGGCGTTTGACAGGGAAGAATCTGCAACTTGTGGTGTTGGCCATACCCACAGTGGAGGCCGTACCCATGTTGTCAGCCTCCAGGCAGTCCTTTTTGCACCATTTGAGACTATGCACCTGTCAATGGCATCCCCTGGACATGTTTTGCCTGACTCATTGGGTATTTGGGTGGCCAGGGCATGGGGCGTTTGACAGGGAAGAATCTGCAACTTGTGGTGTTGGCCATACCCACAGTGGAGGCCGTACCCATGTTTTCAGCCTCCAGGCAGTCCTTTTTGCACCATTTGAGACTATGCACCTGTCAATGGCATCCCCTGGACATGTTTTGCCTGACTCATTGGGTATTTGGGTGGCCAGGGCATGGGGCGTTTGACAGGGAAGAATCTGCAACTTGTGGTGTTGGCCATACCCACAGTGGAGGCCGTACCCATGTTGTCAGCCTCCAGGCAGTCCTTTTTGCACCATTTGAGACTATGCACCTGTCAATGGCATACCCTGGACATGTTTTGCCTGACTCATTGGGTATTTGGGTGGCCAGGGCATGGGGCGTTTGACAGGGAAGAATCTGCAACTTGTGGTGTTGGCCATACCCACAGTGGAGGCCGTACCCATGGTGTCAGCCTCCAGGCAGTCCTTTTTGCACCATTTGAGACTATGCACCTGTCAATGGCATACCCTGGACATGTTTTGCCTGACTCATTGGGTATTTGGGTGGCCAGGGCATGGGGCGTTTGACAGGGAAGAATCTGCAACTTGTGGTGTTGGCCATACCCACAGTGGAGGCCGTACCCATGTTTTCAGCCTCCAGGCAGTCCTTTTTGCACCATTTGAGACTATGCACCTGTCAATGGCATACCCTGGACATGTTTTGCCTGACTCATTGGGTATTTGGGTGGCCAGGGCATGGGGCGTTTGACAGGGAAGAATCTGCAACTTGTGGTGTTGGCCATACCCACAGTGGAGGCCGTACCCATGTTGTCAGCCTCCAGGCAGTCCTTTTTGCACCATTTGAGACTATGCACCTGTCAATGGCATCCCCTGGACATGTTTTGCCTGACTCATTGGGTATTTGGGTGGCCAGGGCATGGGGCGTTTGACAGGGAAGAATCTGCAACTTGTGGTGTTGGCCATACCCACAGTGGAGGCCGTACCCATGGTGTCAGCCTCCAGGCAGTCCTTTTTGCACCATTTGAGACTATGCACCTGTCAATGGCATACCCTGGACATGTTTTGCCACATGTTTTGCTTGACTCATTGGGTATTTGGGTGGCCAGGGCATGGGGCGTTTGACAGGGAAGAATCTGCAACTTGTGGTGTTGGCCATACCCACAGTGGAGGCCGTACCCATGTTTTCAGCCTCCAGGCAGTCCTTTTTGCACCATTTGAGACTATGCACCTGTCAATGGCATACCCTGGACATGTTTTGCCTGACTCATTGGGTATTTGGGTGGCCAGGGCATGGGGCGTTTGACAGGGAAGAATCTGCAACTTGTGGTGTTGGCCATACCCACAGTGGAGGCCGTACCCATGTTGTCAGCCTCCAGGCAGTCCTTTTTGCACCATTTGAGACTATGCACCTGTCAATGGCATACCCTGGACATGTTTTGCCTGACTCATTGGGTATTTGGGTGGCCAGGGCATGGGGCGTTTGACAGGGAAGAATCTGCAACTTGTGGTGTTGGCCATACCCACAGTGGAGGCCGTACCCATGGTGTCAGCCTCCAGGCAGTCCTTTTTGCACCATTTGAGACTATGCACCTGTCAATGGCATACCCTGGACATGTTTTGCCTGACTCATTGGGTATTTGGGTGGCCAGGGCATGGGGCGTTTGACAGGGAAGAATCTGCAACTTGTGGTGTTGGCCATACCCACAGTGGAGGCCGTACCCATGTTTTCAGCCTCCAGGCAGTCCTTTTTGCACCATTTGAGACTATGCACCTGTCAATGGCATCCCCTGGACATGTTTTGCCTGACTCATTGGGTATTTGGGTGGCCAGGGCATGGGGCGTTTGACAGGGAAGAATCTGCAACTTGTGGTGTTGGCCATACCCACAGTGGAGGCCGTACCCATGTTGTCAGCCTCCAGGCAGTCCTTTTTGCACCATTTGAGACTATGCACCTGTCAATGGCATACCCTGGACATGTTTTGCCTGACTCATTGGGTATTTGGGTGGCCAGGGCATGGGGCGTTTGACAGGGAAGAATCTGCAACTTGTGGTGTTGGCCATACCCACAGTGGAGGCCGTACCCATGGTGTCAGCCTCCAGGCAGTCCTTTTTGCACCATTTGAGACTATGCACCTGTCAATGGCATCCCCTGGACATGTTTTGCCTGACTCATTGGGTATTTGGGTGGCCAGGGCATGGGGCGTTTGACAGGGAAGAATCTGCAACTTGTGGTGTTGGCCATACCCACAGTGGAGGCCGTACCCATGTTTTCAGCCTCCAGGCAGTCCTTTTTGCACCATTTGAGACTCTGCACCTGTCAATGGCATACCCTGGACATGTTTTGCCTGACTCATTGGGTATTTGGGTGGCCAGGGCATGGGGCGTTTGACAGGGAAGAATCTGCAACTTGTGGTGTTGGCCATACCCACAGTGGAGGCCGTACCCATGTTGTCAGCCTCCAGGCAGTCCTTTTTGCACCATTTGAGACTATGCACCTGTCAATGGCATACCCTGGACATGTTTTGCCTGACTCATTGGGTATTTGGGTGGCCAGGGCATGGGGCGTTTGACAGGGAAGAATCTGCAACTTGTGGTGTTGGCCATACCCACAGTGGAGGCCGTACCCATGGTGTCAGCCTCCAGGCAGTCCTTTTTGCACCATTTGAGACTATGCACCTGTCAATGGCATACCCTGGACATGTTTTGCCTGACTCATTGGGTATTTGGGTGGCCAGGGCATGGGGCGTTTGACATGGAAGAATCTGCAACTTGTGGTGTTGGCCATACCCACAGTGGAGGCCGTACCCATGTTTTCAGCCTCCAGGCAGTCCTTTTTGCACCATTTGAGACTCTGCACCTGTCAATGGCATCCCCTGGACATGTTTTGCCTGACTCATTGGGTATTTGGGTGGCCAGGGCATGGGGCGTTTGACAGGGATGAATCTGCAACTTGTGGTGTTGGCCATACCCACAGTGGAGGCCGTACCCATGTTGTCAGCCTCCAGGCAGTCCTTTTTGCACCATTTGAGACTATGCACCTGTCAATGGCATACCCTGGACATGTTTTGCCTGACTCATTGGGTATTTGGGTGGCCAGGGCATGGGGCGTTTGACAGGGAAGAATCTGCAACTTGTGGTGTTGGCCATACCCACAGTGGAGGCCGTACCCATGGTGTCAGCCTCCAGGCAGTCCTTTTTGCACCATTTGAGACTATGCACCTGTCAATGGCATACCCTGGACATGTTTTGCCTGACTCATTGGGTATTTGGGTGGCCAGGGCATGGGGCGTTTGACAGGGAAGAATCTGCAACTTGTGGTGTTGGCCATACCCACAGTGGAGGCCGTACCCATGTTTTCAGCCTCCAGGCAGTCCTTTTTGCACCATTTGAGACTATGCACCTGTCAATGGCATACCCTGGACATGTTTTGCCTGACTCATTGGGTATTTGGGTGGCCAGGGCATGGGGCGTTTGACAGGGAAGAATCTGCAACTTGTGGTGTTGGCCATACCCACAGTGGAGGCCGTACCCATGTTGTCAGCCTCCAGGCAGTCCTTTTTGCACCATTTGAGACTATGCACCTGTCAATGGCATCCCCTGGACATGTTTTGCCTGACTCATTGGGTATTTGGGTGGCCAGGGCATGGGGCGTTTGACAGGGAAGAATCTGCAACTTGTGGTGTTGGCCATACCCACAGTGGAGGCCGTACCCATGTTGTCAGCCTCCAGGCAGTCCTTTTTGCACCATTTGAGACTATGCACCTGTCAATGGCATACCCTGGACATGTTTTGCCTGACTCATTGGGTATTTGGGTGGCCAGGGCATGGGGCGTTTGACAGGGAAGAATCTGCAACTTGTGGTGTTGGCCATACCCACAGTGGAGGCCGTACCCATGTTGTCAGCCTCCAGGCAGTCCTTTTTGCACCATTTGAGACTATGCACCTGTCAATGGCATCCCCTGGACATGTTTTGCCTGACTCATTGGGTATTTGGGTGGCCAGGGCATGGGGCGTTTGACAGGGAAGAATCTGCAACTTGTGGTGTTGGCCATACCCACAGTGGAGGCCGTACCCATGTTGTCAGCCTCCAGGCAGTCCTTTTTGCACCATTTGAGACTATGCACCTGTCAATGGCATACCCTGGACATGTTTTGCCCTGACTCATTGGGTATTTGGGTGGCCAGGGCATGGGGCGTTTGACAGGGAAGAATCTGCAACTTGTGGTGTTGGCCATACCCACAGTGGAGGCCGTACCCATGGTGTCAGCCTCCAGGCAGTCCTTTTTGCACCATTTGAGACTATGCACCTGTCAATGGCATACCCTGGACATGTTTTGCCTGACTCATTGGGTATTTGGGTGGCCAGGGCATGGGGCGTTTGACAGGGAAGAATCTGCAACTTGTGGTGTTGGCCATACCCACAGTGGAGGCCGTACCCATGTTTTCAGCCTCCAGGCAGTCCTTTTTGCACCATTTGAGACTCTGCACCTGTCAATGGCATCCCCTGGACATGTTTTGCCTGACTCATTGGGTATTTGGGTGGCCAGGGCATGGGGCGTTTGACAGGGAAGAATCTGCAACTTGTGGTGTTGGCCATACCCACAGTGGAGGCCGTACCCATGTTGTCAGCCTCCAGGCAGTCCTTTTTGCACCATTTGAGACTATGCACCTGTCAATGGCATACCCTGGACATGTTTTGCCTGACTCATTGGGTATTTGGGTGGCCAGGGCATGGGGCGTTTGACAGGGAAGAATCTGCAACTTGTGGTGTTGGCCATACCCACAGTGGAGGCCGTACCCATGGTGTCAGCCTCCAGGCAGTCCTTTTTGCACCATTTGAGACTATGCACCTGTCAATGGCATACCCTGGACATGTTTTGCCTGACTCATTGGGTATTTGGGTGGCCAGGGCATGGGGCGTTTGACAGGGAAGAATCTGCAACTTGTGGTGTTGGCCATACCCACAGTGGAGGCCGTACCCATGTTGTCAGCCTCCAGGCAGTCCTTTTTGCACCATTTGAGACTATGCACCTGTCAATGGCATCCCCTGGACATGTTTTGCCTGACTCATTGGGTATTTGGGTGGCCAGGGCATGGGGCGTTTGACAGGGAAGAATCTGCAACTTGTGGTGTTGGCCATACCCACAGTGGAGGCCGTACCCATGTTGTCAGCCTCCAGGCAGTCCTTTTTGCACCATTTGAGACTATGCACCTGTCAATGGCATACCCTGGACATGTTTTGCCTGACTCATTGGGTATTTGGGTGGCCAGGGCATGGGGCGTTTGACAGGGAAGAATCTGCAACTTGTGGTGTTGGCCATACCCACAGTGGAGGCCGTACCCATGGTGTCAGCCTCCAGGCAGTCCTTTTTGCACCATTTGAGACTATGCACCTGTCAATGGCATACCCTGGACATGTTTTGCCTGACTCATTGGGTATTTGGGTGGCCAGGGCATGGGGCGTTTGACAGGGAAGAATCTGCAACTTGTGGTGTTGGCCATACCCACAGTGGAGGCCGTACCCATGTTTTCAGCCTCCAGGCAGTCCTTTTTGCACCATTTGAGACTCTGCACCTGTCAATGGCATCCCCTGGACATGTTTTGCCTGACTCATTGGGTATTTGGGTGGCCAGGGCATGGGGCGTTTGACAGGGAAGAATCTGCAACTTGTGGTGTTGGCCATACCCACAGTGGAGGCCGTACCCATGTTGTCAGCCTCCAGGCAGTCCTTTTTGCACCATTTGAGACTATGCACCTGTCAATGGCATCCCCTGGACATGTTTTGCCTGACTCATTGGGTATTTGGGTGGCCAGGGCATGGGGCGTTTGACAGGGAAGAATCTGCAACTTGTGGTGTTGGCCATACCCACAGTGGAGGCCGTACCCATGGTGTCAGCCTCCAGGCAGTCCTTTTTGCACCATTTGAGACTATGCACCTGTCAATGGCATACCCTGGACATGTTTTGCCTGACTCATTGGGTATTTGGGTGGCCAGGGCATGGGGCGTTTGACAGGGAAGAATCTGCAACTTGTGGTGTTGGCCATACCCACAGTGGAGGCCGTACCCATGTTTTCAGCCTCCAGGCAGTCCTTTTTGCACCATTTGAGACTCTGCACCTGTCAATGGCATACCCTGGACATGTTTTGCCTGACTCATTGGGTATTTGGGTGGCCAGGGCATGGGGCGTTTGACAGGGAAGAATCTGCAACTTGTGGTGTTGGCCATACCCACAGTGGAGGCCGTACCCATGTTGTCAGCCTCCAGGCAGTCCTTTTTGCACCATTTGAGACTATGCACCTGTCAATGGCATCCCCTGGACATGTTTTGCCTGACTCATTGGGTATTTGGGTGGCCAGGGCATGGGGCGTTTGACAGGGAAGAATCTGCAACTTGTGGTGTTGGCCATACCCACAGTGGAGGCCGTACCCATGGTGTCAGCCTCCAGGCAGTCCTTTTTGCACCATTTGAGACTATGCACCTGTCAATGGCATACCCTGGACATGTTTTGCCTGACTCATTGGGTATTTGGGTGGCCAGGGCATGGGGCGTTTGACAGGGAAGAATCTGCAACTTGTGGTGTTGGCCATACCCACAGTGGAGGCCGTACCCATGTTTTCAGCCTCCAGGCAGTCCTTTTTGCACCATTTGAGACTCTGCACCTGTCAATGGCATCCCCTGGACATGTTTTGCCTGACTCATTGGGTATTTGGGTGGCCAGGGCATGGGGCGTTTGACAGGGAAGAATCTGCAACTTGTGGTGTTGGCCATACCCACAGTGGAGGCCGTACCCATGTTGTCAGCCTCCAGGCAGTCCTTTTGCACCATTTGAGACTATGCACCTGTCAATGGCATACCCTGGACATGTTTTGCCTGACTCATTGGGTATTTGGGTGGCCAGGGCATGGGGCGTTTGACAGGGAAGAATCTGCAACTTGTGGTGTTGGCCATACCCACAGTGGAGGCCGTACCCATGGTGTCAGCCTCCAGGCAGTCCTTTTTGCACCATTTGAGACTATGCACCTGTCAATGGCATACCCTGGACATGTTTTGCCTGACTCATTGGGTATTTGGGTGGCCAGGGCATGGGGCGTTTGACAGGGAAGAATCTGCAACTTGTGGTGTTGGCCATACCCACAGTGGAGGCCGTACCCATGGTGTCAGCCTCCAGGCAGTCCTTTTTGCACCATTTGAGACTATGCACCTGTCAATGGCATACCCTGGACATGTTTTGCCTGACTCATTGGGTATTTGGGTGGCCAGGGCATGGGGCGTTTGACAGGGAAGAATCTGCAACTTGTGGTGTTGGCCATACCCACAGTGGAGGCCGTACCCATGTTGTCAGCCTCCAGGCAGTCCTTTTTGCACCATTTGAGACTCTGCACCTGTCAATGGCATCCCCTGGACATGTTTTGCCTGACTCATTGGGTATTTGGGTGGCCAGGGCATGGGGCGTTTGACAGGGAAGAATCTGCAACTTGTGGTGTTGGCCATACCCACAGTGGAGGCCGTACCCATGTTGTCAGCCTCCAGGCAGTCCTTTTTGCACCATTTGAGACTATGCACCTGTCAATGGCCTACCCTGGACATGTTTTGCCTGACTCATTGGGTATTTGGGTGGCCAGGGCATGGGGCGTTTGACAGGGAAGAATCTGCAACTTGTGGTGTTGGCCATACCCACAGTGGAGGCCGTACCCATGGTGTCAGCCTCCAGGCAGTCCTTTTTGCACCATTTGAGACTATGCACCTGTCAATGGCATCCCCTGGACATGTTTTGCCTGACTCATTGGGTATTTGGGTGGCCAGGGCATGGGGCGTTTGACAGGGAAGAATCTGCAACTTGTGGTGTTGGCCATACCCACAGTGGAGGCCGTACCCATGGTGTCAGCCTCCAGGCAGTCCTTTTTGCACCATTTGAGACTATGCACCTGTCAATTGCAACGACGAAAGCAGCGACAGGGTTTGACCAGCAAGATTCGAAGCCTCACCACCAACATGTTGAACAAGAATTCGGGTTCCGCGGTAGTCAAGCAGCAGCGCGATCGGTTCGCCGAAGCCAACTTTGATACCGCTCCGCCGTCCATGATGCGGGCATCTTCGGGGCGAGACGCATACGGCGAAGGCGGCGGCGGTAGTGGCCACTACAGTCACTACGGTGACGCGCCGTACGGTCGACGGTTCAGCACGTCGCAAACGTCGTCGCAGGATATCATGCCACCGCCACCGCGGCGACAAGCGCGACGGGGCGATTTGGAAGAAACGTATGCAAGCAGCAAGAGTTTCAGTGGGTCTTTCAATTTACATAATAATAGTAATGATGCATGGTATGAAGACAATGGTGAATCGGATGAGCTTGCTGAACATGCGCAGCACGTTGCTTCTGTGGATGAGGACGAGGACGACGGCGGCATGCTGGCTATTTTGCAGAGGCAGCTGCTGGCGAAAGCGGCGGTCGAAGCGCAGCAGCGGCATGAACAACAAGCAACACTACACGCGTATCCAACGATGAGGCCCATGGATCCAAATGGGCAAGCAGGCATTTCCATGGGAATGGACGCGATTGGAGCAATGCGAAATCTACATTTAGGACCGCCGCAAGTTCAGCCCCAACCATACTTTGAAACATACCATGCCGTCATGCCGAGTGCACCGATTGCATCAATAGCAGCGCAGTTGGATAGAATGCAAGTGGATGCAGCGGCCATGCAGCCGACGCCATTGCCACCTTCATTCAATGGCGGCGCCCAAGCTCAAACGTACGCGCAGCCATCGCAAATACAGCCGGTAGGCTCGTTCGAAGTTCCCACATTCAAGTCACGCGCGAGCGGCCGCTTCTCCAGTATAGGTGAGCTAGAAGACGGGCAACTTGAGACTCTTTTGACCGGATTGGATGTAAGTTTATCCGATTTGAACTTTGACGATGCGCAGCAACAGCAGCAGCAACAACAGCAACAACACCACTACCAACAACGGCACGCGCAAGTATAGATTATTCAATGGATTGATGTCTGTACACAAATCATCTGCACTATTGGGTGCATCTGTTAGCCACAAATAGAAAATACGATAACAAGAACCATATATTCTTTACATATTGATCAATTTCAAATCCACTATAAAGTAGGACCAACGCATCCGTTTTGCAACTATCACGACAAATTCTCCGCGAAAAAGGCATCCGCATCCACCAAATCAAACTCTTGCTCCGAAACCGGTGGCAGTCCCTGCAGCTTTAGCTTTTGGTTGAATCGGTGCCAATCTGATTTAAAGTGAGTGCGATAGGCAGCAGCGCTGGGAAATGAGCCGCCGCAAGTGTTGCAACTCTTGGCATCTGGGTCAGTATACGTTGCCATTGCGGTACTGGCTAGAGCGTTGCTTGAGCGACTGGTTGTAGCTTCTGGCGCAATTTTATCCGATGAATCTGCATCCTCCTCATCCGCTGCCTCCTGCTGACGCTTGGACATTTTTGAATGCTTCTTTTGCTGCTGCCGAAGCTGCTTGCGCGACATTGGAACAACAGTCTCCTCCTTATCCGATTCAGAATCGTCACTCGCATTATCAGTATTATCATTATTTCGAAGAGACACTCCTGCCATTCTTTGCTCGGTAATGTCCAGTTCCGAGTCACTGCTGCTACTGCCCGAGCTGCTTTCGGAGTGCTTGTCGCGTTGTTGCTTGAGCTTGTCACTCTCGTTAACGTTTGCAGTTCCGGCTAGCGTTTTCGCGCGCAAGTCGTTATTAATACCTCTTTCGCCGGAACGGTTGCCCTGCTGAGCAATATTAGCATTCACATCCGTCACCACTTGCTGGTGCACAATTTCCAGCTTTCCTCCCTTGATGGACTGCACCAGCTGATCAAGGTTTCGATACAGCGACGGATCAACCTGAATGCGAATGACAAACAATGCATCACTTGTAGTCGCAGCATTCGTCGTTGGCTCCTGTCGCTCCACCATGAGAATAATCACAGGCGGTTCCATCTCCTTGAGCGTCGCCATGACTGAATCCTGCTCCTCGTGGGTGCATGTCAACAGGAGCTCCATTTTCGCACGCTCAATATCCAACACATTCTGTTGCTTCAAATACTTTAACGCATCCAAATACTGCTTTTTCAACGCTTTATGGGGCTGCACATTGTATCCGCTCGACGAAAGCGCACTCTGAATCTGCAACACCGTGTAGGGTTGCTGCGTCACCGAGTGCACGCAGTGGTTGGCCATCCACGTCGAAATCCGCGCCAGCGAGTCCGCCTGCTGGAGCTCCCGCTCCTTGTCCGACACTTGAACAATAGATTTGGGATGATTCAAAATAATCTTGACAATCACTTGTTGGTCCGTCGTGTCAAAGACTTGGCGCAAGTCTTGCGTCTTGGCGAATTGTCCCTTGCTCACGTTGGTGAAAACGCGATCGGCTTGCAGCACTTCGGAAATGTCCGTCTCGTGACCGCTTCGATAATCCATAATCTTGTTGCGATAGCAAGCAATTTCGAATCGCTTGCCTTGCAACTGCAATTTGACGACGGCCACATTGGTGAGCTTGACTTGATTGATGGGTTGTTGAATTAAACGAGACATGGTGCTACTGCTGGTAGGGAACCTGAAAGTAGTTGGCTGCCAAAGGCGGTTAATTTATCACCAAAGCAATGGTGAATCTGGCGGATAAATCGTGCGCGGCTATTAATTTTTCGTTTGCTAGTCGCCTTGCGATCAATTCTGGAGGGCTGATGTGAAACGTGCGGCAGATTTGCCATGGCCTCGTTTCTGTGCGCCCGCGTTTCAAAACGTCGTACCGGCATACAGTACGAACAGACAGTAACAGTGTGACAGCATTGTTTGCTGCGATGACGCCAGCGAGGGACGACGACGTTGGCCTCGGAAGCTGCAACCACATCCTTGGATCAACCATGGGAAGCAAAAAGAACAAAAGCTCTTTCGCCTCGCTATCAATCTAAAAGAGTAGACTCATCTCGCTACATTATACGGCTTCAAGTACCGGTAGTCATGGCTCCTCGCGCTCAAACGCCAACGGACGCGTCTCTCGTTAACGAGACGATTGAGCAGCCCTCTCCCAAGCGTGCTGCTGCAAACGGCCAACAGGAGAGCATTGCTCCAAAGCAAAAACGATTTCATACCTTTCATCATGAGCTTAATGTGTATACCTTTGGTTTCCTTTTTTTCATGTACAAAATCTTTGTCATTCCTCCCATGATGGTCAAGATCTCACTGACACTGATTGCATTGGATGCCGCCAAGTATTACTACTACAAAGGAAGTAAACCCGGCGTAGTTTATACACTGCCTTTCGTCTCGCTGATTGCCATGATCATCAAACCGACGCGTTTCTGGGCGGAAATGGCTGACATTGCTATGGAATCCGAAGCTGGCATGTGTACCAACTTGTTGGTGAGCAACTTTATGGTGTTTTGCACCGATCCGCAACTCTGTCGAGACATTTTGACGGGAGAAGGATCGTTTGGTGTATACGCCCATCCAAATGCTCTCTGGCTCTTTGATCCAGATAATCTCATTTACCTTGACCGGGAACCGCACAAAAAGTTTCGCGCCATTTTGACGCCGGCACTCTTCTCCAGCGAGGCCTTGGCCCAGTACGCGCAGGCGCAGGAACGCGTCGTGCGAGCCTACATGGTCAAGTACAAGGAGAAGTGCACTGCTTCCGGCAAGCCGATTGACTTGAAAACTAGCTTTCGCAGCATGGCTGCCGCATCGTCGCAGGAATCATTCATTGGGCCTTATCTGACGGATGAGATTCGTAGCCACTTGGAGCGTGATATACTCACCTTTACCATGGGCTTTCTCTGCTTTCCGTTTCCATATTTCTTTGGACTTAGCAAAGCCATTCAGGCCAAGCATCGCATTGAAAAGACCGTCATGGAGATTGTTCCCAAGGCGCGTGCTTATATTGCGGCTGGCAATGAACCGCGCTGCATGATTGAACACTGGTGTAAAAGCATTATTGACGCTGCCAAGGAGCTTGGCTGTGAGCCGCACGAGGTGCCTCAGTGCAAGGATAACGATTTGGCTCGATCAGTGCTTGACTTTATGTTTGCCGCGCAGGATGCCACCAACTCGGCTCTTGCAGCGTCAGTTGATGTGCTGGATGCGCGTCGAGATGTTTTAACAAGGCTCCGGCAGGAAGTTGATGACAAGTGTGGAAAGGGAGAAATTTGGAGCCAGTCACGTGCCGTTGATGGCTTGCCCTACCTTGCCAAGGTTGCGAATCAGCTTTTGCACCACAAGCCGCCCGTTCCAATGATTCCTCACATTACCAAGAAGCCAGCCATGCTAGGGGGTCATGCTTTGCCCAAGGGATGCGTCGCTATTCCATCGATTCAGTACTCTGCTCGTGCTAGTGGAGCGAGTATTGAGTTTTTACCCGAGCGCGAGGATCAGGACTCGCAGTTTGTCAAGACGGTGACGTTTGGAGGTGGCCAACACAAGTGTCCCGGAAGGAGGTATGCTGAGTCGCTGCTCAATGTCTTTTTGGCGGTAGTTGCGCAAGAGTATGATTTTCATCGCACTGGACGTCGTCCTACCGCCGATGAGTTTGTTTACTTTCCGACCATTTTTCCGGAGGATTGTAACTTTGTGATCAAGGCGAGAAGCAATTAAGCAATGATTTGGTCACATGTTATCTTGATAGTGTGCTTGGTTTTTGTTGTTGATGTGCTGTGATGATGATCATATGATCCAAGCTGTCTATCGGTTCAATTTGGTTATTATGTGTGAGATGTAGGAAGACCGGTGGAGTTGGCTATCACTTGAAAGGAGCTTAACATTCGATAAGCCATATAAGTGTATTTCTTGCTAAATTACACATGTGCGGCCTTCCATTAGCTCCCTAGTAAACTTGCACTAGTTAATAATCAAATGTCAAATGCATGCGTTTCGAAACGTCGTGACGGTTTTGCAGTACGACGCCGCGTAAAAAAGCCAACGGCATTGCGGCGTTTATAATAGTAACTCATCAAAGAGTTCTTTAGTCATACACATGGCAATGGGCCTTGTAAGTTATTATAAAAGACGGACCAGTCATTGACAATTGTGCCAATCAGACCAAACAGATCAGCCTACGGAAAGCATCCCGTTGGGCACTGTCCCAAACTTGAGGTACAATTGTTATAGTCTACTTCAACAAATGTATCTGCAGAAACAGGATCCTGAGGGTACTCGTATGCTGACTAATATTTACCGTTAATCGCACAGAGGAAGTTGACAGAATGCTATTCTCCTCTTACAAATAGACGTGCGGCAGGCTTACATTCCATCGAGTGGTGTCTCGTTACGCCAGGCTAATCAGCATTTCAGCATCAAGCCCTCGTATGTTATCAAACAATAGTCGGATAATCATTCGTCCACCCTCCGCTCCACCATCGGCATTAGCCCTATTCCAATCAAACTCGACCGTTCGGACTACATCGAATTTCCCCAACCTGTCGATTCGGATTGACGACTGTCCCAAAAGCATCTTTTGGTGATAGCTACCAAGAAGAATCGTCAAGGAAACTTCATTGTCGGCCTTGTCTCGTTGGCGTTCCATCTGTAAATGCATTTCAAGCTTGCCGACTGCCTTTCCGGTCACCTTATTGATATGATGAGAGACCGCACACTTATTCAAGTTGACGAGTGGCAATCTAAAAAGGGTGGTGATGGCCACATCAACTCTCTTCTTGTCCAAACGCGTCAATTGTGAAATGGTATTCACAGCAGTTGCACGTGGCATCGCGCGAATTTCTCGTAAAGAAATGGTATGGTTGCTGGTCTTCTGCTTGTTTACCGTAAGCTCAGGAGCACCAACTAGGAGCAACACGGGGTCGCTCTGTGGTGTACTTTTGGTTGCAACGAATTGTCGCGTCCGAGAAAATTGCGTCAGCAACTCGAAGCTGCCTGGCTGCTCCTTGTCCTGGCCAGCGATAAACTCCATCGCCGCTAGCAGACGGGGTATATTGTCGACCACGCTCATTGTATCGTTCACGTAGTCGGTGATCGGAAGCTTGGCACGCTGCAAATAGGCTTGCACAAGCAAAAAGCATTTTGTGTGAGGATCTTGGAAGATCTCAACATTGTAACTTCGCCGACCGGAAAGCAGCATCGTCATGTCTGGGCCCCACATGAGACTACGGCTTAGCTCCTCGTTTAAATGCTCCTCATTATGGCGGACAGGGTGTTCGTCAAACTCATGTGTGGAACAGAGCGTGTACAACAGCCATCCGGATGCAACTTCGTCGATGCCTGGCGAGCGTTCAAATGAACTCAAAGTCGTTTTAAGGGAGTCGCTGACTTTGGAATTTGTTTCTTCTTCAAGGTATTTCAGAACAATGCGTCGGCCTTCTTTGACGCCAAACTGCATTTGTTTTGGTGTGCGATGGCTGAGATAATAACTCGCAGCTGCAATAGACAATGGAGTAGACTTAACCTGGGCAGTGTCGTCGTTTGGCTGAGTAACGATGCAGCCGCTCTCGTCAAGTTGGGCCAGCGTGTCTTTTACAGTGGAAAAGAGAAACTCTTCGACGTCATCGTCGTCGGATGACTTGGCGCCATAATAAGATGGGTTGGCTTTTACCCGGCGCGCAAAAAATGTCCACGACAGATAACCCAGCGCATCCACCGTCGTTGATATCGTCCCACTTGCAATTTCAGCATTAATGTTTTCGCATAATTTTTCTTGTAGACACGACTCCACTGGGAACGAGGTATACTACGTAAAATTGACACGCAAGGGTTAGTATGTAAACATGTGTGCGCTCACAGCAAGCAGAGAAACGTTCGCTCACCAAAAACTTCTTATAAAAATTCTTCTTGTCTTCAGTAGCCATTACCACCGCGAATGCTTGCGTATCAAATCCTGGCCTGCCAGCGCGACCAATCATCTGCAAAACATCAGTCAAGGGATAATCTACGTAACGCGAAGACTTCCCATCAAAATATTCGGTTCCTTTAACAATGCATAATCGTCCGGGCAAATTCAGGCCCCAGGCAAGGGTACTATGTACAGGATGAGAGTATTGTAGATCAGCGCAAGAAGTCACTCGGCAAACGATGACACTATAAATGACTTACGCAGTTGCGACCAAAACACGAATCCGACCTTCTAAAAACAATCGCTCAACAACCTCTCGATCAGCAGAAGTAAGGCCCGCATGATGCAAACCGATGCCAAACGTCAGCGTATGGCGTAGTGACTCGTCGCGGATATTCTCGGCAACCGATTCGATGTAGTCTTGGCTACAGTCCAGAAAGGACATAGGCTGTTCATCACTAGCTGCATAGCTAATTAAATCAATCGCCGTGAGACGAGTCTGGCGACGCGAAGCAACAAATATAAGAGTTGGTTTCGTCGGAGCATAGTCCTTTATAGCCGCATAGCAAGGCTTGTTCATCGTTGCCATTCTGGGGCAATAATGCTTGCCGGAAAATCCCTGAACGTGCACCGCGATGGGTATCGGCCTAACATATTGAGAGAAATTGAACAGACCTTGTCGGTTGCTCGTACACGTACTTTCTGTCTCAATGCCAATCCAAGCGCCTAAATCGACGGCGTTCGCGAGGGACGTGGAAAGCCCGACAATACGTGTTTCTTCCTCGCCCTTCGGCCCTTTCGATTGTTGCAGCGTTCGAGAAATAAACCGGGTCCTACTAACAATGGCTTCGAGGACAGCTCCTCTTTCTTCGCCGAGCAAGTGCACTTTAACGAATAGAAAAGATTGAATTAGATGCAATACTGGTGATCACTAGTCCATAGTCGACACTAGCTTACCTTCGTCTATCACGAGAAGGCCCACACGTTTCACGAACGATTTTTCCTTAACGGCGTCCCCCGTTTGAAAACCTCGCCATCCGCGTGAGAGAAGATCCCATTTTTCAGGTGTGCATACTAGCACATCCGATCGTTCCAGCCGTGACAAATCATGATGCGTATCACCCGACAATTCCAAGACGTTCCAGTTAAGGGGTGGCGCACCAAGTCGTCGCTGCCAATCCTTCAGTCTCTCTCGGGCAAGCGCCTTTAGTGGAGCAATGTAAACGCAGATGCTTGAGGGTCGGAGTTTCTTCATTCGGAGAAGAGCTAACTCTGCGACGATTGTCTTGCCACTTCCTGTTGGCGCACCCAGCAGAACGGGAGAATCCGTATGGTAGAGAACATGAAACAATTGCGTCTGAATCGGGTTAAATGCATGAAACGGATACAATTTTTCATAAGCAGCATTTTGTAAAGCCGACGTCGGAAGGGGAGTCAAGTCTTGAAGCTTCGTCAACACTTCATCTTGCTTGGGTAACTGAGATTCTTCAATAGAGATAGGTACAACCTGCTCAACACCGACCCACGAGTCGGATATGATCTTTACCACAAATTGGCCTGACTCGCCAAAAATTGGTGCCATGGCATCAATCGCAAATGAGCTTGCACTCTTTGCTTTTGTCAGTGTGAACTGCTCATGGTGGTAGATGCGCTTACTCTCAGTGTTCTCGATCCAGAACCAAAATGATTGTCCGCCCCCATGCCATCGTCCATGCCAAACAAACGCCGGCGACAATGTGACGTGGAATTTGAGTATACTACCTGTTACAGGCAACACACGACACTCCACCTCAAATTGAGGAAGCATACGGATCAAACTTTGTACTTTCTCGCCACCTTTGTTCCAATGACAAAGGCTACCAACCTCATTTGGGTGCAGGTCGAGCAAAGACGTGACTGACGCAAGCCCACTGTATTCGGAGCTGACGGCCTTTTCGAGATGTAGAAGCGCATTATCGCGAATCTCGCCTTCAAACTGTCGTAATGGTGTTTGAAACCACCAGATTCGATTATCAACGCTCTTCGCAATCCGTAACAGTTTCATTGCTGACCCAGCATCACCTTGCTTGAGACACATCTCAAAAAGCGCCCGCGCGATACGTCCAGCGTTCGCCGAGATATAATTAACGTCTGATATGAGTGTAAAACTAGTTATCCGTTCCTTTGATATGTAGGCCTGAATAAGCAGGAAGGCCTTGTCTGTGGCACTAGTAACGAGGCCTCTGCCCCGATCATCAAGTCCAGCACCTCTAATCTCCAAGGGACAATTGCCAGCAATCTTCTCAAGTTCCTCCAGTTCTTCTTGCCGCACTTTCATATTCTGAAACTCGCTAGCCGATGCAATGGTGTGAACAAGGGATGCATTCGAAAGATTTTTGTTACTTCCCATCTGTTCATTAAACGTCGCCACACTCTCAGATTGAACGTAAAAGTGAGCGGCTGTTCGTCCCATTTCTCTGGCAGACAAATTGCCGGATGCTTGTGCATAGGCGATCATCTTAGTGGCACTAAGATGCTTCGCGGCATGCACGATGAGCTCGCGGCGGCGAGACACAAGCGTTGGATCATCATTCTTCTCCTCGGGTTTGATTCCATACGCCAGAGGATTGCCAAGCATTCTGATATGCAGGTACGTGTATCCAAGCCATTGCACGGCTTCTTGTATGGTCGACACGGTTCCACCCACAATCTCTGCGTTCAAATGATCTGGAAGTTGTTTGATAAAGTTTGACTCGATTGGGACGGCACGGACAAGTTTTGTTATATATCGCTGATAAGCGTCATACGACGTTATTAAAGTTGCTTCACCTGAAGAGTCAAACTGCGGTCGACCAGCTCGTCCAAAAATTTGTTGCACATCCAAAATCGATAGATCGACGGCGCCACCCTTCTCAGGGTTGTACACTTCTGTTCCTTTTATTATCACCCTGTTGTACAGCAAGAGTGACGCTGTTGTGAGAATCAAGTTCCGCTATTGTGTAGTATAAAACAAATACAGCACCAATATTCCTACGTGTGCGCCGGAAGATTAATTCCCCATGCTAGCGTCTAGTCGATGAAGTGATAAGTAGGGTTAGTGCACGCTTTTACGAGAAGATGCACGACATCCAACGAAAACTTACGCTGTCATTTCAGAAACCGAGCGAGTACGGCGACGAATGTAAGTGCACGAATGGAAAACCAATAAACACAAGCGTATAATCACTATTTTTTGCATGGCTTACGCTGTGCAGCATAGGACTTTTATGGCACCGTCGCTAAACATGTTCTCCGTCAGCTTGCGGTCGCCACGCAACATTCCAGCATGGTGAATTCCCATACCATTCTGGAAATGTATGGCTACTTGACGGTCCCTCGACTTGATCACCTTGTCCTTGTATCTACTATATGCATCTCCGGCAACACCGTCCTTCCCAGCTGTGACGAAATGACTTTCGAGAGCGCCATCTGCTGCAGCGAGATCCGCCAACGCGCGCGCCGTATCACCAGTACCCTTTCTTGAATGCACAAATACCATTACTTGATAGCCACGACGTAGCGAATCAATGACGATGTCATAGCAAATCTCATTCATTTTTAAATCCCTTTGCCTTCGATCCTTCGTTGAGATCCCAATCATTGATTGTTGCAAAGGCACCGGGCGAAATTCAGGCCCAAAGAAAAAGATTCCTCGAGGAGGCACTTGAAGAAAGTTCGCGACATCCATATAATTCGGCAGTGTTGCCGACAAGGCCACAATTCGAAGTTGGCGCTGACGCGCTTCCACGAGCCTGTGATGTCGAGCCACTACGGACTCAATGACAGCGCCTCGATCATCCGCTAGCAAATGGACCTGAGCCGTAGGGCAGGGGGCGTCAGCGATGATGAAACACTCACAACACAAATAACAATGGAAACTATTGTCATCGTACCTCGTCAATAATCAAGAGACCACACTGATTGCCGAGCGAAAGTTCATCCGTGCCGGACTTGCGCGTCACAACATCCCATTTTTCGGGAGTTGTGACAATGACATTGGCCGACTCTGCTTCGGCCCGGGTCAGTTGCATGTCGCCCGTTAGTTCGCGCACGATGAGCCGCAACGATTTCAGCTTGGAGGAAAACTTTTCGACAACTTCCTGCGCCAATGCCTTCATTGGTGCAATGTAGACAACCTTGCGTCCAGTCTCCATAATGGTTTGGTTGCTCGCTGACGCGCCTGGAAGCAACCCAACGTCTCGAAAATGCGAGACTACCGTCAACATTGCCACGTTCGTTTTCCCAGCTCCCGTGGGCGCACACACAAGCATGTTTTCACGGCCCCAAAAGGCAACGTCAAAGACTGTTGATTGCATCGGATTGAGTGTTTCCGTACCGTCAAACGCGCGCTGGCAGGCTTCGTCCATTACTTCACGAATCTTGAGACGGTCCGGTAGCTTTGACTCATCTCGACGAGCAGCTGGAATGATAACCTTTTCGTAGCCACTCCCCTTTTCAAATATTGTTCCAAACGGCAACCCCTTATCGTTGTAGTATTGCTTGGCACCACTTGCCAGCAGCGAATCCTGCAGTGCCTCCAAATCATTTGTCGATTTCTTCATCAAGCCCCCCGGTCCTCGCTCCTGCAAGTCAAGTTTCCAAAAGATTTCATCGTCAAGAATGGCACCTTGCTCCTTGGCGCGAGCCAATGCTTGCGCCGCCTTTTTCTCGAGTCGCTCCACCTGCTTGACGGCGTCGCGATTGGATTGTCGAACCACCGAGTGCGTCAGCGTTTCTGATGAGTTACTATATAAATTGGCGTTCTCCAGCTCCTGTCGTGCCAGCTCGGCCAGTTGCGCCGCTTCCCTGGCTTCCTGCAGCAAAAATTGTCGCTTTTCTTCCTCCAAGTCAAGGTAGACTGAATCGGATGCAATAATATTGCCATTTTGCACTGCTGCATCTCCCGATACTAGTTCGTCTCGCCGCATGTTACGAGCAATCTCCCGCATCACTGGCATGATCTCCAACAAGACTGCCATGGCCTGATCGGACGACCCAAGCACGTCAAAGAGGGCAGCCTGCTGCGACGCTTCGTCGAGTGATTCGTTCGTTGCCACGTCGAAAATGCACTCGGCCAAGTAGTTGGCACCCAATGCGGATGATACAGTGGAACAATGTTTCAGCAGCCATGATGCATTGATGAGTGATGTTGAGGAGGCTGGATAATCTTGCAATGGTGAAGATGCTTCGTTGAATGATTCTCTTGACGCATGAGACGACTTTAGAATGGGCAGAGCGTCACGTAATGCGACGGCGAGGTCAACAAAAGCTGACTGCACCTTTGCATCACATACAGGTGCTTTCTTCTTGTTGGAACAAAGACCTTTGAGGAAGGCTTCCATATTATAGATTAGAAAGCGTGGGTTGCTAATGGTCGTCAGTCGTCGAGGCTTGTCGAGGCTCGAGAGGCAGGTCGAAAGGTTTTCGAGTGTGGTGGCAACGCCTTTTTCAACCTTTACCAAACACCACAGTAAGTCAATGTCACTCTTGGACCAGATCAGCCGGCTTTCAACTCAGTCTCTTGATCCCGTACGGTAGCAAGCTGGGATGACGAGTGATGGCTCGCACGTTTCGCGGCGGCGAGGAATGCCAGACACGCTGCGACTTTTTAGAACTGCTGCGACAATAATTCACGCAACCGCGCCGACGCAACGGAAAATGCGCCTTCATCGAGGAACCGATTCAGAATCATGGCAGCAGCAGCGTCGTCTTCATCTTCCATCGCACCACTGTCTCTTACTGTCTTGATCATGTCTAATTGGAAGAATGAACATTCGTTTGGAACGCCGCCTCCAGCTCCAATAGGCAGCATGTGCGCTTTATTTGGTGCGGCGCCGGCTCCTCCCCTCTTTGGCGAAACATCTGCAGCTCCGCACAGTTTTGGCGGGTTTGGAGGAGGCCATTGATTCTCGGCGTCATCTGGAGGATTTGGATTCCCGTCGGCGACGTCTGGAGCATTTGGAGCGCCGGCTCCAGCTCCAAGTGGCAGCTTTTTTTGTACAACGCCAGCTCCAAGCAGCTTATTTGGTGCGGCGCCAGCTCCTTCACTCTTTGGCGAAACATCCGCAGCTCCGCACAGCTTTGGCGGGTTTGGAGGAGACCATGGATTCTCGACGACCTCTGGAGGATTTGGAGCGCCGCTGGCGACTTCTGGAGGATTTGGGTTTGAAATGCAGCCTTTTCTCTCGGCTTTTGGAGCGCCGTTGGCGACATCTGGAGGATTTGGTTTTGGAACGCAGCCTGGTTTCTCGGCTTTTGGAGCGCCGTCGGCGACATCTGGAGGATTTGGGTTTGGAACGCAGCCTGGTACGTCGCTAAATTGGATGGGCGGATTTTCCGGGGCTACGGCAGCTTTTGGAGCGTTGCAGCAGCCGCAGCCACACATACCTTTCATTGGACGTAAGAAAGATCCAGCTCACCGCTTTGACCTGCCTCGCTCGCCTTTTCCTTTCGCGACAGCTCCCGCTTCGCATGAGTCAGCCGGATTTGGAACCGCGCCGTCCTTTGGTTTTCCGCCGGCCGCCGCAACTGGCTTTGCGCCACCTGCTTTTGGATCGAATAGCTTTTCTTTCGCTTCAATTCAAGCTGCAGCTGCAGCTGCCTTTCGAGCCCCCACTTGCCGCAACAATTCAGTCGTCCCAACGTCAAAGACGGGCGGCAGCAACTCGGTCCTTGTCGGACATCTTGCGCAGGAAATTGTTGATCGCATCAACAAGCTCGAGTACAATGACTGGAAGGAGAAGGTCTTTGGCTACTTTAGCCGCAAGTCGATCCAGGCGCAGTCGGATTCGAACATGATGGATGAAGACTTTGGAGACAAGTTGCTCGCTCTTCTGAAGCATTTGGAAGTGCTTGCCAAGATCTCCGTCTTGAAGCTGGTGGTGTGGAAGGCCAAGTGTCGTTTGCACTCGAGCGACGAAAACGCCGACCCGCTTGGCGCCGTCATGTGGTACAGTAAGGGATGGAAAAAAGTCAAGCAGCATTACGTTGACGACGCGGCGATTGAAACGGTTGCGAAACTCATTCGGCCATGGCTCGGGGAGTAAGCGAGCGACAAGAGTAATTACATCAATGAAACATGAAAGCGACATGAGTGTCGGGGTTTGACAGCAACAGATTACATCAATGAAACATGAAAGCGACATGAGTGTCGGGGTTTGACAGCAACAGAAAACAAGAGTTTTCGAGTAGAGTACAGGATTCTTGCGACGGCGATCCAATAATAGTACTAACAGTAAACTAACATACTACTTACGCAATACTCTATGGTCTATCGTGGATACTTCAGAGTGCGTGGCTGATATCTTGGCAATTTACAGAAGTCACCAAAACAGTAAGTCAACAAAGAAGCTGTTAACATAGTTGACACAGATGACCTGTACGCTCGTTCATTTGCCAAATCCCGTGGCAAGCTGCGATATCAAGAGGCGTGTTGCCTCTCGCAACCCAGTTTCGCTCCCGCGGGGAATGTCAAACTCGCTCCGACTTCTGTACCCGGTACGACACACAATCCGGCAACTACAGCTCGCGCACAACGGAAATCGCCATCGTGGAACTGGTTCAGCTTTTTGGCAGCAGCCGCGCAGCGTTGCCGTGGATTTCATCGCACCACTCTTGTCAATTAACTGCCTTGATCATGTTTCGATATCCTCCGAACAACGACAATTCTAATTTCGGAGCGCCAGCTGCTCGCGGTGGCGGATTATTTGGACCGCCGCCAGATGCTCCTGATGGCGGTGCGCCGCAAGGTGGTGCCTTTGGTGCGCCAGTTCCAGCGGGTCTGATGCCGCCCGTAGACGGGTTTGAAGGAGGCTTTGGGTTTGCAGCTGCAAGCGTTGGTGTCGAAGATCCTCCAGCTGCTCGTCCACGTTTCGGCTTTGGAGCGCCATCTGCGGCTGCAGATGGAGGCGGCCTCCCTTTGCTCAATGCCTACCATGAACGTCAACAGCAAGGAGTGCTGCCGCCGAGCAGTTTTTTATTTCGTAATCCGCCTCGCAATACTCAGGCGCCAGTCGCTACGTATCCGTGTTTTCGTTTTGACTCGCAGTTGCATATACAAGAGCCTAGTACCGGTAGTTTCTGGCCGGCAGCAGTGTTTAAAAACTCGGCGGATGACCGTCCCATCCTTGCTGGCTTCATTGGAGAGGATATGATCGACCGCATTGAGAAGCTCGAACACAATGCGTGGAAGGAGCAAGTTTATGGCTACTTGTGCCGCAAATTCATCCACTTGCAGATGCCTAATAGTCAAGACGCCTTGGACGAAGTTGGAGACCAAGTTCGTTCGCTTTTGAAGCATTTGGAAGTGCTCGCCAAGACTGTCCTTTTGAAGCTTGTCGTCTGGAAATCAAAATGCCGCTTGCATGAGGTCGAGGAGAATACCAATCCATTTGGTGTCATGTTGTGGTCGGGCAAGGGATGGAAGAAGGTCAAGCAGGAATATGTCAATCATGCGGCCATTGATACGATTGCCGAGGTGATGCAGCCGTGGCTTGAGGATTTGTAAATGATTCTAGACGGGAGCAACTGAAGAGACGGAGAGTGATCCAGTGTTTGTCGAGTTGAGTAGAGTAGTTTTCGAACGACCATTACTTACTGTAATTCTACTACTGTGATAACAAGATTTAATGATTGAAAAACGCCATATACTCCTAGCATTTTCGTGCGCGACGTTTCGTTTCATGCTAAGCGCCTTCGGCGCAGCTCTCCTTGCAATAACATACAATACAGTGAGCTAGTTTCCGTAATGAAAAAGCTGCGGGATTATATCCCGCGAACATGCAGCGATTGGCATACCGGCAGCTAGTCAACCGATGCGACTCGGGAACGAGTTCATTAGGGTCATGGTTGACGTGGATGCATGATGGATTCGCATCATCCGTTCGACCAAGCATATATTCACCATGAGATCTTGCGCGATTCCTTGTAGCTTCACGCACCTTTAAACCTACGTTACGTAATGGAATTACAATCTACATTAAACCTTTACAAGTGGAAGCGAAAGCGGCGGTATCTCGTTAATTGCGCGTGGAGAAGTTTGGGAATCTGGCAAACCATCATTGCCGTCATGTTTCTTCTCGGCATGTCGCAACGAAGCACCTTCTTTGTCAAAGGGTTTATGATTAAAAGCAACTTTAATCAAAGACATGAACGAGCATCAGTGCTCCTGACGGCTGTCGCCGCGAGAAAGGCGTCCAAGAAAGCCACGAAACCCACAATAGTAGCATCGGACACTACCTCCTTGCCCTATCGACTCGTCATTGTCGAGTCACCCTCCAAGTGCAAAACAATCGACAAGATTCTGAACGAATATGTGCAAACAAACAATCTTGCATTCAGCTATCAAGTGACATCATGCTACGGCCATGTGAGGGATCTCAGCAAGGAAAAAATTCCACCGAGCGACTCTGCAGCCTTTCCCTATACTGTTCCTGGCATTGACCTTTCCCATCATCAATTTAAACCACTCTACCAAATCATTGAAAAGAAGAAACATATTGTCAAAGAGCTGCGTCAGCTTGCGAGCAAGGCGGAAAAGGTATTGCTCGCGACGGATCCGGATCGTGAAGGTGAAGCGATTGCATGGCACTTGAATGAAATATTACAGACTGATAGTATTGATGATGCTGGACGCTTACCGACTGAGCGCGTCTCATTCACCGAAATTACTCCATCTGCTGTTTTGGACGCAGTCATACCGACGCACGAGAATGATGCAGCTAGTTCTGCCGAACATAGTAACCTCCGGCGAATCAATCCACACTTGGTCACGGCCCAGGAAACGCGGCGATTACTGGATCGACTCGTTGGATTTACACTGAGTCCGATTCTTTGGCGCAAGATTGCGCCCGGCTTGTCGGCGGGTCGCGTGCAGTCGGTGGGCATGGCGCTCGTGGTAAATCGCGAGCGAGAGCGATTGCGGTTTGAAGCAACTGAGTATTGGGACTTGGAAGCGAAATTATTGGTGGCGACAGAGTCGCATAATGAGCAGAGTAATTCAATCAAGGCAAAGCTAGTGTCTGTGAATGGACAATATGTGGCGTCGGAAGGAAAAGACTTTACTGCCCAAGGAAGACAACTTGTCTCGGCCGAGAAACTGCACTTGAACGTGGATGAGGCGCACTCGTTGGCAAACAAACTATCCAACGCCACTTGGGTCATCAAGGAGGTTACATCGAAACAGGTGCGTATGCAGCCTCCGAAACCATATCGAACCAGCACGCTGCAGCAGGATGCGAATCGCCGGCTATCGCTCAGTGTTGACCAGACAATGCGAGTGGCGCAACAGCTCTACGAAGCCGGGTACATTAGCTACATGCGGACAGACTCGAGCACCTTGTCAAGTCAAGCAGAGGAAGCCATCGAGTTGTCAGTGGAAGAAGTGTTTGGCTCTACTGAATACGATGCATCGATACGTGGCAAGGGCATTGGACATGTCAAATCGTCGCAAAATGTCAGCTTTGCGCAAGAGGCCCATGAGGCTATCCGCCCAGCCGTCCAACCAGGAGGTATCTTGGCAGCGCCAGAACTTTTGATGGGTCAAGTCGACGATGTTGCATTAAAATTGTATCGCATGATTTACCAGCGCACATTGGCCAGTCGCATGCAGCCTTTGTTAACGCTTCGCACCCGAATTGCCATTGAAACTACTGAATATGGGGGTGTCACTGCGGAGTTTCGTGCAACTGGTAGCGTCATTGTCAAACCTGGTTATTCAGCAGCTTATGCAGCAAGTAAAATAGACGAGGAGGCGGAGGGCGATAAACAGCAGCTGCCTCATCTAAAAGAAGGTCAAGTCATGACGTTAGAAACTGTTTTGCCGATTGACCACGCCACACAACCTCCACCACGATTCAATGAAGCCAGCTTTGTCAAGGAGCTTGAAGCTCTTGGCGTGGGTCGTCCAAGCACTTATGCGAGCACCGTAAAGACTCTGCGCGAGCGAGCCTACGTGGGAACCCCTCTTAAAGAAAATAGCCGCCGAATCAGTTTCAGAAAGGAACCTTCGGGCATGTCTAAAGTAGCTCAACGAGCTGCCGGTGGCGAGGATTTTACAGGAGCAGCTCAAGGTCCACTGGTGCCATCTCTTTCCGCGTTTGTCGTCAGTGACCTTTTAGAGAAGCACTGTTCAATTATCATTGATTCCGGGTTCACTGCAAATATGGAAGAGCAACTGGATTGGATCGCATCGGGCGACAAACCGAGCGAGTACAGTGTCCAGTACCTGAATGACTTTTATACTGGCGACGAAGGTTTGGCAGCACGTGTGAAACGGATTGATGAGGCGGTAGATGCGGACGACGCGCGCCGTGTTGATCTCCCAGCTCTTGAACCTACCGATTTTGCATCGTCAGGCGACGACATTGCACTGTGTGTCGGGCCTTGGGGGCCTTTCGTCAAGCTTGTTGACAATAACGACAGCAGCAATGCAACGACAGTGTCATTACCGCCAGGAATGGCTGCTGACCTCACTTTAATATCCCCTGAGGCTTTGCGATCTATTGTCGCCACCAAGCTGGCTGGAGGATTAGTGCTCGGCCAGCATCCATCGGACGGACGCAACATTCGGTTAAAGACGGGTCGATACGGAGCTTTCTTACAATGGGGTGAGGATAACGAAGAGGGCACGACAACCCACTCTTTGCCAAAAAGTATAGCAAGCATGCGTACCTTTGATTCGTTCACAGATGACGTTGAAGCTGATAGCGAGGAGAACGCTGGATTGTTTGCTCAGCGACTTGGGGTCACTTACGATCATGCGGTCGGCTACGTGGAGCTTCCACGTACTGTTTGCTTCTTGAATGATAAACCCATCGTCGCGGCAATCGGCCCGTATGGTCCCTATTTGAAGTACAACAATTCTTATACAAGCTTAAAAGCCACAGACGGGGACGTACTCAATGTTGATCCAGCTACAGCGGAACAGTTGGTCATCGAACGAATAGTAAACGGTAAACCTAAGGGCGCTATAGCTGATCTAGGTGAAAAGGATGGAAGCCCAGTAACAGTAAAGAGAGGGCGGTTTGGCAATTACTTGAATTGGAAGCGAGTCAATGCCAAGCTACCTTCAGAATACCAGGACGAGCCATCGAGCATGCCACTTGAAGAAGCGTGGGTGCTGATACAGGCTGCTTCGGGTGGATCCAAAGGTAAGAAAAGCACGTCAAAGATAGCAAAGTCTTCTCCAGAACTCCCGCCAGCTCCAAAGCGCCCAATGTCGGCATATTTACACTTTTGCGCCGCGAAGCGCCCGGAAATTAAAAGCACTGTGTCTTCGCTGGGAGATGCTGCAAAGGCGCTGGCAGCTCTTTGGGCCGCAGCTTCGGAGACCGAGCGCGAAACCTACATTAAATTAGCAGCTGCGGGAAAGGTCGAGTACGAAAAAACAAAGGAAAACTGGCAGAAGGAGTGTCAAGAGATTCTTGACAAGTCAAAAGCTGCCAAGCCAACTGGGAAACAGCGAAAGATAGCTGTCATCAAGAAAGCTCCGCCTTTGCTTTCGAAAAAGGCGAAATCAGCCTACCTATTCTTCTGCGCAGAGAAGCGCCCCCAAGTTGCAGCGCAATTCTCGGGGTTGGGCGCCGTGACCAAAGAACTCGCTCGTCAATGGGCAGAAACTTCCGATCGAAGCAAATACGAAGCGCTCGCACAAGTGGCCAAGGAGTCACATGCCACGGAGAATGTGTTGCAAACATGAAACATTCATAGTCAAGCTACACGACGCTCCGACCAGCGCTGTAGAACCGACCGGTCGTCGACACTTTGCCTTCGGTTGTGCCAGGTTACAAAATGGCATCGGCAAGGTGCGTGAGGTGCACTACTGAAGCAATTAAGAGGGCCAGATAGCGCCTATAAAAAGGCTACCCGATGACTTCGACTACAGCAGAGTAGTTGAGCGATGGGCTAGCTAGATAATCAATGCAACTGCCTTCTCTTTGCTGACCGTGCGGACGTTGTTCAAGTAAACCATCTGTGTTGCTCCAATGATTAGTCGCCGCGCTCGCCCGCCGGCTGGAATTGTTGTCGGACCGGTTATGCGACGTTCTTGGTACTCATTTGACGTGGATTTCTACAGGGGAGCCTCGCTGATTCGGTTCGGGTGACGTGGTGTTCTCGCAACGCATGCGAAGGTTCGAACTTTAAAACGGACATGATCACCGAAAACAAACTCGTTCGTTTCGACCGCATTTAATTTGCGACGTCGCTCACAAACCGACAAAAATCTTTTTGTCTCGAACAAGGATTCCAATGGCCCTATCTTCAGCGACAAGCACCATGGTGCGACGGGCGGCGACTCTGCAACGATCATCCCCAACTCTGCATCAGCAGCAACGACACTTCCAAGCAAGCAAGGTGACGACGGAATCGAGCCTCACCGGGGCCTCGATCTTTATGGGAGCTTTGGTCGGAATTCCCGGTCTTCTTGTCTACGCCGACTATGCATTTATGAAAGAAAGAGTCGAAGTCTTTGGAGGCAGATTGCAGCGAGTCAGCAGCAGGTGGCTGTAGGAGTAATATGATCGAAAATGCGATTCATTTGATGCATTGTTCGACCATTTCTACAGTACGTACGACTCAATTCATTTCGATTACCACTTCTCTGAACTTTGCCAAGGCCTTTTTGCAAGACACCAAAGAAACGCACATCTTTTATGCATATATACGACAGTCTGACTATCATGTCGGTAGGAATTAATACATAGGCAAATGTTTGTCACTTTTACCCTACCTTCGTAAACTTCTGATATTTCGGTAGCTACGTAAATGGTGCAAATTAATCTACATTAACATTCTATTGCACTGAATCTCCAGCAGGTTGTCAACAACCAAGTCCACCGTTGATCCAATCGCACTTGCCAAATCTTCTTGGTCAACCAGAGAAAGGTCTACGTAGCGCATGACAAAATCACCGTCAATGACGCCTTTCTTTCGATCGTTGCTTCGACATCCACCTCGTCGCGGTGATCGGCGGTATAGCCGATATGCTCGTTGATTCAAGCCACAATCGCTCTCCAAAGCATTCGCCATGACCGACTGCAGGGCCATGAGTCGCCAGTAGACGGGCTCGCTAAGCGGAACAATGCCATGAATGCTTCCATCAGTCGTGCCAAAGAATGCTCCAACCTTTTGATCGTCGTCGCTTTTACCAAACAGAGTGTCTTGCTGCTTCAAAGCAGCCAATGTGCTCGATGGTGTTGCGCTGTGGACATGGAGGCTTGACCGACAAAAGTAGGACTCGAATGCTGTTGTCTGACTTCCAACATGAAAGTCCGCCCGACAAACAAGCTTGTTTCCTCCTCGAGCGGCTGCTTCGCCGGGCGAATACTGGAAGAACTGCAAATTTTGGCGGTCGTCATTGCAAATAAACGTCATCGCTGCCCCGCGGCTCATGAGACCTGCAGCGTATACGGCAATCGGATCATAGTCCTTAGCCAGCAGCGTCAAGCTCTTGTCAGACTCTCGCCATATTAAGAAATGAAGAGAATCGTACGCATCACTGAGCAGCAAAAAGTTTTTGAAATGATGAATGTCCAAAATATGCATCGTGGCCCGGAAAAAGCCCACCTGTGTCAGCCTGTTGCTACCCCACTGTTCCACATTCACATCAGCACCAGCGCCAATTACGAGTCGATGCCGCCCTTCCGCAGCGAGACAGCTTAAACTTGTGACAGGACCATGGGAAATGTTCTTCTCGTATTTAAGCGAAAGGACTGGCACATCAGTGGCCATCAAGTTTTCCTCGGCAGGTGGCGAAATTTCAAAAAGCAAGGCTCGGCCCTTTGATGTGACATCCTCGCCGTTATGATTAACAATCCCAGTGCCAACCGTAACAAATAATTGGTCGTTATGTTCCGTCGTGTCTTCCTCCGATGAGCCAGACACGTCCGGAAAGTCAGTCAGCCTCATGACCTTCATCGTAAGCGCATGTTCGTACTCTTCAAATTCAAATGAGTCGACAACCATCCAATTGCTTGCTGCGTCAACAATCCAAAGCGAGTATGCCTCTGTCACTAAAGGAGGGGCCCCGCCGAGGGTGTCACTGATGGCAAAACAGTCCTCGCGTTCAATCTCTTCCACCCACTCAGTCTCAAGATCAAAGCCACCAAGATCAGCTTCGACCTGTTTCTGTATCTTCGCTGCTTGTTTCTCTTCTTGTATCCTCTCCTTCTCCTCTGGCGAGACACCGTCGTTGTCAATATCAAGCTGATCCACTTCTAGCTCACGAGAAACCAACATTGCATAGATTGGACGGTCTGGAGACGAAATAGTATCGTCGTCAATAAAACAAACAGCGCGAACAGTAACTCCGAGCAAAATTTTCTCTGCCAGATAGCTGCTGTTGCCGACTAGAAGACCTTGCGACTGAAAAGCCGGTGATAAACCATGAAAGGCAGTAATCCGCTGACTGCCGACGCGGCCAACACGTTCATGAAGTGTCACAAAACCGAAGTAAGCACCTTCGCTAGGCAACAATCCTGAACAAAATCCAGACACTGGCCTTGGTTTGCCGCCTGCTGGAGCTCCATGTCTAGTGCGATGGACAATTATCTTTGGATTTTCCCGCTCTGGAACAATCCAAACAGACTGAGAGCATGACGCAAACAGTCCATCGAGTCCTGATATGTTACTAAATCGATGAAGTCGGACGAAGGAGAATGAATCATCGAGGTTCGTTTTTTCAACAATGCGTCTCCGCACTAGCTTTGTGAAATGTCGATGCTGCTCCTGACTTGACCGCACTATAGATGCACTTCGAACTTTGTAAAAGACGGAACTTGAACCAGATTCAGCACTCACTTTCACGCTGTAGAGCTCGAGATCGCCAGCAGTTGTCTCGATTGCCAAGCACATGCTATTTTGTATAACCGCATTCGACGTGTTGCTAGATTCCTTACACAAAAAGAATCGCATTTCTTTGACAGCAATTAAATGAGATCTAGGAAGCCTCACAGAACTTGCATCATTTTGTAACATTTCAACTCCTTGGCCGCAACCCGCAGCAGTCCAACATTTACTGAGATGGCCATCACTGCCGTAGGAGTAAACTTCTAGATGACCAGACTGCCTACAAACAGCAACAAATAACATCACTTCGTCCAATAAACTGGTGGCCTCCTGCTGCACATTCTCGTGTGTCTCCGGAATGCAGGTAGTGGATCGAGCAGCTATACCGTAAAGTTCCGCCTCCTCGTCATCGTCACTAAAATAACTAGGGATGACATTGACATTCGCATTCCCATTCTCTGATGTCATTGCGTCCTCATCATTCGCGGCCAGTTGTGGTGCGAAAAACGATTTTGGGCACGTGAAGACATCGACACTGACAACTAGCTTGTTTTTGTAAAAGCTTTGGATATCGTCATCATCAATGTCCATGTCATCGGCCGGCGAAGCCTCTATTGCACAAGATGACAATATGCCACCATCGCTTACAATAAATGCCTCGCCTCGGCCAGAGCTCCAAACACAAGCAAAAGCCAAACCATCAACACCTTCGACTTGATGCTTCACAAACGGAGTCGCTTGGTTCATAGTGTCACCGCTTGTTTCAAGCATAATTTCTATTTTCAAGACGAGTGATGCTCTGGTGGCTTCGAGGACGACAATAAAATAAGCAGGCATGCCATTAGCACTAGGTGTACTCACAAGGACACAGACCGACCCGTCGAGAAATTCTCCTGCCATATGGAGTGTTGAAAGAAAGACATCCGCTGTGCTTTCAAAGATTTGGCCTCCGCTTGAGAAGTCATTCCACTCCCTTATGTCAATTTCGTTAAGGGGACACTCGCTGTCGCCGCTATCCGATCGAAGAACGCGCGTTCCACCACCAGCTTTCTCCGACATGCCAAGCAAAAGTAAGCCATTCACTGGCAAGCTGAAAATGCAGTCGACATTCATGCAATCCTGCTCGCCGAGTATCATTCGATCATCTCTGCCAGGAGCTGTTAATATAGACAGGCCGCCGCTGGAGCCATGCCCAGCTGGGAAGACAAGCGCTGGCGAGCCGATTACCGATATGGGCTCTGACGCTCCGACCGGCGTTTCTTCCGGAATCAAGAATGTCGGCGTTGAAGCGATTGGACCTTCACAACTCTTCCCGAGAGGACCAGAGTGGACGAGCGAATCCAGAGGCGTTAACACTCGAACCACGGAAGACGTTGCGAGCCGCTGCCGTTTCAAGTCTCTCGCAAAAGCATGTTTTTCGGCGTCCGACGCAACGTCTGGAACTGTGTCAAGGTTGTCAACATTCGTACCATTGTCATCACACGGCGCATACAGCGCCTCTTCCTCAATTCGCAAGATCCTGTCGTAATCTTCATCCACGACTGATGCCAGTACATCCGACTTCACATGCGTTTGATCCAAGATTTGACTGGTTGTTTTCGCCATTGACGATGATACAACCGGCACAAGATCATGTTTTAACGTCTCCAAATCGCTGGGCATTTTGATCGCCTCCAGCGCGAACCCAAGAAGCAACGAGTTTCCGAGACGACTTCCAGCAAATATCAATCCCATGGACATGTCTACCGACTTTTCGCCTCCCAGTTTGCTCACCCATGAGGACTTGTTGCTTGCGTGATTCAATGAAAGAGCCGTCATGTGATCGATTTGCCCAATGCCACCAAGTGTTTGACCCGTCGGAAGCAAACTCCATGTTTTATGTCCCAAGCGCTGGAAAATGTACAACTGACCTCGTCGAAGTGAAACAAGCGCTGTGGCCGAAGTCGCTGCACTCCCAGTATCAACCCAAGTCCAAGCACTCCCATCCAGTGCAATGGACAGCTTCAGCAAGGGATTTGCTCGTAGGCGCGGCATTAAACTATTGGGACAAGTTGCCTTTGCCCATCCATTCACCGCCGTTACTTGCTCGACGGCACCAGTCGCATCCAACACAGTCAATGTATTTACACCCACCACTAGACACTTCGAGTCATTGTCAAAGGCGTGCACCGATATTGCATCCGCACTGACTGTCGTCGACCATAGCAGCGCGCACCGATCATGGTGAACACTCACTGATAGTGCCGTCACGTAGTAGGGATGCGTCACTCCGCCCTGTCCATTGGTGCGTCCCAGTCGTCCACTCCACACCCGACCCTGCGGGTCGGAATGCAGTAGCAGCAACACTGGTTCCTGGTAGCAGGATAGAAATGTTGCGTCAAATATATCGCCAAAACCAGTGGATAGTGATGATAACGTAGTGTTGCCTATTGATAATCCTCCTGGTTGCATTTGATGCAGCTGCGTGTACGCATGCGTCTGCAAGTGCGGCAGCTTGGTGGCAATCGTTGACAGCGGCACCACGTACGGTTCCTGCTTGGTCGCCACCCATGTTTTCTTGACTTGTCTCAGTTCTACGACTACAACACTGAGTCCGCCTCCAATCACGCAGGCAATGGTGGCGTGACCGGGTTTTTGTTTCAAGGTCTTGCACAAGGCATCGGGATGCTCCGTGGCGCCGCCACTCGTTTCAAAAACGTTCTGCAGCGCGCCAAGATCGAGCAAGCACTCGGCTTGCAGCAAGTCGTATTGAACACTCACGACGCTCAACTTTGGATCGGCTCCGGCGAAGCCAATCAGTAAGGCATCGGAAATGAGAGGCGAGTTGGACGAAAGAGTCGCTAAATAGCTGACACTTCCCGCTAAATTTGTAAAAGGACCATTGAAGACAATGCTTAGCTTGCCATTGACATTGACGCGGTAGACCGTAACGCAGGATGAGGCTGCCGTGACCAAGTTTGGAATGGTTTGCTGCTGTTTGCGTCGTTCCAAGTAGGCCCAGCAGGAAGATTCGGCTCCCCGCAAGGCGTCTGTCAAACTCAAGACGCACGGATGAACGGGACGGGAGACTGCGGATGACATGAGTCTAGTGATTGATTATCTGATGAACCAAGAATTTCGTTTAGAAAGTAGATTTAGAATGGCAGCAGGATCCTCATGGTCAAATTTGATTTGATCTGCGGTCGGCGTGACATGTCGCTGCGGGAATGAGTCGCTCGAGTTGTTCAGCTACGTAACGGTAGCCAACGCCGTGCTTCATATGTGACAAACACACACATCAAGGCCTATGTTTAACATTGACGGTTAGATTGTAACAACAATTAGACATCTGAGGCTCCAGTGAAGCTCTTGCCAGAGCAAGGTGGCAAGTAGCATTGGCCCGGTATGCTGCGCTCACTGAATGTGAATCGATATACGCTATCAGATACGGAACGTACTCATTTAAATAGAAGTGGTGAGCGCAGCTATTTTAATTTGTAGCGAATTGCGGGAGGCAGCAGCCATATTATACTCGCAATGTTGCAGTATAATACGACGAAACGAATACGACTGCGCGTAATGAGCGTTGCTATCTGTAAGGTTTATATTGATTAACAGTCCACCTTTCTCTGTACAGTCGACTAAACTTTTTGTCTGATAGAGTCATCAAGTATGTCAGGGAGCAATGCTTGTCGACAAGGCCATCCTTACTCACACGCCATTCCAGGTTGTATTTTGCCGCTGAATCCGACCAGACTGAACGTCCTTGACATCGCCTCGAATGAAATAGGCAGGTATCAAAATGCAGGGCACCAAGACAAAACCAAGGAACCACTTGCTGCTGTCATTTGACGACTCGGAGGCCGATGATGGTGTTGCCGAAGGTTTCTGTGATGGATGCGAAGACAAGAGCCGCAATTGCTGCGATGGATATCTTGAGGCTAACGGACGTGCAAGAGTAGCAGCATAGCAGCGGGCCAGAGAAGAAGTTGATCGTAGAAGCAGCATAGTAGTTGTTGTACTTTAATGAAGTATGACGATGAAGGAAGTGATCGTATCGTTGATGTCGTTCGAAGGAACTCCACAAGGAGCTGAAGAGCCTTTTGCGGACGTCACATTGATGCGTGGTATTCAAAATTTCTATAGGCTAAAGAGTGATAAGGAGTTTCACGAATGAGTCATTTGACGACGGGGAATCGTGCGTTGTGCGCAACCAAGCTGACTGAGAATGAGCTGCATCACTTTCGTTCATATACCGGCAAGGGTAGGGGATTCTAACACGGCTACTTTTAGCCTCAAAATATAGAACAACTTTGACGTTTGTAATCAACTACCGGTAGGCGCTTATCGCTATGCGCTGCCGTTAATTTTAACTCAAAACTACCACGTCTCTAATCTAGGCGAACAAACCACCCATACCAGCCGCATATGCCATCGGCTTGACCGCCGGATGAGGAACACAGTCAAACTGTGTATAGACAGGTTCCAGAGATGCATCAAAATGAATGAATGCTCCCTTGTTGCCCATAGTGCTAACTCGTCTTCCGTTTCGCGGGTCTCGCGGGGGAAGTCACTTTCAGTTTTTCCTGCGGCGTTTCGCTTGGGCATCTTGTGCACTCCCAGGGTCGCGACTCCCCATCGTTCGTTCGTGACAAACCCGTGCAACCAGTGAATTTTTGCTTTTTCTTCGCTTGATTCGATCGCAACTCGAACCAGCAGCCTCAGTCCAGATCTCGATAGGGACGCTACCGGTATGCAACAGAAAGTAGTATCACTATGCCGTTAAAAGTAGCGCACCTCGGAATCGAACCAAGGATAACCGGCTATATCACCTCTAAACACGCTGCTACTTTTCCGTCTGCTAGTGTACTATATGCTGCATACAAGGCACCATGCACTATGACAAGTAAAGGTATCGCTCTGGTTGCTGTTTTTCGTGTGCAACCTGCTACGCAAATTAATGCAGCAATTGAAACTCATAACGCAAGGCCGCCGCCTCGCTTCGATGGACTCTTGCCCGGGAACGGCTGCGGATCGCTCCACAGCAAGTCACTCATGAGGCCATTTTCGGGCGGCTCCATGCCGCGCTTAATCTTCCGTATGTCGTCCAGCATGACAGTCTCGTCCACTGGTAAGCCGCCGTGAGTGACAAAGACCTTTTCGCCAATGACCGCCGCAAGAGGTAGCCACTCAAATACTTCGAGAAACAGCTGGAATATCTTGTCGTCAAATTTTGCTCTGGCTTCTCCTTCAAATCCGTAAACTGCGCAGAAAAGTGTGCGGAAAGGCGATGGCAATCAACTTGTTGTTCCGACTTACTCTTACGCTTTCAATGGACAGAGGTCCATCAACAAGCATTCGAACAGATGAAGGCAATCGTTGCCGAGGATGCCCTCGTGCGGTATCCTGATCACAATTTACCGTTCGATATTGAAACCGATTCATCCGACTATCAACTTGGAGCAGTAATTAAACAGAACGGCTATCCAGTAGCCTACTATTCCCGCAAGCTAACGCCAGCGCAGCGGAATTATACAACGATAGAGAAGGAAATACTCAGTGTCGTAGAGACGTTGAAGACGTTTCGCTCAATGTTGCTCGGAGAACCATTCGCGTCCATACAGACCATAAAAATCTCACGCATGAGTTAACGCCATACCAAACACAACGAGTCCTACGATGGCGCCTATATTTAGAAGAATATGGGCCAACGTTTCATTACAAAAAGGGCGGCGAAAACGTAATAGCAGACGCGTTGTCTCGAACGCCAACTCAACGTCTTTCACCAGTCGGGGAGGAAGACAGTGATGCCGGCCCGATGAGCAGTGATGACCGCTCAACAAGTATCAGTATAATGGATGATCCGGATCTAGTTGATTGCTTTCTATTACACCCGCAATTCGACGACGCAAGCGACGAGTATCCCCTCGATTACAACGTGATTCGAACGCATCAAGACCACGACGGTCCATTAATAGCTGCAGCAAACGCAAACGATATACCATCGATCCAATGGAAGGATCTCGGGGATGTACAGCTTGTTGTTTACGTTCCACCTCAGCGGCCGCAAGAATGGAGGATTTGTATACCAACCGATATGTTGGAGAAGCTCGTTCAATGGTACCATATAATCTTGGCACACGCGGGTATGAAAGGACTCGAAGCGACAATGAAACGACATTTCTACAGCACGAAGCTGACGAAGACGATTGAAACCATCGTCAACAAATGCGACGCTTGCCAACGTTATAAAGCAGGCGGACAACCGAAATACGCAGAGTTACCAGCCAGGGATATTAGAGAAGCTCCTTGGTATGAAGTACAAGTTGATTTGATCGGCCCGTGGTCGTTCAAGGCGAACGGCGTTGAGTATTCGTTCCAAGCGCTCACGATGATTGATCCAGTAACAAACTTCGTCGAGCTTGCGCGTTGCGATAACAAGCAAGCACAACACGTAGCCTTGTTGTTCGAGAACAATTGGCTAGCGCGCTATCCGAAACCATTGCGTGTCATACATGATCGAGGAACCGAGTTCAAAGGGGCATTTCGGCAGATGCTCTTGCAAAACGGAATTGCAGAACACATTTCCTCAACGAAGAATCCAACGGCAAACGCCATTTGCGAAAGAGTCCATTTAACGATAGCAAACGTATTGCGAACGATGCTGCACGCTCACTTTCCTGATGGATTGACGGAAAACGAGCTCATCGATCAATGCCTCGCGACGGCAATGCAAGCAACCAGAGCAGCAGCAAGTAAAGCTCTTGATGGTTGGTCGCCTGGAGCACTTGTCTTTCAAAGAGATATGATTCTCGATATACCGCTAATCGCGGATATAATGGCCATTACAAACAAACGTGCACGTGCGATAAACGAAACGCTTTTAAAAGCAAATCGGCAAAGGGTGACTTACGATTACAGAGTCGGCGACAACGTATTACTAAAGGTAAACGATCCAGACAAGCTCGATGATCGATGGATTGGACCATATACGATAACAAGAGTCCATACAAATGGGACTGTAACCATTCGAAAGACGCCAATGGTAACGGATCGAGTCAATGTGCGCAAAATCAAACCATACCGACAATAAAACACGGGTTTTCGTCAGCTTTTCCCAAGGCGTTCGATACGCTTTCAATAGCCTACGTATAAAGGCAGCTGACATGCATAACTACATGCGTCAATAACAGTAATAAAAAGGACGACGAGCGTCCATCGTCTTCAAGATGCAAGCATCTTCTCCAGTCGGGGAGGGTGAAAGATCATGACGCAACGGTACTCGTTTAGCTAGGAGTAAAGGAGCCGACTGCCGGACCAATGAGTCTTAGGAGAGACATCGAGGCCCGCCGATATTCTACCGAACGGTCCCGACGGTCGAGCCCATGGTATACATCATAATTGCACGTTTTGCATATGACTTCTACGTCTCGTGACTAGGTGTAGCACTTTGCGAACGTCAGTCGTTGATGAGGGGTATTCAAATTTACTATCGGATAAAGAATTCGACGGAGTTTCACGAATGAGTCATTCTACGTTGAGGAATCGTGCGTTGTGCGCATCCAAGCTGAGAGTGAGCTGTTGCATCCTTTCTTTCGCTCAAAAAAAAATTACGGCAAGGTTAGTCTAGCAAGGCTAATTTAGTAGCATGATGTAGAACAACTTTGACGTTTGTAACAAACTAAGACGCTTATCGCTACCGGTAAGCGCTGCTGTTAATTTTACTCTGCATTGTCACGTCTCTAATCTATGCGAACAAGCCACCCATACCAGCCGCATATGCCATTGGCTTGACCGCCGGATGAGGAACACAGTCAAACTGTGTATAGACAGGTTCCAGAGATGCATCAAAATGAATGAATGCTCCCTTGTTGCCCATAGTGTCGCAATAGTTTGGTGCGCTAAACACAGTCACCGTCTTGCCACCATGTTCCACCAAATACCCCTCCTCCTTGACCTCGTGTGATCGAACCAACAAGCTCAAATGATTGCGCTCCAAAAATGCCGCCGTAATGTCTGGTCCAAACGCAAAGCCGACGCCTCGCTTCGATGGACTCTTGCCCGGGAACGGCTGCGGATCGCTCCACAGCAAGTCACTCATGAGGCCATTTTCGGGCGGCTCCATGCCGCGCTTAATCTTCCGTATGTCGTCCAGCATGACAGTCTCGTCCACTGGTAAGCCGCCGTGAGTGACAAAGACCTTTTCGCCAATGACCGCCGCAAGAGGTAGCCACTCAAATACTTCGAGAAACAGCTGGAATATCTTGTCGTCAAATTTTGCTCTGGCTTCTCCTTCAAATCCGTAAACTGCGCAGAAAGTAGTGCGGACGAAAAGTGTGAATCAGTGTATCGGTCGCACTTACGATAACCCCAAACAGTCTTGTTCCGACTTACTCTTATTCATATTCTTTGTTTCATGATTGCCTCGCGTCAAATAAATGCATTCGGGATCGTACAGTTTGAACAACAAATAGGTCAGAATGACTTCCACACTAAAGGATCCACGATCCACAAAATCTCCATTGAACAAGTACGGATTGTTGCGATGCGGGTAGCCATTCAATTCAAATATATGCAACACGTCATAAAACTGTCCGTGCGTGTCGCCGCATACCGTCACGCGGGGCGAAACGTCCGTCGCATGATCCGGCGGCAAACCGGGAACTGAAATCTCCATGAGACTGGACAGTTGCGCAAAGTATGTGCGGCACGACAGCAGCAAGCGCGCCACGTAGCGCTTGTGAATGAGCTGCTGGTGTTTAAAGCGCTGCACCGACGCCATGACAAACTCCAGCGGCAATTTGCCAGGTTCAAAGTACGACGCCTCCAACTCCATATCCGTCAGTAACGTTCCATCAATATTTGGATGCGGTCCATCATATGACGCTGCTACATCAATTGCATTCGCATCAAAGATACTCGACAGTGGCGCCGTTTGCGTCGCCTCAATGGCTTGCGCAAAGGCAAACTCGCGCACCGCCTTTTCGCAGGCCGCCAGCTTGACGCGGGCATCCTTGTCCTTTGGTTTGAGCTTGACCACGGCCCGAAAGTCCTTGCGGGCGAGTTTAAAGTGATTGAGCGCGTAATTGGCCGACGCGCGGCGGTAGTACGCCTTGGCGTAACTAGCGTCGGAGCAAATGGCGCCATCGGCATCCACCAAGGCCAAGCCGTAGTTTTCGACTTTAATGTAGGCGAACGCGCGGTTGGATAGTAGAATGGCGTTTGTAGGAGCATACTGGAGACCCTCACTGTATTTGGAAATCGCCTGCAAGTAGTGGCCAGCGACGAGTTCAGCATTGCCTTGCTCCTTCAGCGCCATGGCTTTGGATGCGGCGTCGGGATCGGATGACAAGTCGATGATTGGCTCCTCCATGGGTGGACGCTCCGATTCTTCGGACGATGCCAGCGAGTCTTCCTCGTCGGCGGCTGCTTCCACCAGGGAAGGCATCAAGCTGCTATCAGTGCTGCCGTCATCAGACTCGTCAGCTGATGCATGAAAAGACATTTTGTGAATACTAATGTTGGCTTAATTCCTCGATGACGGATAGAAATATATCCTAATAACAATAGTGCTCTTTGCAAGCAATCGTAGTTATACAATCGGCAGCGTGGATGAGCAAGGAGACCAACAATGTCCATCGCGATGGATGGCCGTCACTGAGTACCGGAACGATATTAAAAATCGTATACCGGAGCGATGTCGTAGCAAGCGACGGAAGAAAACGCAAAAGCATCAAACGCAAATCTCGTCGCGACGACCAAACGAAAACGTCAAAAGCTCAATACTGCACCAGCATGGCATGTTCCATACCATTGGATGCCAATAACGTAGCTAGCAATCTTGACGCGAATGCTGAGAAAGATGGCCATAAACCGACGGCACGAACACTAAGAAGGAAACGATGGTGGCCATTCATGTTGGTGCCGTATATGATTGGCATCACTTGGCACGGACTTCATCCATTCATGTCAATCTTGACTGGAGATTTTTCCAAGCCTCGTCGATCCTACATTGACGAACACTCGTTGGAACCGCATCACTTTAAGCGAGACGTGACGTATCATCCCATCAAGGCGTCGCAGCATCTGCAACCAGCGGAAACCTCACTCTGCCGCTTGCTGCGCTCCGGTACCTTGCTGCAACGTTCCATGGAATGCTTGCAGCGAAAACCACTCGAAATTGTCAGAATCGTTCCAGTCGGAACAGCCGTTGCGCCAGTTTCCGAAGCACTCGTCTTGGTGGTGCCAGCGACGCTTAATTGGCGGACGAGTCAGCTGCATACTTCGGTTGTGCAGCTAGTGACGAAGCTCGCTTCGCCTACGGCAATTCCGTGGCTCGCCAAGACGGTGCTGCTCGTGTCGGCGTCACATACAGATACATCATTGCATGAAACGGTGGATACGTTTCTCAACATGGTCAACGGCGAGCCGTTGCTGCCGTTGCTGCCGGATGGCGCCGTCATTCGCCAATTACTCGTATTGGATGTAGCAGCAGCAACAGCAACCCCGACCAACTCGTCCCTCGCGACGTCGACGACTGCGCAACTACAAATACTTCCACAGGGCCGCCGCGGCATATTGCCCAACATGGATCTCGTGTTCTTGTGCACGAGCATTTACGCGCGCGACAATTTGTTCACAAACATTGCCATGCATCCGTACCGCGCGCAACTCGACGCGTGGCGACAAGCGAAACCATTGTACAAGTCGCTCCCACCTATCGTCGTCACCTATTTGGACAAGCTGCTCGAACTACTGAGTTTTGAATACTCGCTCATGGCGGGCCCCGTGACGTCGCATGCTTCTGCGTTGGATCGCCAGATTGATGCACTCACCCTTCGACTCATCGTTTCATCCGGCCGCCACGACAACAACGCCGTTTGCCACTTGATCGCTGGCGTTGAATACATTCTGCGCGCCATGAGCAACCTGCACGAGCGACTGCATCACTCCACGTCGCTCTATCTCTTGACGTCGCCGCGCGCCTACGTGAAACACGAGGAATACTTGGTGCCCAATTTGCTGCTGCTTTTGCCGTGCGTACTGCGGGCAATCACGTTGGTGTTTTGTGACTTGCAACGATTCGATTTTGCCGTCGCCAAGCGGGCCATGTTGTACACGCTACTTTGGACGGTGGTGGTTGGCATGCTGGGAGTGCCACTGCTACTTGGTGAATCGGATGATGGAAATGACACTAAAGTATTTGCATCATGGCGTTTCAATGTCAACCGTGCAGCTGCTTGCCTTGTGGCGCTTTGCCATATACCATTATTTTGGTGGTCACCGCTAGCAACCGTGCATCGTGACGGCAAGACGAACGACGCAGCGCTAACAAGGGACGATGACGCGCTGTTGACGGTTCAGTTCTTGGCGTGTTTGCTGGTGGTCTACACGCACGTGGCCATTGCCTTTGGCCACGTTTCCTTGGCCTTTCCGTCGGCGCTGGTGTGGTCCATGCTGGCGGCGTTTCCTCGCTACGACGTTACGCCGCGGTGGATCCGGAAACTGTTGTTTGTGGTAACATGCGCGGCAGGTAGCTGGCTGCTGCAGAATGGCGTCTTCTCCTACGACGACATGTACATGCGCTTCGTGTGTTTGCCCCTCCACTGGCTCTTGTCAATCATTTGGCTGGGATAGAGAAAGATGGTGTTAATTGGGAAATGTACTAAGAAGGCACTTCTTTGCATGCCTTCATTGTGAGGCGAGAGATAGAATATGGGTGCTAAATCTTCGGCTCAGATGTCACCTATACGGTACAGAAGTCCATCTCATTTTCATCGAGGTTTTTAATTATATTGTTATATTATGACGTTCAAGCTAAACTAGATACAGCTTTTCAAAGGCTGCACATGATTGATCCTTTACGCCAACTCTTTGTCGTCAATATCATCTTATGCTCGACACAATACATAATTCACCCCATCTCCCAATCACACCAAGCATATATGCCGTCCAACAATCGCTCTACACTGGCGCCGGAAATCGCTCATGGCTATTCACAATCGCCACGCCGCACTCGCGAGGCCATGTGATGAGCTTCTCAAGGAAACGGTTAATGTCCTTGACAAAACTCAAGAGAGCTTCGAATGGCTGTAAGTGAGATAACAAGTGTGTCAGAGAGAGGATATCAAAATTCACGCTTCGACAGCGTGAGTGAGCCTGGGGTGAGGCCAAGGGTGGCGGAACGTCCGCAGTCGAAGTGCAGCAATCGTGATCTGTACAATTTCAGTTGTTCACCATTCTTCACTCATTCACTGAAGCGTGCCAGACATCATGACAGTCTATCCTCATCGTTCATCGGCGCATGTTGCCTCCAACCCATCACGAACGAACATTTCGAAACGCACCTGAATGATAATCCAGAACCACGAGCAGAACAATGCTAATGGCCAGGCAACAAAGAAGAGGAGAAGAATCCAAAGAATTGAGTAGATAAAGTTCTTGGCCATGGTTAAGGTCGTCGTTTGGTTGGAGGCGAAAAGGAATAATGATTGGAGCAACAAGTTGTGTGAGATGAGCGTGGACGCGGAACAAAAGATGCTCGCCAAAAGCGCACGTCGCATTGGCGATAACGCAGCCGGCCGGCTCGCATTGACGCATCATTCGTGACTGACTCGAAACTCTATTCGCGCTGCTTCACACGCTCCGCCGACGAACATCATTCGAGCCGAACTTTTCCTCCTTTCAATTACGACGACCACTACTTTCTTGCTGCTTTCCTTTTAGAAGCTTCTTTTATTTGAACGTCTACCTTGGTCGAGTGAAATTTCTCTGCGCTTAACTCATTATTTCGTGACGCCGCTTCAACCGTCCGCAGACGTCAAGGCGATACGATTGAAGACTGCTCAGCTTGCAATCACTCATCAAGATTAAAAATCTTCGAGACGCGCGCTTGTACAGATTAAATTCTCTCGTCCAATTTACGACCCTGGAATTTTGGCGACTGACTTGTAAACGAAGATAGCTACGAATCAGCAAATCAACGGCATCAACGGTCACCTGAATCATTAAAACATGGAAAATTTCACGAGCGATCACGACGAGCCCGAGTGCCGCGTCTGTCGCGGGCCGCCCGAACTACCCGACTCACCGCTTTTGCGCGCCTGCAAATGCAGCGGCAGCATTGGATGGATCCATCAGGAATGCTTGCAGCACTGGCTGGACGTCATGGTGCGGCGCGGAAGTGGCAACCAAAGGAAATGCGAGCTGTGCAAGTACGCCTTTCAATTTGAACCATACTATGCGGAAGATGCGCCGGAGCACTTGACGAAAGGCCAGTTTGTTTACGGAGTCTCGCGGCGCGCCTTTGTCAAATGGATGCCGATTTTTGTGAAAGTGACAATTTGCTTGTTTTTGTGGCTTGGAGTCATGCCGCTACTGTCGGCGCACTTGTACTTGTCATGGATGCGCAGTCCGGCGTTACTGCTGCAGCGATTGACCTACGACATGATGAAGCAGGATTGGGCCGCTGGATTGGTCGTTGCCGCTTTGATCATCATTTCCTTTTTGTGTTTAATGAACTTTGCCGATTTCGTGCGAATGGAGATGCAGCCATTGGCGATTGAGCGCCGACGATTGCTGCAGGTGATGCAGCGGGCCGCCGGGCACCGTGCAGTTGGTCAAGATGACGATCGACGCGAACAGCCACCACCGGAGGAGCGCATTGATAATGAACTCTGTAACCAGGCGCAGCAACAAGAAGGTATCCGCACAAGAGCGAGGCGGAATATGGTTGGTCGGTATTCCTTGGACCGGCCTGTTAGTGACTATGCAACGGATATGGATGTTGTTCTTATGAATGCTGGAGGGGACTTTGACGATGATGATGATGACGACGACGACGAAAGCTACGCGCAAGAAGACGACGATGACGACGACCCCTCTGCTGATATAGAAAGTGACGATGAAGATGTTGGCGACGATGGTGCTGATCATTTCGATATGAACAATGCTCGCATGCAGGAATTTATAGAGCAAATGCGCGAGCGACGTCCTGGTGTTCACATTGAGGTCCGCCTAGATGCAGGCGTAAACGATAACAATCGCTTGTTGAACGGTCAAGCAGCGCTTCCGGCACCTGCGTTGAATGACGGCGGTGATTTGGGTATACAAGAAGCGTTGGACGAGATTTTGGGCTTACGAGGACCGGTGTTTATTGTATTGCGCAACATGCTGTGGCTTTTGACATTTAACACCCTCTTTCTGCTGCTCTTTGTATTTACACCTCGAATGGTGGGCAAGATGGCCAACTACTTATTTTTGAAGTTGATCAGCAGCAACTTCACCCCACAAGTTTCTACCAACGTGACCGATACATTACAGTCATTGAACACATCGAGTGCTCTGGAAATTGATTGGCATTCGATCATTACAAATATATCTTCGCCGATGGATTTATTGCGTGCTGTTGAAACGCACAGCGAAGTCACGAAAGCTCCGTTTCGCCTGTCTGACATTTCGAATGTCTTGTCAGGCTACTTGGTATGCGCATTTGTCGTAGTTTTCTCGCATTTCTTTTGGCTTGCCATGACTCGCTTTCGATGGATGCGACGCGCGGAAGAAGAAGCAAATGCGGCGGAAATGCGTCAAAATATTGACATGGAGGAGATGCGAGTGGCTTTTGATGCGTTTAACCGAGTGCTTGACGGTGCAGCCGAGCAAGCAGAGGTCGGCGAAAATCGCCCTATCGTTGACGGCGAAGAAGATGTGGCTATTGTTTTTGTAATACGAGTTAGTTTGAAAGCGATTACATCTGTCGTGAAAGTTGGCGTATTGCTGCTACTCAAGATGTTCGTACTGCCTGTTGCGCTTGGTTTGTATCTTGATGCAGTCACCATGTCTCTTATTGGCGCCACATTGGATCAACGCATCCAATTTGCTGGAAGTGATCTGTTCTCTTTCACACTTCTCCATTGGGTTGCGGGTATCACTTTCATGCTGCTAGTAACTGTCTCTGTCCTGCAGCTTCGCGAGGTCATGCACCCTGAAATTCTTGCAAATGTCGTGCGGCCACAGGAGCCTCAGCCTGATTTGCTTGGAAACCTGATGCACGAAGCATTTACAAAACATATGAAACGAATGGTACTGTCGCTGTTTCTTTACGCTTGTCTATTATCGATGCATGTCTACGTGCCTGTTCGATTTCTTACGTGGGCAGGCTATCAGCCGCGCTTGAACTTTTCATTCCTTTTGATGCCCCGTGTGCAAATCCCGCTGGAGCTTATCTTCTTTCACCTTTGCATGCTTGGACTGCTAGAGAAGAATAAGAATATCATTGGCGAGTTGCAGCATCATTGGCTTAAATTCATTGGTGGTATTTTGCGCATGAAGGAATGCATTTTGCCCCATGTAGTTCCCCGATTTCGATTCTACGGGAATCGAAACATTTACTTTGCCGATTCAACGATAGATCCATTCTGGCAGAAACTCGCAAAATGCAAGTACAAGCAGCGAGAAGAAATTTTGGAAAAGGGCTCAGACGGTTTTATGCTCAGCGAGACCAACGTCTTTCGCCCGAGTGCGATTAGATTAGACGGGAAGCGTGTGTTGAAACCAGATTTTGACTATATTCGGCTACCACTTCGCATACCTGTCCGTGCTGAACGATGTCGTTCACTTTTATTGCCTACAAGCATTGGCCGATACAGACTGAGTCGCACACAAAATTTAGAACGCGACGTTATTGAAGTGTGGGAAGAGTCCACAGGAGAGGCGATCCCGCGTCCACCTGAAGGATGGGACGACCTTGGAGCTGGTGGCGCATTTGAGCAAGGGCGATGGAGTTGGACATTGGAGAAGAAATCTGAAATTGAGAATGGCGTGGCACGCCGCACTCCGTTTTTCCAGACGCAGCGAAGTATGGTGGTTGCTATCTTCAAGCTTGCTTTTATGGCGATTGCCTCATGGGCGGCAACTTCGGTTTTGGTAGGCTTGATCGCGCTGTCGCCCCTGGTGATTGGTCGATGGTTGCTTTACATAGCTCGCCTTTCGGATACTTGGGCTCATGATCCATTTGCATATGCACTTGGCAGCCTTTTCTTCTTTCCTATGTTCAACTACGTGTTTCACGGATTCGTCGGGGATCGTCGCACTCCCTTTGCACGCCGTTTCTCGAGGGGGCTTTGCCAGCTCAGCCTGTTTCCGGCTCATAAGACGATGACACTTTGTGCCTCTGCTGCGCTGTTCTTTGGCTTGTCTCCCTTGCTTCTCGGGTCGATTATCGACGTTGGCGTCATTAAACCCAAAGCATGGTTTATGGGAGCAGAACCATGGGTTGACCAGAAAGATATTGTACTTGACTGGCTCCTTGGAGCTGTGCTACTTTTTGTTTGGGTCCAGTTTTGCCGTTTCGGCTTTGTGGCTCGACATATTTGGGCGTTCTTCACGCTGGCTCCGCCAAACAGGGCTGCGATTGTCGTCAATGGTGGTGCCCAGCCTCACGCACCTGCGATGGATGATGGGAATGAACCATTGAATGGTGCCTGGCTGGGCGAGTTTGGTCGAACGACGCATTTTGTTGCCATTTGGAAGGCTGCCTTGCTCGACTTTGAGTATGACAAGATCGATTCAGCAGTTCTTCTCGACGATTTTTGCTTTCCATTAATTCGCGGCCTAGTCGGTACATTGTTTTGGCCGCTGGGCTGTCTTGGAGTCATTCACTGGTGCGCTCCGGCGACTTCTGCCTTGTTTCGGGCGCTCATCGTTCGCTGTTCAATCCTTCTTACGATTGCACACAAAACGAGCCCGTTTTGGCTGGAGCCGGCGAAAAAGCTGTTGAAGGCTGCCCACATGAACCATTGAATGGTGCCTGGCTGGGCGAGTTTGGTCGAACGACGCATTTTGTTGCCATTTGGAAGGCTGCCTTGCTTGACTTTGAGTACGACAAGATCGATTCAGCGGTACTTCTTGACGACTTTTGCTTTCCATTGATTCGCGGCTTATTCAGTACATTGTTTTGGCCGCTGGGCTGTCTTGGAGTTATTCACTTGTGCGCTCCGACGACGTCTGCCTTGTTCCGAGCGCTCATCGTTCGCTGTTCAATCCTTCTTACGATTGCACACAAAACGAGCCCGTTTTGGCTGGAGCCGGCAAAGAAGCTGTTGAAGGCTGCCCACAAGTCTGCGCGTGACGATTTGTTTTTGCTGGGAGAACGATTGATGACTTACGGGGGATAAATGGAGCGATGGACGCGCTTGCAGATTTAATAGAAATAAACCGCCACTTGCCTATAGAGCATTGCTTAATTACGCAACTCATTGCATAGTTCTGGGAAAATACCTGCCGGTAATCTTAACAACGTTCTTTGTTCCGTTGCCGCGTCGCCATTTGTCAGTAACGCTACGACGTTTCTGTTAGGCTGAGTCACGATCCGACGGCCCGACTGACTGACGGTGTCACAATCACAGAACAAAGCGGTCCCCACCTCCATCCAAACTTCCCATCACCCTTGCTTCTGTAAAACCATAAAAAGTAGACTTGATACTGCGCGAATTGAAAGATTAGAAAGGAAAGATAGTCTTAGTAGTAGAAGGAGTGATAAGGAGGAGTCGGTGTGACGAAGGAACCAAAAAACCTGAGTTTCGAAACCAGTCTATAGCAACAGCATGACGCGACGGTTGACCCTTCTGATCGGATGGCTGATGTTACAGGCAGCCCAATCTACGCCACAATACTCTGATCCTAATTTGAATACCTGGTCATGGCGAAGGAGGAAATCGAGTCCATTTTCACAACAAACTCCTGGATACCTTCCAACAAGCCTGTCGCCAAGGCTGCTCACCTCGAAACCTGTCACAAACGGCATGCGAGGAGGCTCGCTTCAACCACCACCAAGCAACGACGAATTCATAGAGCCAATTTGTCGACGCGACGACATGGGATCTCGCTTCTCGCTCTTTCCCATTGAACATCCTGATTTATGGTCCATGTACAAACAACATGTTGCTTCCTTTTGGACGGCGGATGAGATTGACTTGTCACAGGATCTGCAGGACTGGAAGGAGCGACTCAACGACAATGAGCGACATTTCATCAGCATGGTGTTAGCCTTCTTTGCTGGCGCGGATGGAATCGTCGTGGAAAACCTTGCGGAGCGATTCTGTCGGGACGTTGCCGTGCCCGAGGCGCGATGCTTTTACGGCTTTCAAATGGCCATGGAGAGTATACACCAAGAAACGTACTGTCTCTTGATTGATAGCTACATTAGCGATCCAAAGAACCGAGATGTTTTGTTTAAGGCGCATACCCGCGTGCCAAGTGTGAAACTGAAGGCACAGTGGGCGCAACGATACATTGGATCCGACGCATCATTTGCCGAGCGGTTAGTGGCCTTTGCGGCAGTCGAAGGTATTTTCTTTTCGGGTGCCTTTTGCTCCATCTTTTGGCTCAAGAAGCGAGGCCTCATGCCTGGCTTGACCTTTTCGAATGAGCTCATTAGCCGAGACGAGGGTCTGCACTGCTCCTTTGCTTGTCAACTCTACTCGAAACTGGAACGAAAGCTACCCGAACGAGCAATACACGCTTTGATACGCGATGCTGTCGACGTTGAAAAGGGCTTTATATGCGATGCTCTTCCAGTCGGACTCATTGGCATGAATGCATCGCTCATGTCGCAATACATTGAGTTTGTGGCCGATCGTTTGTTATCCGATCTAGGCTACCGACCTCTGTTTGGCAGTAAGAACCCGTTTGACTGGATGGACATGATTTCACTGGAAGGAAAAACAAACTTTTTCGAAAAGCGGGTGGGAGAATATCAAAAGAGCGGTGTCATGGCGTCGCTATCTCAACCAGACCACGGGCGACAAACGTCATCCTTTAACTTTGACAATGTCGACTTTTAACTGCCCAGCAACAAGTGAACAAGAGCTACAGAGCTATATCACTGCTAACTGCATCCATCCACACTCTTTATGATCCTGCTTGTCATGTAAATTGATTACTACACGTTCTAGTAATAACCCTTGTTAATAGTTTTTCACGCTTGTTCTTTCATGACTACTTGTACACCTGCTTGGCCTCGTAGGTGCATCGGATGCCACGCCTGCAGCTATTCATCGAGGTGTACGGTTTACTAAGAGAAAAGGCATAGAATACACTTCGCTGTGCTGCTTAGCATTTGGCAAGTGTTATCTCGTTCATGGGAGATACTGTCCCCGCCCTCTAACCACCGAATGCAGCTAGAAATACTGCACTAGCTTCCAACTCCTTCAAAACTTAATATATTTCATAAGGGGAAAGACTACAAGAAGCTGAATTCAGAGTTTGTTTCTTAGTTTAATACATTATCATTAAAGACTGCTACTTGCGCACGCCGCATTATCAAGCGACCAAGAAGCAGACAACCATTTAACGATATGACTTTTGGAATCGCGCACGAGCCGATTTTCCTCCATACTTTTTTGGCTCGCAGCGACGCGGGTCACTCACTAGCAAATTGCGATCATAGTCCACCAAGGTGTTTCGCAGTTCATTCTTGGAGTGTTCATCCACATACTTGGCGTGGTACGCCACAATGCTCTTGGCAATGGCCGAGCGAATGGCGTAAATTTGCGACGTGATACCTCCTCCCTTGACTCGGATGCGAATGTCAAGGTTAGAAAACTTGTCCTGTCCAATGATCAAGACTGGCTCAAATACCTTGAGGCGCAAGGCTTCCGGCTCAATGTTTTCCAAAGGCTGACCATTGACCTTGATCAGACCGCGGCCCTGCTTGGCATGGGCGACGGCTGTTGCAGTCTTTTTCCTGATATAATAAAGGAGGGAATAGAGTTAGTAAATGTGCCGTATGTAAGGGCCGATGGTGCAAGCAAGCCTTCAAGAGCATTCACTCGAGCGCCATGCATTATTTTTAAGCGTAAGCTAGTTGAATCCCGCCAGTCGCCGTCTCATCACTCACTTTCCAAACACTTGAACAGATTGTACAGGCGCCATGGCTATTGATATTTGATTTGAGTAGAAAATCAAGTCTATTGCAGCTCAGCGCTCGTCTTGGTCGATGCGTGCTCGTCCGCCGTCGCTTTCTCGTCAAGTAAGAGCGGTAACCTTTCGTGACTGGCCAAATCGGAGTCCCGAATAAAACCGATGCGATACGGCGTTTCGACGGACCGTCATGGACACCACACCATGCAAGCAACCTGCTCCTTGCTAGTCGTTGTGTTAATCATCTTTGCTCCAAAAGCAAGTAGTATAGCAATGGCTACTAGAGATAGTTCACCACCCAATGCTGCTACTTTTACGACGAATGAACATGATCAGCGCGAGGCAGCCAGAATTCGCCATGAGCTACAATCCGAGCGAAACAATGCAAGTACTTGTTCCAATAACAATATTTCATCATCTGCTTCTCGACTACCATCCGTCGAAATTTGCGAGGGCGCACATAAATACGTACAAATAACGGCATCATTGGACGGCGCCGAGCAAACCTTTGTCGTGAGTCGCCGCAACGCTTCGTACCATCGCAACGCTGCCGAACCCTTCATTGCCAAGCTAAGGCAGCATGGCTACTGCGACATTGAAGTAGCTGGAGGAGGTAGAGTCGATGTCAATGCAGACGCCAAGCAAGTGTCCATCTTTGGCTTTTCCTACGGTTTCGGCAAGGCGAACCACGAGTTGAGCGCAGATATTGTACGACGAGACGAGCGATACAATGATTTTGACGTGTCTTGGAGTGATGATGGATACTGAATCAATTGAATATTGAATGTATATACACAAAAGCATGTATGCAGGCTCGATCAGACGATACAATTATGTATGAAGTATAGCGAGACTCGTCGACGGCAGCGGCTCCAGCCACCGCATCAACTGCTTGCAGATAGGTCAATGAATCAATGACTATAAATATAATCTCATTTTCTACCTAAGTTTGTAGTATCCTTCCGGCGCCTTTGCAATCTCCGCATTCATGTTCGGTCCATGCTGGCGAACGACTCCATCACCATGGTACTTGAGTGGGCGAAAGTAGTGGCTCGTTCCCGCCTTGGTGCGGTGCCACCAGTCGCACGAGGTACCTTCCTTTTGAATCTTGGCCGTGACGGCTTGCGGCAAAAAGTTGTCCTGGTACTGCGCGTCATCCCGACGCTCGTAGCGCAATATGGGATGCTTCACCACATAGTTCCATCCGCGCTTCTTGCAAAAGTAGACTGCTTCCTCGGCGTTCGCAAAGGTCAAGGGAGGCGCCGACTGGTAAGGATCCGCGTTACTCGTCCATCCCATGAGCGGGTTCAACCACTTTTCCGCCGTCATGCCGTCCTCGTAAAAGAAAATCTTCCAGCTGGCTTCCGGATTGAGTGGCGCCTGCCGCATGGACTTTTGCTGCTGGCGCACCACGACGGTGCGCTTGGTGCCGTCCATGCGGAGGCGATGCCCCTGGTCGACGGGGTCGAGGGCGGCAATCTCCGCCGGATTCTCCGGCAGGACGGGCGCCGGAAGGAACTCGTCGTCGGTCTTGCCCCACACCATGTGGCGGTTGAACTTGGTCATGTGCTCCACCTTTTCCTGCACGGGATTGGCGACAACGACATCAGTTTCTGATTCAGTCGTTGTCACTGGTTTGGAGGAGAAAGTGCGCGCCGCTGAGTAGAGGCGCGAGAAACGGAGCGTAGCGCTAGTGGAGCGAGAGAGCATCATGGTGGACTTGTGTGCGTCGCTGCTGCGTCGCGCGTCGCTGTGATAAAAATGGTGTCGCATCGGTGCACATGCGTCACTCGTGGCTTCGGGTGCTCGTAAGCAGCTATCTCGGCGTTACCAGCGGTCAAAGCGCAAACCAAGACTTTCTGATTGTAAGGGGTTCAAACAAACAAAAACATAAAATAAATGATACCTTTTGCAGTAATAATGGTATATATCTAGCTATAGCAAGTGTGTGTATCATGTCCGGCATGCTTAAAGGGTTTGCATCGCATGCTGTACAGCCGGTTCACCACCGTTGAAAAAGGCGCATGGATAGCAGCCTACTGACCTTTCTTGTTCTTTGAAAGAGCTTCCAGCCTTGTCGTTGCTTCACTAATGATTCTGCGTATTGCATGGGCTTCGTCCTCCATCTTTGAGTTGCCGGCAACGGGTGCTGGATTCTCACCTTCCGTCAAGGTCAATTTACTTCCAGTAGTATCATCCAAATTCACCAAGTACATCATTCCCACGGACCGAAGCACAACGTTTGTAAAACTGCTTTGCGATCCAACTTGAATTGGCAGCGCATGAATTAAAACATGAAATCCAAAGCCATTGACAATGAAACTCATCACGAAGCGAAGCCACAGCCGCCAATCGTTGTGCACCAAGTTGTAGTGACCAAGCTTTTTGGTATGAATCGCCACATAGCTGGCGCATGCCCCCGTAATCTTGGCCGTCAGCAGCATTTGCAGCCAAAAGGAAGTGTTTTGTTCCGAGCTCCCATAGTTTGTCTTTGGGCCAAGCATGAACACCAAGGCGAAGAATATTCCCAGCACGTAAAACAAGTATGAGCCCAGCGTCAAACCAATCGGAACGTTTGGTGTTCCATCGAGCGACGTATACGTGGACGTGTGAAAGGCGTCGGCAACGACAATGCCAATGAGTAGTGTCTGCGTCAGAAACACCATGAGAACCACCGTGTAGCGCTGGGAAAGGTCTTCGTACACGTTGCGCGGCTGCAGTACAATAATTTCGTGATTCTTGGGCTTGACGTAGTAGTCCGACGTAGGCACGTACTCTAGCAGTGACGACGTTTCCTTGTAGGCAATCACGACGCGGAGTGAATCCAAAATGCTTTCGACGAAAAAGCAAGCCATCATGACGGTAAAGGCGCTTCCGTAATCAATCTGCATGCCACCCAAGAACCACAGAGATTGCGCCGTAAACTTGTTAATGACGAACCACGCATCGTCCGTGTCAATGTATGCCGATATCAAGGTTCGAATGCGAATGGACCAGCTCAAGTGGCTGCCGACAATGTGCGAGCGATACTCGTGGACGCGCCGGCTGTACTGCCAACACGCGGCCAGCGAAAAGCATGCTGCCACGAGCCACGTGTACCAAAGGGGAGGCGCCCTGGCGTTGTACCACGCGAACGGCGACGTAAAGTTGATGCGGTCGTAGAGGTCGCCCTTTGAGCCGGACGTGTTGAAGTTTGGATGTAAGATCTGATCCATGATTCCTCCCACCTTGTGAATGATTCGTTCCGGAACCTGATGGAAATATGGCATTGTGTGCTTTGGTGAGCTTTGCTAAAGATGGAAACGAGACGAGATGATCACCGTTTCGTCGAAAGTCGGACTGTAAGCACCGACAATGAGAACCGCTCCGACAAAAATTAAAGGTCTCACCGTGACTGTGGATGTCAGCACGAGATCCATCCACGCGGAAAAGGCGGAGAAACCATGAAACGCCTGATCGGAAGCAAGGCGACGTGTTTAAATCCCAAACGTGTTTCGCGCAAGTGGTCGGAGTACCGCATTCGATCCGCATTCTCACGACCGGAGAAACATTGAAAAGCCTGCACAGACCTTGGCTTATGTAAACAAGTACGTATTTCGTACAAGTGGTCGGAGTATTTGCAAAATTTGCCGCATTTTCCCGCAGCGGAGAAACCATGAAAAAGCGAACACAATCCGAATTTGAGGCGACAAAAGCCACCACAACTGCAACACAGCAAACAAACATGGCGGGGTCAAAGCGTAAGCAATATTTCTATTTGAGAGATGAAGAGCAAGATTGCATATCACGGGACTCGGGGCCGCCCATCGTGTCGCTGAGCAACGACGAGAGAGGGGCGCTCTTGCAATGCGAAGCGAACGAGTCAGCAGCCCGTTTCATCAAGCGATTACGCAAGGACACGGCGTTAATGTTCCCTGAAAGAACGAAGCTACTAGGCTTATCAAATTCTCGTGGAGACTACTACGCGCGACAGGCTCACAGAATGACGACGGATCATTTCTGGCGGCTGTACGAGTTACTGAAACCACACATGCGTCCTGAACCGTTGCCTCTTCTAAAGCACCGCGAGGACTGGAATCAACCGCTACGGATCAAGGTGGCACTGCGATTCTTTGCTGGCGGTGACCCATTGGAGATTGCCATTGACCATTGTATTCCGACTTTACGATTGCTGGAACAATATATCTTTGATGTAATTGCTGCGGTACATGATTGCGAAGCATTGAAACTGGAATTTCCCGAGTCGCATGATGAGCAGAGGGAGATTGCGACAGGGTTTGAGCTTTTCAAGTCGGATGCCGGCATTGATGATTGCTGCGGTGCTCTGGGTGGTATGCTACTTCAAACCGATCCGCCGCCGATTGACGATGCCACACTTTGCGCCAAGTATTTTCATAAGCAGCGAGGGTTGTGGGGCTTAAACATGCAAGCCATTTGCGACTACAACGGCCGATTTATGGAGGTTTGTTTAAAGTCTCCAGCCTCTACGAGCGACAGCATGGCATTTTGTAAATCCTCGTTCAGGCGCAAGCTTGAGCGACAGGGATTTCTTGCCGATGGTCTGTCGCTCTATGCCGACGAGCAGTATCCCGACAGCCCAGTCATCACAAAACCCATTCATCTGGCTCGTGCGGACAAAACGCAAGACTATCGTCATTTTCAACTTCGAGATCAGGTTGACGTTGCCTTCAGCTGTTTACTGCAACGTTGGGCCCTCCTCCGTAGACCATTGCCACTCAGTCTGGGCAAAGACAAGATATCGCAACTTGTTCTTGCCGCTTGCAAGCTGCAAAACTTTTGTTTGGACGATTCAGAGCTCATGCCGCCCTTATTAGCCGGTGATGTTGTGTTTGGCATTCTCAACGGAGCCGTACTACTGGACCAAGACTTTCGTCCTGCTCGGCTCTTGGGAGCTGGAGTCCGCGTCGAAGAGAAAAATTGCGGTGATGCAGAGTTGACGGCATGATGTCGTTTGTGAAGTAGACGTTTATATAAGTCTATGAGTTGCAAATATAACATAGCGTCTATTCATTACATTAACCGGTCAACTACTCCCAGCTACTGATAATAGAATTTGAATGTGGAGGAGGCTGTAAAGTAAAACCATTGTCCCAACCATCATCGGCCTCGTACTGTCCGTCTTCTGAAATTATTACAGCTCCCATCAGCCGACGAATACCAGGAGCATCCATCCCATCGTCGCCCCAGTAGGATTGACTCAGACTTTCTATTCCATCCGTGTCTTCGCCATCATACGTAAGATCTTCCATGACGGCGCTTATAGCATCGTGTTCATTCTTTTGTCGCCATTGCTGCTGCTGTTGTTGCTGCTGCTGTTGCTCATATAGTTGCTGCAGATAATATTGTTGCGACTCGGGTGAAATTGTTTGGAATTGCATCTGCTGATGATATTGCGGTGGAATGTCGTTGCTACCTCCTATGAATCGCACAGGCATGTATTGATCAAAATACATGGAATCGTCGTCCAGCGCATCAAAGTCGACCACGGGGGCAGCTCGCCCGTCCAGTTGCAAATGACAGGGTGCTTGTTCCTCCATCATACCATCCATGATTACGTGATGCTCTCCATTATGCTCCCTAATTTCATGCAAGCTGTCCAATGTTTCATCGTGATGTAATGTCGTATGCAACGGCATCATGGGTGACTCTGGCGCTCGTGGAGGTTGTCGTGGCGCCACGTCAATGAGGCGCTGCTGCTGCGGTTGTTGCGGAGGTCGATCAATGTATGTGACTCTAGAATATCTAGTGGATTGGTCGGCCATTTCTTCGGCCTGTCTGCGAGTCGTCTTTTTGAGCAGCAGTGTGCGTTTCAGCCTGCGACTGGCGCTTTCCTGTGGTCACAAAGAGGCAGGGGAGTATTGAATAAGCACAACAAAATTGCTTCGACTCATATGATCACCATCCATTAACGTACCATGTATTCTTCAAAGCGATCGTAACGGTCAAGTGAAGATACTGTCCGTCTTCGTTGATTCTTTGCCTTAACGTTGGCACGAATCGAGTCGATAATCTGCGGCAACAAAACTCATGTCGTCAGAAATGTTGAAGAGCACGCGACAAGCTTGACTCGTGACATGCACCAGCACAAAAGTACAATCCGTTACTTCATACACATACCTCATTAAAGGATGCGCCCCACTCGATCAAAATTTCCTCTCGATCTTGCCTCGTCAAGACGAGCTGTGGCAAATGTTTTCGCGGCGGTCGAGCTGCTTCGTAGTCGTCGACTAACATGGTTCGATCCTTGTCATGCGCCCAGCCAATTCTGCAACGAAACAAATAGTGACAGTGAGACATGCTTAAAAACCTTCGAATCCAACTTCAAACACCTGGCAACGAAACTCACGCTATTGGCGCCCCACTGCTACAACTGGGATTGTCGCCAATTATTCTGAAGTCGAGGTCAAAGGATTAGTGTAAAGCATATCGATAGACGTATCATCCACCACGCAAAAGATCATGAACGATTGCAATTCGTAATGCCAATAGCATTTCCATCAATTCCATTCGCGCACCTTTCAAACTCTCGAACATGAACATGCTTGAACTCCACCTTCTTCTTGTTCACGCAGAGCAGCGAATACTGACTCCCAGATGGCGTATTGGTGGACGATTCCGCCTTGGACGGCGCGTCGTTGTTTTTGCGCAGAATGCTCTTGAGTTGCACCGACGCGCTCGATGGGACGCTGTGGTGGGACGAACCATCCGATTCCTGCTGGAGGGACGGCGACTTGGATGACTTGGCGGATGACCCGCGCTTGCGCTTTACAATGAACATGCAATTGTCCTTTTATGTAAATGTAAATTGAATGTACTTTGTACAGTGCTCATGAACAGCGAGCGAGAGAAGGAGGAGATACTACTGTTTAGTTGTTCTGCAGAAATCGGCTGGCACGTCGTGTTCCTCGTTCCACAATTAGTCGTCTTCCGTTGCCCTCGAGACCCAACTTCAAGGCTATTATCACAATTTCAAAAGTCTCGTAAGAACTGGGGATCACGAGTATAATGCAGGTCGATGTGACGGAAGGTAATCATCTAGTTGCACAATTTCCATTTGCCAGGCAACAGCTTGCAACAGGATCAAAGTCGTCGCAGCGCGGGGGATGGAGGGACGAGAGTCTTTGTCGGACCGGTTCTCTTCGCTTACCGAAGCGTTCCGCTTTCCTACTACCGGTAGTTCGCGTCATGCTTGGATGAGCCGTTATCATTCCAACATATACTCTTTAAAAATGCAAAGCTTATACAATACGTCTATATATATATTTATATAGCTATTCAAATGCATTTCAGACCTCAGTATAGTTCTTCTGCGCCGTGGATGCCATAATGGGTGATAGGAAAGGATTGGTTGCCGACCGACCGCGTCGAGGACTCTCCAAGCGCAAACGCTTTGGACTGGCCGCTCCTCTACCTGGAGTTCGTCTTTGGCGTTTCTTTTTCAAGTGACTCAGAGGCGTGGACAAGCTTGATGTTTCCTCGTCGTAGTCGCCCGTCATGGCCATGGCCGCCATCAACAGTTTGTTGACACCTTCCCCTTCGCCACTATCCGTTGGGCTGGTTGCTTCTCCCGAAGATGCCGCTTCAAGTGATGGAAGAGAGTCAATCTCTCCGCCCGTATATGCAGCCGATGGTTTCAAGTCTAAGGTGGCAGCAGACCCATGTTTTGGTGGAGTAGGCGTTCCATGTTTCATAGAGGTCAGATTCTGAGCAGCAAGCCAGGGTTCGGCAACGACAGGCTTACCTTTACTACTTCTCTCAGCGCCGTCCGTTGCTGTTCCAGAATCGTTCTCGTTACTTCCGTCCATTGCGCTCGGCGTATGTGGTCCATCGCCTGGCGGGCTACCTGGCGCCATGACGTGCGGCATCATGTGAGGATGATGAGGAGGGGGGTGATGATGATACATCATCGGATGAAGAGGAGAATGGTGGTGATGATGTGGGTGTGGAACGGGATATGGCATGGAATAGTATGAATGTGTCGGCATTGGCAGAATTTCAGAATTGTACGACATGGATGCTGCGGATCCGTCTCGCTTGCGACTATCCGCATGTGTGGCAGTCCCCATGTTTTTGCATCCCATGCAGCGACAAGCACCACTGCATTTAACGCCTCCGGCATAGCATTCGCAATACTGCGCATTATAGAAACATATTTGTCAGTCACTGAGCACTCAAGGTTTAGCATTTCACAAGGTCGCTAACGCACCTTTTTCATGCAACCGCTTTTACGACACTTGCAACCCGTCTTGTGCGCAATGAGCTTTGGCGCCATTGTTGTAGCCGTCTGTAGAGGAAGACTCGCATCCGAAGCGGCACCCTGCTGTTCGTCGTGCACTGCTGTGTCATTCGTGCTCGCCGTGTCAGTCGACTCTGCTGTTGCAATGACTGCGTCACTCTGCTGCTCCACCACCACCACTGTCTCCTGCTGAAACTTGGTGTCAAAGGCAGTCGGGTTGCGCGCCAATATCAAGCGCATGGCGCTTCGCCGCGTATCTTCATGCTCCATGGTGTTTTGACAAGTGAGACATCGACAGTTGTTTCCGCAGTATTGTTTGGCGGCGAAACATTGACAGTATAATTTGAGACAGCGAGTTCGCTTGCAAGTGCAGCTTCCATGTTGAGTAGAACCTGTTAATTGTTTCGTATCGGGAGGTAACTTGCCGCCAACCATTGCTTTCTTGTCCAATGGTTTTCGTTCGTGCTTGTCAAACGCCGCTGGTTTCCTGTAACGAGGCGGACGAGCACTGTATCCGATTGGTGGCACGGAAAGGGAAGAGTCCTTTTGTTCATCCGTTTCTGCGAATTGTTGTTGCATGTGAAAATGATGCATGTTCCAAAGGTTCATGTGCGGGGGCGGCGGCGGATAAGCGTGATATGGATATGGAGGAGGCGGAGGCGGAATATTATTGGCTGCCGGAGAATTCTCTTCCGTACCGGCGTCTTCAGTTTCGGATGGACTGCTCTTATTCACTTCGGAGCTTGCAAAATCGTTCGGGTCCGTTTGCTTCTGCGATTCCTTCTCATCGTCGCCTGCAGTCGTATCGTAAGAACTAGCCGGTATGTAAGACCGCAGATCACGGGGTTGTCTTTGGGCATCCGAAGCAGGTGAAAAGTATCGATGATACTTGTTGGAGGACGCCAATGCAGCTTGCGACGACAAGGGAGATGCTGTGCTTGCTGTTGCTGACGTTACATTGGTCATCATGGATGGATGATAGTAATGCTGATGAGGATGATGATAATTGTAGGGGCTCGTCTTCATCAATCCTGCCTTCATTGGCGATGATCCAGGCGTCTTTCCTCCTCGTCGACTAAAGCTGGAAGGCGTGCCGCCGTGAAACGGAGACGAAATTCCGTGCAAGTAATGTGGCGGTGGAGAAGAGGTCGCCGATCCTAAAGGATGCTGCTGCTGCGATGGCGGCGGAGACATGATTCCAAAGGAGCTGCTGTCAAATGGCGGAGACATGAAGCCGGCGTAATATATCGGAGGAGGATGCACTGGTGGCGGTGCTGCTCCAGCTGCTGGCGACGCTGCAACGCTGCCATTCGTGGAAGCCTGTTGCTTATGTGGCGTTGTAGTTGGCGAGCTACTCGATGGCTTGCTCGAAGTATCATCAATTGAATCTTTCGCAGGATCCATGCTGATCTATTGTGAGAGTCTCTAAAGGCAAAAGGAATGGAACAGAATCTATTAGAGAAGACTCTTTCGCGGCGAACGATGTGTTTGTGTGTTGGGCGTCTCTTCGAACGGAGCGGTCTTGTGGCCCATGCATCTGGTCTCCGGGTGTGCCTTGCTGGATCGACGTGAATCCAGTACCAAGATCTACGTAAGTCGGACTGGTACCAGTTCAAATTTGAATCGCAGAAGTTTTGGGCACACGTAACCGTTGAAGCCAGCTGGCGTGCTCGGGTTGTTGAACTATTTAGCTTAGCTTTAGGAAGAGTACACTGTCACGCCAGACACGAATCCAATGCGTGTGTTTCTCGCCAATGCAGCTACACTTTCTATCATGCAATGAGACTACATTGCTCCGCATTTGGAGGTATCTAGCAAATGCTTTAAGCTGGGCTGTTTAGATTCTAAACTTTGCAACGTGACAATGCACGCTAGAAAGCGAGATCCTCCAAGGTTGCAGCTTCCCAAGAAAAAATGACGCGCGTCAAACATGAAAAGAGTCACGGAACGACGATTCAAACGCGCCTGCCGGATAGCCCAACGTTTAAATCTCTGAACTCGTAACCGTAATGGACTGCGCAACGCATCGCAACGACAAAATGACACTCGCAAACGATTCGACGACACCTTGGCGACCATGGCCTCGTCGTCCTTGAACGATGCTGCAGCATCGCGAGTCACAGAGTTTTTCGTAGAAACTCCGGCGTCAGTTGCAAGTAATGAAGCTACCAATGACTCGCTCGTTTGGTCATTTGCCGACGGTGCAACAACATCCAGTTCCATTCATCAGCAGCAGCAAAGTCGGTCAGCATCCTCCAAAACAATCTGCACACACGCCTTTGCGGTCGGTTCGCACATATTGCACTATACGCAAGCTTGGAAAACTTCTCTTGAAGATGAAGTCTTGGTCGTGACGAGTAATGCGGATGGGTCGGTGATTGTTGGAGCAACCGCTTCTGGTAGCATTTATTTGCTGCGCGGTCGAGATGGAGTCGTTTTGGCAAAGCACAAGATTCATGAAAGCATTCATGGTTATCCAATATGGTCGCATGACATGGGAGGCCCTCCTGCGATTTCATGGATCACTAAAAGTCTTGACGGTCAGGATGCCTTTTGGCTGGAAGGAGCGGCCGATGCCTCCTGCATGGAAGAAGCCAGCGATCGACAGCTCTACATTTATGTCGGAGGTATATACGGACAGCGCTTGAATTCCATTGATCCGGAAGAGACTGCAAAAGCGACGCGCGAATTGACGCTTTCGACGATTTCGTTGCCGTCGGCGACCTGGAGGGCGGCTGTTGGTTACTTTTCCGAGCACTCCGTGGCGACGGCACCGAGTGGCGCACAATTGTCACAGCCTCGCGTGATTCGCATTGTGGCTTGCCAAAATGACGGATACTTGGCCGTATATGACTATGATATGGTTCAGTTGACGACAACTCTGGTGAAAGGCGGCATTGCTCTGCAGCAGTCAAAGGAAGAGGCTGCCGTCACAGAAGAAGACTGGTGCATTGACTATGAACTCGGCCTACGGATGCAAGAAATTCGCGGCAAGCGCTACGTACTAGTCGCGGGCCTGACGAGCAGTCAATCGAGTCTGTTCTGGTTTGATCCGGTGGCTTTGGAATCGGCATGCGAGTACATGGTAGAAGTGGTAAAGAATTCGAACCCGACAGCCGAAAGCTTCAATCGTGAACCCCCAAATGAACCCGCAAGTACGGTACGCCCAAAAGTCTTGGCCTTGGAGCCTTTGGAATCTTTGAGTGAATCACTAGCAGTCGCCATGGCAGTAATGAGTCCGTCAAATGGACAGGTCAACATTCAAGTCATTCGGGTTTTGACGGAAGAAACATTTGGTCTGACGCTTCTCTCCAAGCCGCACGCCTTGTACGAGATACCACTTTGCAACCCAATCGTTAGTGTAGAATTGGCCTCGGCTGATTCCGAATCTGTAGCCTACAACTTTTGCTTCAAAGTATGGCTGGATGCTTCGGCGTGCAAATATTTCACTTTCACGTCTGGATCAGGCGAAGAAACTCTCGGAGACCTTCGATCACTGCTGGAGATGGAGCGCTTTGACGAGCTCGACGTGAAAATGAACGCAGCAGATATCAACTCCATCGTGCTTGACCCTTCGGCAGTGTTTTCATTGCATGAAGTCGCATTCAAGCGCTTCCAGAGCATCTTGTCGCGAGGATGCGCACGAACTGCCGAGTCTCTCAACTCTGCTCAGCTTTGCTTGCGCCAATTGGCTGATGGTGCTGCGACCGGTCAGCTTGATGCTTTAGATTACTTACTAAAAGCTTCTGACCATTGCACCCACTCGCTGCCCGATTTGAACCTGGCGGAAACGAGATTTATTTTGCGTTCAGCGACAGCTGCCTTGGAGCAAGTATCGAATGGCCAGGTCGATGAGCCGTGCACAAAGTTTATCGACGCCAAGCACCATGAGCTGAACAATCGAGCACTTGTCCATCAGTTTTTGGAGTCGGTAGTTGAATGTGAAGGAGGTGAAAACCTGAAGATGACGAGCTACGTAAAGTCTATTCGATCCCCGCGGCACCTCTTCTCCGTTCTGATTGAACAGCATCTATTTTCCATTGCCGAGCAGATGTGGCGGTCGCAACTTTGCAATTATTTGACGCCGGAAGTCCTTGTTGGCTCAATTCTTAAGATTGCAGCAAATGTTTCTCCTAAACGTTATGTTTACATCGTCAAGGATGCAGTGTTTGCCAGTCTTTCAATCGGACATGAACTGCTGGGACCGGTGCTTTCGTGGGTGTGCCGCACTGCGGATGGTTTGGACGATTGCGACAGTGACCACGGACTTGCAGATGCAATTTATTTGTTGGAAGCGGCTTGTGGATGTTTAAACCGCCTGCAAATCCAGGTGCATGAGTCATTCGCCATCTCTTCGCCTTTCCTCGAGCCAGACAAGAGCCATTTTTCTAAACGCGCTCCGCTGATCAGCAATAACAGGTCTACTTGGCATTCAAGCCGAGATGCAAGTACGATTTTGGAGGAATCCATGACTGCCTCCACAAAATCAGCCACAAAGTACCGATCCACAGGCGGTGGAATGCACCCTAATCCAACGTTGCTTCAGCTTGGTGTGCTAGGTCGGGGAGCGATCAAGACGCGAATTAACAAGCTTGTTCCCGCGGACCCCCGATATGACAACGATATATGTGTGGAAAATAAATTGAGGGAGGCCCGATGCCTGCATCGAGCTCGACTAGCCGGTCTCGATAAAAAGACTTCTTCCTTGAGATCTCTGGCAGCAAATGGTGGGCCACAGTTTGTGGCTTTACAGCTTGTGTCACTGCTTTCAACCGCGGCAAATGGTCATGCCAATCGCTTTGAGTACATGTCGACATATCTCAGACCATTTTGCGACGAGTTCAACATCGATTATGATTCCGCACTGCAAAAATATATCACTGGCCGTTGCGGCGGGACGAACGCTTCCAAAAATGCAATAAGTGAATCAGCTTCACTTGTTCGATGTTGCCAACTAGTCGAAACGAAAGCAAAAACAACCTTGATTGTGTTGCAATCAGCTCTACAATGTGGCTACTTTCCAGACTGGCTCTCTGCGTTGGCAGATGATGGCAAAGCTTGGGCCGCCTTTGATTCAGAACTGCAGTCAAAAGTACAGGAGGCGTGGCGCTTGTTGTCAATAATGTCACTCGTTGTCAAATATTGCGGAGACGGCGCACGAGAGGTCTTTCGAATTGACAACCCTCGGCATGCACGTCGCCTTGTGGATTTTATGACGCAGCACGTGCATCAGCAGTCTGTCCTGGAGGATGTTTTCACGTTGTGCAATGCCTTTGTTCACCTGAATATACGTGAGTCGTGCTGTGCCCTTGCTCAGCATGCCGTCCTACGAGGTGACGAAGCATTTTGCTGTGATTTAATGGCGGAGCTCTGTGCTCGTGATTTACAACTAGGAGAAAGCGTTGTCGCAGGCTCAATCTCCTTTCTTGAGGAGCTACTTGCTGGTACGAAGTGCCTCACGAGGAAACATACGGGAACCCCTATAAGCAATGATACTGTCCACTTGGAACGATCAAGATTAGTCAAAGCAAGTCATTGCACCTGCTCCATTGTTGCTGTCATGATGAAATTTACAAGAACTTTTTCGGCTGATGCGGCGTCTGAACTTCACAGCCTGTTATATGAGAATGGTGGATCTCTTGAGTGTTTGCGAAATGATCTGCTACGAATTTGTCGTCTTCAGACTGAATTTGCAATCTTCTTGTCGCTAACTAACTTGCAAAACCCAGCTTCTGTCGTCCATATTATATCTGACCTGTTGAAACCGGTCATTGCAGCACATTCTGGATCGAAGCTCGACTTGATTATCAACAGAATTGCGATGGCAAAACGCGCATCTTATCTACTGGTCAAAGGACCCAAGCAAACTGTTGAAGACGTTTGGTTGTCTGTGTGTGCAGAGGCGGCTGTAGGAATGGTTAACGATCATTATGATGGTGAAGTACTTGAATTTTTACGGAACGTCGGCCTTTTAGAACAAGTGCCGAACCGTTCGTTAGCGCGCGCCCACCTTGCTGTTGCAAATGCACTCTGCGATGAGGCGAGGATGAGTTACAATGAAGACTGGCATGAAGGTTTGCCACGGTTATTTAAGGCAGCTATTCTTGTACGTAATTACTCGATTGCTTCGTCGTTCAACCAAGATTTGGGGGCTGCAGTTTCTCTTGGGTCTGTTGTTGACATTGCTTGTCAGATGTGTACTCGGGGCGATGAAGGCGTTGGTGAGCAACTTGAGCGAATGAAAGAGAAAATGGAATTGACAGTTTGGAACAAACGGCTACCACCGTCTATGCAGTCGCTCGACGATAAATTTTCTGATCAAGCATCTCCAAAAAGCCGGCAGAGCTTACACAAAGAGTGGTATATCGGTGACGGACTTCTGCTCCCTCCGATGGCCTTACTCGAGCAAAGCTTCCGACTGTGCCGAACTCAACTTAGCGGCGATATTTCGGTGCTTGGAGAAGCTGTTGAGTTCCTGCGACTTAGCGGCGCTCACTCTTTAGTGCTTCGGCTTCTATACTCATCTGCGTCACATTTAACTGGTTCTGTCTCGTTGGAAGGCACTCCTGACACCGAGCAAGACAACATGGCTCATGATATAACGGAAACGTTAATGTCTCTTGCCGAACGTAGCTTGGGGGGATCATGTCACACAGGAAAGACCAGCAGCATCGTGGACTCGCAGCTCGCCAGCGCTTGCCTTTTATCGTTGCCGCCCAAAGACGCAGTAGATATATACAAGGCCTCGCTTCCCACTGCACTAAAAACGAAGGATTTTGAGCGCACCCATGCTCTCGCTAACGTCGGCACAACTCTATGCTGCATAGAAAATGATTCAGAATACCCTCTTGGTGGAATCTTCTCTATTGGCTGGAAAGGACGCGAACGATTCTACGTCCCATGCCAACAACTAGCGCGGCGCTCATTGTGGTGGTCGGTACTTGATGACTTTAGGGTTGATTTCGATACTCAATTTTTCGAGTCGTCCCGCGACAAGATCAACAAGCAATATGTCACGTCGCTGTTTGGACAGTTAATCCAGGGGATGTACGGGAGATATAGCGTTTCGGTTGTGTTGAAAGGGTGTTTTGCTTTTGCGTCGGCTTTCGGAGTGAATCATGACGAAATTTTACGCGAACATGTCCGTTTCCTCCTCGTAGTAGACGAGCAAGTTTTGAATCGCATGGATTCTCGGTGCATCATCAGTGCATGTGAGAAGCAGGCTAAGCGATCGCTTCGTTTGCTGCAACCGCCTTCAATCCGGTGCGAAATACTGAGGGAATGCGTTTGCCAGCTCGAAAGCTTATCTTCCGGCGGCCAACAGTATAGCCGAATTGATCTAGCGCTTTGTCTCTATCAAAGTGCTCTGGAGTTTGTTCTGGACAGCGATCCCACTTTAAAATCTGACGATGTTGCCGCGTATGAGCGCGATTACGAAAAGGTTTGCCGTCGCCGAGATGCATTGTCTATTCTCTCATCAGTTTTTTGCGGTGAACGTGCGAAGGAACGACCATCATATCCCCTTTTCTTCCTCCCATTCGAATCATCAGGCGAGCCACTTAGTCATACATCTTTTTGTGGCATTCTTGGTTTGCAAGACACTCGAGGTGATGGAAACTTTGATCCGCTTAAGCCACTTAGTACCGTTCTCGGGCGTGTGACCGACACAGCTCTTCTCTCGTCACTTGGCCCTCTTTGTCTGTCTCTTGGGTTGCCGACGGGCTACATCCATGCCCGTGCCTTGGTGCAGAAATTTGAGAGCGCTAAACTTGAAGCTTCGAAATGCCCTGCCTTTGAGAGCGACGTTGTAGGGACATTGGCGCGAATTCGTTCCCACAAAGATCAGGTTGAATTGCTGGAATGGTGCGCTCAGCAATATGGTGACTCAGCCGAAGATCGACTCAAGTCTCTCGACGCGGCGTACACGGCAGCTATTGAAGCTTCGGGCGAGATTGAAAAGCGACGCCAATTGTCAGCCACTGACAATAGTCTTGACTTGGCATTAAATAATGCTCTCGCTACACTGAAGCGAATTGATCTGATGAAGTCTTCATTATCCGATCGACTCAGGGCCGTTTCTTTACTTCAAGCATCAGTTTCTGGCACTCAAGATGTCATTAGTTGCATCACAGACGAGTTAATTAAACGGCTTGGACAACAAGTCAAGGAGGATCTGCTGATGTCGGCAGATACTCTTGTAACCTTCCTCCTTACGACTTCCTCCAAGCTCGCCGCTGATGCATGCTTATGTGACGACAAACCGCTTTCAATGGATCAATTTCGTCAATTTCGAGCGACAATTACCGAAACATGCCGGTCGATTGCTGATCAGTATTCACATATTGATCTACTCGGTGTTTGCAAACGACTTGCTTGGAGGTGGTTATTCTACGGAAATTCTCCGCAAGACGTTTTTGCTGATGTTGCCGATGAAACTTGTAACCACCATAATGCAGCGAAAGCAGTGGCATGTGCATTAAGCGAAGAGACTGTCGATTTCGTAATGGACCTCTCTGTCTTACTCACGAGTGGCGATACAAAGTCGGCCATTCCTCATTCACGAGGTGACAAGCTGACAGCTACGCGCTACACCTCGGACGAAGAACAATCTGCGGTAAAGCCAAGTTCTGCTCGAGAACAATCAGAATTTGCTTGTCGAAGGGAGTCGCTTCGTATTGCCTTTATCCTTTCGTTCGAGGATGTAACTGCGACTTCTCCAGCTGCAATTGATGACATTGAGAATAAAGTCCCAGTTGGTAGCAATATTGTCCTCCCGATCCGGAGCAGACGACCAAAATTGCTATCCAATCTAGAAACAAAACGGGAAAACCCTCGCGAGGTTATGATTTCCAAGATTTGCAGCTGGCTTTTAACTATCGTTTTCGCAAAGCCTGGACAAACTTCTGCACAACTCTATGGCGATATCTCTTTCGCAGAAAGCAATGTTTCTTATATGCAAGAGTGTGCTGGGCCTGGAACTGTTACCTTTGCCATGCGTCACCGTGCACTTCGCACTGCCGCTGTGCTGTGCCCACAAGAGGCCTTGGAGCGAGTTATCTACGAGGAAGGATTTCTTCGAACGTCATCGAAATCAAGTGATATTTCTTTGCGAAAATGCGCCTTTGCCTCATTCGTCGCTAAAGAAATTGAAGACATGGGGCTCCCTTTGCCGCACTCTGATTTTGACCGTCTCGGTTCCATGCAGTTTCCTTCCTACGCTCGAACGCTTTGGCGCCACCATCGCGACGACGACAAGACTGGACAAAGGGGCAGGCTTTTGCTTCTTCTAATTGAAATGAGTCTCAAGGGAGAATCTAGCGACGCCAACTTTGTAAATACGTTACTCGACGAAATGATCTCGCGCCATCTTCCTCGATCGTTGCTGTTAGCAATCGAGCGCATTGTGTTGTATTATAGCCGGCACAGTTCGCAGGACGATACACTACGGGGTCGAACATTAAGTGTCAGCATCGAGATGACTGCAAAGGCTATTTTTACCGAGACTCATCGCATCATTGATTCACACCTTGCGGATGACAAGCGAAACATTCGACTCGCTATTAGCTCAATCAGCCGACTTGCCGATGTACTTTTTGCTCTGAGTACTTTTGATGAAGGTCAAGTGCACCTTCAGCAGCTGGTGGATGCTCTCCGGAGCTTGTCCACCGCATCTTTAGATGAATCTTCGACCAAGTCTATCCACGGTATCTTGTCGAGTGCCATGCGACGACTCGCTCAAACATGGAGATCGATTGAGCATGACGATGAAGACGACAATGAGACTGTTGTCGGCGCACTGTCGCGTCTCGAGGCATCGCTGTTACGTTGCTAATGGATCAGTTTTAAGAATAACACTCTTACTCATTACAGCACAGTCGAATTGTTAACTCATTTAATATTTGTAACTCTACGAAAATATGTTACGAGTGATCGATACATCGTCTATTGGAAACCGCAACAAAGCTTACTAAGTTCACTACGAAAGACACTGTTCTAGTCAAGTCTCGACAAGTGCTCGTTGCAACGTTGTCATGTCTGCACTGCCAGCTCGTCACGTAGAACAAATCAATGGCGCGCATGTACAAGTACCGGTAGGTTGCTCAGCGCCGGTCTGAAAGGTCCCATTTGTAACGTAGCTCAGCGTCTGCATGCAAGTCACTGCGAACGGTGTCAACCAAACGCACGCTCATCGCAGCAGCAGCAGCCACTCGTCACAGCAAGCCAATTTGCAAAAGACTGCCATCAAGCGCAGACGTTACGCCTTATAGATTGTGACAATTCACTCGCCCGACTTGCCCAAGGAACATGACAATTATCCAAAATGTGATGATTGATGCATTGTCGTCATGTTCGTTGCTCACATTCCGGCGCATGATTTCAATACTAATCCATCATCCGTGGTGGACAAGTGTTTTTAAATAAAAAGGGATTCCCAAGTTGGACGGTCAAGCAACAATGTGGTTGATGCCAATGGTCTCCATCGAGGCAAGAGTCGCGGCACAAGGTTTCCGTCGAGACGCGAAACCCATGCGGCGCGCGTAGGTTGGTCGTGTCATGCAGCGTTCATCCCACCGGTATCATAATATAGTAGTAGCCACCTAGGTTCCCACAGCCTGGAACGTTTGTCGGTTGCCTTCACGACTCGAGAGGATGGAGAAATGATCGTGACAGTGAAATTCGGGTGCACGCCCGAGAGCACACGAGCGTTTATTTTCCAGTACTGGGGCTACTCAGTGGCGTTCTTCCCCACGAAAACCCGAACGGAAACCTCAAAACGCTTGCCGCACACATCGGAGCGACCATGATGAAAGGCGTCCATTTCGTTGCCTTTTAAAGTGCCTGTGTCTAGCGCATCTCTTCTCATAGTGCGTGTCATATAGACAAACACCACAATGAAGTCTGCTGCTTGTCACTTGCTTCGTCGTTACGGCAACTTGGTCCAAACGCTCATCGCCATGACCAGCAAGATTGGCCGCCTCCTCGTTCCAGATGATGACGTCACGCCGAAGTGGAAGGTGCGTACGATGGACGGACTGGCAACGGTGCGACATTTTGAAATCTTTGCGACGCGCGCGAACATTTTTCGCATTGCGCAATGCCAACTTGCGCCAAGGACGCTGTCTCCTGCGGCGGCGCCACCATTGCCGTGGCTTAAAGACGACTGTATTGATTCATCGTCTTGTCTGATACACATATTTCTTTTCTGCTCGCGAATCGTAGACGAAAACCATGGATGTTTCTCCGGAACCGCCCGAAGGTACGCATTCATGATTGTGGCCGCACGCGTGATTTGTTTCGTATTGCATGCGCCATGGATGCGTGTCACCTTGACTGCGAGCTTGCCGATCCTGTCTTGATGAAGAAAGTAACTTGCCGTCGTGGCTACACAATGCGTCGGAGCATGAAAGTGGAGTCATTGGTGGCAGCGTCTACGGAGCGGAGCGTCAATGAGTGTATACCTGGTGCACAATGAGTTGGGCGCGTTGTCGAAAATGCATATTTTAACTCATCAATTATCATGTTCATGACAGTTTTTTTGGAAGAGTGGTTGACGAGCTTGGATGGAATGGGGCACAGGGTATTTCATAATCTCGAGGGTTTTGAAATGAAACTGCGGGAAGGTACTCGAGCGTCTCACAAGCGAGCCGAGCTGTTTTTGCGAGTATACTTCTTTTGTCTCCGATGCAAGGTAAATGTTAACGTCAACAAGGTCATTGCCAGCGTCAAGCAGCTTCACGCAAGTCGCGGATGGGCAAGCTTTTTCTGGAAGATGAACTTAACGTACTACAATCCTATCAGCGCATTAGAAGCAGCGCAAATCTTTGGCAATAGTGTCACAAAAACTGGTATTGGTCAGGGTCAGCCATATAGCATTGGCGAGCTTGTGATTCAACCAGGGGCACCTGCTGGCGACCCAAACTTGGAGTGAGGGTTTTTGGCCCATTTATCGTATTGATGGCGACATATGGACTTCTCAATACTACTTAAATAACGGTTTGGCTCAATGCCACATAAGATACGTATGCACAAGTAGTCTAATTATTGTTCCCGCACAGGGAAAACGGTGATCACTTTGTAACAATAGCGCACAATGGTAGGGTAACGTTCAGCGGTCATCGGGAGCAATTGACGTTGACTGAGGAAAACACTGATACGCCTTACACTACCGGCAATGGTGTTGCCTCTTCAGGCGCCTCCATCACGACGATGCGGATCGGCGCTGCCATGCAAGGTGCTAAAGTCATGACTCGTTGACGATATCGTAACCTTGCTTGCAACACCCGCAGTAAAAATCGCAAGCGAGCGCATCATTTAGCTCCTCACATTCCAGCGCGAGTAATAGCGGCTCGGAGTCAAGGCACATACAATATCTGTAACAATGTTTGCGTCCTAGCTTTGTGCTTGCATTATGCGAAAACCGCTGCCTTCGCACTGACAGTGAGTGTGCGCGGGTTGGTTTTTGGCGAGCAATGACCCGAGATTGGGACAACCTCGCACCGGTTCTCAACAATCGCGACGCTGACGTTGGTTTCGACAATGGCGAAGCAAAATCTCCGCTTCAACCAAGCACTTTACCGAGTCAAACCATATCCACCATGAGGTCTATTGCTTGCATCCTTGTTGCTATCCTATCCAACTATGCTGCGGATGCCTATGTTCCAAGTAAGTGAACAAAAAGGTGCATGTCATTGGACGTTTTTATGTATGACGAATGACTGACAACTGACTCGTATCTTGTTGCGTCGTTTTTGCGTACAGAAACACCCTCACCATGCAAGCCCCTGAGCGAGCTGCAAAAGGCAACTACCGGTATACTGGCTGCAGCAGCCATTGCCAGTGCCGTCGTTTCATCGGATCCACTTCCGGCGGATGCTGCCTCGGCAATGTCGCCCTACATGTCGAGCACCCAGACGGTGGCCGCCAAGGTTGTCCGAGAAGGCATCTACGGAGAATTCGAGTATGATCTACCGGAACAAAAGTATGACGACGCTCGATCGACATACAAGGCAGCCAAGGAAACCAAGTCCAACAAGGGTGCGTCGAAAAACTGGTTGTGTTGACACTGTCACGTTCTATTCGTTCATGGCGACTCGCTCACAACACATTTACTTCTTCATATATCAAGGCAAGTACACTGCCATTTTGGCCATTTTGATTGTCGGCAGCTTTATCGTTCCCATGGCGCAGTACTTTTGGTACGTGCGCGACGATGACACGACGGAAAAGTTCTTCTCCAGCAAGACGAACCAAAAGGCGCCGGAACCGCCGCAGAAGAAAAAGTGGTTCTAAACATAAATACAACGCCTCACAGATTGTAACAAAGTTAACTTTATCTAGTAAACTGTGACATGGAATCTGCAAATCATAGCTAGTAGCGTTCGCGGACCAATGCTCTTCACTCATCAAGGGGCAGGACAGGTGTGTGAACATTCCGCAATGGCATGCCCGACGGTCCTTGGCCAGGTTACATAGCGTTCGAGGCAATGGTTCAAATCTTTTACGCAGCTAAAACACGATTCGAACGGCATTAGAAGGACAACCAGGAAGGAAGAAATAAAGCCAATAGGCCAGGCGATCGCCAGGACGATCAGCCAAGCGAGTGCGAAGCATGGGTTGCGGGCCATGGTTGACGGCTTGTACTTGTTCTGGTGCTGTGGGAAAGGTTGCGATGAGGTGGCTTCAAGTTTTCGAAGACGGAGACTTGCTTGAGTTGGTAGGAGCGGAGCTGGGTTGATTGCTCCGGTGCTGTGGGAAGGTTGAGATGAGAGATGAGGTGGCTTCAAGGTTCTGAAAGCGGCGGGTTCGACTTGAATGGATAGGACTTTGGTGCTGTAGGGAAGGTATAGATAAGGTGTCTTCAAGTTCCAGAAGACGGAGGCTCGATTTGAGTGGGTAGGAGTTGGAATTTGGATGAGGTCGAAAGAATGGCAAGCGTCAACAGATAATGTGGGATGATGGATGATCGGATGATCGGATGATGGATGATCGGATGGTGCGTCGTCGCGCGTCGAATTCTATCACGAGTCACGAACGGGTCCAAAAATCTAGTCGTGGCACGATCGATTTCAGTGCCGAAACGATATCAAAGCGACTCGACTCGATGTTGACAATCGCCCTCCACCATGAACGAAAGTCTCGTTTGAAAGCATCTCTATTGCTCGACTATTACTAGCGATACTTTACAAATTAATATCAAATCATGTCTAACCGTTTTGGAACAAAGGTGGGACGCCAGTTCCGCGTCTGGCTTCCGACCATGCCGCTGACCATGGTATCGGCTCGCAACGCCACGGCGACGCACCCCGCCTGGGCCATTTTTCGCACGCCGCCTCGCATGACCAAGCACGAAATCAAGGAGCACTTGACCAAGATTTACAATCTGCCAGTCAAGAATGTGAATACCATGAATTATGAAGGGAAACGAAAGCGAATATTGACGCAAAGTAAGACTGTCTTTTACAAGTATTCGGATTTCAAAAAGGCGGTTGTAACCTTTGATGCAACATTCAAGGATATCGGACTGGGAATGAGGATACCAGAGTTGGAGGAGGAAGAAGCTGCGGAAGCTGCAGCTAAAGCAGAAGGAGCTAGTGGAAACAGCACGGCGTTATCAGCAACGAAGCGTAGCTAACCATGACGTATTCTGGTAATAAACAATACTCCGGTGAAAGATGCATTACAAAGTATATGCATATTAGCTTGTGAATACACTATTACGCGTTTTCTAAAACCCGGCAATAGTTTCCTCGTCCACGTCCACTTCATCAAGCTTGTCCATGGCGGACTTGATCATTTGATTGTCCTTTGGATCAAGATCCATTGCTGTCAAAAAACACTTCATGGCTTGCTCTGGGCGACCAAGTCGCTTCAGCACCTTGCCCATGGCAAAGTGAATCGTTGCCTCTCGAGGAGCCGCGTCGCAAACCTTTTTCAGTTCCGCCAAAGCTTCCTCATAGCGCATCAAGGACGAGTAAATCGTGGCGCGCTGGAATCGAGCCTGAGGATTGCGAGGATCCAGCTGAAAGGCACCAGCCAAGGTTTCAAGGGCTTGGTAAGACTTGCCGTTGGAATGCTGCGCAATCCCCAAATTGCAACGCAGTACGCTACTGCTCGGATTGATAGCCACCGCCTTTTCAAAGTGAAACTCAGCCAGGTCGTACTTTTCCTGTCGATGGTAAATAGCTCCGAGTCCGTACCAAGCATTGTAGTGACGCTCATCAATCCGCAATGCCTGACGAAAGCAAGCAATCGCCTTGTCAAAGTCTTCGTTCGCCATGTACTCGTATCCCGACAATGTATGCGTGTAAGTATAGTCCGGATTGAGTTGCAGAGATCGTTTAAAAAAGGCAAGCGCCGACTCGTGGTCCTTTTGAAGCGAAAAGCAATTGCCAACGACGCACCATGCCTCGGGCGACAGCCGATCCCAGTCGACCACCTGCTGCGACAGATAAGCCAACTCGACTTCCTTTTTCAATTGCCAATAGACAGTCGATAATATTTCAAGTCCCTGAAGGCGACCAGGATCCTTGCTGACCATGAGTTCCAAGCACCGCTGCGCATTCGCAAAGTCGTTCATTTCCGAAAATGCCCGACCCTGCTGGTGCAGTACCCATCCCGTCACTTGCTGATTCATTGGTGCCGTCTGCAGAATGGCAATGGCTTCGCGACATTGATACTGGCATAGTTTTTGGTAGGCGGCGCCTAGCGTGGCAAGAAGCTCCAGAATGGCTGAAACGGCAGGACTAGCGGCGGTGGTAGCAGGCGCCGGCTTGTCTGCGTCATCATGGTGTGAGGCGACAGCACTTTGTACATTTGTATTTGTAATCGCCATATTCGTAGCTGTCGGCGGCGGCTGCGTCGACCAATTCTCCGACGAGGCCGACATGAACAAGTGACGCTGCATGGATCCCACGGTTGAATGATCCACGCGCGGCGTCGTCAGTGGCATGGCCGACTGCTCGCTCGGCGGGCCGAGGCCGCGCAGGTAGCGCATGTTGCGCGTCACGTGCGTGAGTGGCGTTTCTGGAGACGGCGGGTAGTACTGGCGGGCCGCAACCTCGCGGGCGCGGCGCAGCACCATGGTATTGGACATGGGTGGTGGCATGCTTCCACTATAAGGATGGGACTGTTGGGGCGTCTCGGGTGGATGCATTTGCATCATGCTATGATTCACCGAGATGGGAGTCAGACCTGGAGTTTCAAAGCGGCTGCGAAGTACAGTTCCGCCAATCGCCCCAGCAGGCGTTTCAATCGTCTGCAATGGCGTCTTGGAAGTTTGCCAAGCTCCACTTTGATTATATTGTTCCACGCCGCCTCCATTTTGGCTCGCGGCCATTGGCTGCAAAACACCAAAGGCTTCCGCTGCACTGTAATCCGTTGCGACTCCCAATTCGCACAAGGCTTGAAAGCTGGTCCAAAGAAAAGGATCAAGTTGCAGGCTGAGCTTGTAGTATCGAATGGCTCGTTCCCTGCGGTTGGACTTGCGGCAAATGTTGGCGAGCAAAGCAAGACCAGCAGCTCCATTGGGAAGGGGACATGGCTATTGAATATGTAGAATGAGAAATCTACCGTGAGTTCTGACATTTTCCTCCAAAATGATAATGCAAATGTATTGTAAAACATTGTGCTCACCGTTGTTTGAACAATCCAATCATCCATCTGGTCAATGCTAGCATTGCCTCCACCATATTGCTGCTGCTCCCTCGACGTCAAGTATTTCATGCGACAATCCTTCAGCAAGACTTCCTCGGCGCGCGCATACTCTTTCAGCTGCAGCGCCGCCTGCGAGGCCAAGAATCGCATGGCCTGCGTTGGTTGAAACGACTGATCCAGTGTCACGAGTGCGCGCCGAAAGGATCCGCTGCGAAAGTAGCAGAGCGCCAGCATGTAGCGAGCGTCCAAATTGGAAGGATGCTGGGCGACGCAGCGTTCGGCGAGGAATGTAGCATTGTCAATCATGAATACTGACAAGTATTGTGTCACGAGGGAGAGGTAGGTGGAAAGGCTTTCTTCGGCAGCCGTCCTTGTCGAGGGAGGTTTGCTGACTTGGTCGTCGTCGTCTTCTCCGCCTTCCGAGTGATTATTGGCGGCTTCGCTAAATGGGGCGCCCATTGTACGTATGAAATGATTGTATATTTACGTTTGATATGGAATGACTGACAAGAACGACGGCCGAAATTTCTCCATGGCTATCATCGTCGCGCTCATCAACCACATCAATCGATCGTGTCGTACTGGTGACTACTCGTTGAGTAACGTCTCTTTTCAGTGCCGCGAAATTCTCATTCATCGGCGAATCCAATCCGCCCATCATTTTCGGCAATCATTCGATGCTACACGATGGCCATGACCATGAGAGTTTCTGCCATTGCTAGCTTGCTCATCACATGCTTACTGCAGTATTCATCTGCAGCGACACAGTCATATGAGCCGCAGACGGTTCCATCGACGCCCGTCGCCTTGACCAAGGACGACTTTTCCACCGCACTCCACGACGCTGTCAATCCCTTGTGGTTCCTCAAGTTTTACGCTCCCTGGTGCGGCCACTGCAAGCAGCTGACGCCGGTGCTGGAGCAAGTGGCGCCGCAGCTGCAAGGAAAAATGGCCATTGGGACGATTGACTGTACGCAGCAAAAGCAACTTTGTGATCAACATGGCGTCAAGGGTTATCCAACGTTAAAGTTTGCCTTGGATGGAGAGATTCACGACTATCCCATGGGACGCTCGGCGGCTGATATTGTAGCGTTTGCTAACAAGTTTCATCATCCGCAAGTACGATTGGTGAATTCCAAGCAGGAAGCTATGGATATCATTGACAATGAAGTGGATGAGGGTCTTGCCTTTGTTGCCTATCATCCAAACGCGAATCGAGAAAATGACGCGGAACATTCGCTTGATGATAAGCTTCAGAGCGCACTCTTGACGCAAATTTATCAAAAGGTAGCCCGAAAGATGATGGCTTTTAGTACTTTTATGCTGTATCAAGGCCAAGATCCGTCCGAGTTTGGACAGTCTGGCCCATTTCTGTGCCGCTTGGAGCAAAATGTTCCGCCACGATGCTACGACAAGTGGGACGATGATTTGACGCTGGAGAACGTTTTGAATTATTGCACGGAGAATCAGGTTCCAACGGTGGCTCGTTTGACGGGTCTAAACTTTCAAAAGGTTGGTCGGAACGGGCGACCGGTTGTGATTGGCGTGGTGGATGCCGATGACAAGTCTCAAGTCGAAATGGCCAAGGAGCAGCTGGCTCTGTATGCTTTGAATGGACCGGAAGATGTTCGCAACAAGTACTACTATGGCTGGATGGACGGCAAGGTCTTTCAAAAGTTTTTGAAGCAGTTTGAAATCGTGCCAGCGGAACTGCCGCAAGTCTTTGTTTTGGATGTGCCAGTCAAGAAGTATTGGCAGAATGCAACCTACAAGCTCAATGTCAATGACTTTGTGACAGCAGTGGAAGACAAGTCGCTCAAGGCCAGGACTGCTGGTAAAAAGGGAGTGGAAGGCGCCGTCGAGCGCTTCATGGCGGCCATGATGAAATACCACCCCTGGAGCGTTGGCGCCCTGATTTTGGGCATTGCTCTATTCTTGGTCATGCTGCTCGCTTTGTTATCGCCGGGCAAGGAAATCCAACCACCGTACAAGCAGAGCAGGCCCAAACCTGTCCCAGCTGCACCGACTGAACAGGTTGCAGGTGACAGCAAGACTGTTGACGCGAATGACGAGGCCAAGAAAGACAAGTAAATTTAACACCAGTAGTATATGAAGTAAATCTAGCGCCTATGCATTTTATAAACGACTACATTGCTTATGGTAGCACGAACACATGCACGCTCTGATCCTTGTCAAAACATACAAAGTCTTGTTTACCCTTACCCTTCATCTTGTCAGACACCGCAATGACCATGTCGTCATTAAGCCAGTGAACACCTTCAATGTTGCAGTATATCGTTTCGCAATTGTCATTCTTAGGAAAGTCAAAGACACTTCCCTTCTTGGAATCAAACTCCATGTTATCAATGTCCCACAAACCTTCGTCATTGCGGCCCAGTAGCGATCCAACCCACATTTGAGCCTCCTCCTGCGAGGCAATGGCCACCTTGCCCGTGTCCGGACGAAGGGAAATGGCAGAGTAGTCGCGAAAGTTGGCACTCTTGGGAATCTTGATCTTGCGAACCGTCTTCCACTGGCAGTGGCCACCCTTGTCAGTCCCCTTCTTCATCGCGATGATGACCCCGTGGCCACTGTCGTTCTTGTCCTTTTGCGAGCAATGATTGCCTTCGCAGAGTCCCAACACGACCATTTCGCCCTTGACATCGTGCACAACAAGTGCCCCTTCAAAGCCCTTGGAGCTGCCGGCAAACTCAAACTCGGTCGAACATTGCTCCACGACCGAGTAGTCGTCATTCTCCATGGCAAGTTCCTCAATGACGGCATGGTAGCCACTCAAATGTGAATCAACCTTTTCCATGCTGTCGTGACTCACCGACTCCCGCACGACGTAAAAGGTTCCAGCGTCATGAAAGAGTGCCTCGTAGCCAGAGTCTGCCTTTTCGCGTGCTGGATCTCCAATTTGCTCATTGTTTTCGGCAAAGGGAGCAAGCTTGGTGTCAAAGCGCGAAATCGCCCAGGAGCTGTCGCACACAGCGTAGGCAAAGTCATCGACGACAACAATGTCCGACGCTTCATACTTGCGCTGGCCCTTGGTGTTTTGGAAGAGTGAGGCAAAGGGAAGCTCGTAGGCTAGTTTTAGTGTTCGTTTCGAGTAGTCGCCATTGGCGCATGTCATCTTATGGGATGTCGTGTGGTGAGAATGGGAGCTTTCTCGTGAAGCACCAAGGAGGGGCACATCAGATGAAAGTCTTGATGTTGGTGTAAAGTCGCCGCTACCATGATTGGTTACTGCAAATGTAATGGCTAGAGCGACGCTAGCGACGATAACAAGGGTCCATGCAGTCGTTTTCCTACCGGTAGTTGATGTGGCACGCCTGCGATCTTGGGAGTCTAATGTCGCCAAGTTCGGAAGCAAAGAGTCCGTTTCGCAACCACCTATAGCTGACATGATCAAACAATCGAATACTTGCTTAACTGCGACAAGAAATACTTTTTAGTCCAGGTGGATGATGGCAAGGAACGATCCGATTTTGTGATGCAAATCCAAAGAATCGACCGATGGCGAATCCAAAAACAGAACCAGTACGACTTGTATGACGTCACGTCATTGCCGGGAGAAAGGGTCGCGTCAGCTTGGTTGACAACGAGAGTTCCGGAACCAAAACAGCGACTCTCTACCTACCGATATGCTTTGCGTAAAGTAGTAAAGGGTTTGATGTATTCTTTAAGTTAGCCGATCAGATCCCTGCAAGCCTTGGGCGCGTCTACGGTAAATTTACAGTCTGCAGTAAGATAGGTGCAGCACTTTAGTAGTAGTTTCCGTCAGCCTTGCCCTGCGCATCCAACACTCCACTCCAGTAGTTGGCCTCAAAGTTGAACTTGTAGTTGACATCGACCTGCACTTCCAGATTTCCTCCCTTTTGGCGGACCGGGTATGTGGGGACGCCGACGGGGGTGAAGGCACCGCCAATGAGCTTGCCAATTCCGGCGGGGCACCACTGAACAACATCTCCCGTCTTCAAGTTAAACTTGGTTCCAAGGACTGGGTCTTGGATGGTTCCGTCGTCATTGACTTTACCGAAACTGAGCGGCTGGTTCACCGGTGGGCACTTGTCGCCGAGGGCGTAGACGGCTCCCTTCTTGTCGACGGCGATGCAAATGGCGAGTCCTCCAGCGACACCGGATGTTGCCTTTCCTGGCTTGGGAAGGTCCTTCAAAGAGATGCATGGCACGTATTTGAGGGCTTGCTTGTACTTGGCCGCCTCCAGACTACTGCTGCTCTTGAACTGATTGGGTTGAGTGCGTGGATGGAAATGGGAATAAAGATGAGACATGAAACTGCAAGAGTGCAAGTCAACTGTAACAATTGTTGCAAATACTCACTGCAGTCTTGAGAGGAGCATTTGTAAATGCCGAAACGGCGGCGAGCAAAGAGGCAAGAAGAGTAAGCTTCATCATCTTATTCTGTCGTTGAAATATCTGTGGAGATTGGGATTGGGAGATTTTGGTGAGATACCATTTGTACGGGAGAACTAGCACTAATCGAATATGGAAACAGGCAAAGGCAGAGACAATCAAGAGCAAAGCGATTCGTATTTAAAGCAAGCACGAATCCTTGCTTCTGCAACAGCAACGACCGCTTGATGTGCGACTACTAGCGACGTGGATTCTAATTTCAACAGCTTGATCTACTCAAAAGCCACTTTCGCCCTCCTTCATCTCCATCATCACGACCAACCCTTACAAAAAGGTCCATTAATATCAGTAACAAGTCTATCACGCATCCAGCAACGCCCATGGTTGCCAACCCACCTTGCGTTCGAGGAAATTTGAGGGTCTCCATCACATGGCCGGCAGCCGCTACGGACGCTTCCGTAGGGTTTCTACGGCGCACTCCATGCGTCACATGGCACGATCTTGAACTTGGCCGTCGTTGGATCGCGACAACTCGAAACGCTAAGTGAGCTCAAAACTTCAACTTGGAACGCGCGCTCCGCTTTGGCCAATCGCGCTTTCGTTGCTGTCCCATCATCGAAGCAACATCCCCATCATCTTCACCCAATCTGCAGGACTACATAATTACTACATGCCATAGCTCAAAGCTGAGTAGTCACCAAGCATGCGAATTCTTTATTACTCAGCCTTTGCGGCTGCTCTCATTGCAGCATGTTCCGTGGACGCCTTTGCTCCGAGGAACGCATTCTTGTCGTCGCACAAGCCATCCGCATTTCAATCACAACCATTAATAGCATCACTATTATTCATGTCACTCGATCCAGTCAGTTATCTACGCACCGAGTGGGTCTCGGCCGCCCTCTGCACCAACCAAACACCTCGGTCCGCCGACGTTTGCCTGCAGCTGGGCACGGACGATGGCCGCGCCATTACCTTTCTGCCGCGCACCATGCGCGAGTTCATTACGAGTTCTGTGGATGTGGAAGGTGTCATTGGCGTGAGCACGCGGCGACAGCTCCAGCAGCAAAAGGAGCGGCGGGGGACGGATATTAAATTGAATATATTGGATCAGCGAGCGGATGATTTGAATCAAGTTGAAAATGATTCGGTGGACATTGTCATTTCGTTGCAGGCAGCCGCCAAGCTGCGTGAGAATGGAATGGACTGGAAAAAGTCGGTGAGGGAAGCGGCGCGCGTACTAAAGCCAGGAGGGCGTTTACTGTTTTGCGAGCAGACGGAGATTGACGGTGAAAGCTACTTGGAGTATGCGCAGTCGCTCACGAAAGTAAATGACGACGACGACGATGCAACAATACCTGAGAACGCGGACGAGCAGTTTCCAATCTTTGAGGAAGGCGGAGCCGATGCCGTGCCAATGTGCCCGATTCCTCACATTGCGGGTGTCGCCGTCAAGAGTGAAAACGCTGGTTTGAGTGTGGCGCAGCGAAAAGCCCGGGATGCGCGCGCCGAGCAGGAACGACTCGCCGACTTGTCCATTCAAGTGTTTGAAGGCCAAGGACGCATGAAGCGAAAGCGACGAAAGAAAAAGACGGAGGATGAAGAGACTGCTGCTGCTCCAGTTGGTAGTAGTAAATCCAAAGCTTGATGGAGAAATTAGTTTGCATATATCTTTTTTTATATGTTATGTCGCACCTCGTAACACTACGAGACGCGATGCGCCATGGATCCATGATCCGCCGTTCCAAACGCCGCCACGGTAGCCGCCACCAGAAGCGTTTCACCCAGCAGCAGCCAGCCCGTTTGCTGCAGGCGCTGCATGAGTCGACATACTCCGCTGCCTCGACTTGCTAACGCTTGATTATTGTGACTCCAAAACATTGTCTCCTCCTGCTCAATGATCCTGGAAAGCATCACGTCGAACGATTCGGTCGCATTGTTTCGCTCCGCGGCAGCTGCCAGTAGCTCCAACGCTTGGTGCCGAAACCCATCCCAGTCTTGCTCCGTCTGTAGTCGTTCAAACCAAGCTGCTGCTGCTGCTGGATGACGAGTGGGAGCATTCGAACGACAGACGAGAGCTTGCGATATGGCAGACACTGTTGTTGCGCCTCCTTCCGGCGTCACAACCGATCGCTGACTGCTGCCGCTGCTCCAAGGCAGCGAAACATCCGACATGGAGCTCGCCAGCGACTGCGGATTCAGTGACAGGATGGACTGCTGCCCCGGCGTCAAAATGATATTACTATTGGCAATATTGGTCCATGTTTGCGTCGAACGAATGGAATACGTTTCATCGTCGTCGTCGTCGCTACGAGCGTCAGTCACGTTTTGGTGCGGCGAGGATGCAAGCACCGACACTTGCGAGGATGGAACGCTACTAAGAATGGTAACGCCGCCATAGCTTTCGTCGTCAATGTCAATGTCATGCCTTGCAAGAGCACTATTCCCTACTTGCACCCAAACGGCAGTTGGAAAGTCGTGCTGGACTTCGCTTGCTCCAGTAATGCTGACACCTCTTGATGGATTGATCCAGCTGCACTCGGCAGCAGCGGCAGCATGTTCCGCGCTCGCGACGGATGCGAGAATGAATCGCTCATCATCGTCGTCCTCAGCGTCAGCAATAACATTATGATCATGCAGACTGCTGTCAAAGGACGTTGCGTCAAAGCCAAACAAGCTCATGATGTGATATGTGTGCATCTGCATCAAGCTGCTCGTGTCCGTGTCGCGCCCCCGCCGCGCCGTCGCGCCAAGAAAATGAGAAGACATGTCGCACCGCGTCTGATGTTCCGTCGCGCAAAAGATCATCGCGTGGATAAGCTTTGCATGATCAAGCGACTTGCCGCTGTTCACATTCTTTCTTCTGTAAACTTTGAGCAAGCAACGTCTACGGTAATTGAAAAGCGTTAAAGTGTGGAGTGATCGTTTCACTTTGCTGGACTCATTGAGACCTACACTAGGCAATCTCTGCTGGTCTTCCGATCGCCGACGTTCGACGACACAAGTTCTGTTTCCACAACAAACTCATTTGTAACATCATGGTATTGACAAACAACCATACATTTCAGCGCGCCTGGCTCTTGGCGTCCAACGGAGCCATGCTAGCTGGTTGGGCCAGGGTGCTCCAGCTGTTTGTGCACCAACATCAAGCCATTGCGTCTCCCATCAGTAATGCTTCTTCGCACGCTTGCACTACACGACTGGAACCAGCCCTGGCGTTTGCCGTCGTAATTTCCTTTCTGGAATGCTTTAATGCAGCCGTGGGATTCACACGGAGCAGTCCACTGGCAGTCTTGGTTTTTTGCGTCGTGCGAGCGACGGTGGAGCTAATCGTGGCTCCAATGTTGACGCCGTCGTGCAACAGTGACGCACACTTGTGGACCGCCGTTTGTTGGAGCTTGGGCGACGCCATTCGCTTCTTTTGCTTTTTCGTGGATGCCATTGTTCCGGGCGGAACCGTGTTCAAGCGAGTACGATACGCGGTGGGTCCGCTGGTGTTTCCGTTGGGAGCGACTGGAGAAATGATCATGGTGGCGAAACTGGCGCATCAACGAAAGTGGTACGGCTTGTACTTGGTGGCGGCCCTTTGGCCGGTTGGCTTCTATCCGCTCTACAAGTCGCTGCTGGCGAATCGACGCAAGTTTTTCGATCGACTTGATGATAAGATAAAGACGTCGTAATGTATATGACTGGTAAATGCAGCATTCTACGAAAACATGCAAAGTGCAATTGCCATTATTTCAACTATTCAACCTTGAGACGATGACTTCTTCGTCTGGTCGTCCCATCCGATCAAAATGTCAGGTTTGGCGGCAAGCGATTCGGGAAGCTCATTGACTGCCAGCAAGTCCCTGCAATGCAACTGCGAAAGCTTCTCCAAACTACCAAGAACAGTTGGCAAGTCCTTCAACACTTTGCAATTGGAAACATCCAATATTCGTAGATTAGTCAATTGTCCCATGGTGGAAGGCAGGCTCTCGAGTTTCTTGCAGTTGCGAAGGTCCAAAACACTGAGCGAGACGCAGTCACCCAGCTCGTCGGGTAACTCATGCAAGCCCTTGCACTTGGCCAGCACCAATTCCTCCAAGTGAATCCACTGACCAATCGACGCCGGCAAACGCGAAAGACCAAAGCACTTTGACAGCCCCACTTCCAGCAAACTCGTGCAGTTTCCAATCGACTCGGGCAAGCTCGTTACAGCCTTGCACTCGCGCATTTGCAGCTCCTGCAGGATTTGCAAGTTTCCAATACTCTGCGGCAACGACTCGAGCGCTTTGCACTTGTCGAGCACCAAGACTTGGAGGCGCGTCAAATGGCCCAATCGTTCGGGGAGTTTTTTCAACACCTTGTTGCCGCTCGACTGCACGTGGCCCAGTAGCAGCTTTCGAAGGTTGGATAGGTTGCAGAGTGAATCCGGCAAACTGGCAATGGCGCTCGAGTCAGTGAGGTCGAGCTGTAATGGTCATGTAGGTGAGAAGCAGTTCATACCATAATTACCACGAACGAATACGCGCACGACAATTTCCAATTCCATAGCCTTACCGTTTTCAAATTCTGCAGCAATCCGATAGATTCAGGTAAACCTTTGAGTTGATCGCAACGAGTCAACGAAAGATGCGTCAAGTTTGTCATGCTTGCCAAGGAAGCATCCTCGAGTGAGACGAGGTAGCGAAACTTGTTGACTTTGAAGCGTTGCAAGGATGCGGCTGCTGCTTCGTCGACTAGTTTTCCATTCAGTCGACTCTGCCAGCGATTAACGTCCAAACATGATCGCGTCGTGAGCTTGTGCTCGGGGCTGCCGGAAAGCTTGGCGCCCTTGAGCGGGCCGCTGTCAATAATGGTGACGGCAGATGCAGCATCTTCGTCGTTGACTCGGCGGCGGTTAGTAACTTCCTCCGACTCGACAATATCAGCAGCGTCTCTATTGGACATAATAGTATCGAAAAGTATGCAAGCAGCCAGCTGTTGATAGTTCTACAAGGAATGGAAGGATGGAATTGGCTTCGCCAGCGTATTGCTTCGGACCGCTCGTCGATCCAGTCGTGTCAAAAAATGTCGTTCCGGCTATCAATGCGACATCCAATGGCGCGCCGATTCACAGTTGTTCCGTGATCATACTTCTTGTAGTACTGCTCATGCTCATCCTGACCAACCCTACTCATCGTTACTTTGTTGACAGTGACAGCTAGCCTGGATGCTACCTAGTCTGATGAGATGACCTATTGTCTCGTCTAGCCGTAGTAGGAGGGAAACGATAGCGACACATTTTCATTTTCATCTCAGCAAGCAGCGCAAAGCGCAAAATCAAGCCCAACATCTGTCAGCAACAACACAAGGCATGATGACTCGCAGCATGCAAAACATGACGATTTTACTGTCGCTCTTGAGCGTCTTGTTCTATCCAAGGAGGGTTGTTTCTCTGGCGGTGGCGCTTCCCGGCGACCTTGGTGGCAAGTCCTTTCGACGAAATGCAATCATTCCGCCGCAACATCTATCAAACATTCCCAATTCTTGCCAAGCTCCTGCCTTGTCAGCAAAAACAGTCTCCTATAACTCCAATTCTGACGAAACGTCAGTTTCATGGTTTGATCGGTTCTTTGGACGCAAATCCGTCGTTGATCCCTACCATTTACTATGGTCGCCTGGATTTCTCAAAAAGATGGCCACTGCTGCAACTCTATTGTATTCGGCTCGCATTGCTTCCACCAAGTGGCAGACTCGTTCAACCATGGCATCGAAAGCATGCACGTCAATGCCGCACGTTGGTATTTGGCAAAACGTGGGATTGCCGCTTCTCGCTAGTGCCTGCTGCTTGCTGCAGCTTGGTTTGAACGTACTCTCCATTGGATGCGCCGGCTTTAACACGTACTTGGGACCTCTCCGTCCCTATTTCATGGCAATTTTGATTGTCCTGTCCATGCAGAGTGCCGTGGCGACGAGTACCTTGTGGACTGCAAGAGGCTTGCTGACAATGGTGACTCGCTGGTCGGTTGCCTTGCTTCCCGAAGGTTTATACTTGTTCAACAAGTACGCCAATGAAGGTAAAAGCCATGCGCGAGATGAATCGTTGCTTAATACCATGGTGGCAGATGTGGAGCTTCATGTCCCCACCATGGGATGCGTGGCCTGCATCAACAGCATTGATACGGCATTGAAGCGACAGGCAGGCGTGCGACATGCATCGGCGTCACTCTACATGGACAAGAAGGGAGGTAAGGCTGCTGTTCAAGTAGAAGGGGTGTCGGAGAATGAATTAAAAGAGCGCATAGATGATTTGTGCAACGTTGTTGGCAAGGCTGGATTTGGTGGATGCGTTGTCAAGGCTGTCGAGACAAAGACTTAAATGGAGCTCTCAATACATTTATGATATATGTATTACATAGCACGACATTCATTAATATGCGAAGTGGTATGCCAAAGTGAAGCAAAAAGATGATTGTAAAGTAACGGATGCAAAATGCAAAACAAGAACACCTGGGATTCCAACGTGGTCCCCCACCGTAGTACTAACCAGGCCAGGCGCTGCTTAACTTCGCAGAGCAGACGGGATGCGGTGCTGTCAGCGCTGTATGGTCCTTGCTGACGCAGAAGAACAATCAATAGTATTTATAGCCAGTAATGTCAATGTCCTTCAGTTTAACGCTGTTGTCTTATTCTTACGAAGTACTTTAAAATAATAATCATGCCTATTGATGCTACCAGAGCAGTTGAAAGAACTATGACTAAAAGTATAGCATAATCACGTTTATGCTCCTTCCAGTTTTCGCCGATCACTCCATCAGGCAAGGCACGCTTTATATAGGTTTTTCATCAATATCTTACTCATAAACGGCTCCCATGGCCGACATGGGCTGTCGCGAGCGTCGCGTTGGTACAATATCCATTGTAGTACCCGCCGTCCGTTTAAAGTATGGGGTACAGTTTCGAGGCTTCCGCCAGTTGCTCCGGCAAAACTCGTTGCACTTGTGATGGTGAAAAAAGGTACTGGTTCCATTGGGACCGAGGTCAGTTGGCCCATACTTGCCTGGCGTCAATGACATGATGACAGGATCCGTCAAAACGACTCCGTCTTGGTAGACACCGCCTTGCAAGTCACACAAAAGCGTCTGTCCACTCGAGTAGTGGTAGCAAAAGTGCGACAGCGCCTGCATAACTCGAGACCAAGGAATTGAATCATCAGACCATCCAGTGTTCGAGTTGAACTTTTGGTAGTCAGTGATGAATGGCTCCTGCAAGACCTTCTTTCTTGCCCAGGAAGCTCTAGCGTCATTGTCAAATGTCCAAACTTCGGGTTTGTTGACTCGCACCATACGGTTCACCAACTTGTGCGAGTTCCATTTGGAGACCATGCGAATCGCTTCCTCTGCTGCACTCAAGTCTGCGTCGTAAAATCGACTCTCCATGACGCCTCCAGTCTTGAACCACTTGCAGACGCATTGCTGACCCGCGCGATTGCCTTCCGTGTACTTGCCTTTGGCGACCCATCGGAATGAACCCTGCGCAAAAGGGTGATCTAGATCGTGAGAAGTAAAGGTTGCTCTGTAAGCATCATTGAGTCGTGCCGTTTGGCTGGCATTGACAACGGCAACGTTTGCCGATTGATTGGCTGGCTGCTTCTGATGTACGCATGCTCCACAACGCGAGATCCCATCGCCCTTATTCCACTGATTGTTACTGTAACTCTCCCCAGGGAGGTTTCGACCGCAGCTAGCGCAGTATCGATACGCCATGGTGAAGCTTTAGCTTATGCCGGTACAGAAAACGGCAATCAACAAGCATCTGTCAAAAGTCATCCTAGCGTGAGGCATTTTCGGCGATCCTTCACTTCCAAAGTGCAACGAATCCGTGACTCAGACATCTTCAGTCACGGTTGAAAAGTGGCGCGAACTTTGGCGCGTGAGCGCGGTCCCTCCATTCTCCGTTTCGTCGCAGCAGCAGAGCGTTGTGTGAGCATGGCTACTGCTACATAGCTACTGCTGCTAACATCTGTTACGCTACAATGGGGTTTCCAATGATCAAAACCAAGAATCGAAGCGTAAAGCATTGTGCTAGTCGTCGGAGGAGGAGGAACAAGGACCTTGTATTTGACTCGTCACTGACCCCGACGGTTCAAGCGCTGGCAAGCGCACTGTCAAAACTTGAAGATCCTACAAAAACAATGCTACGCGCCATTGACCATGTAAATGCTACTTCAATAAAATCAAAATCATACATCAAGTCTGCCTTGACAAGGCTTTCGTCTAGTTCGCATCCTGTGAAGCAAATGGCGCTCGAAACTGCCCGCACGACGGAACGAGCCTTGCGGCTCGCCATGGCACCGCAATACGGCGCCTCGGGCCTCGGGACGTTGTTCAATTGCAAAGAGACGATGAATCGAAATAAGAGTGCTCGAAATACTGGTAGCGGGCGCAGCAACAATTTTGTGGACGATGAAAAGGACGATCGACGAGTAGCATGCGTCTCGCCCGACGAGACTCCACCGCACCGTCGTCAAGCTGATTCTGCACTGCCTGTTGATCACCCGTCGCGTGAACTCTTTGATACTTCTACAGCTACAAATACGGCCATGCCAGAAGCGATTGCGGCAGCTGCCGTGAGTGACACGGAGACTCCATCAGGTCAAGAGGACGAGGACGACGGACAAGTCGGTTGGCAGGAAGTCATGGCGCTGCTCATTGAAGCTGTCCAGTTTGAAGCAACGACTTTGGGATGCGCAAGAAGAACCAAGTTTACTGTACAGCGACTCAGTGGACGCGCCTCTATGCAAGGGGTTGATTTGGCGCATAAAATTCGGTCTAAACTACAGTCCATTGGCATGCTGCCGGGAGGGTCGCGGCAGGATTGTCGTATATATATGAGCCAACATGATTCATTAACTTGGGTCCGAATTGTTCTCGGACCCTGCACTTTGCAGTCGACTCAGACTGTCGACTTTCTTGCTGTTTTCAAGGAGCATGAAGAGTTTGTTGCGGTGGCACGGGGAAAGGCAAAACATGCATCACTCATCTTGTCCACGCTGGACGGAATCTTAGTTTCAACAGCAGCAATGCGAACACATCGTCACGGCACATCAGCTCAACACGCGACAGCCCTTAATCTCTCTGGTAGTGATCCAAAAAGCTTGCTGGAGTCGGCCTTGTCGATTGGATCGCATGGTGCCGTTGGTCGATTCGCAGCAGCGGCAGTTTCAACGAGCCCATTGGAAGAACTACACACCATGGCGACTTGCAACTTGTTTGAGAAGATGAGCGATTCTAATGGCGTTCAGGTGAATGATATGCAAGTAAAAAGTTGCGCAATCAGCAATGGGAAGCTGAATGCATTATCATCGGGTGCCATCATCAACCATGATGCCGCCAAGCAGACGGCGAGAAAGAGAAGGCGCGACTTGGTGTTTGGCGAGAAACCACCAGTTCGGTCATGCGTCAGATGGATCATTTCGGAAAGCAATGCCGCTCAAGGTAGAGCCACGCAGGTAACACCGTGTATTAAGGCGCGCTTTACGATAAAAGGTCCAAATGTGTTTGAAGGAATGCAAGCTTTTGCCAATGCCGGTCTTTTGGAGATTGATGGTGATCTTCCTGATCATATTCGTGACGCTGTTCACTTGGACTCTGTGATTAAAGTCGTTGACGGGGTTGTCGTGAACCGACCCGACTGCAATTGACGTACGCTGCCCTGTTCTGTTTGTGACCCCTCTGCATTGTGCTCTTTGTTGTTTACTTCAGCTAATATTGTAATTTTGGTGTTTTAATTTGACATACTATGCCTGTGAGTTTATGTATGACGACTATCCGGCAAAATAGATGAAGAAACGCTATCACCACTACTTTGATCGCGTTTCATGCAAACGGCATGCATACAGGTAAACCTATGCAGCAATACAGGACGCTTCCTGCCTTCTAGAATTCTAGATTTGTTAGTTGAATGAGCTGTCCTACTCATGCTTCCCGAGTGTACAATATACGCCGTTCTTTTGCTACCACTACACTCGAATAAAGCATTAAAAAAGATCTACTTGAGCACCTTGGCTTCGTTTCGTAACTTGTCAATAAGCTCGTCAACACTGCCGACAATGATGCCTTCCTTCCGCGGTGGCGGTTCCATCACCTCCACGACTTCCACCAACGGCGTCAAATCTACACCCAAATCTTCCGCCTTGATCGTTTCCACTGGCTTCTTCTTTGCCTTCATTATATTAGGAAGCGTTGCGTATCGAGGCTCATTCAAACGCAAGTCGCAAGTGACAACGGCTGGAAATTGCTTGACTTGAATCGTTTCCGTGCCCGAATCCGTTTCGCGTTCAACTAAAAGACCCTTATCATTGACTTGCAACTTGGCGGCAAAGGTCACCTGCGGCGCATTCAACAGTCCAGCAAGAAAAGGCCCGGTATGACCGCAATCAGAGTCAATTCCCTGCTTACCAACCAAGATCAAGTCGGATTGTTCCTTTTCGACCAACTTTTGAAAAATGTGCGCCACGGCAAACGGCTGCAGCTGCATGTAGTCGGTGCGCATGTCCGTCATGACGTGAATGCCTCGGTCGCATCCCATGGCCAGAGCGGTTCGAAGCGTTTCCGTGCACTGCTTGGGGCCAATGCTCACGGCAACGACCTCGTCGGCGTGCTTATTTTCCTTGAGGCGAACGGCTTCCTCCACGGCAATCTGGTGATAAGTTGAGAACATACAAAATGAGTGAGATGGTTATGAGCCAACATTTTCAAACAGTCGAGCTATAGAATTGCTGCAAAGCATTCTCTATGTATGTCAAAATTTGCTTCGTTGCTCTCGCTCACCTCACAGAACGGATTCATTGACTGCTTGACATTGTTGAGCTCAACGGTGCCGCCGGCCACTCGAACCTTGACGGCATAGTCGACGACGCGCTTGACTCCAACCAGAATCTTCATGTGATGATAAATAATTGACAAGAAATTGCAGCTTGCAGTGAAATGGTGTGTAGGAGAGTTACTGCAAGAGTGGAATGCAATAACGAATGGAAAAAAGGTGTCGGCATCAAGGGAGGTCGTCGACGCGCCCCGGCGCGGCAGATCTTTCGCGTCGCTCCGGTTCTCAAAGTCTCTCCGGTTTTAACGTGAAACGTCGCGCGGCAAATCACATCGCGGCGACTTGCCGTACCTATAGCAACAAAACATTCTTTCTGTAAGATTTGAAACTGCTTTATATAATTCTTTGAGGTCTATATATACTTGACGGTTTGAGATTCTGTGACGAGTGATAGATCTGATTTTTTACGAGGGAATTTCACTCAACAATGAGCCATCGAAGGAACCATCGCGCTGAAACACAAAAGGACTCTGCCCAGAGCGACGTCGAAGAGCCTGATGTCACTAAATTCCCGACAGAGTTTGCTGGCGGTGAATCTTTACTCAAGGGATCGCCAGGGTCATCCGTCTCCTTTTCGCAGTCGCCAGGACTTTGGAAGCATCGACAATTTGATGAAAGGCAAGCGCCAAACGACTATCCAATTGGCGATAATTACAAGCCTTCAACGAAAAGGCCGCGTGTGAATGCAGCGCCTCCGGAATCGTTGGAACCATTGAGCAAGCTGGACATTTTTCTGGGGATCCATCCGTCACTCAAGGCGCTCGATGGAAAGAAGCCTGCCGCTAAAGTTAAAACAACAACGACGCATCGAAACGCTGCATCACAAGGACGCTCGCAGCCGAAAACGCAACTGTTCGCCGAAAAGGGAGAGGGAGATAGTCAGCTAGTAACAGCGGCAGTGAGCACGGCTGTCAATGGCAACGGTCATGAAAAGGCCGCTCGTAAAGAGACAGAGTCGGCTGCACCATCGGTTCAAAAGGCAGCCCCAAATCCGGGAATTCGAAAGAGGCGAATAGTTGATGAAGAGGATGATGACGAATTCTTTGCTAACTTGTTTGGCAAGAAATTGACGGAGGAGCAGGCCGTACCAACGACAAAACGACAGGGAATCAGCAAGAGCGTTCAGGCAGCCTTGGACGAGGCCAAGTCACCGCCGCCGACTCCAGCCAAGCGCTCGACCGAAACGTTCTCCGCGCCGTTGCAGCAGCAGCAGCAGTCTGATATGTCGAATGAGCGAGATGATTTTATGGATGACTCACCTTTACAACAGTCACATGCACATTCGTCACGGCCAAGCTCGCCAATTCCTGCTGCAACAAACCATGCACGCTCAGAGTCGCCGGCTTCGGAGCGACGTTCCCGCGACTCATCGCCCGAGGACAAGCCACGATACTCTTGGAATTCTCGCAAGACGGCTCGCAATCCACTCACTCAGCTCAAAGAAGACCGGGAACAAGCCTTGCAACGGAATAGCCAACCGACGAAGCAACCATCGCAAGCAATGGAAGACTCGCTTTGGGACGACTCTGACGAGGATGATAAGCCGTCGCCGCCAAAGAAGAAGAACTCGCGAAGCAAGAAGGATACAGTGGCTGACTCACCCAAGGCTCGTGGTCGAGCGAACATTAATGACGAATCGCCCCCGGCGAAACCTACCGCAAAACTACATGCAACAACAAGCGGGAAGACGACGACGAAACGACCAGCAGCGGCAGAGACTGATTGCAGTCCAGCATCTCCGACGAGCCGAATCAATGTATTGGATGACAAGTACTCGAGCGAAAAGCTCATTCCCGAGTTTGAGGAGCCCAAGTGGTACTTTCCGGAAATTGGCCCTCTTGCCATTGGGCCAGATGAGTCGAACCGTTTCCATGTACCGGCTTCAATCACTCGCTACCTTGGCGATTATCAGCGAGATGGAGTCGAGTTCATGTGCAATGCCACAATTGACTATGGCGGAGCGCTATTAGGTAAGTTTACCGTGGTGCATGTGTAATGGCGCTTTGCAGCGTCCTTTTCTGAATAGATTGGCTCTCTCACTGCTATTAAAGGCGACGATATGGGTTTGGTAAGCGAACACGGACGCATTACGATATTGATAGCGTGCTACGTTCCCGCTTAACATTGTTATTTCTCCACCTCGTTCAGGGTAAGACCGTTCAGGTCATTGCACTACTGGCTGCGTTGTTGAAAAAGAGGGGAAACGGAGAAGACAGGCTTGAGTTGGATCGTCGTGTTGAAATTGCCCGGCGTAATCGGCAGCGGATACAAGACGAGAAAGATTTTGCTATTCAAAATGGTCGCTTGCCTCCGCAAGACTATTCGCAACTTGATCTTGAGGCTGTCAATACGCCAGCGTGGGCACCAATTCTTCTCCTTGTGCCAACAAATATTGTAGATCATTGGAAGAGCGACCTTGATCTTTGGGGACACTTCGGCGTTGCAATTTATCGTAGTGGTGGTCCGAAGTTGGCGCCGTTAATTGAGTCTATTCAACTGGGCACGAGTGAAATTCTACTTTGCTCTACTTCAATGTTTACGCAAGCTGCCACTTTAGACGAGCTCAAGCGAGTCGAATGGAAGCTAATTGTCATCGACGAGCTGCACTTCGCAAAGAACAAGAATGTAAGGCTTTCAATGCACCTTCGCGAGCTGAAAAATGGCCTTCGCGATATTCGAGTTATTGGGCTGAGCGGAACGCCACTCCAAAATGCACAAATTGAGTTGTGGAATGTCGTTGATTTGGTAATCCAAGGACATCTAGGAAGTGAAAAGGAGTTTGATGTGTTGTATGGGAATCCGATTCGAAAAGGACGGTATGTTGAAACTTGTTGTCACGCCACTTACCTTCACGCATGCTCTTAACACTTCTCTTCCTTCTTAGTGCCAAAGACGCCAAGCTTGATGACATAAAACACGCAGAAGAAGCAAAGTAAGTTAATGCGCGTTGCAATGTGGCCATGGACGCTGAAATCGTCTGACACACGTGTTTGACAGACATGAATTGAACGAAACAAAACTGCAAATGGTCCATTTACGCCGCACAAAGGAGCAACAATTGAAGGACGAGCTACCTTCCAAGAATGAACGAGTCGTTTTCTGCTCAATGACAAAGATCCAGAAAGCTATTTATCAACATACATTGAGTCAGCCCGACTTTGTCTGTATCAAAAACACGGGCGCACTTTGCGACTGTGGAGTAAATGCGGATTGGTGTGAACGATTTCTTAAACTTAAGACTAGGGAAGAACAGATTGAGTTCCAGCGACGAAACAAAAGTGCATTAAAAACCAAAGCAGAGTGCTGTTATCGGGCGCCATTCGAAAACGGCATGGGCGATGAGGGGGATGCTATCCATCCTAATGCTGTCATATGGTTACATCAGCACCCAAAAGAACACCTCTGTCTCAGATGCCCTTATTGTTGTATCCTTCCCGCGATGACTATCCTCAGTAAAGTATGTTCCCACGCATCTCTCATTCAAGTCGACCGACACAATGCTTCGGGCAAATCGAAGGAAGATTTCGAATATGCAAAGGATATGGCTCGGGTGAGTGCACTCCAATGACAAGACGTTTGATGTTAGTTCATGGTCTTATGCTTTTGTGTATTTCAGGTTTTTCTACCAAAAGAAGTGGTGAATGATCTTCCAGGCAAAGGTATATACCGCGAGTCCGCATCCTCTACTGACGAGTTTACGCTTTCGGGCAAGATGATGGTTCTCCATCGGTTGCTTATTAATATTCAAAAGAAAAACGGACGTGTCTTGCTATTTTCAGAATCGACGCAGACTTTGGACCTGATTGAACAGTACATTATGGGACACTATGATTATCTTCGCATGGACGGGAAAACTCCAAAGGAGCTGCGGACTTCGATTGCAGAGCAGTTTAAGCAAGACATAACCAAATTTGTTCTTCTTTTGTCGAAAAAAGCCTTCGGAACTGGACTGACCTTGACGGCGGCCAATTATGTGATCCTCTTTGACACCGACTGGAATCCTGCCACTGATAGCCAGGCGTAAGTTGCAGCAACGAGGGTTATAAGAAAGAGGTTTTTCTAATAAACGCTGATATTCTCTTTGCTGTTCATTCTACACATGGGATACAGGCAAGATCGGGCTTTTCGAATCGTAAGTACTGTTGCTGCGGTGCTCTGGCGCTTGCCCGCTTGCCTGACACGTTCTGCTCCCTTTTTGCAGGGTCAAAAACAAGATGTCACCGTTTTTCGCATGGTGACAAAGGGCACCATCGAAGAACTGCGCTATCTGAGGCAAGTGTATAAGATTCAGCTGAAAGACGAAACCATAGCCGATAACGAGAATCCCGATCAAGCCGGCAAAAAGAAGCGGCTTTTCCGGGGCGTCGCCGGTGACAAGGACCGGAAAGGAGAGCTGTTTGGAGTCGTACGTAAAGTAGTTGCTGCATATCACCTGTTCCGTCCGTCTGCAATAACGCTGACAATTAGCTCTCGACACTTTCGGTAGGCAAATTTGTTAAAATTCAAAGACGGCTTTTTCCACAACTATGGCAAGGCTTCGAAAGAGTCGGTGCGCAGTTTCGGCGAAGACGTGCACAATGTTGATGAAGTCTTGGAGGAAATGTCACCCGAAGAAGCCGAGAAACTTGTCGGAGAAGACGAAGCAATGTCTTCTGAAGCAATTGCAGACATTGCCCAGGATCTTGCGAAAGGTACGTCGCCGATGAGCCTTTTCACTTTCATTCTGCATGCGTGCATTCTCACAGTGTCACTTGCTTTTTTGTTTAGGCGGGCACCATGGCAACGTTGATGACGAGTCGGAAGATGAAGACTTGGGCGGCCAGTCGCAACTTAACATGGACATTCTGGACAAGATGAAACGAAGCAATGCCGCTAGTGAGGAAGAAGAAGAGCATGATGCTCATGACGTGCTTTCAAAATCAAGCTTTGAAGCCGCGCAACGACTCCGCGCTTTCAACAATGGTGGTATGAATTCTTCTCCACTTGCAGCAAGCACACCACTGGCACGCGCCTGTCCACAAACTGTGGACTCGTCACCGTCCCTTGAAAACGGCACCAAGCCTGCCTTATCAACTCCTGCGGCAATGAATGCCATCGCACTAAACTCTACAACCAATTCTTTGAATAACTCAGCGATTGCATCTCGTTGGACGAAAATGACGGGTAACGGCGACGTGTCGTTTCCTCCGGTAATGCCAGCAGTTGCGGTAGTTCCGACTGCAACGATGCCGGCCGCTGCCGTCACAGCTGATCCTTTGGCTAGACCGGAAAATGAGCAAAGTGCGGCACTATCGAATTCCGCAGATACCACGGCCAGCTCCAAACAGCCGGAGCCATTGTCTGCTGCTTTCACCAGCAACGAAAAGGTTGATGACATTGCGCCTCTTCCTCCGCCACCACCAGCGACTAAAACCACAGTACCCATGACGTCCAATCAAACAGGCAAGTCTATTCGACCTGTGAAAACTACCAAGAAGCTGCGCAACTTTTTCTTTTGCGGGGCCAACCCAGACAGGGGCAAGCAACTTGATGATGACGGCGATTGAAAAAAATGGGCATTACATGGGGAAACTCTGTGATAGGCTACAAGCGCTTGACTCACAGTCATTATGGCGGCAGCTCAATTACTAAGAAAATACTGTACATAGATCTATACTACGATGAGTTTGTGAAGATGCTTGCAGTGCAAACATGGTGTAAAAGTCCGGCCGCTGGTTCGAGGTAGCTTAACATCTTACCGGTACTCGTAAAGAAGATTTTCCGTCGCAGCCACCATGAACTTTCGATCCATCATTAGATCTGTCTTATTTGCGTGCTTTCAATTAATCATTGCGTTTCGTTCGACTCTCTCTCTCATCTTCATTTAGCAATTGACAATAAAAAATGGCGTTTGGATCATCCAAGCGCCGCAAGGGCAAGCAGGCAACATTTGATGGTGGAGAGGAAATGGATGCTTCTGCGTCTAATACGAGTTTTGAAAGTGATAAAGGCAACACTATGAATACAGAAATGGGTGCTGGCAGTGGACAAGACAATGAAGGGTCCCCCAATGATGGGAATACAAACATCGCGTTAAATAGCACGGCTGCAATCGACGCCAGCACCAACAGTAACCACCACCATCAACCCGCTTACTCCGACTTGATATTGACCAGCGAGACACGCCGCGGCATCTACGAGTGCGACTACTGTCATTCGGACGTTTCGCAGCTGCCGCGGATTCGCTGCAGCGTCTGCGTCGACTTTGATTTATGTTTGGACTGCTTTCTGACGACGCGCAACGCCCTCGGCTGCGCCGTGTCGAACCATAGTCCCCGCACGCACGCGTATCGTATCTGCGACAGTACGCGGTATCCAATCTTTCCGGGAATAGCGGTAGCAGCAGCGAGTAGTAACAATGGTAATAATGCGACAAGTTCTGCTGCTGCTGCTGCTGCTGCTGCTGCTGCTGCTGCTGCCAGCGCAAGTGGCTCAGCAGCTCCGCCTTCTTCAACGACTGGCATGGATTCGTCATCGGATGATGTTTTGCAGAATGCTTTAACACCAGCAACAGCTGTTGATTCTTCTCATGACAAGAGCGACATGGAGCAAGACAAGGCGGAAGATGTCACTATCGACGTCAATTATCCAAGCAAACAAGAAGGAGCTGCATCACAGCAAACTGCAGCTGCCGTGTCTCAGACAAGTGATAGTAACGAGGGAGTGAATCTTAGTACAGACAATAACAAGGATCCTTCGGAACCGCCGCCGCAGCAGCCATTTACGCTTCGAACATTGTCTCGTCAATCGTCGAGTGTGACGGACGCGGTGGCGACCGCCATGGGCATGACATCCCTTCCGACTGCCATCAGCAGTAGCACCAGCAACAATGTCATTGCGGGAGAGTCCTTCGTCGTGACGGATCAAAAGGCCATTTGGACCGTCGAGGAAGACTTGAGGCTACTGGAAGGGATTCGCAAGCATGGTCTCGGCAATTGGACGGATGTTTCCGAAGCCGTGGCGGGGCAGGGGTCGATGGGAAAGACACCCAAGCGCTGCATGGAGCGGTACTTGGATGGATATTTGGGACGATACGGATGCATTCTTCCGCCCATGGCGCTGGAAATGGTGACGCCCGAGCAAGAGTCAAAAAACAATAGTAATGCAATAGCAGCAATGGAGCAAGACGAATCGACTGAAGAAAAGGAAATGGACGCGGAATTGTCTTTGGAAAATCAGGAGAAGCGAAGCTCAAAGCGTCGAGCAGCCTTTTTGCGTAGCCCTAGTGGGCTCTCGGGTGCCTTGTCGATGAGCAGCAAACGCAAGTTTCGAACCGTGCCGACAGAGTCGCTTGGTCAGTTGCATGATTTTTGGAAGAAACCGTACTTGCCGAATGACCAGGTGCAAGTAGGACAAGAGGTCGGCCGGGAGCAAGCGTACAAGGCGGAACAGCTTTATGTCAAAACGATTGCCTCGTTGGAGAAAGTGGAGGACGTTGAAAAGGTTCGAAAGGAGTGGGAGGAACGGGTCGGCAAACCAGGAGGTCCAAGCGTGCTACCCATGCGCGTCGAAGACTTGGCAACGCTTCCCGGTGCTGAAATACTTGGATTCATGCCGAGGCGTTGCGACTTTGACGTTGAATACGAGAACGACGCAGAACAAGTCGTGGCTGACATGGAGTTTATTCCTGGCGAACCCGCGGCGGATCGAGAGCTCAAGTTAAAGGTGCTGGCAATCTACAACTCGAAGCTCGATGAACGCGAAAAGCGCAAGCGATATATACTCAGCCGCGGTCTTTACAATTATCGTAAAAATCAGATTGAGGAGCAGAAGCTGCCCCGCGATGAACGTGACCTTCTTCATCGGATGCGGCTCTTTGAACGCTTCCATACACCCGAGGAACACAAGTTGTTCCTTGCCGATTTGTTGAAAGCCAAAAGGCTGCGCAAGGAAATTGCCAAACTTCAAACGTATCGAAGGCTTGGCATCCGCACATTGGCAGAAGTGGAGCAATACGAGATTTACAAGGCCCGACGTGCCTTTCATGCGTCTGCAGCTTTGCAAAAGGAAGCTGAAGCTGCAAAGTTATTGGAGAATGGATCAACTGATAATAACGGCAGAGACACAAGTGAGACTGACTCGTATTGGAAGCAGTATCGCACGAAGCAGCGCAAGGAACGCTTGAGTCTGACGCGACCTGGAAATAAAAATAATGATAAAGCCAATCAGAATGATGACAGTATGACCAACGATGACAGCGACGCCATGATGGTGGAGACGGAAGCAGAATCCCAGATTGTCGCGGACGTAATGAAGCTACCGGTACGCGAAGAGCCACAAAATTCAGAGGCTTCGAATGCTGCCGCCGCTGCTGCTGCTGCTGCTGCTGCTGCTGCTGCCTCGGAACAGCCTTTATCGGGGCGTTCTGGTGTAGAGCTTTTAAAGCCACGCGAAGTCGACCTTTGTCGCAAGCTGGAGTTGACGCCGCTGCAGTACCAAGACATTAAGCAAGCGCTGCTCATGGAGTCGCTGGCAAACGGCTTGCTGGATAGCGAACCTGCCAATTCCGGCCAACGATCGCTGGTCAACATTGACGTTGAGCGAAGAGGCAAAGTACTTGACTTTATGGTGACTGCTGGCTGGATTTCGTCAAAGATTAACGAATAGAAAAGTCACGTTTATATCGCGTCGCACAACATTATCAAAAAGTCACGTTAAAACTACGATATATTCTGCAACTACTTTTTCGTCGCTTCATAGGCAGCGCCTTGGTCCAACCTTTCTCGATCCGGCATGTCGGCCGAGTATGATCGCCAGTAGGGAAACGCTCCAGCACGCTTGATCACCTCGTGCGCCCTTTCAAACGCCTCCAATAGCTCGGGCGAAAGTTTGGCGTCTGGCGCCGCTGCCTTATAACACGCCTGCAAGTTTTCGTCCAGCTGTTTCAGCGAGGATGCTCCCACTAATACGCCATCGTTGGCCGTTAGTGCCGAATGTTGCAGCAACCACAAATAGGTGGCATCCACCAAGCTGATTTCGTCCTTGTGGCACTGTTTTTGAATAATGTCGAGAGCCTCAAAATTGGCTGCTGTATAGAAACGCGGCAGGTAGTTTGGATTGTTTCGAAAGCGGCCCTTTAGCACAGTTTCCTCACCAGATTGGTGCTTGCCCGTCAGTAACCCCGCCGCCAGCGGATTGTAGGCGACAAAGGCGCAACCGTGTTGGCGCAACAGTGGCATTAGCTCCGTCTCGGCCATGCGATTGAGCGGATTGTACAAGCCTTGGTAGACGGTGGGTGGCGTCAAGTGGTGCTCCCGGCATAGTTCAAAGGCTCGCTTCATTTCCAAGTAGTGATAGTTGCTCATGCCAATGCGCTGAATCGTTCCGTCCTGGACCAGTTCATGGAGGTACTGGAGACTGGACAGCAAATCGTGCTTAGTATCTGGTTGATGCAGGTAGTACTCCGCAAAGGAATCGACTCGACAAGCCGCCTTGGAAGCTTCTAGTTGCGCCTGGATGCCATTTCGCGAAAGGCCGTTTAATTGACTCGGATGCGCCTTGGTTCCCAGAGCAACCGAGGCTGCCATATTGTCACTGCGCATGATGCTTCCACATATAGTTTCCGTCTTGCCTCCGGCGTAGATGCGAGCCGTGTCCATCCGGGGCAAGTCGTCAGTGCCAAACAAGTCGTGGTTTACCTTGACGAAGCGATCCACCATGTTCTTGGCAATGGCTTCGTCGACATAAGCCGACGTTTGCGACCAGCCAAAGCTCATGGTCCCCAAGTACAAGCGAGGAATGGAAGCGACGGGGACCTTCATGGTGGTAGTAGTAGTATCTTCTGCGGCGTCCATCGTCATGGTGAATGGCAGTTGGCAGTGTTGTCACGCCATTGTCACGCTTAAAATCGCAACGGTACTCATGACGACATCAACCTTCTTTTCAAATGCGCTGCACGAAGCATTGGAGGGACTCCGACGAATCCATCTCACATCCATCGTCACTCTCGTTGCTCTACTTGGATCATGATTACTTCCTACTTCAAGGCTAAACCAAAAGAATCTTCCTCGAAGCAAGATGAAACTGTTTCTGGTGGCGTCAAGCGATCAGTAGAGGATGAATGTGATGGCATGCCTTCGACGGTTTCGACGACTCACATGAATGAGGCACACATGAATGCTTCTACTACTTCTGTTCCACCTGCCGCGGGCAAGAAACGGATCAAACAATCACCAGCAGCAACTATTAATGCCTCACCAGAAGCATCTGATTCGCTATTTTCTTACGTAACGGAGCCATCATGGCGGGCGGAGCTTGACGCCCACTTTTTAAACAATCCATCCTTGCAAATTTTGTCAAACTACATTGCCAAGGAACGCCAACAACACATTATTTTTCCACCCGCACACGAAACCTTTACGGCACTAAACCTATGTCCACTACACAAAATCAAGGTTGTCATTGTCGGACAAGACCCCTACCACGGCTTGCACCAGGCGCATGGCTTAGCCTTTAGCGTCGGCCGCACCGAAAAAATTCCTCCGTCGCTCCGCAACATTTACAAGGAACTACTGAGTGACCATCAAATTGACAGCATGCCGCAGCACGGTCACTTGGAGCGCTGGGCCAAGCAGGGCGTCCTGCTGCTGAATGCAACGTTGACGGTGCGTAGCGGCATGCCCAATTCCCATGCCAAGGTTGGTTGGCAACTCGTGACGGATCGCATCATTCAACGCGTCGCGTCGCAAGCAAACAAACGAGTCGTTTTCATGCTCTGGGGCAAGCCAGCCTACGAAACGACCGTCAAGGCACTGTCGTCGTCGAAACTGCTGCAATCGCAACACGTCATGATTCGCACGTCGCATCCGTCGCCGCTGGGTGCCACCAAAACGGATGCGCCATTCATGGGATCCAAATGCTTTCGGCGCTGCAACGAGGCGCTGGTGGAAATGAAGCATGATCCCATCGACTGGAACGTAAATGGAGCGTTGCCGTGATGGAATGTGTGTTTGAGCCGAGTTCGGCAAGTTGGAGGCGCACCACAGTCGTAGCACTGTCTATCTCACGCAACAAGTACACAGACATTCTTACTTGAGCTATAAGTTGGCATCCCAAGATAATTCATTGACTACTATTTCAGGCGTGCATGTAAAAAAGTTATGTAATGTCGCCTCTATGACTACGCTTTAAAACGGCGAATGTAAAATGCAGTTTGCTCACCGCCGGCTTGCCAAATAAATCACAGACATTCCTACTTGAGCTATTGCTATCCAAGGTAAATCATTGCCTACGATTGCAGGCTTTTTTGTATAAAAAGTTATTGTGCTTTTACTTTTTTCAATGACTACATACTCTTTAGAAGGCCGGATGGAAGAAGAATGCCGTCTGCTCGATCACTGGCTTGCCATATAATGCTTCTTGCACTGCAAAGCCTAGTATACCCATCATGGCCAATCTTCCATTCTTAATTTCTTTGGTCTGCAGATCGACAATGCTCTTGTTGTCTTTGGGCAGCAAGCTCGAGAGACCGCAGTCGCCAATAATGTAGGACTTGCCCTTGGTTTCGCGCATGGTGGCACCTTCCAGCTCCACGATACCAGCCAACAAAACGCAGGCAATCCAGTAGACAACGTCAATGCGATCCAATCCGCCGTTCAGCACCGACGGTGACTCGCCGCTCTTGGTGAGAAGCGTCGGCAGACCAGCAGCGTCGGCAATGGGCTTGTCGAAGAGTTCGGCCAGTGGCCAGCCAATGGCGGCAAGCATGGCGAGGCGAGAATGCTTTACCTCTGCTTCGCGCATGTACATGAGACTAGCCTTGTCGCTTCCGGCGAAACCAAATGGACTGTAAGGCGAGGAGATGAGAAGAGATGCATGTGAGTCGACGACGAAGCCATCACACAAACGACGCGACAAAACTATCCACACATCAAAACACTCACTCGAAACCAACATCTGCTGGTAGACTTCCATCAAGAAGCTTGGGGCGAGGAGCAAACGGAAGCGCCTTGGACATTTCCGTATTCTTTCCACCCTTGCCGTCGTCGGCGTTCCAAAGATCATTGGCAAGCTGTGACGTGGACTTGATGTTTGGCTTTTGCGGGGCAAAGGCCGAAGCAGAGACTGCCAGTATGCAAGAGAGAGCAAGAGAACGCTTCATTATGGTATGTGTGTGCGTGTATGAAGGGAGGGTGTAATACGAAAGTTGTGAGAATGGTTGGATGATGGGTCAACTGCTGCTGCGATGAGTTGGAACGCGTTGCGCAAGCAACGTCATGCGATGGGCGATGAATCATGGGCTGAGTCACACCAAGCACGGATGAAAAGACATCCAAGTGGTACAAGTTTGTCACACTGCGACATTTACGTGCGCTCATCCGTCGATTACCATCATGAACGAAAGGCTGCAGGCTGCAGCAAAGCAAAACCTCGATGCCCTTTACAAACATGAGATTTTTACAAGCGAGACGTGTTCCGATTCATATCCAAGTGAATCTTCGCTACGCGTCTACCAGGAGCGTTGCTGCAACAAACTCTTCCGACGATGACGAATCATGGCGTCAGCTACTCGACGACGCGTCCACTTTGAGTCGCTCACTCTATCGTCGATGCTTTCGAAGCATTAGATACATTCGTCACGGGAATATTCACGATGAGGAAGAATTCAAGAAACGAGAAAATGAACGACTACAAAAGTTTGACGACCGATCCGACCCTCGACTAAGCATGCTGAGCATGCTTCCACCCGTCAATCGATCCGACGAACTGCGATCGCGAGCGGAATACTATCAGCAATATACGCGCGAAAACTTTGTGCAAGAATCTGACTGCTTGGATCACAAGCCATTGCGGCAGGGGCATTTAGATCGCTTTGTACACTTGTTGCGGCGGGGAGATGACCATCGGAAGTGGCTGCTCCGAGACATGAAATTTGATGATCCATATCCTGTCGAAGAACTGGCGATTACATCCAATCGGATTAATGAATTGGAAGAAAGGGCGAAAGCCTTGATATTAAAGAGTGAGGGAGTTACTGCTTCGAGCCAAGAGGACGACGACGACCACGACGCTTTTTGGGAGGACGACGATGATGAGCACGAGACACAAGGTCTTCCAGATTGGTACAGAAACCCACAACGGTAGCGACGAATTCAAGCTGCAGAATAGGATACATCATTTGCGGGGATTGGTGCTTTTCTGCGATGCTATAGTTGCGTTACTCGTGATGCTGGCGCGACGGCACAGTCTTCGCGCTTCAGTCTCACAAGAATGCAGAGCAATCAACTCGACTTTCAACGCCTTCCAGTAGTAGTCTGCTTTCATTAAAGAATGCGCAAACATTGCTATTGTCATTATGTATCATGCGTCATGGTACAGACTGCATCGTTGCATACAATAATTTTGTACGACTAAATGGTATCTTTTAGAAATAGTGCGACACGATTCGTGACCATTTCGCTGACTCGAGAACTTTCGCAGAAGTCCATGGACTCCCAACGCTGAGATACACTCGTCACGGAACGCCTCTCTTCTCTCCAAAAGTCGTTGGATGAGAAGCAATCTCACTTGTTGCGTTATCTGGAGCATCATACAGCTTTCAAGACTTTCCGCTTTCACACCACAATTGCCACACCGACCAAGTCCATTGCGCGTCACTCAAGCACTCACCATGACAACCTTAACCAAGTCCAACGAACCCTTGGTTTCTCCAGTTCTTACGGAGAAGAGAGAGATTCGAACTGTATCCACCACTGCGTTCATTGCCATCTTGCTGGCGGCTCCAGTCTTTGCCGTTACCGTCCTGCCATTGTCGCTCTTCTACCAAGTCGTCAAGATGCTCTTGTCTCCATTTCGACACAAGCAGGAACTACCGAAACTTGACTCTGGTTACGAAGTCAATGCTTCTCAAATCGTTCCAAAGGACCAGCGCAAGTATGACATTGTTTTATTGGGTGCCACTGGTTTCGTGGGTCGCCTCGCCGTCCGCCACTTGGCGCAAAAGTATGGATGCGATGGAACCAAGGTTCGCTGGGCCATTGCGGGTCGATCGCAGGCCAAGTTGAACAAGTTAAAGGAAAAACTTGCCAAGGAGCTTGGCATGGAAGGTTTAAAGCAGATTGATTGCATCATTGTTGATACGTCTGTTCCAACTACCATGCCGGCGCTTGTGGAGCAAACGAGGGTGGTTGCAACAACGGCTGGTCCATATGCCTTGTATGGATCGTCCGTGGTTGAGTTTTGTGCAAAGTTTGGTACAAACTATGTTGACATCACTGGCGAGATTGGTTGGGTCAAGGCCATGGCAGCACTCTGGAACGCGACAGCCCGCGAAACGGGTGCCAAGCTCATTTCGTTTTGTGGCCACGACTCGATTCCGTGGGACCTTTCGGTCATGAAACTGCAATCCATTTTGAAGAAGGAGTGCAACGACAATTTGGTTTCAGCGTCGTTTTGGGATCAAGCGATTGGCGGATTGCCTGGTGGAACGTTTGCCACAGCCTTGCACAGCATCGATGGGGTGCCTGTCAAGCATGTGAGCGGCGGTGTTGACCCGTTTTTGCGCTCGCCGAACGGTAGCAAGAGTGAGTATGTTGCCACACCAAAACTTCCAGTCATGATTGCCAAGGCAAAGACTCCCTGGGATGGTCCAAACTCGAAGCGATGGACCATGCCATTCATCATGGCGCCGATCAACGCGCAGGTTGTCCAGTGGAGCCACGCGCTTCGTCAAGAAGGCAGCAAGACACTTTTATACACGGAGTCCTACCTCATGCCCGATTTCAAGTCTGCCTTTGTCAGTTTCGTGGGACTCATCTTGTTCGGAATGTCCTTGTTCAATCCCTTGACAAAGTATTTTGCGCGCAAGGCCATGCCTGCTCCAGGCGAAGGACCACCCATGGAAGCCATGGAGAAGAAGCACTATTTATGCGTGTACGGAGAGGGAATTGGTGAAAAGGGCAATCGCGTCGAATCAATCTTTTACTTGCCGCAGGATGCTGGCTGCTTGGAAACGTCGCGCATGTTGATCGAGTCTGGCTTGTGTATGGCGCTGCAGGAGAAGGAGCTTTTAGTTAAGGAAGGAGGCTTTTGGACACCTTCCACTGCGTTGGGTGAGGTTTTGGACAAGCGCCTGCAGGATATTGGCATGCAGTGGTCGGCGCGTGTGGTGCCAATTAACAAGTAAAAACCTTTTCTGTATGATTATCACAATGTGGCGAGCTTACTGGTCGATATTAAATTCGATGATATTACGTAATAACTTATATGACTTTTATATATGAGCATGTTTATATATTTACGGGTAGATCATGGGATTACAACCCCGCTGCCTCGGCAGCTTCCAGATCAATCATCCACGTCAACGATACACCTTCTCCCTGGGGCCGCACCATGGCCACCGGAAACGGCGCCGGCTCGGCCATGGAGACCGTATGACGCTCGTATATGTCTTTCGTCTCTTTTGGAACAGTCTTGGTCCTATCGACGGTAAACGCTTTGGAAACGATGGAACCCTTGGACTCGCCAGCGCCGCAGACAATCACGTGACGCGTATGGTCGTTCAAAACGGGCAGGGTCAGCGTGATGCGCTTGGGAGGCGGCTTGGGCGAGTCGTCAATGGAGGCGACCCACTGCTCGTCTCCGACTTGCAGCAAGGGATGATTGGGAAAGAGCGAGCACGTGTGTCCATCCGGGCCAAAGCCCAAGACGGCCAAGTCGAGGCGACCGTCGGAATGTGTGTCAAGTATTTTGCGAAACGTCGTTTCGTAGTCTGCCGCAATGGCCTTGGTTGAGTCTTTTTCGTTTAGCAAGTCTGTATTGATTCCATAGATTTGTTCCTTTGGAATTGCAACCTGCGACAAGAAATTCTTTCGAATCGCCCCCATGTTGCTATCCTCGTGCTCCTCAGGAACGCATCGCTCATCCGCCAGCAAAATGTGCCACAGATGAAACTTTGGATCCAAACCAAGTGATTTAAATGTACCAGCTAATGACGACAGAAATTCGGGCAGCGAGCCGCCCGAAAGAACCAAGCTAAAGGCTTTGCGCGAAGCAATCGCGTCGACGCAACGTTTGCAAATTTCGGCGTTCAAAACATTTGGCAGCGCGCTCTTGGAGGATGCTACAATCAGCGAGGCTTCATACTTGTTTGTAAATGACATGGTGAAAGTTTTTGATTGATGACAACAATGGGAGCTTGGGAAAAAATGGATCTTTCTTCGCTTCCAGCAGCATGACAGTTTCGAACGAAGCCGAATCTTTAAAAGTCGCAGTGGGTTTGTAAGGGAAAGCACGGGTAATCATCTTTATCTTTAGCAGCGTAATTTTTGTGAGTTTAAACTGCATATTTAATTGAAGCAATATACCATCGTAGTCAAAGACTTTTTCTCTACTCACTTTAATTCTGTAGCCGTCTAAGACGCGATGTTAGCGGGCGGTGTTTCGTCGTTTTGCGCGTTTCATCGTTTCGTCGTTTGAAACAACGCGCGCCGTGGAGTTAGCGGTCGTTTCGTCGTTTCATTGATTCATGCCAAAACGTCAATCCACGTCATCATTTATTAAGCCTATCATTTCCTGGGACTGAGAACCCACGATCAAAAGGACATGAAAAATGGTCCCGCACAAACCCCTGCATATCTTGCCTCTTGATAAAGCTATTAACATTCTGATTCAACAGGTGGCTTCTCTAAAGTGCCCGGGATTGCAATGTGAAAGAGCGATGGTTTCATTTTTCCTTGTTCCCGTGGCGTACGCCATACAAGTTGATGAAATATGAACGCTGCGTTTGGTTGTTGAATTTGCCATCATGACATTGGTTAATAGCAACAGGTGTAAATACATAATGTTTTATAGTAACTATTATCTACAAAAGAAGCTTATTGCATCATAGACTCATTTAAAGGGAGCCAAGAGCTCAACGTCGGCAAGACGACCACTTGCCGCCAAAACCTGAGATTCTTTTCATGGACCACGTACGCGCTATGATCCAGCAGAGGAAGAAACATATAGCTGGAATTGCCACGCATTTCACAAAGTCTTGCTTTCAATGCTGAGAGTTGATTTCAAAGCGACGGAATGCATGATGGATGCGGAAGATGGAATGCATGCGTATTGAAGCGTCTCACACTGAATCTGACCAGTCTTGCTTGCTCTTGTCATTGGCAAAGAGGCAAAATCAATTGGTAGGATGGTAGGAACTTATGACTTGCTTCTGCGCTGCTTGGAAGGAGGATAGTTGATGGAATGTGAGCGTGTAGACCGTGCGACCGTGCCGACCATTGCGCGCAGGCCTCACTGGAACAACGCAAAATGCAGGCAATTGCGCTATCCTCGCACACATTTTGGTCAAGTATGTACCAACTTGAAGGCCGATGAAGCAGTTGCATGAGCGCTGGATGGTACCAGCCTGGAGAAACGTGAGTCGTCGACGCGCTCGACAGTGCGTGGTGCTCGGTGCATCGCGGTGTTTGGTGTCAAGGTGGATCTTTCGCCTGTCAAAGCTTTATAGAGCACCCAAACGCGCAATAAGCTCCAAACATATCTTCTGTATTGATACAAGTTGTTTCTGTTACATTTGGGCTGCGGGATCAACCTCCATTGTGGTGTATATGATGATGAAACGATGGCGCAATGAAGCAACGATGCAATGGGCGTCTCGTTGCTTGGAGCATCGAGTTTCCGGGTTCTTTGGTGTTTCATGGTGCGACGAAACGACGAAACGATGAAACACCGTCCGCTAACATCGCCCCTAAAAGTTCGATCCTTTTGCAGGCGGATAGCTAAATTGAACGTGGATCTTTCAAGGTTGACGCACGTTCCGTGACAAAAGCGCGACGATCGACCAAATTCTTCGGCGCCAGTCACCATGGCAGTCGAATAGCTGAGAGCACTTGACGTTTTTTAAGATTTACGAAACTCATCCAGACATCCTGGAATTACCGACTCTAGTGCTACAGGAACTCAACAAAAGCAAATTTGAAAGGCAAAATTAAAGCGGCACCATCTTGACAATTTCATATTTCATCACACAGCGACTCCCTCCTTTCACCATGTCAACAGCAGCAGCAGCAACAACACCAGCCGACGACGAACAGCACAAGCCGTCCCATGTCATTGCCAAGACGTATTCCGCGCTCGGCAAGGCGAGCATGACGTTTGACGAATTCAAAGTGGCGCACGCCGCCTCCGTCAAGGACCCCGTTTCGTTCTGGGCCAAGCAAGCCACGGAGCGACTCGACTGGTACGTTCCCTTTACCAAGACACTCTCGGGTGACTTTTCTGGCGACGTGTCGTGGTTTGAGGGAGGTAAACTGAACGTTTGCTACAATTGCATTGATCGGCACGTACTGGCGGGTAAGGGAGACCAAGTGGCCATGGTGTGGGAGGGAGACGAGCCTACAAACGTCGTCAAATTAACCTATTTGGAAGTTCAACGCAAGGTTTCGCAGATTGCAAATGCACTAAAATCGCAGGGAGTGAAAAAGGGAGATGTTGTTACCATTTACATGCCCATGGTACGTTCGTGTAAGGGTAATTTACGAGAGGGAAGTGTGACAGCGACTCCGTAATACTCACTCAAATAACACTTTATTATTCCTCGCCCATTAACACACAGATCCCCGAACTCCCCATGACAATGCTTGCCTGCGCCCGCATTGGTAGTCCACATTCCGTCGTGTTTGCCGGATTCTCCGCCGAGGCGCTGAGCCAGCGCGTTTGCGCCGCCAACAGCAAGTACTTGGTGACGGCGGACGTGGGCATGCGTGCCGGCAAGTCGATTGCGCTCAAGGAGATTGTCAATGAAGCGCGGACGCACAATCATTGTGAACAAGTATTGGAAAAGGTCTTGGTGTTTGAGCATTCGTACGACAAGACGATGGAAGCTGCGCCATATGACATGAAGCCAAAGGATGTTCGCATGGATGTGCTTGTTGCTGGCCAGCGGCCGTGCTGTCCGCCAGAGTGGGTTGACGCGGAGGATATTCTGTTCTTGCTTTACACATCTGGTATGTGGAGTCAAGCAGGAAGTGATTGACTGCTTTCGAACATACATCGCTGACTCACGACGTCGCTTCATATTTTCAGGTTCCACTGGTACACCCAAGGGACTAGTCCACACAAGTGGTGGATACGCATTGTTCGCTGCATTCACCACGCAGACTAGCTTTGCCTTGGAGGAAGGAGATCTCTTTGCGTGTGTGGCGGACTGCGGATGGGTAAGTCAGATTCTGTTTTTAGGTGGAGTGTGCGGGGACAGCAGCCCTGCTTGATCACTTGGAAAGACTCAACAGTTAACTTCATTCTGCAGGTAACTGGTCATTCGTATGTCGTGTATGGACCGCTTTTGAATGGTTCCACAACGTTCCTCTTTGAGAGTACACCTGTTTATCCAGATCCTGGAAGATACTGGGATATGATTCAGCGCCACAAGATTACTCAGTTCTACACTGCCCCAACTGCAATTCGCTTACTGATGCGCTATGGCGACGAGTACCCTGCAAAGTACGATACGTCGTCGCTGAAGGTCTTGGGTTCTGTCGGCGAGGTATGTTACCAACCTTACAAGCTCTGCAAATAATTTCTATATGCTCGTAACCGCACTCATATGTATTTCTTTTTTTCATTCAGCCAATCAATCCAGAGGCTTGGCGCTGGTACTACGAAGTTGTCGGTAAGAGCAAGTGCACAGTTGTCGACACGTACTGGCAGACGGAGACTGGCGGACACATTGTTACAAATCTGCCAGGCATTACACCCATGAAGCCTGGTTCCTGCACACTACCTATGTTTGGGATTGAGCCTGTTGTCTTGGATCCACTCACTGGGCATCCATCGGAAGATGTTGATGAACATGGCAACACCAAAGGTGTGATGGCCATTGCGAAGCCTTGGCCGGGTATTGCTCGGACCTGCCTCGGCGATCATGGACGCTACATGAAGACGTATCTTGATGTATATCCAGGATATTATTTCACGGGCGACTCGGTGTTGCGCGACGCAGATGGGTTTCATTTTATCATAGGCCGTGGTACGTACCAGCAGCATCTTTTTTGTTGTCGCTTTGACAAGACGGTGTTATCAGCTAATGATATCTGCTTCCCGATCAGTCGACGACGTAATTAACGTCTCAGGTCATCGAATTGGCACGGCAGAAGTAGAGAGCGCTCTCGTGCTGCACGACGATGTTGCACAAGCGGCTGTTGTCGGAAAGCATCATGATATCAAGGGCCAAGCAATTGCGGCATTCGTCATGCTTGTCGAAGGAAAGGAAGAAACGCCTGAACTGTTAAAGGAGTTGAACCTTTATGTCTGCCGCGAAATTGTAAGTTAGTTGAATTCTTTTGTGCTGCTCTGCGTGTTGTGTGCTGTTCCTTACGGTTGCTTTTTCCATGTTGCAGGGTAAATTCGCAGCACCCGATCTCATTATTGTTGCTCCAAGCTTGCCTATGACTCGTTCCGGAAAAATCATGCGTAGAATTCTGCGCAAAATAGTTTGTGGCGAAGCCGATCAGCTTGGCGACATTTCCACCCTTGCTGATCCGGGCATTGTGGCATGGACTCTTGAAAAATGGAGCACGATTCCGAACTAAATGAAAATAAATAAGTACACAACCTGCAGATTATCAAATTATGTAGCTAAATTCAATAATGTCAGCTAAGACTCACATAAATTGCACACTTGCCAAGAATACGAAACTCAAATCAGACTGCGACTACCAAAGTATCTGATGTTGACTTGCTTTCTCGCTTGCTCTTGCGATCCTTCTTCTTGCCGCCTTCACTTTTACGCCGCTTCTTCTCTGCTTTTATAGCAAGTGAACTACTGTCTTTGTTTCGCGCGGAGCGTTTTGGTGTTTCGGGAGCAGTCGTTTGCGCCTTTCCTTTGCCGCCTCGCATGGGCGATGCGGGCATGGCCTTCTTCGTAGCAGCTTTCGGAGTCTTTTTGTCTTCATCGTCGGTGTCATCATCACTCACAGAAGAGCTGTCATCGCTCTTGTCAGGCTTTTTCGCCGCGACGGTAGACTTGGACATGGCCTTCTTGGTGGTGACAGTAGGAGCTGAATTGCCGTCTTCATCCGTATCGTCGTCACTAGCTGTCAATCTGCTGGCATTCTTGTCGACTGCTTTTAATGTAGGCTTTACATCCTTTACCGATTCGCTGTCAGTCGAAGACGACTCTGAATCACTGTCCTCGCCCACCGTGTTAGCCTTGCTGTTTTTACTTGAGACGGAACCATCCTCATCAGCAGTCTTTCCCTTCTTTGCTGGTGACTTGGCAGTCTTTTGATTCGCGGCCGAGACTTTCGTTCCCTTGGCCTTTGCTGACGTTATTTTACTACTATCTCCTTTCTTCTCCGTTGCTTTGGCAGTTGGCTTGACAGAGTCTCCATCCGCTTCTGCCTTGGAATTGGCAAAGGCCATTTTGTCATCCTCGTACTTGTCCTTGGCATCCTTGGCAGCAGCGTTGTACTTTTGCTTTTCCTCCGTCGACAGCTTCCCCCATGCTTCCGAAACTATCTTTGTCAGCTCGCCAAACGACTTTTCCGGATGACTATTTTTCAAACCAGGCCGCGTTTCATTACAAAATGCAATGTATGCGGTCATTGGCTTTTTCGGAGCGTCTGGGTCCTTCTTTTGTTTCTTTTTCTTCGGCTTGTCCTGTTCGTCATCCGAAGCGTTACTGCTCGGAACATAGGTCTCCATTTCGGCACGGTAGCGCTCATGGTCCTTGTCTGACATTTGTTGGTACTTTTTCTTGTCCTCATCGGAAAGCTCCTTCCACGCCATGGCAACTTGTTTCGTCTGCATTGAAAAACGCCAGCGAGTGAAAAGACTTTTTTCAAAAACGTTATAAAGCGTAAACACACTAAATGATTTCACTTACATGAAACTGCGCACTCTCATCCGGCTGCTCGCGTCGACTTTCCGCCATTTTTTCGCCAAAGAAGCAATTGTAGGCACTCTGCGGCCCCTTTGGCAGCTTTGGATCCTTTTTCTTCTTGCCATTCTTTGGCAGTACAATGTCATTGGCGACTGGCTCCTCCAACGTGCCAGCGTCGGGTGTCGAAGTTGCGGAATCGACAGCGTCCTTTGTCTTCGTGCTTGCTGCCTTGTCCTGTTTCTTTGTTTCCTTGTTTGGCTCGTTTTGCTTTGATTCAGCTTCACCTTCTTCCTCGGCCTTTGTCTCGGTTGCAGCCTTTTGCCTTTTCTTTTTTGTTGCGGTATTGGATTGCGAAGCTGCAGCAGCAGCAGCAGCAGCAGCCCGCTTGTTGGATGCTGCTGCTGCTGGATGCATTTCCTCCTCCTGCTCCAACGCTTCCGTCAAAGTTGCATAGTTCACGGAGCGATCCACGTGAAACGTAGTATCATCATTCTTGCACCAAAGATGCGTCGTGCAAGTACTTGACGAAATCGCGTCGCGTCCAATGACGCCAGTGTCTTCCGTCATGATGAAAATGCGCGTCGCATGCTCGGATCCGTTCTGATCAATGGCCACCAGCACATGCTCCCACACGGAATCCTGTAGACTGCAAGTGACTCCTCGCTCCTGTAAGTCATCGTCATGTTTTCCAATCTTGACGGACACGGTCAATTGCGGCACTTGTGCGGGAATTTTCGTCTTACAGTCGCCGAGCAGCACCAGCATGTGACGCATGCCGCCAAAGTCCAGCAGGCAGCAGCCACTGCCGCGCGGCACGGCCCGCCGCGCCATGCGCAGTAAAAAGTATGGCGTGTACTGCAGCGTCTGGAGTAGCCAGTCGGAGATGGAAACGAGGCGATTGTTTTGTTGCGTCTTGTGGATCGTCGTGTTGATGACGCGTAACGTGTTGGTGCCTGGATAGTGTTCGTCGGGAGCGAGCTGCGCGCCAACGAGAAAAAAGTCTCGGCCAAGAGTCTTGTGAGGAGGAGGTTCAGTTGTCATGGTATATGATGACAATGATGGATTAAATACAAGTACTGTAGCAATGGATCTATACAAGGGGTTTTGACGCTGCAGCTGCTTCGCTCGTTTGTGGAGTGGCGGTGCTTGTGAAAGATTCGTTTCCAAGTGTCCTACCGGTACAGACATTATTTACGTTGCGTCAGCGAAAACAGCTGCGAACGACTCGCTTGATCGCTTGATCGGCAGCCTCATCGCGCAAACACCGTCCATCATTTTTGTGCTCCCTTGTATACATCATCGCTATCATGCCGCGCCGCAAGCGCACATGTTTGGATTGTCAGCATTCCTACATTGCAACTAGCCTGCTGGGTGATGGTTTCGAATGCGAACATTGTGCGCGGCAAACTGTGGAAACGTGCCGGCTTGTACCAACTGCTCATGCTTTTTCGTCGTCATGGTCACCTCACATGGACGCCGCAGCAGCGGAATGTATTCATGAGGAGCAGCCAAACAAGTATGCGGCGTCTGAAACTACTGTGTTACGAAACGTTGGAAACGATTCCAATGATGCAATGCTCGATGGTCCAACCTCCGAAAACGACGTTACAGCTCCAGCTGCGATCAAGTCTGCCGACTCGCATGATGACTATGACATCGAACATGACTATGACGACAGAAGCGAGGCAGCCGATGACTTGCACTGCACGCAGATTATAGATATAGTTGACAGCGATGACAAAGAGGAGGACAAAACGGAGGAGGACGACGACGACGATCAACCGCTCGTGCTTCTCGTCCAGCCGCCAGCCAAGGAAACGCCGACATACGAGGAACAAACTACAGCAAACGCACTTGAAAGTCAGCCTCAGAAACCGATGTTTGTCTATGACGTTGACGACGACGAAGAGGATGACGTGGACAAGGAAAGAGGCAGGGTAGACGACGACGATGCAGATGATGACGACAACTTGCTCATTGCGATTGGAACGAACCAAAACAATGACCTTTCATTCTGCAACGTTTGCGGAGTTTCTTTGACTCATATTAGTACTGGCTGGAAGGGTCGATTGCATCACATTAAAAGGTGCGCTAAGAAACATCAATACACGGCCAAGGAAGCTAGCTACAATGATGACTTTGAATTGTTTGAGCAAAATGAAGTTCCGGTGACAAGCGACAATAAGGTATCTACTGCCAATCCTTACGCGAAACCAAACGCTTGGCACGGAAACGACGCCTCGCTGGCGCAGGCTCAAAGTGCTACTAATAAACTTCCATCAGCCTTTCAAACGCTCATGGCTGGCGCTCGCCGCGCTGCCAAGATTCAAAAAATCAAGGCAATGTCGCCTCCAGCGAAAGGCAAACGACCGCAGCGAAGATGGGGCGGCCGACCAGCGGTCGACTACTCGCAGCGAGAATGCCCCGCGTACAAGAAAATTTTCAACACTGACTTTGTCGTGGACGGCTTTCACTACGCCAAGAGCTCGCTGACGCAAAACTACTTTCTAACGCACTTTCATTCCGACCACTACGGAGGCATTACCAAAACATGGAACGTTGGTACAATCTACTGCTCCATTGGCACTGCCAATCTTGTCAATCAGCAGCTCGGCGTCGACCGCCAGTACCTTCATCCACTGCCCATGGACACGGCTGTCGTTATCGAAAGTCGCGGCAGGCCAATCACAGTAACACTGATTGACGCCAATCACTGTCCCGGTGCCGTCATGTTTCTCTTTCACGTCTGCAGTCGCAACATACTTCACGTGGGCGACTTTCGCTGGAACCGCGAAACCATGCAGGCGCAACTAGCGCTAAAGCCGTTTATGAATGCCACAGAGAGAATCGACGACTTGTACCTTGATACAACCTACTGCGATGCCAAGTATGACTTGCCGACGCAGCGGGAGGCGATTCAAGCGGCAATTGAAGTAGCAACGAGGGAAGTTGAGAGCGCCAAGCAGTCGAAGAAGAAGCTGCTCATGCTCTTTGGCGCATACACCATAGGTAGGTTGCTTATCGATTACAAGGCTCTCCGTAAGCTGATAATAAAACTCACAAAATACTATTCAAATATTAACAGGAAAGGAAAGGATATACTTGTCCGTCGCAGCAAGCCTTGGCTTGAAGGTATACGTTGACTCGAGGCGCATGAGAATATTAAAGTCACTAGACTGGAAGAACGACGAGCTATCACAATTGACCACAAAGGCAAGCGAAACATGTCTATGGGTCGTGCCTTTGGGACACATTAACATGAAGAAGCTCGAAGACTACGTAACAACGCGCACAGGAAGTTTTGACCGCGTCGTTGGTTTCCGGCCTACCGGGTGGTCGCATACGAAGAAGGGCAGCGGCATAGTGACGTCCAATAGTCGCGGTCAAATAGCAGTCCACAATGTTCCTTACTCGGAGCACAGCAGTTTTCCTGAGTTGCTGGACTGTCTAGTAAATTTGCGGCCAAAGAGAATAATTCCCACCGTGTCCGTCTCGAAAAGCCAGCAGCAACTTGATCTATTGCTGAAGAACTGGACGCGTTAATAAAGGCTAAAACACAGGCCTCTAAACTGAAAATTTATTATGCTTCGTGGTTATTGGCACAGCAACTGTAGTGTATTTTGGTGCCGAGCTGGCTTTAAACATATCGTGCATTGACGAGACTTTCAGTTGCAAAAGAGCAGGCGCAAGTACAGTGTCGTCTTCGAAATAGCTCAGATTTAGTTCAGGGTATCCATTTATGACGCCAGGTCGGGTAGGAAGGGCGACCATAGATACAATAAACGAATCGTCTTCTTTCCTGTCGACGATGCCTTCGCATTTTCCACAAAGAATCCATGCGGTTAAATCAGCGACAACCTTGTAAGCAATTACACCACGCAAGCCAGCAATAACACTAAGATCCCCTTCAAACAAAATGTTAATTGGTTCCATGGTCAATCCAAACGAAGCTGAAGGCGAAACCTGAACAGGTATCGGGACAGCATCCGGCAGCCACTTTGCAGCAGTCGACTTCTTGAAACGTAATATGAACTCTTCTTTGTAAATAGTCGGCTGCGCGTCTTTAAAATCCACGACGAGACATGAAGCATTATTCAGGTCATCATCTTCTGTCACTTCACAGTTGAAAGCAAAAGTTACTTGCTCGCCGGGTCCCAAGCGCTCATTTGCCAAGTTAGAATTCAAATCTCCATCCTGTGCAAGCTTTAAGTAAGAGGGCAAAGTCATAGTCCATGCATTTATAACTAAAGAAACAGGAATATTGTTTTGAAGGGTCACGTGCGCCGTGGCCATGGTGCGTGAATGATATGATATCCCTTTGCTTTCCACCGTCAACGCTTGCTTAGCGAGCACCGTTACTTGCTTTTCCAATGTGTGTTTTTCAAAACATTCGTTGCACTCATCATTGCTGTCCCTTTGATTCCCTTTTACCAAAGGGGCTTGATACTGCGACGTCACTGTGACCTGAAATGAACCTAAACACTGATCTGTCATGCCTTCTGGCGCAGCATCACATTTGACGACAGCCCTGGTGTTCACCGTCTCGCCGGGCTGACACAAGTCGAACATGGTGTCGCACGATTGGATCCATTCTCCCGCCTCTTCGCCATCGCCGGGTCGTAAGAAAGTTAGTGCGCCATTGCAAGTAAGTTTCATTGATGCTTCCTTCACCATGTCGACACCAGCACTGAACGATATCGTCACTTGTTGCACGTGGCCAGGAAGAAGGTACTCGGGTGAAATCGAAACAGAGTGGGTGGGCGAAGCAGGTAGTACGTCGACTCGCACTGTTGGACGCTTTAGCTGTTTGCAGGTGTATGAGAACCGAGTGTTGTGCCACTTCACCGAAACGGACGCGAGAACAAACTGTCCAGTTGATCTTGGGTACCAATCGATCGAGAACTCGTTTTTACCAGGGCTTACTTTTAGAGGGCCTGATATACGTAAGACTTTCATTTTGTCTCCGTCAAAATCAAGCGCCCCAGAAGACTTAGATTCTTCAATTTTTGAGACGTATGCACGGAAGGGGACAACATCAACCGATATCTCCTGGACCTCAATACCTATCGGAAGCGCACTGTGCAAAGTGATTCTCAAACTCGCTTTGTCTCCAACGACGTACACCATTTTAAGTGTATCGCGGTTTGAAGCATGTCTTACAGATAGCTTCTGTCCGTCCAAGCCTAGCACTGGATCAAACAAAGGCAGCGATGAGAACCTTGGGCGCGAATTCAAGCTGCTGCGCAAAACTGCCTCTAAGTCACGTTGTAGTGTCTCCAACGCCATCGATGGCGCTGCTTTCGCAATAGCCGGACTAAAGCATCGGACAAGCGTGTTAAAATAGTCATCTGCGATACAAATCTTTCGCTGGAATGACGCCAAGTGGAACAGTACCAAAAAACCGGTGTTCTCCCACTTGTCTTTGGCGTAAACGCCGGACGCCGCACGGAGGGCTAGCGTCGCCCTTAGCAAATCTTTCCTATACACATAGATACCTGCCATATCGATTGCAATGCGCGCCGCAGATCGATGTCGCTCAGCCGATCGGTTCGTTGCTTCAACGACCTTCAGCAAGTCGAGGTAGCCGCTAAGATATGAGTCTTTTGTATCGATACAGTCGAGTAATGCATTGCCGGAGGGAGCGGTCACAGCTGGCAGAGATGATTCAGATTCCCCTTCCTCGTCGTCGTCGTCCTCTTCGTTCAACGCTGATTTGGCAGACATGGGAGTCCAAGGCGCCCATGCATCGTTCATTTCATGAGTGAGCACGTGACATTGACTGTGAATCGGATTTTCCGACAACTTTATGTCTCCCAGTTTCAAAAAACGCGATCGAGCAAAATTCAGAAGCTCACAAAGGCAGCACGCGAGTGCACGGTCAGCTTGACTGGTCACTTTCGGACCATCATGCTCCATGACGCTCACCGATTCAGTGTCGTCGGCGTAAAATCTCTCACATGCTTTCTTCACATCCCAGCAAAACTTGAATGCCCAACTTTCAACTTCTACCAAATCGACTTTGTTAGTCAAGTCCTTTACAAGGTCTCGTTTGAATTTATACATAACCTGAACGAAAGACAAGCAACGCTCAACCACCTCCATGGGTCTCTTAACTTTCAATGATAATTCAGTCTGACGGGCAAAAATGTATTGCTGAATGATATGAGCAAGTGGTTGAAGATCTTTCACCGACCGAAGCCGCTTTCGGAAGGCAGTCGGGTCTCCAGACACGGACCCGTGCGTAAGTTGCGACTTGGAGGATTCGCCAGTTGTACTGAATGCAAAGAGTGCTCCACCCGATTTCGCTTTAACATTCGCTTTCATTTCAGGTATAATGGCTTGCAACTCATCGTACTGCAGAGATGCTTCTGCAGGAATGTTGAGCTGCTGGTAGGAAAATGCAAGACTTTCCTTGACGAGAAAGAACGTCGAGTAATCAAACCGGTCAATAACAGGACTCGCTTGCTTTGCTGCTCCGCGTAGCTGATCCAATTTGCGCAGCTCTTCGTCATATTTTCTGCAACGCTCGCGAAAACCATTCACGACAGCTGTCCCCAGGCCCTTGAGAAATGCCGCCCACTCCATCTTCTTCAGTTCGACTGCTAGTTCGTCGTCAGATACATCGACCAGACTGCTCAGTTGACAGACAACACCAGCGGAAAAGTCATTTGAAAGCCGACGCATAATTTCCTTGTCGACGCGTGATAGGTAACTCATGAGCGATTGCTGACCACTCGAGGTGAAATCATCCATGTCCACGCTATCATTGTTGTTCGACGCAACCGTCCCCGACGACGTTTCCTTTTCATCCTTGCTACCTTCTCGGGCAACCATGCGCTGCCGCGCCGACGCCCAGATACCTAGTTTTCCGCCTGGTCCCTTTGGTCCGTCTTCTGGATTCTTATTGTTGCCCGACGGCACAAACACAATCACGTACTGTGACTTGCTCACTTCCACGGCATCCTTGCCACCAACATTGTACTTGGCGACGGCATCAATTTGACTCAAAAAGGCCTGTATGGAGGGTTTTACTCTCGTGCGGTAATGCTCCAAATTTTCGCAGGCTGCCAAGTAAACGTGACAGTATGGGCCAAGGTGCCACTCACTGGCATCACCGCCCTGACCAGTCACGCTCCCCGTGTTTGCCCAAGGAATGTTACTATCCTCCGAAATGGAAATCAAGCCACCCTGACTCCCCGTCATGTAGGTTTTGAGCATGAGACTGTCAATGACGCCATTGGCGCCGCTGCGAAAGTTTGTGTAAGGTACCTTTTTGAGCGTTGCATTGTACTCGGTGCGAAGAATGAGGGTCAACTTTTCATACAAGTCTAGCGCAGCCTTGGAGTTTGTCGCCGTTGGTGACGCCGAAAGCTGCATGCTTTTGCTTGAAGCAGTTGGATCAATGAAGTTTACAATGGCATGTCGTAGAAACTCTGGGGTCGTTTCAAGCTGAATCTGCGCATCAGATGGTCCATACTGATGCATGCGGAGGGCGGCAAATCCTTCGCCAAGCATGTCGAAAAAGGCACCATTATCGGAAGAAACAGGAGAAACGTCAAAGTTACTTGCTGAAGGCGAAGCGAGTGGCGTATTTTCCGTCATAATGCAGTATCAAATGGCGAGCAGAAAAAAGTTGATGGCTGCGATGCTGACTGCTGGCGACGGCGGTTGACTGCTGACTTTACGCAACTGCGTCGAGTTTTCAACGACTGCTGGATCTCCGACTGCTGATTTTCTGCTTATTCTTAATATATATAAGTCAAAGCACAGCGCTGAATCCTACAGATAAAGTGCCGTTCCGTACAAAGCAAGTTTGTCTTATTTGTTTGCGAGCCGAAACTTTGTCGGCTTCGTGCCGTCGCAACGGTTCTGAAATTGAGCTACGTGCACGAATCACATTCGTACATCTTGTTATGTACAGCGACCGCATACGACTATATATTTCCCATTTCATACACCAGACTAACCAATCCAATGCGTGGTGAAGGACTTGGTGGTTACTGTTGGAGCAGTATAGTTCGCCCGTGCGACACTGGAAAGGCAGTCGCAAGAATTGACAGGAGGGAGCAACGAGCGCTGATATCGGCAAGGGCGAGCGATTAATCACGACGCGGCCGCTCACATCCTTTGGACTGCTCGTCTTTGAGCTGGATACATACAGAGAAAGTTGCATGTTGCGCTGCAGCAGCCAAAGTGCGACTCATTGTCGGCGTTCGGCACGGCCCGGGCGCAAAATTATCTGCCATAACTGAGTGCCATACACTGTACGCCTTTTATGTAGAGTTTGTCAAGCAAAATTAAAACAAATAGACCGTTTACTTATAGCTGCAACGTTTCAACACGCCTAGAGTTACTTGTGGACTTGGGGCAGGGGAGGGAGCTTCTTTTGCGCTTCGGCCAATTCCTGTCACAAAGAGTCACAATTGCGTCAGACATGCACATTGGTACGCCATCAATGTAGATGCTTATTGCACATTCCCGCACTTAGACTATCATGTACGTACAGCTGCCGTCTTTTCGCGACTCTTGTAAAACGTGGAAGGTCGAGCAGCCTTACATTTGCCAAGCTGCGCTTCGAGCTGAGCCGGAACGGGAAGAGGATCTGTTTCGTAGAGCGGCATTTTTCGTTGAACTGTAAATTGGCAGCAAACGAACTGTAAACTTGATCAAAGGGAGACCAAAGGGATGAGACCAATTCGATGAACGGCTGATGATGTGGGCCTGCGAAACAGAAATGTCGCACAGAGATCGAACGAATTTAGCTACAAAGCTACTGCCTCGCAAAACTGTCTATCTACGGTAGTTGCCACTTAATAAGCGTACCGGTACTATTACAACGAACTTATAGCAATTACGATCTCTACCAATCGATTGCTAGAGTAAGCGCGAAATGGCTTTGACGAGATTTTGTCTGCATACGGGTAGACTGGTGCAAAAATTCACATAACAGACAAAATCTCGTCAAAGCCATTAGCAGTGTGGTTATTTATCTGACTACCTACTCGCTAATAAACTTTTTAGCGGTAGAAGAGTTCTAACATGATGTAAATAGTTGCAAGACTAAGGCTGCGTGCTTGTGCACGCGCAGGGAAAGTGTCAATGTGTTTGTTGCCTCATGGGTTGGCGACATCTTCCTGATGCCTATTTCTGCTGGTATTGTCTTCACTTTCGCCAGCTATCGCGTCATTCGTGACAGACACATCGACAACGTCGTCTTCGCTGTCGTCTTTTGCTGCGTCTGGTTCCGTCCTTGTCGCCAAAGCGGTGCAGCGCTTGTATTTCAAGTAATGCAGGAGTGCAAGCATTGCTAGCCAGGACCAAAAGACGACAATTTGTAACACAGTCCGCGAGCTGCTGTAACCAAATGGCTCCAAGAAGGTCATGGGTATCTTGTGGTCATCCCAAAACGATGGCATTGGAATGGCCCATACTTGCTTGGTCGGTGTCGTTTCCTCCTCCACGTTGTGCACTCCGTCAGTCAACAGGCCAGCTGATAGAAAGCTCACGAGCACAATCACAAACAGCGAAAAGCCTAATTTCTTGTTCTGCTGTAGCTTTTGGTTTGTATAGTAAATACCATAGCCGAGCCCTCCGCCGATGATGATTCCAATGAATGCGCTCAGCGGGATCGCAGCCAAGTCATCTCCAGTCAGAAACGATGGAATGAGAAAGACACCGCATTCAGCCACTTCGCGCCATATATTCCAGGCAATGTTGAATCGAATTGATTTCAAAGTAAGCGCGTCGGCCGTGTCCTCGGCAGTGGTATTGGAGGCTGTTACAACTTCCGTTACATGAGGCGCAGCCTCATCGTCGACCGGAATGGCAGCCTCACAATCGGCGTCGGCATCGACATCAGCTTGCATGAGCGTTAAGGTTTGATCCGTGGACAAAGGCTGTTCATCTTCAAGGGGTGTCTTCACCTCCTTGATACTTGCACCTCTCATCTTTTCCTTGTTTCCAGCTTTTTTCGAGCCGTAAAAGCCGAGCCACTTTGGTAGCTTCAAACTCAGCTGCAGCATGCATACCGAGGCTACAATCTTGCTCACTCCCTCAATAAGCTCAGACGTGGTTGTATCAAAGTCCTTGGACAAAAGCGCCAAAGGAACTGCCACTGCGAAAATCACAATAATGGCAAGCAACGTCGCGAGTAGCGACGACACGGTAATCGCTCGGAGCGCCTTTTCGCGAGTCAAGCCTTGCTCCAAACTGTCGCCGTACATGACAACGGTGCGATACTCGGCGATGATGATGCTGCCCTCCAAGATTTCTCGAGCAAACACCGTCAGAATGGATGCGTTGATGAGCTGAGAGGACGATGACATGATGATGGTCTTGTAATGAGGTGCCTGTACTAGCAGCAGTCCTTCCAAGTCAAGTCGATACACCCCAAGACTATCTTAACCAACGCACAGTCACCCTTTTAAAGAGACTTGCTTGAGCTCCGTTCTTGCACTATGATCGCCACCGTGCCTTTTCGCTTGCTTGATATGAAGGCTCGTGCCGCCATGCTGCGTCAAGGGTTGCCGAGGCACCCCATAATAGTGCACAAGTCGAAAAACCGACTCCGCGAGGGCTTATATTTCAGTGAGTCATTGTGATACGTGAGTACAATGTCTTTTCATGAAGTGGGACTCACAAGGTTCGCTTGGAACGTCAAGTTCAAGGCATTGACTTTTGTCCCGCATTGCTGCTTCTGCTTCTATCCGGCAAGTTACCGTAATCTAAGCTCTATCACAGTATGTAACAAAGATATGTTGGTGATACCTAATACTACTGGAGTTCACACTTTGCGAAAGCCAGCCCTGTGCTGGCAAGGAAAAGCATGCTTTGCTTGCGTCGCGTGCTTTGCAACGCCCATCCATTGACTTTCGGTATGAAATGTAAGAGTCAAACAAACACAGTATAGAAAGATCTAATGTATAGTATGAACATTAGGAAGATGAAAGCCGAAAATTGTCTTAGCCTCGATGAACGCGGTCCTTAACGTTTTGCGAGCGAGGCGAGGTCCGTTTCGAGCGTTGGCGACGAACGCCAAACGAACGTGCTGCGAGTCGTGCGAGCTTTATGCATGTTTCTCCAAACGACCAGCACGAGCGATTCAATGCTCGTGATGAGCATGGACACACAACAAACGCATTGCGTGATGTCTTGATTGCTGAAAGTGTCAAGTAAACGTTTAGAGGCAGAGTCCCCGCACAAAACGACATTTTAGCAACGCCTCGACGACACTCGTTCCGTGCTCCGATCATCAAACACCCACCACAAACAATGATGTCAGAGCATTTGACCTTGCAGAATGAAGAGCACAAGGAAGACGATTTGTCTTCAGAGACAGCAAGGTTTGCATCATTTTCTCCCGAAACGTCGGCTGCTGCTGGTCCAACGTTGATAGGATCGCCAGCATGTCCTTGCTGCAACCAACGGTTCGACCGTCAACATCAGCAGACAATGAACGAGCCTACCATTTGCATGGCAACATCTCATCCAGCTAGCAGTGGAATCAATGCTCCAAAGTCTTTTAACGAAATGCACCAAGAAGAACAAGACGCATTGCCTGGTGTGCTTGATCAGGGTCTACAATACACGCCAGTTCGCATTTTGGCGGAAGGGTGGTTGCACAAGAAGGGAACTGGCAATGATTGGTTAAGCTCTCGCGGGTGGAAGACTCGATGGGCGCGATTGTGTTTGGCTCGCGTGGATGGCTTTGAGACGGAAGTTCCATTGCTTTTGATTTATTGGTTTCCCATTTCGGAAGACCCGTCGACAATTATCGTGCTGGATCACACGGTGGTTATCAAGCTTGATAAGGAGGATCAAAGTCAGTGGAACTCGTTTCGTTTCGAGGTTCGCCACGTGTCAAAGGAGGGTCGAAAGACAATGGTGACTCGAACATTTGCGGCTCCTCGAAAAGGTCGAGACGCTTGGGTCTACGCAATCAGCAATGCGCTACTCTATTACGAAAAGAAGAAGGATCAAGTTCGAAAGCAAGCGATAAGGGCAACGTCACCATTTCAGGTCGAACGGAGCAGGAGCTTGAGCCCAATCATGAACGACTTGTGGTTGGGTGATCGCATGGTAAGTCCACCAAGTAGCCCTGTTTCATCACTTGCAAAGGGCACGCCGAATCGCAATCCTCGGCTACCTCGTGCGTATACCAACTGCTATCTCGCCTGCAACAGCGAACCAGCCTGGCAACACCAGGTTGTAAAAGCCTCTTTGTATACTAGCGTAAATCATCAAATAATATGCAACATATTTCTACGGATTTTAACGAGCTACTATCGTTCACTATTAGTCGAATTATCTGGCGGCAGCAGCAGCGAGTTCGTTTCCGGACCTTTCCAAAACTTGTGTGAAATGCGTCTTCTGTCCAAAATGCGACCTCCAAACCAATCACTATATAGCATGGAATTTTCAACTGGCCGAAGGAGCTTGGCCGTCCAATTATCCTTGATATTTTCTGGCCCTTGGCAAAGGGGCAAGCAGTGCACCGTCAATAGTCCATACAAGTTACCAAACACGACATCAGTCAGTAATCGATCGCCAACGATGCAAATCGTCGCAGGATCCTCCAACTCAAAGTGTTGTAGCATTTCCTGAAGTCCGCCAGGTTTCTTTTCATCATGTCGAATAACCCTAATTCCCAAGGCAGCTTCAATTTCAATCGCATCCTTGTAGTCGACATCGTCGCGCGTCCCAGCCGAGTTGCTCAGTATGGCGACATTAGCAACGCCAAACGCTTCAATCGCCCGCTTGAGGCCCGGAACGACCGCTGGATGTAACACGTTTTCGTACGGCGCTGTCAGTGTATTGTCCTTGTCAAAGACGACTGCTTGAATTCCGGAGTCTTGCTTCATGGCGATAAAATTGAGCTGGCTAATGGTATGGACGGATATTTGAGGAACGATCAAACCTGGCCGCCGCACAATGGAGGCGAGCGTGACAATGGCTTTAGTGTTGATGGACTGAACCATTATTGTAAAGAAGCCAACACGATGCAGGTAGCGACAAGGCAGAAATCACTTGATGTTATAGATTGCTGCTACTCTATTTGGTAGACGGAGCAAATTAAGACTAGAAGAATTGCAATTTTGCAAGTTGCTTTTGCTTTTGCCATGGTCCACTCGTCGCTCTCGCTCGCCAATTCTTCTCCAAAAGTCGTATCGGCAATGACGAATACCGCTCCGACTTGAGACACGAATGATCTTGACACCAGGTTCAATTTCCAATTGCCTGACCTTCCGACTCGGATGAGGCCGTCCATCACAAGTTGCTTCGCTTGTTTCCAAACTCAGCATTCGAAATAGACAGCTTCTTATCGTAAGCGACAATGATGTATATCAAATAGCTGCCAAAGATGCCGCATCAGTACGCGTTCGACGCCGCCAAGCGCTTGACGCAATGCCTCGAGGTGCTTGACGACGCCCACAAGGCATCGCCTCATCTCATGAGCTTGAAGGATGCACTGTTGGAGGTGGAGACGCAGCTGCAATCTTACTTTCAAAGGTATATTGACAAGGAACGACATGAAGAAGACTCTGCGATACATGCACTATTTGACGTATATCCACCAAATACACTCGAGTCATCCATGCGTCTGCTGAAACGCATTCGCAAGCACAAGCGCAAAATGCAGACACAACAATGTAGCGCAACTCAATCAGCAGTGCCATCCATATTCTACGAGTACCCGCAACGAACGACTGCCGATACACTACTGTTTCGACTCATTAACGTGTTGCGACTCTGCCTAGTGCGATTGGAGAACGAAACGCCACGTCGAAACAACAATTCACAGTCTTCAATGTCATTGATTGGTCCATCCTCGCGCAGTGTTGCAGTATCATTCTTGGGCGTGTTGACATGTTGGCGATTTGCACAGACTCGAACAACCTTACTGCGACCACCATTGGGAACAACGACGTCAACGTACACTTCACTGGACTGGATAATCCTTGCCACCAAGGTTGGCGTCACTGGAATCATACTAGTTGCCGTTCGCAAGGCGGGTGAAAGTGTGTGGAGAGCGTCCAAGATTGCCAATTCGACGGGCGCCGTCGAGGACTGGAGTCGGCAGTGGCGCGCCATTCAGCCCCCCAAAGTAATTGCGCCTGGAACGAAGCAAACGCGCGATTTGAATGACAAGGAGCAGGCGAGACTTTTAGTGGAGTTTGCTTTAAAGGAACCAAGAAAGGTATGTGGCAATAGAACACTCGCAACCTGTGATTTCATGGCCATCACGTGCTCACGAGTGTCTTTTATAACAGTTGACAATCTGGAGGACATCTGGCGAACTGCGATTCTTCATGCTGAAACGCGCCATGGACATTTTCTACGCATCCGTCGAGACTGCCATGGAGGTTACAAACGCTCGCTCCGCATCGGATTGGCAGCTGTTGGGTGCGACGGCAGCTGCGGCGTCGTTCTATTCCACGCCTGGTACAGGAGCGGGTAAACGTGTGGCCGCAATTACTTCGTCGTCACGAGCAGCTGGAGATTTGATCCGGAATGCGTGGGGTATGGTGTCGCTTCCGGCGGTCAAAAATTTGTCCCTTCAGGCATCTCGGTTTTTGAAAGGAGCATCGGTGGCCGATCGAATTGAAATATGCGGCGTCTCATGTTTCGTCCTATCCAAGGACCCGGCTCCTGAATTAGCCACCAGCATTGATCGCCATAAGCGCCTGACAGGCATGGCGTCGGCGCCATCTTTGGATACGATTGACGAAGACGAGGAGCATACGCCTACAGCAACCTGCAGTTCCAAGCCTTTTGCGCGGACGACATCGCTATCTCGCCATCGTCAAAGGGACGTTATATTTCATCTCACTGGCGGGGGATTTTTCGCGCATATTATAGCTACTGACTTGCCATATCTACTGGATTGGAGTGCAGCGACTGGTGCTGTTGTCATCTGCCCCGAATACGCATTGCTGCCAGACCATTGCTTTCCAGATGCGCTTCATCAAATTACAAACGTTTATAGCACGTTGGTGAATGGCGATGCTACACCGCAACTTGGATTCGAAGTCAATCGCATAGTTCTGACTGGAGAGTCTGCGGGCGGGAATTTGGCATCGGCTCTGTGTATCCAACTGTCGCGCCAAGTGACCGAAGGCTCTCCAGAGCAAGCGGATAGTCATACTGCTACTATAGCAAGCAACTCAGATATTGAAGGACTAGAATGGGTCCGAATGCCTGACGCGCTCATGCTTTCCTGCCCTGTGCTAAACTTGTCATCCGATCTGAGTCCGTCGCGCATGGCCAGCACAACAGACCCAGTCATGCCAGGAAGTGTCATTTCCGCCATTTCCGACGCTTACATTCCACAACGTCTCAACGTAAATCGAAAGGATCCGTTGGTGTCACCAATCTTTGCCAGCGACGAAAACCTCAAGCACTTTCCACCGACGTTGCTCTTTGCCAGCTCCAACGACCCCGTCTTGGACGATTCGGTCATTTTCAATCGCCGCTTACGAAGCTTGGGCGTGGATGCGGACCTGCAAGTGGCCGACAACCTTCCGCACGCTTACTTGGGTCTTGGCATTGCCGCCTTTCCGGAAGCGGTCCAGGTGCAACAGCATTGCCAAAGCTGGTTGACGTATCAACTTACCAGGCGGCACTTGCTGGAGGAAGATAGCTCCAATTCATGGTAAAATTAGCTATTGTATATTACTAACTGCAATGTTCATAAGAATGACGTATAAGTTTAATTTGATCAAACTGTGACCAAGCTATTATCAAGGAATGATGCATAAGGTACGCACGCTACCGTCGTCGCTTGACGACCCATTCGCGTGGAACGTCTTGCAGCTGCGGATTCAAACTCCGATAGGCCGGATCCCAGGGCGCTGGCTGCTCGTAAAAGCCAGTCTCTGGATTCTTCCACGCCTTGACAAGGTCTGGTCCACCCAACGTTGTGTCTTGCCTTTTAATGACAGGATCACCACTCAAGTAGGACAGCGTGTAGGCAGTCACAACGGCGGCGCACCATCCATATACAAATGTTCGAGGTCGCATAATATTGCTGACGAATATTTGGAGTGGTGTCGTGGCGACTCCAGCTGGACCTGGACGGAAACCTGTCCCCTTGGGATGGTTGTAATATGGACCCGACTTGTGCAGTCCCCTTCCCATGGCCCCAGATTCTCGCAAGTGATAGTCATAGACTCGTCGTCTCTTTTCGTTCGTCAAAATGTTTGCTGCCACTGAAATTTCCTTGAAGCGTTCCGGACAGGCCGTGACGCCTCCCACGTCTGGATGCAGCTCCATGGATAGCTTGCGAAAGGTTGCCTTGATGGTTTCCTGCGAGTCGTCACGACGGACGCCCAGTGTGTCGTAATGGTTCTTTTTCATTGTGATGAAAGGCTTATTTGTGTAATTCACTTGCTTGTTCGTCTGTCAGTTCTCTCACTTTTATAAATTTCGTTTGGGTGAGCGCATATTCTCCATGGTCGAATCAGCGCGCGATTGGCAATCGCTCGTGTGCTTTGTCGGAGCGGTTCTCAAAAAAGTTTTCATTTCTGCGAAACTTTGTCGCACTTTTCCTCCGGATTCTATCTGCAAAACCATCCAAACAACACCGAATCTGGAGAGTTGCCGACCATTGGAGGCGACGGAAGTTAGCGTTGTAAGCTCTTATGCGTCTCGTGTTGAAAAATGTACGAGTATTTCTTCCAAATCCTTCAAAAACGACATACATTCTACGACGACATGTATCGTCCGGTAACACAATCATCGGCCAGCAAGACGAGTTGCATACACCGAAAACAATCGTTCGAAGTTCCTTATGCTCGACGGGACGTACCATTGACTTTTGCAGAGGCTGGGCCTGGCAGCAGCTTTTGTTGAGTCGACGACTTGCGCATCGAAGACGTCTGCCGCAAGTAGTCAATGATGGCGAAGGCAATGACATTGCTGCTACTGCTGACGACAATACGATACTAGTATTGGAACACTCTCCCGTCTATACGTTAGGCAGGGGAGCGAATGAAAAGCATTTGACGTTTCTAAACGGCGAAAACTCGCATGCACAAAGCATGCTTGAAAAACTAGCACGCACCAATCGCAACACAGATTCGGCTCGATTATCGGTCGATCGAAAACTCTTACATGACGACGCACTATGGCAAGGCGATTGTCACGAGATTGTCAATTACGTGTCGAAGATTGCATCGCCCGTGGTGGCACCTAACGGGGTTCCCATTTACCGCGTCGAGCGCGGAGGGGAAGTCACCTTTCACGGGCCTGGACAGTTGGTGGTTTACCCCATGCTTGACTTGCAGCAAGCACCCTTTCGACAAGACTTGAAGTGGTATCTGTGCATGCTGGAGGAGGTTGTCATTAATGTGTTGGAGGAATACGATATAGTTGGCGTTCGCGATTGTATCAATACTGGTGTGTGGGTGGATCAACGTAAAATTTGCGCCGTTGGCGTGAGTGCATCGCGATGGATCACTACCCATGGTTTCGCGTTGAATGTATCGGCGGATTTGGACTACTTTGATGCGTCATTCATTACGCCCTGCGGTATCGAAGGACGCGGAGTCACTAGTCTTGCCGAAATTCTGCAGCGACGCGGCGCCGAGGTACCGACCTTGAGTGAGGTTTCAAACGTTGTTCTCGACAAGATTCAACAAGCCTTTCGCATAGACCTGGAGCACGGTGACAATATTATATGAATTGGATTTTCAGAGCAGCATGGAGTGCTCCGTTTACGACGTGATGCTTGTGGACGACACTGACAGCGCGGATGCAGAGACATCAGTTGCTGAACTTTCGCCTTGCACTGTTTTAAACGACGTAAAATTTCGTAACTTAGCAGTGGAATGAATTTTGTTTAGTACTTTACTATAAAGTGTAAAGTTATGTGTAATGGGGCAAGGCACTACCACGAGTCCAGCTCTGCCCAGATATCTGACTCATCCTTTTTCGGTGCGTCTGCTGCATCTGCAGAATCGTCTGTTGCATCTGCAGAAATGTCCGCCTTAGTGGTATTTGTAGCCTTTCTGTCTTCCTTCATTGCGACGTCATTCGACGACTCGTCGTCAAAAGCGCTGCTTCGAACTGGCAGAGCAGCATCCGAGTCATCATCAAGAAAAGCATCGCCATCAATCTCCATGGCACCAGTCACTGGGTTGCGCCGATGACTAAAGCGACTCTCGCCGTCACTAGATTCTGAAAAAGCATCCTTTTCAGTGACTGGAGACGGCGCTTTTGCTGCAATTTTGCGCTTCTTACTCGTTTTTGCATCCGCCTTGGGCCTTTTCTTGGGTCCCTTGGCCAAGCGCAATGCATCCTCCGTCGACAGGAGTTCATTCTCATCCAAATGTGGTTCATCATGAGCCGGCAAGCGTTTTCGCGTCTGCTTGGTTGCTTGGGCTAGCTCATCTTCCAGACGATTCATCTTATTCCGAGTAGGTTCAAGTTCACTCTCCAAACGCTTTTCATTCTCCAACGCCCGCTGCAGCTCGTCCTTGCGTCCATTGTATAGAGTCAAAAAGTTGTGAAACAGTCTAGACTTTTCCTTCTCCCATCCACCTTCTAGTGTTTCCGCAGTGGCTTTCCACGCATCGCGAGCTTGCTCGATTTTGTTCGTTTGCTTTATTTGCTCCTCCACTTGTTCCATGCAAGCCAGCAAGAGTCGAACATGCTCCGTGGAGTTTGATGAAACGCGGCGCAACTTGGTTGGCGGAAAGCAATTCTTGACCATGGAGTTTTCGTCAATCGTCCAGGCTCGTATTTCAATAGTGTCGTCGTCCATTGCTTGAATCTTGGTCTGCACGGTAGATGGCATTTCTGAATTCTGCGAAACCTTCTTGGCAGCGGCAGAAGCTTTCTTTCTGTCACTTAAAGTATCATTTGGTGCTCTGAAATATTGCATCACTTGGGATGCAGTTTGTTTCGCAACAACGCCTTTATAAGCGCCCGTTTCATCCATGGCGCGGAGCAAGCAACTGCGGTTCGCATCGTCGTCCTGGTCGACCGCTTCCAAAACGGCCGTACGACTCGATGCAGAAGAGCCAGAAGTCCCAGCTGCAATGATTTTGACTTTGCATATATCAAGCATATCTAGTTTCAGGGGAGGAGCTATAGAGATGACATTCGCATCGATGGTGGATGTTGTGACGAGAAAATCAAAAGAAAATTAATTTAGTGTCTTAGCGGTACTGAAATTTAGCTACGGCAAATAAAATAATGCGCAGGACGGATTATACAGCCTACCTGTACCGTATAACACGGCGTTTATAAACAAAGCATACATGAACTATGCTGAGACATGACATTTACTTTGCTGGACGAATATGAGCAAGATTTTCAGCTTCGACAATGATTGTCCTTTCGTGCGGCATACATAATGTCGTCACTTTCCATCGTTCATTCGCTTCCTCCGCTATTAGAGTAACTAGCTGCAGATTCAGATCTGGCTCATCTTCAATACCCCGAAGCTGCATTATGTCTCCCTGGACTCGCTGATTTGGATGACGACAAGCTCCTTTGTGCCCATGCTTCCAGGCTATGACCTGACATTCCCGCGAGCAATAATAAGCCATGTTGCACCTGCTACAAACATCCAATCTACGCACTTCCAATTGCTCCAAGGTCTTGCCACAGGCATCACACGCCTTGCCACCAATACTTTGGATTCTTCGCATCATGTCTGGATCACTGAGTGGTACAGAGAACAAAAACGTCTGGCCTTCAATATAGGTCCCACTCGGCATGTAGTCGCAAAGCCTTGTTGTCTGGTTTATTGTCATGTCTGCAAGTGATAGTGCCGGAAATACCGCTAGTCGAACCGTCTCCATCTCCGCCAGGTTCTCTGCACAAAACTTTCGCAAATTCAGTAAAACCGTACGAAGACACACTTCCTTACGATCCTTTCCAATAATGCGTCTACGCAACTCTTTTCTTCCTGTAGCATCAGCTATATCAAGCGCTTGCCGTAGCACATCTGCTGCATCTTCACGATCGTGTTTCAGATTGTGAAGAACAACGGCCAATGTCAAGCCAGCATCTACGCGACAAATAGAAATCTCGCGGTCATCGTTCAAAACGTCGTGAAGATTTGCCATATCATCTTCGTTTGGCGCAAAATAGTTTTTCGAAATCTTTTCTGAAAACCCAGAAAATATCCAGTAGCGACATGGAGCCTGTCGCGGACATTGACTAAACGACTGCCAGTACAAGTCTGCCGCGCGACGAAAGTCGCCTCGCTCAATTGACACTCCCGCTTCTCTACTACGCCGAGAACTCATATTTTCTGTTGGAGATATCCAAAGGTGGCGACACAATGTTGTTAATGATGATGAGCGAAGCGAGGCTTTGCGGCTCTCGTGGATGGCGCGGATGAAGTTTTCAGCGAGCGACGACGCAATCGAATTCCGTGGACTGTCGCTCGATACCGGTACGACTTAACGTGAAACCACAAACTCGTGTAACTCCTGCGACCATGACGACGATCACGCATTTATTTGCAGTCCAACTGGTGTAAACCCTTACCATGACGGCAATACCCGAGCAAGCACAATCCAGCTCCATTACGAGCAGCAGTAGCAATAAGCTAGATCGCATCAAGTTGGAATGTTCAGCCATGATGCGCTTGCTCAAGAATTTGGAAAAGGAGGAGAAGCTGTTACAAACGCAGAACGAAATACTGGCTCGCGAGGCGCTCCTGTGCGGCTTTGAACCTCATTTACTGGAGCCTCCAGCTCCGAAACGACGAAAGAATGTACTGCAGAAGCAGAGTCTGCAGAGTAGTAATAGTGATGCTGCTGCTGCCGATGGAGGAAGTGCGGATTGAGAATTGAGAACCATCGGCCATTATCGATCGGAGCGGCTAGACTGCTTGCTGGCAATAGATTAATAGCCCAGAGCTGCTACTATCATTAGAATCATCGAATGCATCTCTACCGCAGAAGATTGGATCATTGCACATTCGGCGAATGGCGCGAAATGCTGTTACTTACAGTTAGGTTGAATAAGCAAAACAGTGTGAATACAATTTTAGCATTCGTGTTCTCCATCTTATAATTCTATTTACAGTATAATGCCCAATACGTAAGCATTATGCATGGACGCAAGAGTCTAATACGGACCAACCATCAAGTCTGCAACTTCCGAAACGTACGGCAGCTTATCCGGTCGCTTTCCTCGCAGATTGCAGTAGACTGAATAAACGACAGCCGACATGTACGCATACCAAACGAAATTGCTGCACGGTTCGGAAAGGTAGCGAGGCACTGGATCGTCAATAAAGCTTTCGCGAATGAGCTCTGGTACAATGAGCAAGGCGTCCAGCAAGGCAGCCTGCTGCGCCGAGAATCGAACGTTGCGATCCATTTCCGTGTTGAAGCGCGTTCCCAATGTCAATGCGATAAAGAAAAAAATGCTGAAAAAGGGTATCTTGTCATGCATTTGAACCAGTGGGCCAAGAATAAAGTCTGAAATGTCGCCAAGGATTGGTATTCGACCGTAAATGTACTGGCCAAAGACGTCTCCATCAATCAGAGGCAATAGATACGGAACGCAAGCTTTGATTCGATTGGACCCTCGCAGTTCCTCGTCCTGGCCCCATACGAACAGCTTTGTCGTCGGCCGTCGTGCACATGCACGGTGGCAGCAGCTGTCATTGGCAGCTTGATTTGGATGTAAAAGAGCCTTTCGATGCGGCGTCAGAGAGGATTCTCTCGTTATTGTAAAGGCCACGCAGGACAGCGGAGCAAAACATGCGAGTAGTATGCAGGCCAAAGCGTATCGTCTCGTCCGCATGGTTGGCAAAAGTTCAACTTGTGTGAGATTTTCATGGTCGAATTTCGACGAGGCTGTTTCGCGCTGAGGAACTTTGCCTGCGACGTCACACAAACCGAAACTGGAGTACGACTCAAAGAGCAGTCAAGTTGAAGTTGGGCGTCACGCACTTGACGCTCGCTCATTCTTTCCATCGAAGCATTGGGATTCATCGAAAGCAATCCGTCGCCCTCACATCATTGAAAGTTGATCCACTATCATACAGAGCCGAACCATGAAGCTAACAAAAGGGACGGGAATGACCCGTGAGGAGATACAGACGATATTGGACGCGGAAATACCTTACGCTGACGAGAATCAGCCAGAAGCTGCCGAGGTTCGTCGGCCATTGGCTTTGGCTTGAAATAATAGATTCGATGGGTTGCAGGATTTGTGATACTGACACTGTCTAAAATTTTTCACACCACAGCAACTACTTACAATACTATCGGAAGAGCAAGTGGAGTTTGCCGCTCAAAGCTCCACTGCCTATTGGCTGGCGACGCTGTCCGACAAGCCTCCAACCGACGAGGAGCGACACCGCATGGCTTTGCGCGAAGCACGTCGCTACCTTTCGTACCATGAAGTGAAGGAGGAAATGCTAAAAAAGGCATGTGATTCTCGCAAGGTACGCACATATATTGATATTTAAGCTGCTTTCGCGCTGAAAAAATGTTGATTTGCTAACTTTCAATTTTTTTCGTCACACTTTAGGATCGCCGCATCGACTTGATGCGAAGTTGTTTCATGGAAGGCGTCGAATACGAAAACGACGAAGACTCCAAAGAGGCAGAGCGGATACGTGACACCATTTTGAATGAACTGAAACGGCAACCTGTGTACGCCAGAGGAACAGACAAGGAGGGGCGCGCCATTTTGATCGTTGGATCAAGGACGGAGGGTGTTGAAAATGACGAAGACTTTATCATGACACAGCTTTACAATGTGGAACGAGCAATCGCCGCATCCGAATACACGTCAAATGGTCTTCAGGAGATGATATGCGTCGTATTTGACTTTGCTGACCTCAAGCACAGCATGGCGCCATCCATTAGCCTCGTCAAGGATTTAGTTGGCGAGTTGGAGGCATGCTATTGTGATCGACTTGATACTCTGTTCATTGTCGACCCTCCTTTCTGGATGCGGACAATATGGGGCGCGGTGAAGCCATTTCTTCACCCCGATACTCAAAAGAAGATAATCATGGCCAAGGGCGACAAGGAAAAGTCTGCGACGGTTGGGGAACTCGTCGAGGAAGACCAAGCAATGCCATTTTTGCTGCCAGAGGGAGAGTTGTCGGAAGAGGTTAGTGTGGAACGATTTACAAAGGATATTCCATTTTATTGCTTGTACGAAGAAGATTCAGCAGGGAAGGCTGACGCTGACGACGAGGAACCAGAGACGACGACAGGCCCAGTTCTAATTAGTCATGCGTCGGAGTCGCGGCTTCATTGTCAGGGGACCTTCTAATCTGCACTTGACGTTCGCAGGTAGCGCTATAACAAGGATGTTGGCATGTACGTTGGTCAATTCCCACTGTGCTGTACGATTGGAAATTGTGTATGCCTGCAAAACAAAAAAAAACACCTCGGTTTTTGCCAAAGCGCTGGCCTTAATGTCATAATGTAACTTTCAAAATCTATTAAGCAGTGATAGAAAATTTGAAACCGTTAATTTACAACGCAGAAGTGCCAGTTTAACGTCTCCCCGCATGCGTTTTTAATTGCGAAATTCAGGAGTCGGCAAGGCGGCACTAACCTTTACGTGATTGTAAACTCACTTCGACCTTCGCCATCTTGTTCAATACCAACAGATGTATCTGTATGTGCTTGGTCCTCATCAAGCGGCATATATTGCTATTTCATTGGAGAACCGAGGAGTTAGTGAGCTTAACGGTACTGCAATACCAAGATCTGACCCAAATGCTTATTACTTACCGCAAGAATGCCCCTCACTTGTTCTCGCATTACTCGTTGCTGTCTCCTATGCTGTATGTAACCTGTAACTGCAGCGAGGACAGTCAACACCAGTAGTGTACCAGCAAACGTAGTTGATGATACTCCATCGACTGATGCAGCTTGCGAAAATCCAGATAAGCATGAACCATGCTTGACGCAAGCGGAGACGTCGTTGCACATGGCACACTTGTCGCAAATTGGAGGTTCCGAGCCTCGCGAATAACCAGAACATATGGCTTTTAACGCCGTGGCCAAGGAGAGCTCTCCGCGAATCGGCGCTCCGTTGACAATGAGACTTGGGATGAGTATTATACCAGACTTCTCCTTGTCGGCGAGCTGCTGGTCTAATATCTTGTTTGCAACGTCACCTTCCAGACCGCCCGAATCTGCCATGCAGCTTTCGATCAAGCTACTGTCGACACTGGCGCGAGTCATTGCATTCTTGATGCAGGTCTCGTCTTTGAACAATAATTCATTTTCGGGATCGTAGCAGCGCGATAAAAACTCCTCAATGTAACTCCAGTATTCTTTGCCAACACCATTGTTTTCGCCATATACTTGCCAGACGCAAAGACGACGAAGGCTCTCCGTAACCACATCCGCTCCCGAGAGGCCTTCATCCAAATCATCGTCGGGGTCTACGGCACAGTATCTCCCACTATTAGTACATAGATTGTAGCATTCGTCTTCACCATTTTGACTGCAGCCAGCCTTCATTCCATCGTAAATGTACATTTTCGGAGAGAAATGAGCCTTGTCGCCCAACGCCACGGCTGCAGCCTTGAAATTCCGTTCAATGGGCATGCTGACAGGATCCACTGGCGTTGACCACAAGTCATACGTTACGCTGTCCTGATTCGTCGGAACAGCAAATGCCATTTCCACTCGAACCTGCTTGTTATCTTTCAGCGTGTGCTTGATCACATCCGCATCCTGTTTGAACACCAGAAACGTCGGAATCGAAATATCATTCCCAGATCCATCATCCGCCATGATTGGTTCCTGGTTCTCGCACGAGGCACCCTCCTCATTGTCGCAGGTATCCTGATTGACGCAGAGGCAGGTGTTGTCGGCAATCAACACGGCCGTGGCACCCGCTCGCTGCGCGTTGCGCACCTTTGCGACAAAGGTGCAGTCGCCGCGGTCAATCATCAAAACAAAGGGTGACTGCCACGGAAGCATTTCGTCATTCTTCGTTTCGCGTTCTGGATATCCTCGGTGTGGGTCAGCGGTTGTGCAGAGCGATTGGTCAGTGTAGTATAGTTGCGCCTGAATGGAACCGCCATATGGTGGAGTGCCGAATAATGCATCGCGGTGATCGTAGCCGTTTGTTTTATAGAGTGATTTGGGAATCTGATAATCATAGAATAGCAAAAATGAGCGTCAAACATTGAAATCTACGAGTAGTCGTGCCTGTGCATATGACGGAACGATTGCAGAGACTGCGACGGAACTTACGTGAATCTGCAGCTTGCTGGTGCCCACGGGAACTGACCCCGAGACTCCCGACCACGCAAATATCAGTATGAGCAACTCAAGTGACTTCATTCTTGCTCGCTGTCGGTGTACAAATAATGGTGGCTCCAACAGGCCGCGAGCCAATTTCGAAATTGTGGTCGCTGGATCTTCGGCCTTGCGAATGCGCGCCGTCGCGGCGCGAGCTAACAGCCTGTCCGTCTGACCCACCGCATTTCGCCTTGCATACATCGCTACGGTGTTTATGTTCTACGATCTACGATATTGCATTTCATTTTCTGACAAGCGGTAACTGGTGTAGAAGTGCAAAGACGTGACAACATTTAGTATAAACAAGAACTACATGTACTCGAAAATAGCAGGGACCGATGCACTCGCTCTCGCGAGGCCGAACAAGTATGAGTACCGACCATAAACTCGGTTTCTCAAACCAAGATCCAAGGAAATAGCAAATGCCGCGACCAATTGAGTTCCAGAGCAATATCTTCACTCCTCCATTGCAGCATTCTCGCCAGGCACGCGCATTGAGCTATCCGAGACAACCTGCGCGACAATCGCTTCCGCCTGCGCATTACCCGGCTGCAGCACTGGCGCCGGCGCCATCATACTATTACCACCGCCATCTTGTTGCGTTCCCGCAGTTTCAACAGATGGACCACTAGCATTCTCATTGCCCAGCATAATCATGGAGAACAGCTTGTCGTCCCACGAAGACTTCATCACAACACCAGACGCCGTCGACTCGATTGATTGACCGCGCGACAAACCAGACAAGCCTCGCGAAAGTGCGGAAATGCCTCGCAGCGAGCTAAAGCGGTTGATGCCACCGGGTGGGAAAATGGTCGCGACTGGCAGCGACTTTTGCTTTGGATGCGGAGGAAGAGTGGCGCCGGCTCCACCACCACCGCTTCCTTGATCCTGCTTGCTCTCATTCTGTGTTGGCTGCTGAAAACTTGCAATGGAATTAAGGCCAATCGAGGCCGTACGACCGTTGAAGGCAAACATGTCGGGCTCCCATGGTTGCTGCTGAGTGAGTAGCTGCAGCTGCTGAGACGAAATCGAGGCTTGATGTTGCAGCGGCTGCTGGACTGGCAGGGGCAAATGTCCACCAGTGGTCGATTGATTACTACTGGACGTGGTCCCAACCGACGTTTGACTCTGAAGCTGCGTGCCAGGATGGTGCTGATGTTGTTGTTGCTGCTGCATCGCCAGCATCATTTGCTCCATGCGAGCAAGCATATCCATCTCCAAGCGACGCATTCGGTCTTCAAATGAACCACTCATTTCCGTAAGTTGATCTTCAAGCGCATTCACTTGCTCCTTGAGCTGCTGAATCTCCCGACTTTGGTCTTGCCCAGTCCCAGTTCCACCGCCACGAGTGGATCGCTGAATCTTCTTCAACAAGTCACATCGGCCTCGCTTAAAGTTTTCGTTGTAAAACGTTATATGCTTGGCAGATCCAGCGTCAAAGTCGCTGTTCTTGATCGGTTTCGACTGCATTTTCCTAAAGCTAAAATATATCAATAGGGCACGCGCGTGAGCAATGAATGAGCAATGTCATGTACTTGGATAATACGAAATTTCCACACAACATACCCGTAAAAGTTTAGCTGACGTGCAAAGCTAGAAAACTTGTTGTGATCAAAATATTGCGGGATAACTTGACCGGCAAAGGTATCGGCGTCCTTGACTGTAAAAGTTTCGCCATCCTCGGACCTGAATTGATCGTCGAGAAGGACGTTTGTTAGCAAAGAACGAAGCAGCTTTCAAGCAAGCGCAGAACATTAACGAAGAGCATGGTCCGGTTAGATCGCAAGACGATAAATTTGAGCCCAAAAAATAGTAAAAGGAATGTCGCCAAATTCGAGCAAAGCTTTGGTCGGCCGTCAAAAGCTCCAGCCCTAACACATTAGGGTTTTGTTCTTGGAAGCTCCAGAAATCGCGTATCACTCACTGCGCCTGCAAGACGAATCTTGCATACAGTATCCCTAATGAAAGCAATCGTGCATTTGGCCGACACGACCATGACAACTGGAGGTCGACTTACCATGAGCAGATCGTTGGATCGCAGCTATCAATCATCTTGTATGTCTCTAAAAAACAAAGTGACGACGGTGTGCGTTAGTAACGGCGCTCGTTTTCCGCTTTTACGCCAAATGTCGCCGCATAACATTGTTTAACAGTCGATGACGCCAACGCGAAGCAACAAGCTGCATGCATTGTATCCACTTACTCTTGAGAAACAGTGGAATAGTGGTAGCTCCTTTGCAACTTGATGTCTGTGTCGTCTTGCCGTCTGCTGACAGTTCATCCAAATCTTCCAAAAGAAGCTGAGGCTGATTGGCATTGTTGTAATTCTGCGAGGTTGAAACGGTGCCACCTCCACTGCGCATGCGACGGCGCTTCGTTCCAATTGGTCCCGGAAAGTTGATCTTTACCGAAGGAGGAAAGCCTGATGATGTAGTCATATCGTTTTACTTTGTTTATGCTTGCTACGAGCAAATTAGTAGATGCAGTTCGTGTTTTGACTTCGCTGGTTTCTGGTTTTGTGTGAGGGTTGAGGGTGACGGAGCGAGTAACTCTAACCTTAATATAGTTGCTTTGACGGCCTAACTGTCTGACAGCCTTAATATTATCAAAAATGGAATAGCGACTTTTTCTATTATATTAGCCGAGGGTGATCAAGACCATATCAAATGTTACGAGTATTGTACTACGTTAATGCGGTAAGAGCACTGGCCGATATTCGTCGCGTCGCTGTCAATGCACGTAGGTACAGCGAGTAATTTCCGCCTCCCAGTGCGACGGTTCGCAAAAGCAGAAGGCAGTTTCGCCGTCTTTTTAGTGCCGGTGCGTCGAAGCGCGTGTTCGCGTCGCGATCGATGCCGGCTGCCGCAATCCCCCACACAATCCAGTCGAGCAGCAAGACAAGCAGCAACAAACAAGATAACCATGGCGCCCAACGATTATGACGATGATTTGGATGATGAGGAGGACGAGGATTCCGTAGATGACGTTGTCGCGACCAAGAAGAAGCGCGGCACCAAGAAGTGGAAGGGTAAGTTGTCGGATCAACGAGGATTGTGGTGATTCGCCGTGATTGTCGCAAGTTAACGGCAGTTCCAACCTTTCCTCACCTTTCTATTTGCTCTATGAACAGATCCTAACAAGCCGAAGCGTGCCATGTCGGCATTCTTCCTCTACAGTCAGGCCTTCCGTGCCCAGACCAAGGAGGAGAATCCAGAAGCCTCCTTTGGAGAGTAAGTCATCGTAATGGGTTTTGTGCGAGCTCTTTGTGTCTCTTTTGGTTGTATTGAGTGTCTGCAAAAGTGAGAGTGTCGGAAAATTATCGGTCGAGGTACTTTTTCGTCGCGACTATCTTGCACGTGATTTTTGTGAGTGGGCTGCCTCGAGCAATGCGGCTGCACGGTTCATCGCGGTGCACAAGCACCATCGCGAGAGGCCAGCGCAAGGACACCGCTGCTTCTTCGAGCACGTAGGACCTGGTACTGTTTCTACGTGTCGGGCCTGTCGCGTTGATCTCTCCACCACCAAAAGAGCGCCACGAGCTTCCATCGCGAGCGTTTGACGCGCTGGCAGTTGTCTGCGCGCGTCACGCGGGCAGAATTCAAATCGAATCTGACACCACGCAGACAGACGGACAGAACGCAAATCTTTTGTGACGTCATTTTTCTAACCCTATCCTTTGGTCTTTCATTTTTGTTTCAGCATTGCCCGCCTCTTGGCGACCAACTTTAAGGCTCTCCCGGAGAAGGAGCAGCGCAAGTGGGAAAAGAAGGCTGAACAGGACAAGGTTCGTTACCAGGAGGAGATGAAGGACTACGTTCCTGTAGACGATCCATCTGGCGGCGGAGGTGGCGCACGCAAGGGAAAAAAGGCTAAGAAGGACCCATTGGCACCCAAGCGCAACATGTCGGCTTACTTTCTTTACTCGATTGATGCCCGCCCAAAGGTCAAGCTCGATCATCCGGAAGCGTCCTTTGGTGATATCGCTCGCCACATTTCCGAGCGCTTCAAGAGCTTGAGCGAGAAGGAGCGCAAGATTTGGGATACCAAGGCTGTTGCCGACAAGGAGCGCTACGAGCGCGAAATGTCCACGTACCAGGGGTAAGCAGTGACCGGATGCACGATGTATATGTTTGGAAACAAGAAAGACGGTCGATGCGCGCAATGATGAGTTAGCGTTGTCGATTGGAACGAGACGATTAGGAATGAGTCTCAATATGATTTTTATATGTAGTCTTTCATTTATTCTGACTGGGAGCAAATCTTTCTTACTTGTTATCAGTAGCACGTAGCCCCTGCAGTAGCGATCCAAGCTGATAGGTGAAGAATCCGAGAATGGTTGGCACCTCCATTAGACCCGACGATCGAAACTTGCCGACGAATATAAACAAAAGTATCAGAAAAGCGAACCGAGCCTGTCCAACACCAGCACCGCGAATTGCTTCGGCTTCTGTTGCCACTCCGCCAATTTGTTCCACGTACTTGCCCAGGCCGTAAGCGTACGCGAGTCCCTTGTGAATAAAGAAAGGGAACGTGAGAAGTGAGGATGCAATTGCGTTTCAAATGGCCTTTCTACCAACAAACAAGTACCAAGCAAGCTTGCAAAATGCGTAAATGACTTACAAGCGATGCTCCAAAGAGATACGAAAAGGCTACAAACGGATTCTCAAAGGCTGTCCAAAGGCCGCAAAAAATGGCAAAGGTTGTATACGCCGAGTAGACAATCAATGCCTGCAGCTGCTGATTGTACTTGTCTTGCTCCTCTACCGCCAAGGATGTTTCAGCGGATTGTTTCAAGTCTTCCATGAGTGACTTTTGCTGCGACCAAAAATCGTTGCTGCTATTAGCATCTTGCTGCTGTTGTGCGAAACGCAGTGCCGAATCGTCGGAACGAAAGTGATGCCTCTCATATCGTTGAAAGACCTGACTGATGCGTGACTGAAAGCTTACAGCCACATGAATGTAATTAGAAATGATCAATAAAGGTGTAAACAAGTGATTCCGTAGCATACTACAAGTAGTATTGGTGGCAAGAGATGTGCTGATGATGACAGGCGGTTTAAAATTTAAAATGTGATGGGCGACGAATGACGAATGGATCCGCGAAGTGAAGCCGATGCGACATTCTTGTGAGTCTTAATGCGACGCGCAAGAAAAAGCAGAACACAAAACCAACCAAACCTTCACCTCCATCACCATGGCGTCTCTTCCGGCAAGCAACGACGCGGAAATATCCGCCGAAACCTCCCAACGAGTTTGTACGCACATGAACGAAGACCATGCCGTTTCTGTGTACGCCATGGCCAAATCCTTGCTGGCGCAGGATCCATCTGTAACTGCCAACGATAGCTTGACGGATGCGACACTGACACGCGTATCGCTGTCGGCCTGTCACATGCGAGCGATTCTCTGCAGCGGAAACGTTTGCGAAATGAAGCAACTGATATATCCATTGGAGCCTCCGCTAACTTCAGCATCCGAGCTGCGACCGCGGATGGTGGCGGTGCATCATAAAGTCACTCGCCCAAAAGTTACCTGGTTGTGGACCAAGCCGCTGTGTCGAGTCATATTGCCAGTGTCAATTGTTTTGCTGTATGCAACGTTTGTCATATGTATTGGAAATCTTGTCAGCTTAATAGAAAGCAAGGACATTGTTCATCAGCTCGTTTCCATGACGTTTGGATCGGCTCGCAACTTTGGTAATGTTGTTGCGTTTAGCGCTTGGTTCGTCGTTGTGGTTCATTCGGCGGAAGCTCTCTACGTGTTTTATCATGCAGTCAAGACTCTCAAGTTTCATCAAGATAGTGCATTATTGTGGTATGCCATGGTGACAATGTCTGGGTATCCTATTACGGCAGAGTTTCTCGATTTGCTAAAATTTCACCGAAAGACTCAAGCAGCCAAGAAGAAGAGTTGAGAACAAACAAGCATGAGTAAGCATTGAGTAATATAATGTCTTAGCTTTTATTTTGGAACGCTAGCATCGGGACAGGGTAAATGTCAGACGGAAACGTCGTTTGTAGAGTTTCCTTGACAAGAACAAGTCCAGCTTGCATCGCAATTGACTTCAAGTAGGACACTGATCGTGTGACAGAAGCATCTTGTACGTCAAGCACAAAATCTTCAGTAACGCAAGTATTTTCTTTGACGCAAATGTAGCCGCCATTGACAAGCGCCGACGCGCATCGCTGCAGGAAACGAATGGCGTCCTGATCCGTCAGGTAACAAAGCACCCATTGTATCCAAATCAGCGAATACACCGCAGAAGCCGGTTCCCAGTCTTGCAGTCCGCAGCAATAAAAGCGACACTTGCCGGCGTCATCACCAATGTAGTCGGGCGCCGCCGAAATGAGACGCGACGACGACTCCACAAGGTCGCATCGCGGAACACCAAGAGGCAGCAGCAAACCTTTGGTGACGCGGCCAATGCCAGCGCCGCACTCACATGCTGCTCCAGTAGACCACTCGAATGAAGCCAGCGATTGCAGCTCCTGAATGAACTGGAGCGAGCCTTTCAAGTCAGATTCGGAGATTTCAGCAAATCCGCCCAAGACGCCATCCAGAGACGCATCGCAGTGTTCTTCGTAGTAGTCGGCGGCACGATGATACCAGTCGGATGAGTCATTACCGTAGACACCTTGCGACTCCCACATTTCTTGAGTTGATTCGTACGACCTGCCATGAGTGTCTGATCCGCGATAATCTTTTAGCGAGAAATCATCGCTTGCTGTATTCAAACGTTTATCAGAACCAAGCTCAAACTCGTACTCCATCGTGTGCGTATATCGAGGATCGTCTGGCGTCAGGATTTTGCACTTGCCTTTATAAAACTCGAAATGTGCAGCAGCATCGACCAAGATTGAATCAGGAAAGGACTGCGTCTCCAAACAAACGCCCTGCCACTGTCGGTAGACTGCGTTGTCTTTACACAGACCCGGGCCCACGGAAACTCCATCCAAATAGTTTGCCGTGTAAAGCTGAACACCAGGAGCGTCGGATCGTACAGTGAGCCGTCGCTGGGATGCCTCGTGTTCCAAAATGCCAACGACTGACAAACATTCATTTTCGCCTGGAGTAACAATAATGTAATTGTGATCAAACCCATACGGCGTTCCGGCAGACGCACTACCAGATCCAGAAACTGCAATGTCAGGAGCTACTCGCGACTTTGAAAAATTGTCGTTCGCCTCGACTTTGCTCAACGCCGCCTTTGCATGCCCATAATCAACAAGAGCATTGCGCATCAGCCGACGTTTGGTCCAGTCCATGGCTGGATCGTCAGCAACGTCAACAACCTCACGTGTCGGTATGCCGGAAGCGTCAATGGGAGTGTAGGAGTTTGCGTACAGTTTTAGTTTGTGGTCAAGAACACCTTGTGGATCATCATGACGAGCAAGGTTCAGGTAGACATGCTGTGCGAGGTTAACTGGAGTTGGGCAACTGTTTGCCTGCTGAGTAGCATCCATCTCTAGTCGCAATTTAGCTCCATTGTCGGTCGCTTGGAGCGAATATGTTGCAGTCACTAAAAGGGCGCCAGGATAGTGTTGATCCATGTTTGGCGATACGAGTGAGAATCGGACAGCAGTAGCAGCCTTGCCATCTTGCCCCTCTACTGATATCATTTGCGCATCCCAAATGCAATAACCGAATCCTTTTATTCCTCCATGCAAATGGTTCGGATCATTGTTGATTTCCAATTGAATGATTGGAGCATTGTCGTTGAGCTTCAATTCTCCCTTTCGTATTCGATTGGCAACTCGACCGACGATGCATCCAAAGTAGGCTGGATTGCCAGAATGCCAAGCGTCCAGAGGCGTCTTGTATCCCAATACAATGTCATCAAATTTGTTTGCATTGGCAGATGGAAGCAGTATATGCGTCACGGAAGCCCCGAGGGACGAAAGTTTGACGCAAACGCCATTTTCGAGGGATAGCGAAAAGGTTTGAATCGATTGCTCGACACCAGTGTCCTTGTCGGTCACTAAATATGAATCGCCTTGTATGGGTGCAGCAAAAGGCATGAATTCGAGTGTCTTTACAGTTAAGACGCGGCAACGCCGATGCTAGGTTTGATCCTCGTCGTCGATTACTTTGTTCTTGGTTGGAAACGCGATGCGGGACGTGCCGATCTTGTCGCTTCCAAGTCGCAACGGTACTTCTCGACGTCAGTCGTTGATGAGTCACATGGCGCGATCTTTCGATCCACCATGATGAAAGGTTTGGCATCTCGTTTCAGACTGCTCCAACCGGTCCGTCTGACAATTTTCAACCTTCAGCTAGCATAATGAAGCTTGCACTCATACTCACCATATCTGTGCCTCTGGTGGCATCGTTCCAGACTGGAGGAATCTCCTCCCAAAGACGACCAGCGACAACGACAAGATTGATGTCATCAACATCCAGCACCACGCGCCACGACTTTATTGTATCGTCTGCGGCAACAATTATCGCCGGATGCGTCTTGTCGCCGCAACATGCTGCGGCTCGAGGTCGCGCCACCTTGGAGCAAAGCTACGAACGCTACGTGCCACGCATCAAGGCCGGCGGCGAATTCTACGGTAGGGATCTCAAGAATCTTGTTGGCGCCAACGACTGGAGCGGCATCAAGAAGGCACTCGCCGACGTTCCGGAACGAACCAAGGAAGACTTGATGAAGTCGGATGCGGGAGTGGCAGCGCGAGCGAGGCAGGCGGGTGGTTTCTCCGATGCTCGCGTGCTGACGGCTGCTGACTTGTACGCAGGTTCCTTTTCGGATAATTCCATTACTCCAAAGACAAAGAAGATGAAGGCTGCCATTGCAACTGTGCGTACGTCAGTGGAAGGCATGCAGAGTGTTGCACGACAGGCTCTAGGTGAGGAAGGTGGCGGCGGTTTGTTTGGGCTAGGCAAGTCCAAGCCTAATGAAGTTGAACTTGAAAAGAAGCTTCGTGAATACTATGTCGCCGGAGGAAATGCTTGGAATGAATACATTCTGGCTGCCAATGACGACTTGGCTCTCAAGTTTGATCGGTTGCCGTTTATCAAATAGAGCCAACTTGTAAAGCTCAACTATACTCAAGGGAGTCTGATCTCATGGCCTACTCGTACTGACACTCAGGATTCGGGCAATCAGCTGCTAATAACTGCTATAATAGGATATCGTTGCTAGAAGAATGAATAGCTGTAGTTACATTCAAAGGTAGGGGTAGAGTGGCTGAAGCTGCGGCTAGATGCTCACAACGATCCAAGTAACACTGTCTCATCGGCAACCGCTCCGACACTGATCGAATGAGCGACGACCGCGGACGACCATGAACATCCTTGCTGCGCTTCAAGGTCAGCCCTCTCATTCACTTGTTCCTCCGACTGGTGTAGTTTTTGATCATGAACATGTTTCCAGGAGCAGCAGGAGCTGCAGCCGGAGCTCTTGCGGAAGAAAAGGATGACGGAAAGATGCTCGACCTTCGTGACAAGATTGATTCCGCAATGTCGTACGCCAAGAATGAAGCTTCCGGCTACCCAATGTCGAACTTATTCATTGGCGACAGTCGATTGGGATGCAAGAGTGATACGGATGAGCAAATGATTATTCATATTGAGTTTCAGGAGTTTGTAAAGGTATATTATCATGATTGATTATTGCTAGCAGGATCATTATTGGCTCTGCTTTTTCTTGCTTGCAATGCTCACTCCTTCCTCAATGCGAACAGCTTCGTAGCATCAAATGGACTGAATATAACAATGGAATCGACCCTGAAAGCAACCCAAGCAAGGTCCATCTCTACGTCAACCGCGCCAACCTTGGCTTTGAAGACTGCGAGGATGTCGAGGCAACGCAAACGATTCAATTGACTGCAGAAGATTTGAAGGAGAACGCACCACCGACGCAGCTGAAGTATGTCAAATTCCAGCGCGTCAAGACTTTGACGATTTTTATCGAAGACAATCAAGGCGGCGAAGTGTCTGCCCTCGGAGGAATCAAGTTTTTTGGTCGGGTGCGTATTGGCTCATGAGTGGGCTTATCTCATCTTTTTTATTGGTTTGTCATTGATGTCTGACAAATTCTTTTATTTGCCTGTCTCTCCTGCCAGCCCGTCGACAATGTCAATATGGCCGACTTCAAGAAGCAACCAGAGAATTAGACGAGTATAAAATACACAGAAGTAATTACTATAAATGCTATGGTGAAATTGAGAATGATGCTGCGATTGGAAGATGGTCGGATGGCTCGTCTTTATTTGGACAAGGAGCATCGCACAAAAAGTCCATTACAGCGTATGGCTTTACGACTGCCGAGCAGTACATGCGATCATACCGCGACTGAAAGAGGCCAACATCAGGTAGAGGTTCGCCGAGAACGGCCATGTCGTATGCAATGCCCCAGAATTTGCCTTGGCGTAGTTCAGCCTGATATACGTTGACGAATCCATCGTAGTTGAGGACACCGTCTTGCGGAAGCTTGATTCTATCCTTGGCGGCGTCGGATCCTCCTTTCCCGTCGCTCTTTCCATCGTCCTTCCAGCCCATTTGTTTAGCAGCCTCTCGGAACTCGCTTCCGCGCCCAAGCTGTCCATTAATCTTGATGAGCCATCCTTCCACATCCTCAACGCTCATTACTTTCTCGCCCAATGGCGACACTGTCGTGGCCATTCGGTCATGAATTCTCCGCAGTCTCTCCAGCATGCTCACCGACAGCTTGGGATTCTCGTAGCTCGTTCCGTCGCCTGATTCTACCATGGTCGAAATGAGTTCACTCACCACCAGTGTCGCGGGAGGCTCGCGATGAGTGACGGTCGCCATGACGTCGACGAGTGGCTGTTCCAGTCGCAATTCTTTCCGACTCGACACGACGGGTTCACCATCCTCCAAAAAGGTTTCGTCCAGTTTCCTATCCTCGAGTAGGCGCACGGCTCCGCATTCAAGACCACCGTTAAAGTCTCCGCATACAATGACGGGAATATTCTCGGGCTTTTCTTCTATATAAGAGTGTTGACGATCGATATGGGTGAGTACATCTGATCGTATCAACATGTAGCAGCAACCATCTCGCATACGCACCTCTTCGCTTCTTGGCAAGGTTCACGACGGCCCCAATGCCTTCAATAAGCTGTCGCACCCGTCGCTTTCCTTCCTTGCCCGCTTGCAAGTGGCAGTTTAACACATACAAGGTCTTGTCGCATTGTTTCGTTTGACGCGTCGTCTCATCTTCATTGATTGCTGCTGCCAATGACTCCTTTACTTGAAAGGCTGTCAGCAGCGTCCGGTCCTTGTGCACGGGCGGCGACACCAGCTCGAGCTTGTCACGCTTCCAAAACGTGGCGGGCCGAAACCGTCCCCGCTTGAACATTTCGCAGTCGTATCCAAGCTCCGTCATGAATCTAAAGTCGTCTTGAAACGACACTGGAGCGACTTCCTGAAGACAGACTACATCGGCGTTGATGGTTTGCATGCGCTGCTGCAGCAAGTCTCTGCGATGCCCCCACTGGGAAATATGCAACTGCTCCTCCGACAGTGGAGGCGAGTACATTTTGTAGTTCCACCATCCATCAATCGAGTTTGGCAGCAAAACGTTGTAGCTCAAGACGGAAACGTGCCATGCTGCTGCTGCAACGTCAGAAGAAGGAGGTGCAGGAAAGCAGGTTGGTCCAATCAGATGCTGGACTGGCTGAAGCATGGCTTGCTGTTAATTTCTGGATACCGTAGATACCGGAAGATGCGTTTTGATGGAAATGTGTTTGCTTGCCTTTTGTGGATGCAGTTTGCTTTTTGCTCATCGTCAACTCGAAAAGAAGCAGATGTCGTTTTCAAAACCGCTTCATTCCGCTGCGACACAAACACGCGACGAGACTTCCAGCTTGGCCATGGGCGTCCACCACCCGTCCATTTCCGCACGACATATTCACGTCAAGAGCAATTGAGGGTCTCTAGGTTCGTCGCTGACATCCCAATAAATATTTAACAATCAGCATGAGTCTTTTATTTAGATCAGTTGCTTCGCGAACGACCCGCTCCTTGCTTTCTTCCATACCAGCATCAGCTACTGCTCGTCATGGTGCTGCTGTCGCTGCCATTCACTCCACAAGTCACGCGCAGCTCCCCATGACACCAGGAACCCCCATTCCTGGACTCGATTTCATCAAGAATCAAGACCCTCCCGTCGCCTTGGATGAATATCCAGAATGGCTGCACCAGTTGCCACTAAAGTCGCTGGCGCAGCTGCGACGCATGCCGGAAGCGGAAGCGACGGATCGCGAAAAGATGCGCTACTTGAAACTGACGCGCAAAATACTCATCAAGCAACGTAACGAAGTGGCGAGTGCGAGTAAATAAGAAATGTAGTCGTTGGTTGTGGTAATATGCTAATTGGTGGTATTGATGCGAGCAAGGCGCAAACTACAAGGGAAAACGTTGCTCACTGAAGGAGAGCTTAATATAATATTTTAGAGTGCAATACGACTAAATAAAAAATCTATTAGCATCATACTGGCGCTTCTTTGGTACGTTGCATGATCGCTCCCGTTGCTCGTAGGACTACTGGCTGACGGGATATTTGCAGACGCGCCTGTCTTTCACCTCCACTTACTATGTTACCAACGAGTCTAGCATCTGCTGCCCATCCTCACTCGACAGCAAATAGCTCTCCAGGTCATTGACGTAGGAGACAAAGTCTGGCTCGTTCAATAGGCGCGCCACATAGGTTAATGCCGCTCCCGATTCATCCATGCGGCGGCGGCCTGCATTTTCGTCATTTTGCAAACAGTTTGGCGGATGTAGGCGCACGAACGCATCGCTAAATTCCTTGCACTCGGTCTCGTCGCGAAACTTGAGAATGAGCTTTCTGGTGCGGCCGTTTCCGCCAATGCAAATCATGTCGCGACGACGGCACACGAACGACATGGTTGGCTTGCTTTTGCCGCCTCCGTCTTGCTTGTTGCTGTGCACCGCCATTTTGACATTGACGAGGGGCAAGACTATAAAGCCCCTGCAGACTTGCACCGTCACGATGAGCTCCTCGCCACTCTCGTTTCGAGCCAACAGGCGCGTGAGTCCGTTGGAACTGTGACGAAAGACTTGCACGCGCCACTCCTTTTGCGCATCGTTATTTTGGTGGTGATCATTGAAAGAGATATCCATTGTCATGTGCTTGAGGTTGGTAAGTCAAGTGGAGATGGTTTCGAGAGAAAATGATTGCTTGTTGTCGTCGTTTGAAAGACAAGAAGGAGATCCATGCATGGGAAACGCGCGCAAAATCACGGAAGCCGAAGTGGCATCTAGCTATTCTACATTTGCCAAATTATCTGCGGCAAGAACGTATAGAAGATATACTAATGTAAAGTAGTAACCTTCGACTTTTACATAAATTCGAAACTATGTTAAGAAGTAATTCGACCTGGCATCATGGCGACTCTGTCGCCAAACAATTTGCAAATGGTGCAAATCATTTCTTGCCGTCATTGTGTACAGTCCATGCTTGACTCAAAGCATCAAATATACGTTTTGCTAGAAAGCGCTCCTCGGCAACCAATTGGTGCGTCTTGTCCGGATGGACAACGCGAGACGCCTTGTGGTAGCAAATCTTGACCTTTTTGTCATCCAAAAGATCACCAATCGTCACCACCTTCCAACTCTTTGCTGCAGCTGGCCACAAGATGGTATGTAGCGACGCCAAGAGTGCACGCAGCTGCTTCTTTTGGCCATGCTCCTCGCTCCACGCTTTAATCTTTGGGGTCAGTCGCTGGCGCACCACATCTTCGGCCGCCTCGTCCGACTTTTTCTTGGCCTCTCGCTCGCGCACCTCCTGCAGCGCCTTGGCTTGCGAGTTCTTCATGTCGCTGACGCGCTTTTCGACGGCGGCGGCAACGTGGGCAGTCTTTCCAATCGCGGCAGTCGCATCCAACGAAAGCCCCACCACCACCTTGTCGCTCGACTTGGCAGGCGCCGAGCCGGATGCACTGTTGGCCACCTTGGGATCTACTTCCACCCATCGCTCGTCCACTGGATCCCAAACACGATTCGATGTTTGCTTCTTTTCTTGGTACTCGCGCTTGAGCTTTTCCGTGCGCGTCTCGTTTGGATTCGACGACGCTCGGTGATTCAAGGATGATGGAGCCGAATGCATGTGATGCAAATTCCGTCCCGACGCCGGCGTTCCAAAATCCATTAAATTTCCTGTCGGCTGTTGGCGAGCTGCTGCAGGTGCTTGTCGATGTTGTTGTTGCTGCTGCGATGGAGCAGTAGGCCGCTGCTGCTGTTGTGTTCGTGCCGGTGACGCAGCTGCTGCTGGCGTTCGAGCGGGCTCTTGGTACTGTTGCTGCTTTGGCGCAGGACGCGCCTTTGGAGCTGATGCAGGTTGCTGAATATGCCCTCCGCGTCCATGGTTCTTGTTGGAGAAATCATCGTGCATTTTGACGAGATCAAGCAGTTTAAACGCAATGACTGTAACTTGAGGTCCATTGGCGGAATCATCCGCACCCACCGCGGCGGAGACTGCCTTTCCAACAGATTTGAACATTCCTTTGGCAGCCTTTGTCGCTTGATCAGATACACTTTCATCTGAGTGATGATGTTGCTTCGGTGGCGTAAAGAATCGTTGAAACTGCTGCGGAGTGGCCGACTTGACTGGCAGTGCCTTGTGCTCGTCCTGCACGTCCCACCAACTAAACGTTTTCGTATTTGGTTCGTCTCCTGGTGCAGGCTTGTCCTCGACGCATACGCGCCAATGGTATCCCTCCGGTCCTAAATGGTTCAGTCCATGCAACGCTGCCGAATGTCTGTGAAGCGAAAGAAAATGATATGTCACAATTTGGTGAGCAGCGACTCATAATGACACTGAACTGCATAAGCAGTATACAAGGCTGCCTACATGTATTCCTCCCTCTCATTGATACTCACTTTTTGATGGCTTCCAACGTTGGGCCCTTTCCTCCTGGCCGCGGCATGGTAAAGGCGTTGAAATGCTCATCGTCCTTGTCGCATGCCGTGTTGATAATCTTGTAAAGGACGACAATCTTTTCGTACGAGCTCATTTGATTACTGCAACAGCTAAACATGTAATTATTAGAGAAAATATTCGATCTGCTGAGCAAAACATTGGACTATAGAACGACTCTTTCATGCTTTGATGACATGATGAATTCAACGGATATAAATGTTCGACCGCCGCATGGGAATAATTGTCGTTGGCGCCTATCAATGCGTCTGTACGGCTGCACGCGCATGAAACCTACGTTTTGTTTCTCCTCGGGTCTATAGTGGCACTGTCTTTCAATTGATTCTGTATATACAAGGTCGTGATGAAGGCGCTCGGCCATTGACGGTCATCGTCATCGACCCGTTGCCGCTGGGATGAAACGTCTTTAGTACCGGTCAGACTTTTAATACCTATGCGACTTAATCGACGACGCCACTTTTTGCGATCTTGGATGGCATGCCAAATTCGATGAGTGAGCGATGTGAGCTCTCACTCAAGTAGTATGTTTTTACAGCAAGAGTCGTGATCTCTTATTAGCATGTCCACCAAGAGACAGCGGCAATCGTCTCGCCTGTCAGAAAAGCGAGCTCGACTAGAACAGGAGGACAGCCTGACGTCGCCTTCTCCGTGCGGCAACAATCAGCACCACCGACCCATTCCAGGAGCCAGTGCGTTTCGAAACGACTGCGGCATTTTGCCATCGGAATGATATTTAATATCGGCTAGCATCACGGAGGCAGTCCCGTGGGGCTACGTGTGTGGATATCCGACAAATCGAGGTACGATATGCTGAATGTGGATGATGGCCCATTTGCGAATGGATTATGTATCGTTATGTGTGAACCATTCTCATCAACCACTCCTTCCACAATACTACTATGACAGGCGACTTGTATGGCGGCGCGCACTACAGTCAGTCGGCGAGCGCTTCCATGACTTCGCAAGGTAGAGCCATTCGAAACGCATCCGTTCGCTTTGGTGACGGACGCACCTTGGCCTACACGCCCTGCAAGCGAGGTTATTTGCCAATGATCAACGGTCAGCCAATGTTTGCCTGCGTGCTGCATCATGAGCAACGACGAAAGCGATTCGTCAAGGAAGGAAGAGTGTTTCGGAAGGGTGAAGTTGATTTGAACATGTTCTGGGAGTCCAGCAACGTGAACGAGGCGGATGCTGCGGATAAAGCGTCTGGTAGTCTGTGAGAAATGAATGACGTTAGCGTCAGGGTTCCAGCAACATATCCTGACGACGAACTGATGATTTTTCTCGACTGCTTGCGCTTTTCGGTGCTTGACAATGAGTTGCTCTCGCACCAGCATCGTCCTTGGTGAGCGGCTTTGTCAGGAAATAACATCTTGCTAACAGTTAGAGACATCGCGAATTTTTTTGTTTGCACAGTTTATTGTTCATGAACTATTTCTTGTACTATAGTCTACAAACAGAAATCATGGCTAACACGATAGCGTCTTGATTGCTGCTTTGGATGTCACAGTCGGTACCGCTAAGACATCTGTCAAAAACCGACGCGACGCTCGTCGAAAGCCACAGCAAGAAAAGCGAGCAAAACCTCTTGCCGTCTGCCATTATTAATAGTAGAAGAACAAGGGCGTCATGTATTCATCCCAGCCAGCCGACATTTCACTCGGTGAAAAATGCCGCACGCTAGTCTCTCTCCGCGCCGACAAGACCGAGTCTCGCTTTTTCGTCGGCACGAACTGCGTTCCAAATCCATCCAGCAACGGCGTTTACATGTTGCGCTACGACAGCGAAGCCAACGAGGTTAGCGTCGACGCCAAGCTGTCGCATCCCATTGGATCCATTGCCGCCATGTGTACGAGTCCGACGGAAGCGTCCGTGTTAATGACGGCGACGGAAGGAAGCAGTGACGCCACCTTGTGGAAAGTGCCACCCGAAGTCATGCTTTCGTCACATGACGACAAGTATGACAATGAGGATGAATCGAATCGACATAATCACTCGTCGCGAGACTTGTTCATGACAAACACTGAATCAATGGAAGTCATGGCGACGCTTCCAGCTGGTGGAGCAGACTTGGTGGATGTGAAGTGGAGAGACCCTGGAGATGAAGGTGCCGTATCGGCTGGCGATGTGTTGACGATTGATCGCCAGGGACGAATATGTCAATGGGACGTTGGCTTTGGTCAAGCCGAGCAGATTCAAAGTGTGCAAGCTCCGAGTGATAAGCTTCCCAGGTGGCAGCCACGTGTCGTATGGGATCCGCACGGCAATGGCAATGCAGTGGCTGTGACAAGGGGTCCGTCGGTTGGTCTTTTGGACTGGCGAATGGATACATCGATACCCTCAGGGACAGTGGATTCGTTTCTAGCACATCGATATGCTGTTACTGATTTGGATTACAATCCAAACAAGCCCTTCGTCCTGGCGACGGCGGGTCAAGATGCATTAATCAAGTTTTGGGACTTGCGATCGGCCAAGCAGCCTCTTCTCGTAGCTCGAGGGGGGCATTCCCATTGGGCATACCGAGTCATGTATAATCCCTTTCATGACCAATTGCTGCTGTCGTCGGGCACTGACTCACAAGTGAACTTGTGGCGATGCAGCACTATTTCGTCAGCCCCGCTAATGACTTTAGATGACTCTGATAACGGTGATGATGCATCTGATACGTCGGCTCCGAACGTTTTGGTGGATCGATACGAGCATAATGATTCCGTCTACGGTCTGGCATGGGGTGCTGCGGATGCGTGGATCTACATGTCGCTCGGCTATGATGGCAAGGCAGTGGCCAACCATGTGCCGAGCAAGGAAAAGTACAAGATTTTGTTGTAAGATATGTATTAACCGTCTTTGTAATAGGTTGCCACCGATAGAGGGAGCCTCTGTTGTTAATCGATGTACCAGCTGGATGTTAGCGATTCAATAGTGCTGTTAGTACCGCTGCGATTAGACGATGTAGCAGCATCGCATGCGTTGAACGAACGCGAAACGGCTCGCCGCTTGATCAGCATGATGATGGGAGGAGGTGCAACCGGCACGTCCCTTTGACGTTACTACTGTAATACAAGTTGGCTATATTCAGCACGCAAAGTACAAGCTTGGAGACGCGGAAGCAAAATTATAGTACCTTTGGAGGAAAGACGGTGCTGTCAAGGAACAAATTTACTACTCGCAATACTCGATACAAAGCGACAGACGGCAGTCCAGAGGACAATCAAGCAGTAGACTGCAACAAGGAACAATCTGCTTGAAACCATGATGAAATTCCGGCGACCATCGAGTCGGTCATCGCTATCCAAGGATACGTCCGTGACGCAATCTCAAAGCTCCAATCCACTTTCACCACGATCATCGAACGATCCTTACAGAAGTTTTCGCAGTCAAGGTGTAACTGTTCCAATTTCAGAAGACGGAAGGATACAAGCCGTGCATGAAATTGCCTACAAGACGCCCGATAGTCGCTATCGTTCCATGTCGGCGCAGCGAGCTGCTCCATCGTCTCGCGAAAGCGAGGAGCTGCGAATCATCGGTCGAGACGACGGACGACATTCGTCATCGCGCGGACGCAGTCACAGTCGCTCACGTGAGCAGGGTCGTAGCCAAAGCCAAGGACCAGTCCGCAGTCGCAGTCGAGGTCGGAAAGTAGACGATTCATATGATCATAGTCGACATAATCAACGCTCGACGAGTGTGACGCGGCATTCCAGCTACAGGCCGGGCTCGGAAGGCTTTCACATGTCGGAACCGACACTGTCAGTCGATACGTCGGAGGATGAAAACAAGAAACGAAAGTCGAAAATGGAAAAGATTCGACAGCTGCAAGCAAAGAATGAGCTATACAAGGAGGAATTTAAAAAGGTGCAACGCGACAGAAAGAAACTGAAAAAGGAGCTGGAGGCAAAGGGTCAAGAGATTGAGTCGCTGACAAACGAAATCGACGCCCATGTTGCCGAGACATCTCGTTTAAAATCTCAGCTTTCAGAAGTCATGATGTTTGTCGATCGCAGAGTCGAAGACGACGGCAAGGAAAAACATGCATTAAAAGCGTTACAAAAGGAACTTGATGCTGCCAAGGCCGATCACGAATCTGCGCTGCGGCGAGTATCCGAGCTAAAGAATGATCTCAAGGATTTGAAAGAGTATGTGCGCCGAAAAGACGAGCAGCTTGAAACGCTGACTCTTGAGGTGTCGGAGCAACAGCAGCAACTACACAAGCTTAAGGAAGAGAAGAAAAGTATGTTTAACCAAATGAATGATAAAGGGCTGCAAGAGTCGACGAGAGTCATTGAACTATGCAAACAGAATGATAATCTCAAGACTGAACTTGATGCCACGGTTGAGCGCGCTGCCAACATGGTGCAGGAGCGGGAGGAAGCGATTGCAGACCTTTTGAAAGAAAACGACGAACTTAAAGGGCAGTTGACTAAAGCGCGAAGCGAAAGCAACGCTGATCGTGCATCACACGAAGAAATTGACCAACTTAGAGAGGAATTGCAGCAAGCACAAGCATCACTCGAAGAGGCACAAGATCGGAATGTACTTTTGGAGGAAGAAATTGAGCAGTGGATCAATAGAGGATCAGAGATGGAAGGATCTCTTGAGAGACTGGAAAGTGATGTCGCCACATGGCGAGACAAGGCCACTGACGCACAATCATCACTCGAAGAAGTACAGTCCCAGCTTGTTGATGCTCAATCCGAATCAGCAACTCACAAGGACGCCCTACGACTCGCCCAAGCAAAATTTGAAGCAGATGTGGTGGCGCTAAAGGAAAAGCACAATGCATCAATTGCAGACATTGAGGCTCGAGCGTTTGCCGAACGCGTTGAAAAGCCAGCGCCGTCTCAACAAGCCATGTTGTTGGAGCAAGCAGTGGCGAAGCAGCGCGACCCTGCCAAGCTGGGGGCCGCGAACTGGCGCAAGTTTTTAGCCGGCGCACCAAGCGAGGATGGAAGTGATTCTGGTGAAAAGGACAAGCGGTTGAGGGAATTACAGGAGGAGAACCAAGCTCGCAGCGACGAAATAAAAGCTTTGAAAAGCGAATTGGTCAAGCTGCGATCGAGTTACAATGAAGCAATGTATGTGCACAAGAAGAAAATTGAGTCGTTGGAAGAGGAAAACAACCAACATGTTGACAAGATCGCATCACTGGAGCATCAACTTCGTGAAGGATCTGCCTTTGAGAAATACTTGAAGGAACGACAAGCGAGTGTGACTGATGGGTCAATTGCATCCGAGTAAGCTTCGGAAAGTTGGCGGTATGGCCAATTTCTGCTGCCGCAATTCCTCATCGTAGAATGAATAGCTATGTATACTCTTTTGACTTGCATTGCCGGCGGCGATGCAGTAAACAACTATGAAGAACTGGTAGAACTAGTCAAAGAATGGATTATATTATCTAGCTGAATGTTAGTCTAGACGGGCGCTCTCAAGGAAAGTAAGCCAAAGAGTTTCTCAAGGCGAGAAATAGCTGCTAGCTTAGAACTGGACAGGAACCGAGGAAGGGTCGAATCGGTCCGCAGCCAAGCCAAGGTTGACAAAGATCTCCTTTCCGTTGACAAGTTCCTGGGCAATGATACCCATGGCGCCAAGCATGGCCAAGCGGCCGTTCTGGAGCTCCTTGGTCTGGATCTCGGCAAACTCGGCCGGGTCGGAAGGCTTCAGGCCAAGTGGGTCGAAGCCAATATCACCTGGGTAGTACTCCTCTTTGAGAACCTTGTCAGTGACAAAAGCGTTGGCAGGGGCGTTCCATCCCTTGAGGGCGCGGTTCAACTCGAGGGTACCGATAATGACGGCAAGCAACTCGAAGAAAAAGGGCGAGACGGCACGGACTTCGTCAAGGTGACGAATGGAAGGTCCAATGTCCTTGGTTCCAGCCTCAAAGAGCGGGTGGAACTCAACTTTGGTGTGACATCAATCAAGCAAATGTCGCCGTGGCAGATGGCTGGTGGCAGGTGTCTGTACGGTTTGGTAATGTCGAGACTGTTGATTTGCGTCAAGTGCTTTGATGTCAATGTAACAGGCTTCAGACAGCGGAGCGGCGGCGCAATGCATCAAAAGCACCGTTTCTTCTTCATGGTGGATGGGAAGATTATTTTGTGAAGCCGAAACCGTCGCCACAGTAAAAAATTAGGTCGTACCGGTACCGCTACACGGAAGTCACATTGGTCATCAGTCTGACCCAAAGTGTAGCAAGTCCCGGAAGGACTTTTCCGCATTTTCTCCATCGCAAGTCGACCCGCCATGGCGCCATGGCGGCGGCGATTGGCATTGCGAATGGCTCTGTTTCGAGTCGACCAATGGTCACTGCTAATTTAGTTCAACACCTTTAGGCTCAGCCATGGCTACTGGTAGCTAGAAGCGAGAATGATCGTACCTCTTGTGACGCTGTCGCCACGACTCGGCCGTCCGTTTCATTCATCGCCAACACCGTATGATCAATCGTAACACGACAGCTAGAGGCTACCGGCGGAAAAATCATTCCGCAAGCGCCGCATACTGTCACTCTTTGTCATAATTTCATTGTTGCAATCGAATCGCAAGCGACATTCCCCTTGCCATTCACCATTGTGACAGCTATCTACTCCCTACTCCCTACTCCCTACCTTTAACACTCAAGTCAAGCAGCGTTTCTCGTTCAACAAGACAAGTCACCATGGTCAATTTCAAGGCTTCTGTCATTCTATTGCTCGGCATTGCCAGCACGACCGTCTGCGTCAAGGCGGACAAGACTGCAATCACAAACGTGGATGCGTCCGTCTCAAACGCGAATATGGGTTACTCCAACGCCAACATTTACGGCATGGAAACACAGGAAGACAAGTCCAAGGACATTATGCAGTTTGCATCAGTCACAAGCGAATCGACTGGAGCGAAGGAACTCACGACTGGAATTACAAGCAAGACGAAGAGACGTAGGAACAAGACGCTCCGAAACAAGTTGGAAAAGCCACGCAGTGTCATGGCTCTTTCTGTATTGCTGCTCATTAGCGCAATATCCATCACGGTATGGGCGATTGACAAGGTGGTAGATGGTATCAAGACCATCTTTGCGTCTGGATTTTTCATGGCGCTATGTGGACTCTGCGTCGTTCTCGACTTTTTCTTGGTCTTGACTTGCGCTACCATCTTTGGAACGGCCATTTACGTTGTGCGACGCAAGTGGAACCGACTCACCTGGCCGATTCGCTACGTCAATGACTGCGCCACGCAAAATGCTCAGAGTGCTGGCTTGCTGGCTTGGGTCTACAGTCTCATGGCCTCGTGGTTCATGACATGCATTGTGGTTGATGGCGATTGGGTACACGACGATACGCAGCTGTCGGCGTTCTTGACCTGCGCCATTGGAGCATCACTCTCTGCCAAGTTTGTTTACTGGATGGGATATGGCGAGACGCTCGTGCTGTTGACTGGATGGCGCTTCCTTGCGATTAGTCTGGCGCTGCTGTTGGTGGGACTCAATTGGCTCGTATATTATCACGACGACTCAAGCTTGGGCGGCCGCCTTGTCATTTACGCCACCTTTCTTCCGGTTTTGTACCATGTCGCGTTGATTGTCTTGCTCATTGGAGCCAAGATTCTTCTACTTGTCAGACTCGCGGTCGGCCTTGTCGTGTGGATCGCCACCTCGATCCCGACGGGCCGCCGAGCTGCTCAAGTGTACAATCACGAAGACGCCATGGACGAGCTCCAAATGGCCATGGGTAACCTATTCTTGGAAGACAAGATGGAATGTAACGAGTCAGAGTTCCGTTGGGGCGCTAGACTTGCCAACCTGAGACACCGTACGTATTTTATGTAAATTTGAAGAAACAAGGGCAAGAAAGGCCTGTGGATATATGGGAACATGCATTTAATTACATTTAAAAAGTATAAAAGAAAAAATATGGGGTTTCTGTTGTGTAATAAGTTACTAGCGGATGTACTTGACTTGTAAATAACTTGAGCCAGCCATTCTACAGGGATAACGGACGCTAATACAATTAGATAAAAACCTATTCGATCTACTTTCCTCCGCCCGGAGCATCGACACAGCCACATTCAAGTTCCAACCCCAGCCTAATCCTCGCGACGGCCGGAACATGTCGCCGCAGCTTCACTCCAGCCAAGGTGAACATGATGCGGCTCGCCCGGCATGCATCTGTGTCATGATAAAAGTCATGCACGTAAACTACCTCGCGGACTCCTGCCTGGACAGTCACTTTTGCACATTCGTTACACGGAAAAAGAGCAACAAACAAGGTGGCTCCCCGAACATCGGCGCTGCCCTTATTCAAAATGGCATTCATTTCAGCGTGACAGACGTAGGGATACTTGCAGTGCAAACTGTTAGTTGCGTGACGCGCCCATGGCAAGTCATCGTCAGAGCAACCAGATGGAAATCCATTGTAGCCAAGGCCAATAATGCGCTTTTGGTCGTCTACAAGGCAGGCGCCCACTTGTGTGTTGGGATCCTTGGAGCGCTGGGCTGTCAGGACGGCCATGCTGGTAAAGTAGTCGTCCCATGACAATACGTTGGGGCGTCGCGTTGGCGGGTGCAGGAGCGGATCATAGTTGGCTTCACGCAGTAGCAGTTGGCGATGCGACTCGTCAATCGTAGTCGACGTGGAAAGCCGTCTAAGCTGTGTCACTCGCTCATTTACGCTTAATTCGTCGATGGACGCGGCATTCGTCGCAACTCCCTCTTCGTCACCAACAGCAATCGTGCTTTGACGCATGTCCACCAGATCCAAGTCGATCATTGGCCGGCTCGGCTTAAGTTGAATCATCTCAACGCCAGCAAGGCTCAGCAGGATGCGACTTGCTCGCAAACTTGTCCTCGCATCGTCATATTCACCGTCATCACAATTGCTTCCACCATTTGCATCATGACAACACTCTTTGCCCGACTCGCTATATAATATTTTGCGTATTCGACTTTGGATAATCATCTTGGCGCAATCATGGCACGGAAAGCGCTGGCAGTAGAGGCGGCAATTTGCAACGTCGGCCGAGCACTTGTTCAGAATGGCATTCACTTCTGCATGCACGACAAACATTGATGGAGGCAGTCGCATTGACACTGACGATTCTTTGCTCGCATCATCTGACGTTGTTGTAGTTTTCCACGGCAATAAATCGTCACTGCAGCCGCGAGGAAACCCATTATAGCCGATCCCAACAATTCGCTGTCTTTCATCCACAATACATGCTCCGGTTGGGGTAACTGGATCCTTGGATCGCATGGCCGATAGTGCTGCGACTGCCATAAAGTAGTCGTCCCATGACAAGTAGTCTTTACGTTTTCGTATGACTGCTTTCAAGTCTGGAGAGTTGGATTGACTAGTCGCACTAGCTGCAGTAGCAGTTTCTTGGCGTGGCTCGGCACTGCCGTCGAGAGATGGCCCCGTCTCCAACTTTGTGGCACCAGTAGCTTCTTTCATCATTGACGACTTTGACGTCAAATATTTCGCTTCATTCCAAAGAACTGAATCAATTTGTTGCTGCGATAGTGGGTAAACCGACCCACCGGACAACGTTTGACACGGCAATGAGAGCATTGAAATGGATGACGGCGACTCGGCGCAACATGGAGCCTCCTTCAGAGAAGCCAATGATACGGGAATTGTTGAACTTTTTGTAATATTCATTGATGCTTGCGTATCCGCCGTTTCTTTGGTTTGTTTAAAGCGTTTCGTTATAGAATTCATCGGGACGGACGAAGAGGTTTCCGTTTCATTCAAAGTAGTCATCGACGTCTCCAATACCCAGCGGATGCTGCCCAGCGAGAACGCTTCAGAACTACAACTTGTGTATCAGTTGCTTGAATAAATGTTGACGCAAGCAACACGATAAAACCTGGGAGGACCAGTCGATTGGAGCGTGAAAGTGACAAGCGCGTGATGATAATACTTTTACTGTTCGCCGTTGAGCAATCAAAGTTCGTCTCTCGCGCTCTCTACGTTAATAAGGCCAATTCAAAAGTGAGGTAGAAAAGCACCTATATCTGGTTTCTCGCTTAATATACAAGCTGCTTCAAGAGTGGTGATGTCGCATTGGATGGAGGATGGAGGAAAAACGGATCGAGATGCGGATGATGATGACTCACATCTGGCACGAAATCATGCATCAGGCAATAAAAGAACGACGTCACGAGCGTCATTCAGTTGAAAGGGTTAAATATAAATGAGTCATTGATATAAGCGTCGGTATTTATGCCATGATATTGATTACCGCTGCGATGACACTGCAAGGGCAATGCTTGTCACCATAGACCATAGACGAGAATAAAATCCATCCAAGTTCCACCATCAACCGTCCTCACGACGCAACTCTAAGCCATTAGCCATCATCATACGCGGAAATTGAGACCTTTCTGTTGAATAATGACGATTTCAGGAACTTTAAAGAGTCGCAAGACAGCTCCCGAAACAGCCAAAGATTCAGCTAATTCCGCATTACCATCGACGGTGGATTTCTCCTCCGATGCCGCTTCCTGTCAGTTGAATCAAAACAGTCAATCGTTCGTCTCATTGATGCACAAGCAAGTCTTGGAGCATGAAAAGGAGCGTCAGCTATTACAGCAAGCGGAGCAGGAGTACAACGAGCGCAAAAGTGCACTGTCGAATGCTCAACGCAATATGCAAGCCAATGCTCGTTCCAAATTTTTAATTGCTGCTCGTCAATGTCACGGCGTTGAACTTGAATACATTCAATTAGAGTCGCAACTTGAGCAATGTCGGGCAGAACGAGACGCATTGCAGCGCGAATATGAAGCGCTAGAGCGAGACGTCCGTGAACAGCAAACGGAACGCGAAAACGAGGCGATTTCCATGGGCAAGCAAGTCGCCAAACAACAAGCATATCAGCGTCGCCTGGAAGAAGCAATTCAAATTCATAATCAGGGCGTCGAAAAACGTCATGCCAAGCTTGACTTGCTGTCGTCCAAGGCGCAAGCGTTGGACGACGAGACGGATTGGAAGGAGCAGCAACTACAAGCTTGCCTGCGCGAAACGAAGCGACTGCACGGATTGGAGCAAGACAAGAATAATATTATTCAGCAGCTTGGAAGCGCGGTCCGGTCTCAGTTGAGCAAGGTACGAATAAGAGTACTTTGTAATCTTTTTTTAAACAATCAGTAACAATCGCGCACTGGCTCACACACTCATTCGTTCCTATATTCATCAGCGACAAGAGCTTCGCAAAGCTCTCTACAAAGCGCAGGAGGACCATCGACGTGTCAGCGAGGAACTCATGGAGGAGGAGCGTCAGTTGAACAAGAAATGAATAATAATGTCCTGCGACGAGTGACGTAACGATTATATTGGGCAATCTGGTATTGTGGCAAACGATGCTAGAAATGGCCACGACAGCTCACGTACCTTTATTATTCCTTTAAATACACAACTTTAACTGACGATATACAGTACCCTATTGTCCGGGAGGTGCATCGTATATCAGATTAGTACTGCATCGCTTCAGTATGAATCGCATCTACCGATGAAGCCGACCGACGCAATAGATCATAAGCACGGTAGTAGACAAACTTTTTTTTCCATCATTATCTATACGTGTACAACACTTTAATTTTTTCTAATGTATCCTTGTCGACTCAATGATACTACATATATATACTCGTCGTGTCTGTCACATTTTCTATTCTTTTTCTTTCTTGTCGCTTTTGGTACATCTCGTCAAGAAAAAGGCTTTAAACACATTCTTGCTCCATTCACTCATCTATTATCAAATGACTGAACATCATCCTCGCTGCAGTGTTTGAGCCACACAATTTACATGTCCCGATACCCGCCACCAAACTGTTGCTGCTGGTCAAAGTAAAGATTGCTGCCATCTCCCATGTTGTAAAACGACGGCATTAGCTGCTGCTGCGCCTGCACTTGATGTTGTTGCTGCTGCTGGACTGGTGGCAGCGCCATGTTCATAAATCCAGGAGGCGAGTTCATGCGAGGATCATGCGAGTAGAACGGTTGCTGCAGCGATGGCGGCGGTGGACCAATGGACGAGTAGGGCGAGACCATGACATGAGGCTGATGCTGATACTGCATCGGTTGCTGGTGCATGTGATGATGGTACGGCTGCTGTTGATGCTGTATATGGTGGCGATGGCCATGCGCCTTGAGCTGGTTCAGTGGTTCCGAAATGCCATCTTCGCTCAGAGTGAAATGCGGAAATCGGCGGCAAATCTTGGCAATTATGCGACGTCCTCCTGCGGTGTTACGCACACCACCGTTGCGTTGACCCTGTGGTCCAATCGTTTGCGTGGCCGTCAAATGCGGACGCATGGCTTCCACGAGGCGAATGGCTTGCGCATGAGTCGCAACTGCCAACGCACGCTGGACCACGTAGTTGCCAAACGGGTCCATCATCATTTCCCGAATACGTTCGGGATCACTCATCTCGTGCAAATACTGCTCCCTAACTCGGTCCGAGCAGCGTTCCAGACACTTCTCCATAACATTGGAGCTAAACTTTTGAACCGCCAAAACATTGACCTTTCCGACGACACTTTCGCAAACGGCATGAACATCCTCGTCGGGACAAACGTCGAGAACGTACTGAACTACGTAGTTACCATACGCATCCTGCATGAGCTCGAGCGAAAACTCAACAATGCGAAGAATCAACATACTCCGTGCCTCGCCCGACGGAGAATCAAGACAGCGCTGAATGACGCAGCATCCATGCCGATGACGAGCTACGTCTCCCACATTGGCAGCCACAGCATCAAAGACGAACCGCGTGTGCTTGGGGCCAAACTTGAGCAAGATGCGCTGAATGACGTGGTTGCCGTGACTGTCAATGCAGAGCCGAGCGGCCGCAGGTCCCAAAGCTGTAGCCAAAATATCCGCCGCACTTTCTCCATCCGCCTCCACGGGTCGACTCTGCTCATCTAAAGCGCAAAGCTCCACCACCTTTTGAACACTGCGGGTACCATGGAGATTTAAACTCGCATTGACAAGCCTCGGACTAACTGACTTGATGAGCGTAATACGCTCCTCGGCTGTAACCTTTTCCAGCACCTTCTGAAACAAGTAGTTGCCAAACGGATCAATCATAGCTTCACCCCAAAAAGCCAAGCCTTCATTCATAATCATCGTTGCTGCTAATGGACCTTCCTCGTCGAGCGCCTGCTGGACCAAGCGGCAACCGACTTGATCCCTCGATAGTCGACGAACCTGCCCCAAAAGCGCATCAAGCTGCGGACGCTGAGGTGAGGCATACAACAAGGCCAGTGCTGGATCATTGGTGGTAAATGGACTCGACGTGCGCGAGTTGACCGATGCGCTAGAGCGGGCGTTGTCGGGCTGCGTCAATGGAGCTGGCGCAACATCAAGAGTAAACTGATGACTGTGCGAGGTGTTGTGCGCTGTCGTCAATGGCCCACTATCACTTCCATAACTGGCTAAGCGAGGGCGATTGGTGGCAACCAAAGGACTTGCTTGGTAGTTGGTAGTCGGCAACGTCGGCGCCTGCAGTGATACATCCTCGAGAGGTGGAAGCACCATCATGGAGTTGGCATTGCCGTGGTTGGAACTATCGACTGATGCTGTTCCCGTCATCAACTGCGGCACTACCTGAAGCAGCTGCTGCTGCTGAGTCGCCGGCAAGGAAGTATTGCTGACAAAATGATAGGGCTTGCCTGGAAGCTGCATCATTTGCACCGGCTGTAAGACTTGGCCACGGCCATCCGGCGAGGGAACCGCCATGTAGAGCACTTGAGGCTGCGTGTGCTGCGCAATTGGAAGCGTTGGGCTTGATGAATCGTTGTTTTCACTAGCAAAAGAAGCACTGCCGCCATGGTGACTAGGCGTCTCGAACGGACTGCTTCCGCCGGAACTAAATCGCTGCTGCTGTCTCTGCTGCTCCTTGCTAATCGAGTATGGCGATTGATGATGTGTCTGGTGCGAGTCCACCGTTGCCAAACTTGGATGCGATCCTGCTCTCTTTGACATGGAGTAACCGCTGCTAGAGCGTTCATCCTCTTGAGTGTGATGAGGCGACTGCACGCTTCGACCAAGAACATCTGTAAAGACGCTTCCCGTCATGGGCGGCGTTCCATAGCGCTGGTTTCCATATCCTTGACTAGCGCGCGAGTAATGATCGCTGCTATGCGTATATCCGCCTTGACTGCTGCTGGCAAAGGGAGAAACGGACCGACTGGAAGCAGTCGTTCCAGTGGCGGAGCAAACTGACGAGTCACGAGTACGTCCGCGCGAAACTCCGTCCGCGAAACTATTCGCCTTGACGACTGGTCCAAGTGTTTCGCGCAAGTCACTTCCAGATCCGGTATGCATGCGAAAGGACGACTGCGACTCTGACTTTGTCATATTTGTTTCAAGGTGGTGGTGGTGGTGCTGCTGTTGCTGCTGGTCCTTGTAATGGAGGTCAACAAGGTTCGAGTTGCTAAGCTTTAACACTGACTCTCCAAGCGTCTTGGAAGGGTCTTGGGAAAGAAACAAGGCCAAATCGTCATTCTGTTGGTTACTGCTTGAGAGATTAGAAAAGGCTCCATTGCCGCTGTCAGTCGCAGTGAAGTTTCCCCATCCAGTCCCACTGTCGGCTCGAGCAATTGGATCATGGGAGGATCCAAAGCTAGCCGTCGCAGAGTTTCCAAGAGTCACTCCAGCAAGTGCTTCTCCAAGGGAATGGATCTCTGCTCCGTCGCTACCGTTAGCGCTTGTAGGAGCGAATTCCTCATGGCGGTTGCTGCCTTCACGCGTTGCTGCAATGGAAGAGTTAATCATTGATGCTGCCCGCAGAGACGTCTCGATTCCGCTCACTCTCTCGCTCGCTCTTCTTCTATCTCCAGAAGCTTCTGAGCAAGTCAATGGCCAATGATCCTTAAATCGTACAGTACAGCAGAAAGTTTGCAGAAGGACTTATTCAAGAGGCAGTTTATGAAACGAACGAATGACACTTGCTGGCAGACCAATGCAATTTAAATTTGCAACAAAGAGTAAGAAGCTCTCGTTGTTCAATGGAAGATGAACCTCTGAGCAGTATGATACTACAATTCAGTACAAGAAGAGAAAGTCGAAGCAAGCAAGCAAGCAATGAGAGGCAAGAGCCATCCAATGTTTTGGTCGAATGAAATCGGTTCCTTCGTGCCGCGTCGACGTGTTGAAATCCATGACGCCACGCGAGTGAATGTGTCAAGCGCCTGCAGGCCTCGGAGGGAGTCGATTGATGCACGCGTAGAATATGCTGCTACAACCGCTAAATTGACTTGCATGCTCTTTAAACGGCTATACATATGGATGATGAAGGTAATGCTGAAATGTTCTTGGATTCTAATGCTTAATCGTGGAGATGTTAGGCATCACTCGAAAAAGTGAGACGAGCTCATTGGTAGTCGCGAGCCGATTCGAGCGTGCCGCGTTTGCAACGGTCTTGGTGTCGTAACACCACTGAAAGTGTCGGTGTGTTTCGTCCAACTGCTTTCACTGTGGTCTACTATTGCCTCAACGAATAGTTTTCATTTGTATACCACGATTCTTATTATTGCCTTGAGACGAGTTTTCATGAGAAGCTCGACGCCGACCAGCCATGTCCATTCTTCTCGTCGACCCAAATCAGCATCGAGACCATACCTTACGGATCATACGTCTCCCCAAGACAATGACGCTCACGGCTGGTCGGAGAGCAGTTACAATCAATGCATCAGCAATTTATACGAGAAAGCTTCATCATGTAAAGGGACCTCCAATCCAAGCAACTCTATCGTCGTCGTCTCATTCATCCGCCGTCACGTCAGTCACCTTTTCACATGTGAATTTCCAAACCGGTAGCAAGTTAGCACAAAGGCGAACTTTCTTTACTCGAATACAATCGGTTGTTCGAACTATACTAGTTGGCGACGACTTTGAGAATCCCAAAAAGTTGCTCGAGCGACAGTATATTTACTTGTCCTTGCTAGCACTTGAGTATCGACGCCTTTGTCGACTTGCATCTGCGAACTCACTGTCAACAAACCAATTAGCGCATGACCAAGACAAGGATGCGCTATACGAAGCTGCTATTGAGAAACTTGACGAAAGGAGGCTAGACGAAATGTCAAATGAACGATTGCGCATTGAGTTGCAGGACGCCATTCATCCGCAAGTTGTCGAAATCATTCATACCTTTCGTCAAGTTGATTCGAAATTATTTCCGTGTACTAATACCCAACTCAACCATTCGAACGGCTTGGATCCTTTTTGGGGAATGGACTCGGGGTCCTTTATCGCTATTTTGGAGCAAGAACTTGCCGACTTGCAAGACCAAATGGCTACCGCTACGGACTCATGCTCGCCCTCGTTGACAGGCTTCCTGACCACCAAGCAAGAGGCCATTACTTTGCTACTCCTCTTCCTCACTAGAGGAGAAACGCAAGCACATCGGAATGACCCTTTTGGTAACGATACGTCCACTCTTGCGCCATCGAGTCTACAGCTCATGCGCAAGTATCAAACTATTAACCTGGTTCGGTCCGCTTGTATTCGCCGTCGAATTGGTTACTCCATCTTGTCGTTGCGATCATCCATTCCAAATGCTGGTCGAGGAGTCTTCGTGGATGGAAGTGCCCTGACAGGATCGATTGTTTCATTCCAGCCTGGAGATGCTTGGCCAAAGGAGCATCTGCTGACTACAGCACCGGAGGTGATGGCACATTTTGCCGAGGAGGATGAACATTGCTTCATTTCGCTTCGGTTCGATGACTTTATCATCGATTCGAGGCAATCACCAGTAACTGTACTAGTTGGAAACGCAAGTGGATGCAATCCGTGGGCGCTCGGTCACATGGTGAACCATCCCTTGCACAAAACACGGCCTAATTGTTTAACGACCATGATTGATTTTTCGGAACGAATGTTCCATGACCTGGAGTCGGACGCAGCAGGCGAATGTCAGTCACACGCTTACATGAAATACTTACCCAACGCGTACGCAAGGCAGCCAAGTTGGAAGAGTCGGGCATTCTACAATGAGCCCATTGTCATGCACGGTCTGTGCTTGGTTGCCCGTCGCGACATTTGCGACGAAGAACTATTTTACGATTATCGACTGCAATCCAACGAGACACCTGACTGGTACAGTGTGGCCGATTCGGGAATTATGGAACAGGAGCAAGTGGTTTTCTTTCGTGACGATTGAAAGGAAGATAAATCATAATTTAATGTAATTATGTAGCCGCCTCCACTTGGCGCTGCATACAGTTGACTGCTTATAAGTTTACAGTATCACTATATAATGGTTACGGGTCCTTGCGAACTGACAAAGGCGCCAACCAACACCAACGGCCGTTGCCGCGAGACATGTCCTCATCGTCCACGGTCGGATCATGCCAACCTGCAATTTCCTTCCATAGTCGACTCACGGCCGTAAAGGTCGCTGGATCGTAGTTTCGCAATTGACCACACGTAAACGGGTAAAACTTGTTGCACATGCGCTGTTCCTTTGTATGAAGAAACATTCTCTGCAGAAACGATTCAATGGGCGAGTGCGTTTTGTGGCTACAATTCTTCTCAAAAGACTCAGCATGTTCGGGCATTTGGCCGCGGACCCTTTCAATGACCGTAGGTTCCATCAGTGGCGGCGTACAGCAAAGTAGCTCGGATTCATTCTCCTGGTCGAGCTCACGATATCCCTTGCTCCAGTATGCAACCGACATCTCGCTAAAAAATTCCTTACAGTCTACCATCGCGTATGCTAAATCACAATCCTCGTCCTTTCCTGCCCAGTCTCGTCGACGAACGTTAGCGTATAGACCAGACGCCCGCGCCGTTTCGTACGCCTCCATGACAGGCTTGTTTTCAAGGCCATCAGCCAGTGCAAACTGATGAATTAGATGGCAGAGTTCATGCAGTACCAAGCCACACCCATTCCAATGCAGCCGCATCCGTCGGTAATCGTAACAATTGTAAATTTCTATTTCATACGTCTTGTCGAGACGATCATGCGCCCACGCCAGCCACCCAGGATGATGATGCGCGGTCGTGTGGTTGACAACCATGGGAGAATTGCGCGGTCCATACTGATAGGACGAATTCACCCAAACGCGAGTTCGTCGTATCAGGCGGTGCAGATTCCTCGGAAGTAAGTTCAAACAATCCATCAAGTCGGACTCTAGGTCACCAAGCACTGATGGGCACTGCGAAAAGACATTGGGAGCGCAATAGACTGTCACACCGCACTCAAGTTGCACCGAAAAATATGGATTTGTCGAATTGTCAATGATTTCGGTGTATTCGTGCATGCCGTCGCAGAGAATATGCTCATGGTCAAACCGAGGATCCTCATTGGCTTGCATGGCACTCTCATCGGGTGATCTCATTTGCGTGAGGTGTTGCATAGCTGCATCCTCAGTGAGCACCGACGACGGAAGGCGAAGGTTGGCAAGTTGTAGCAGACTTTTTTTGAGACTACCAACTTCACCACCGTCGCCATCTTTGTTGACGTCTATATCTGATTGATCATCATCATCGTCATCGGAGCTGGACGAGTCAAGTATCCCAAATCGATTCTGCATGGAGACTTGTTGTGGAGCACTTTCATTGTCTGCATCGTCCGACGACGAGATACTTGCGACGTCGTGCTCGCCCTCTCCAGCATTATTGACGCCTCCATCTCCATTCTCCACATTTTCTACCTCGAGCTCAACCGTTTCTTTTCTTTCACGTGTTTTTGCAGCATTCTCTCGCATAATTGATGCATGCAAGGAACAGTTCGCAGCCACGTATCGGTTGGCTTCTGCAATACTTTTTGCTTGTCGAACTCGGACGCCGATCTTGTTATCATCCAACAACCCTTGCTTTCTACACTCCTTCATAATCCAAAGTCGTCGATTGTTCAATGAAATATAGCAAGGCTCGTCTCCGCCATTCTCTGCCGTTCCTGCAATCACTTGCATAGGAGGAAGATTGGATGGATGCAGTCTTCCGTCGAGTATAGACTGCAGCGTTTCCTTAAGACTCCGCCCGCAACCTGAAAATACGGGACGAATTCGACTATGCTGAAACCGAAGCAGGTCAGGATCCATCAAGACAAGTTCGTCAAGAGTCGTTTTCTTTTGCTTTGATGGTGCCATGGTGGCGGATAGCGGTGTCCAAGAATGGATCGTGCCAATTCTCAACGATACATGCGTCGAAATTCGTTTAATGAATAATGAATAAGAAACGATTTGAGTCTAGCAGGTGTAGCTTTTATTTCAAATTGTTCCCATTTCGCTGCAGCGCTTCCTGGTTGGCTTCTCAAGTCCCTCGTCGAAATCTCGCATGTATCGATGTTGTTGCCTTGATGCGATTTCATTCTTCTTGTCGTACCGGTACAAACTACGACGCGCAAGTACGCCCCGTCGTAGCCCCGTCATCTGCCTGCCAGTAGAAGGTGCCACTGGAGCACCACTTTACCATCCTATGAGCACCTGCATGCAAAATTTTGTCCCATGTGTTCATTTGGCGTGGTAAACCCCTCCATGGCATCCAAGAAGCGCAGTGACGGCGAGAAGGAAGCACCTTCCAAGCGCCGGTAGAAGGGCCATCGGCCTAGAAGGCGCCACTGGTGCACCAATGGAGCATCCAATGAGCACCTGCATGGCCAAACCCTTGTCCTGTATGTTCATTTGGCGTGGTGAAACCCCTCCATGGCATCTGTGTAGCTCCGTGACGACGAAAAGGAAAAATCTTCTGAACTCCCCTTGAAGGGCCTTTGGCCTAGAAGGCGCCACTGGTGCACCAATGGAGCATCCTATGATTAACTGCATGGCCAAACCCTTGCTTGTATGTTCATTTGGCGTGGCGAAACCCCTCCATGGCATCCGCGTAGCTCAGTGATGGCGAGAAGGAAAATCTATCTGAGCGCCAGTTGAAAAGCCATCTGCCTAGAAGGCGCCACTGGTGCACCAATGGAGCATCCTATGAGCACCTGCATGGCCAAACCCTTGTCCCATATGTTCATTTGGTGTGGTGAAAACCATCCACGGCATCCAAGTAGCTCAGTGGAAGCGAGAAGGAAAAGCCTTCTGAGTGCCCCTTGAAGGGCCATCTGCCTAGAAGGCGCCACTGGTGCACCAATGGAGCATCCAATGAGCACCTGCATGGCCAAACCCTTGTCCCATATGTTCATTTGGCGTGGTGAAACCCCTACATGGCATTCAAGTAGCTCAGTGACGGTGAGAAGGAAAATCCTTCTGAGCGCCAGTTGAAGGGCCATCTGTCTCGAAGACACCACTGGTGCACCAATGGAGCATTAAATGAGCACCTGCATGGCCAAACCTTTGGTCCAAGCCTACCATCTTGTAGCGCAGCCTGAATAATGATGTTGGCACCATTCTGGTGTATTTTGGGCACCTACAGGGCTTGCTGTAGGGGCGTTTGAATGTCACGGCATCGGCAGGCTGAGACTGGTGACAAGTTGTCACCAAATACATTGCCATCCCCTGAGACACCATCCAAGCCTACCATCTTGTAGCTCAGCCTAAACAATAATGTTGGCACCATTCTGGTGTATGTTGGGCACCTACAGGGCTTGCTGTAGGGGCGTTTGAATGTCACGACATCTGCGGGCTGAGACAGGTGACAAGTTGTCACCAAATACATTGCCATCTCCTGAACACCAGCCAAGCCTACCATGTTGTAGCGCAGCCTGATTAATGATGTTGGCACCATTCTGGTGTATTTTAGGCACCTACAGGGCTTGCTGTAGGGGCGTTTGAATGTCACGGCATCGGCAGGCTGAGACTGGTGACAAGTTGTCACCAAATACAATGCCATCCCCTGAGACACCAGCCAAGCCTACCATCTTGTAGCGCAGCCTTAAAAATAATGTTGGCACCATTCTGGTGTATTTTGGGCACCTACAGGGCTTGCTGTAGGGGCATTTGAATGTCACGGCATCTGCGGGCTGAGACTGGTGACAAGTTGTCACCAAATACATTGCCATGCCCTGAGACACCAGCCAAGACTGCCATCTTGTAGCGCAGCCTGATTAATGATGTTGGCACCATTTGGGTGTATTTTGGGCACCTACAGGGCTTGCTGTAGGGGCGTTTGAATGTCACAGCATCTGCGGGCTGAGACTGGTGACAAGTTGTCACCAAATACATTGCCATCCCCTGAGACACCAGCCAAGCATACCATCTTGTAGCGCAGCCTGATTAATGTTGTTGGTACCATTTGGGAGTATTTTGGGCACCTACAGGGCTTGCTGTAGGGGCGTTTGAATGTCACGGCATCTGCGGGCTGAGACTGGTGACAAGTTGTCACCAAATACATTGCCATCCCCTGAGACACCAGCCAAGACTACCATCTTGTAGCGCAGCCTGATTAATGATGTTGGCACCATTCTGGTGTATTTTGGGCACCTACAGGGCTTGCTGTAGGGGCGTTTGAATGTCACGGCATCGGCAGGCTGAGACTGGTGACAAGTTGTCACCAAATACAATGCCATCCCCTGAGACACCAGCCAAGCCTACCATCTTGTAGCGCAGCCTTAAAAATAATGTTGGCACCATTCTGGTGTATTTTGGGCACCTACAGGGCTTGCTGTAGGGGCATTTGAATGTCACGGCATCTGCGGGCTGAGACTGGTGACAAGTTGTCACCAAATACATTGCCATGCCCTGAGACACCAGCCAAGACTGCCATCTTGTAGCGCAGCCTGATTAATGATGTTGGCACCATTTGGGTGTATTTTGGGCACCTACAGGGCTTGCTGTAGGGGCGTTTGAATGTCAAAGCATCTGCGGGCTGAGACTGGTGACAAGTTGTCACCAAATACATTGCCATCCCCTGAGACACCAGCCAAGCATACCATCTTGTAGCGCAGCCTGATTAATGTTGTTGGTACCATTTGGGAGTATTTTGGGCACCTACAGGGCTTGCTGTAGGGGCGTTTGAATGTCACGGCATCTGCAGGCTGAGACTGGTGACAAGTTGTCACCAAATACATTGCCATCCCCTGAGACACCAGCCAAGACTACCATCTTGTAACGCAGCCTGATTAATGATGTTGGCACCATTTGGGAGTATTTTGGGCACCTACAGGGCTTGCTGTAGGGGCGTTTGAATGTAACAGCATCTGCGGGCTGAGACTGGTGACAAGTTGTCACCAAATACATTGCCATCCCCTGAGACACCAGCCAAGCCTACCATGTTGTAGCGCATCCTGAATAAGGATTAGGGACCATTCTTATGTATTTTGGGCACCTACAGGGCTTGTTGTAGGGGCGTTTGAATGTCACGGCATCTGTGGGCTAAGACTGGTGACAAGTTGTCACCAAATACATTGCCATCCCCTGAGACACCAGCCAAGCATACCATCTTGTAGCGCAGCCGGAATAAGGATGTTGGCACCATTTGGGAGTATTTTGGGCACCTACAGGGCTTGCTGTAGGGGCATTTGAATGTCACGGCATCTGCAGGCTGAGACTGGTGACAAGTTGTCACCGAATACATTGCCATCCCCTGAGACACCAGTCAAGCCAACTATCTTGTAGCGCAGCCGGAATAAGGATGTTGGCACCATTCTGGTGTATTTTAGGCACCTACAGGGCTTGCTGTAGGGGCGTTTGTGACCTTGGATCATGCCCCAAGCCACTTTACAAAGAGATTGTGGGGATCTGATGTTTGCCACTGCTAGGGTAGGCAGTCACATAGTACCTGCTAACTGAAGCTGCTGACCTGAAGGCAAAAGGCAAGCAGAAGGCTGATGCGCAAAACAAATTACCAAGAAGGTATGTCTTGTGCCCTCGGATCATGCACAGTGGCTGTACGCATAGAGTGTGTGGGCACTTCATGTTTGCCACTGCTAGGTTGGTGTTCGGCAGTTGGGTAGTACATACCAGCAACTTCTGCGGATCTGGAAGCAGGCAACATGCAGGAGGCAAATGCACAAAGATAATGCGCTATACAATATCCATTTGTGACCTTGGATCATGCCCCAAGCCAGTTTACAAAGAGATTGTGGGGATCTGATGTTTGCCACTGCTAGGGTAGGCAGTCACATAGTACCTGCTAACTGAAGCTGCTGACCTGAAGGCAAAAGGCAAGCAGGAGGCTGATGCGCAAAACAAATTCACCAAGAAGGTTTGTCTTGTGCCCTCGGATCATGCACAGTGGCTGTACGCATAGAGTGTGGGGCACTTCATGTTTGCCACTGCTAGGTTGGTGTTTGGCAGTTGGGTAGTACATACCACTTCTGCGGATCTGGAAGCAGGCAACATGCAGGAGGCAAATGCACAAAGTGAATGCACTATACAATATCCATTTGTGACCTTGGATCATGCCCCAAGCCAGTTTACAAAGAGATTGTGGGGATCTGATGTTTGCCACTGCTAGGGTAGGCAGTCACATAGTACCTGCTAACTGAAGCTGCTGACCTGAAGGCAAAAGGCAAGCAGGAGGCTGATGCGCAAAACAAATTCACCAAGGAGGTATGTCTTGTGCCCTCGGATCATGCACAGTGGCTGTACGCATAGAGTGTGTGGGCACTTCATGTTTGGCACTGCTAGGTTGGTGTTCGGCAGTTGGGTAGTACATACCAGCAACTTCTGCGGATCTGGAAGCAGGCAACATGCAGGAGGCAAATGCACAAAGTGAATGCACTATACAATATCCATTTGTGACCTTGGATCATGCCCCAAGCCAGTTTACAAAGAGATTGTGGGGATCTGATGTTTGCCACTGCTAGGGTAGGCAGTCACATAGTACCTGCTAACTGAAGCTGCTGACCTGAAGGCAATAGGCAAGCAGGAGGCTGATGCGCAAAACAAATTCACCAAGGAGGTATGCCTTGTGCCCTTGGATCATGCACAGTAGCTGTACGCATAGAGTGTGTGGGCACTTCATGTTTGCCACTGCTAGGTTGGTGTTCGGCAGTTGGGTAGTACATACCAGCAACTTCTGCGGATCTGGAAGCAGGCAACATGCAGGAGGCAGATGCACAAAGTGAATGCACTATACAATATCCATTTGTGACCTTGGATCATGCCCCAAGCCAGTTTACAAAGAGATTGTGGGGATCTGATGTTTGCCACTGCTAGGGTAGGCAGTCACATAGTACCTGCTAACTGAAGCTGCTGACCTGAAGGCAAAAGGCAAGCAGGAGGCTGATGCGCAAAACAAATTCACCAAGGAGGTATGTCTTGTGCCCTTGGATCATGCTCTGTGGCTGTACGCATAGAGTGTGTGGGCACTTCATGTTTGCCACTGCTAGGTTGGTGTTCGGCAGTTGGGTAGTACATACCAGCAACTTCTGCAGATCTGGAAGCAGGCAACATGCAGGAGGCAAATGCACAAAGTGAATGCACTATACAATATCCATTTGTGACCTTGGATCATGCCCCAAGCCAGTTTACAAAGAGATTGTGGGGATCTGATGTTTGCCACTGCTAGGGTAGGCAGTCACATAGTACCTGCTAATTGAAGCTGCTGACCTGAAGGCAAAAGGCAAGCAGGAGGCTGATGCGCAAAACAAATTCACCAAGAAGGTATGTCTTGTGCCCTCGGATCATGCACAGTGGCTGTACGCATAGAGTGTGTGGGCACTTCATGTTTGCCACTGCTAGGTTGGTGTTCGGCAGTGGTGGTTGGTGTACATACCAGCAAGTGAAGCAGGCACCATGCAGGAGGCAAATGCACAAAGTGAATGCACTATACAATATCAATTTGTGATCTTGGATCATGCCCCAAGCCAGTTTACAAAGAGATTGTGGGAATCTGGTGTTTGCCACTGCTAGGGTAGGCAGTCACATAGTACCTGCTAACTGAAGCTGCTGACCTGGACGCAAAAGGCAAGCAGGAGGCTGATGCGCAAAACAAATTCACCAAGGAGGTATGTCTTGTGCCCTTGGATCATGCACAGTGGCTGTACGCATAGAGTGTGTGGGCACTTCATGTTTGCCACTGCTAGGTTGGTGTTCGGCAGTTGGGTAGTACATACCAGCAACTTCTGCGGATCTGGAAGCAGGCAACATGCAGGAGGCAAATGCACAAAGTGAATGCACTATACAATATCCATTTGTGACCTTGGATCATGCCCCAAGCCAGTTTACAAAGAGATTGTGGGGATCTGATGTTTGCCACTGCTAGGGTAGGCAGTCACATAGTACCTGCTAAATGAAGCTGCTGACCTGAAGGCAAATGGCAAGCAGGAGGCTGATGCGCAAAACAAATTCACCAAGGAGGTGTGTCTTGTGCCCTCAGATCATGCACAGTGGCTGTACGCATAGAGTGTGTGGGCACTTCATGTTTGCCACTGCTAGGTTGGTGTTCGGCAGTTGGGTAGAACATACCAGCAACTTCTGCGGATCTGGAAGCAGGCAACATGCAGGAGGCAAATGCACAAAGTGAATGCACTATACAATATCCATTTGTGACCTTGGATCATGCCCCAAGCCAGTTTACAAAGAGATTGTGGGGATCTGATGTTTGCCACTGCTAGGGTAGGCAGTCACATAGTACCTGCTAACTGAAGCTGCTGACCTGAAGGCAAAGGGCAAGCAGGAGGCTGATGCGCAAAACAAATTCACCAAGGAGGTATGTCTTGTGCCCTCGGATCATGCACAGTGGCTGTACGCATAGAGTGTGTGGGCACTTCATGTTTGCCACTGCTAGGTTGGTGTTCGGCAGTTGGGTAGTACATACCAGCAACTTCTGCGGATCTGGAAGCAGGCAACATGCAGGAGGCAAATGCACAAAGTGAATGCACTATACAATATCCATTTGTGACCTTGGATCATGCCCCAAGCCAGTTTACAAAGAGATTGTGGGGATCTGATGTTTGCCACTGCTAGGGTAGGCAGTCACATAGTACCTGCTAACTGAAGCTGCTGACCTGAAGGCAAAAGGCAAGCAGGAGGCTGATGCGCAAAACAAATTCACCAAGGAGGTATGTCTTGTGCCCTTGGATCATGCACAGTGGCTGTACGCATAGAGTGTGTGGGCACTTCATGTTTGCCACTGCTAGGTTGGTGTTCGGCAGTTGGGTAGTACATACCAGCAACTTCTGTGGATCTGGAAGCAGGCAACATGCAGGAGGCAAATGCACAAAGTGAATGCACTATACAATATCCATTTGTGACCTTGGATCATGCCCCAAGCCAGTTTACAAAGAGATTGTGGGGATCTGATGTTTGCCACTGCTAGGGTAGGCAGTCACATAGTACCTGCTAACTGAAGCTGCTGACCTGAAGGCAAAAGGCAAGCAGGAGGCTGATGCGCAAAACAAATTCACCAAGGAGGTATGTCTTGTGCCCTCGGATCATGCACAGTGGCTGTACGCATAGAGTGTGTGGGCACTTCATGTTTGCCACTGCTAGGTTGGTGTTCGGCAGTTGGGTAGTACATACCAGCAACTTCTGCGGATCTGGAAGCAGGCAACATGCAGGAGGCAAATGCACAAAGTGAATGCACTATACAATATCCATTTGTGACCTTGGATCATGCCCCAAGCCAGTTTACAAAGAGATTGTGGGGATCTGATGTTTGCCACTGCTAGGGTAGGCAGTCACATAGTACCTGCTAACTGAAGCTGCTGACCTGAAGGCAAAAGGCAAGCAGGAGGCTGATGCGCAAAACAAATTCACCAAGGAGGTATGTCTTGTGCCCTCGGATCATGCACAGTGGCTGTACGCATAGAGTGTGTGGGCACTTCATGTTTGCCACTGCTAGGTTGGTGTTCGGCAGTTGGGTAGTACATACCAGCAACTTCTGCGGATCTGGAAGCAGGCAACATGCAGGAGGCAAATGCACAAAGTGAATGCACTATACAATATCCATTTGTGACCTTGGATCATGCCCCAAGCCAGTTTACAAAGAGATTGTGGGGATCTGATGTTTGCCACTGCTAGGGTAGGCAGTCACATAGTACCTGCTAACTGAAGCTGCTGACCTGAAGGCAAAAGGCAAGCAGGAGGCTGATGCGCAAAACAAATTCACCAAGGAGGTATGTCTTGTGCCCTCGGATCATGCACAGTGGCTGTACGCATAGAGTGTGTGGGCACTTCATGTTTGCCACTGCTAGGTTGGTGTTCGGCAGTTGGGTAGTACATACCAGCAACTTCTGCGGATCTGGAAGCAGGCAACATGCAGGAGGCAAATGCACAAAGTGAATGCACTATACAATATCCATTTGTGACCTTGGATCATGCCCCAAGCCAGTTTACAAAGAGATTGTGGGGATCTGATGTTTGCCACTGCTAGGGTAGGCAGTCACATAGTACCTGCTAACTGAAGCTGCTGACCTGAAGGCAAAAGGCAAGCAGGAGGCTGATGCGCAAAACAAATTCACCAAGGAGGTATGTCTTGTGCCCTCGGATCATGCACAGTGGCTGTACGCATAGAGTGTGTGGGCACTTCATGTTTGCCACTGCTAGGTTGGTGTTCGGCAGTTGGGTAGTACATACCAGCAACTTCTGCGGATCTGGAAGCAGGCAACATGCAGGAGGCAAATGCACAAAGTGAATGCACTATACAATATCCATTTGTGACCTTGGATCATGCCCCAAGCCAGTTTACAAAGAGATTGTGGGGATCTGATGTTTGCCACTGCTAGGGTAGGCAGTCACATAGTACCTGCTAACTGAAGCTGCTGACCTGAAGGCAAAAGGCAAGCAGGAGGCTGATGCGCAAAACAAATTCACCAAGGAGGTATGTCTTGTGCCCTCGGATCATGCACAGTGGCTGTACGCATAGAGTGTGTGGGCACTTCATGTTTGCCACTGCTAGGTTGGTGTTCGGCAGTTGGGTAGTACATACCAGCAACTTCTGCGGATCTGGAAGCAGGCAACATGCAGGAGGCAAATGCACAAAGTGAATGCACTATACAATATCCATTTGTGACCTTGGATCATGCCCCAAGCCAGTTTACAAAGAGATTGTGGGGATCTGATGTTTGCCACTGCTAGGGTAGGCAGTCACATAGTACCTGCTAACTGAAGCTGCTGACCTGAAGGCAAAAGGCAAGCAGGAGGCTGATGCGCAAAACAAATTCACCAAGGAGGTATGTCTTGTGCCCTCGGATCATGCACAGTGGCTGTACGCATAGAGTGTGTGGGCACTTCATGTTTGCCACTGCTAGGTTGGTGTTCGGCAGTTGGGTAGTACATACCAGCAACTTCTGCGGATCTGGAAGCAGGCAACATGCAGGAGGCAAATGCACAAAGTGAATGCACTATACAATATCCATTTGTGACCTTGGATCATGCCCCAAGCCAGTTTACAAAGAGATTGTGGGGATCTGATGTTTGCCACTGCTAGGGTAGGCAGTCACATAGTACCTGCTAACTGAAGCTGCTGACCTGAAGGCAAAAGGCAAGCAGGAGGCTGATGCGCAAAACAAATTCACCAAGGAGGTATGTCTTGTGCCCTCGGATCATGCACAGTGGCTGTACGCATAGAGTGTGTGGGCACTTCATGTTTGCCACTGCTAGGTTGGTGTTCGGCAGTTGGGTAGTACATACCAGCAACTTCTGCGGATCTGGAAGCAGGCAACATGCAGGAGGCAAATGCACAAAGTGAATGCACTATACAATATCCATTTGTGACCTTGGATCATGCCCCAAGCCAGTTTACAAAGAGATTGTGGGGATCTGATGTTTGCCACTGCTAGGGTAGGCAGTCACATAGTACCTGCTAACTGAAGCTGCTGACCTGAAGGCAAAAGGCAAGCAGGAGGCTGATGCGCAAAACAAATTCACCAAGGAGGTATGTCTTGTGCCCTCGGATCATGCACAGTGGCTGTACGCATAGAGTGTGTGGGCACTTCATGTTTGCCACTGCTAGGTTGGTGTTCGGCAGTTGGGTAGTACATACCAGCAACTTCTGCGGATCTGGAAGCAGGCAACATGCAGGAGGCAAATGCACAAAGTGAATGCACTATACAATATCCATTTGTGACCTTGGATCATGCCCCAAGCCAGTTTACAAAGAGATTGTGGGGATCTGATGTTTGCCACTGCTAGGGTAGGCAGTCACATAGTACCTGCTAACTGAAGCTGCTGACCTGAAGGCAAAAGGCAAGCAGGAGGCTGATGCGCAAAACAAATTCACCAAGGAGGTATGTCTTGTGCCCTCGGATCATGCACAGTGGCTGTACGCATAGAGTGTGTGGGCACTTCATGTTTGCCACTGCTAGGTTGGTGTTCGGCAGTTGGGTAGTACATACCAGCAACTTCTGCGGATCTGGAAGCAGGCAACATGCAGGAGGCAAATGCACAAAGTGAATGCACTATACAATATCCATTTGTGACCTTGGATCATGCCCCAAGCCAGTTTACAAAGAGATTGTGGGGATCTGATGTTTGCCACTGCTAGGGTAGGCAGTCACATAGTACCTGCTAACTGAAGCTGCTGACCTGAAGGCAAAAGGCAAGCAGGAGGCTGATGCGCAAAACAAATTCACCAAGGAGGTATGTCTTGTGCCCTCGGATCATGCACAGTGGCTGTACGCATAGAGTGTGTGGGCACTTCATGTTTGCCACTGCTAGGTTGGTGTTCGGCAGTTGGGTAGTACATACCAGCAACTTCTGCGGATCTGGAAGCAGGCAACATGCAGGAGGCAAATGCACAAAGTGAATGCACTATACAATATCCATTTGTGACCTTGGATCATGCCCCAAGCCAGTTTACAAAGAGATTGTGGGGATCTGATGTTTGCCACTGCTAGGGTAGGCAGTCACATAGTACCTGCTAACTGAAGCTGCTGACCTGAAGGCAAAAGGCAAGCAGGAGGCTGATGCGCAAAACAAATTCACCAAGGAGGTATGTCTTGTGCCCTCGGATCATGCACAGTGGCTGTACGCATAGAGTGTGTGGGCACTTCATGTTTGCCACTGCTAGGTTGGTGTTCGGCAGTTGGGTAGTACATACCAGCAACTTCTGCGGATCTGGAAGCAGGCAACATGCAGGAGGCAAATGCACAAAGTGAATGCACTATACAATATCCATTTGTGACCTTGGATCATGCCCCAAGCCAGTTTACAAAGAGATTGTGGGGATCTGATGTTTGCCACTGCTAGGGTAGGCAGTCACATAGTACCTGCTAACTGAAGCTGCTGACCTGAAGGCAAAAGGCAAGCAGGAGGCTGATGCGCAAAACAAATTCACCAAGGAGGTATGTCTTGTGCCCTCGGATCATGCACAGTGGCTGTACGCATAGAGTGTGTGGGCACTTCATGTTTGCCACTGCTAGGTTGGTGTTCGGCAGTTGGGTAGTACATACCAGCAACTTCTGCGGATCTGGAAGCAGGCAACATGCAGGAGGCAAATGCACAAAGTGAATGCACTATACAATATCCATTTGTGACCTTGGATCATGCCCCAAGCCAGTTTACAAAGAGATTGTGGGGATCTGATGTTTGCCACTGCTAGGGTAGGCAGTCACAGAACCTGCTAACTGAAGCGGCTGGGGGGGGAAACCTGAAGGCAAAAGGCAAGCAGGAGGCTGATGCGCAAAACAAATTCACCAAGGAGGTATGTCTTGTGCCCTCGGATCATGCACAGTGGCTGTACGCATAGAGTGTGTGGGCACTTCATGTTTGCCACTGCTAGGTTGGTGTTCGGCAGTTGGGTAGTACATACCAGCAACTTCTGCGGATCTGGAAGCAGGCAACATGCAGGAGGCAAATGCACAAAGTGAATGCACTATACAATATCCATTTGTGACCTTGGATCATGCCCCAAGCCAGTTTACAAAGAGATTGTGGGGATCTGATGTTTGCCACTGCTAGGGTAGGCAGTCACATAGTACCTGCTAACTGAAGCTGCTGACCTGAAGGCAAAAGGCAAGCAGGAGGCTGATGCGCAAAACAAATTCACCAAGGAGGTATGTCTTGTGCCCTTGGATCATGCACAGTGGCTGTACGCATAGAGTGTGTGGGCACTTCATGTTTGCCACTGCTAGGTTGGTGTTCGGCAGTTGGGTAGTACATACCAGCAACTTCTGCGGATCTGGAAGCAGGCAACATGCAGGAGGCAAATGCACAAAGTGAATGCACTATACAATATCCATTTGTGACCTTGGATCATGCCCCAAGCCAGTTTACAAAGAGATTGTGGGGATCTGATGTTTGCCACTGCTAGGGTAGGCAGTCACATAGTACCTGCTAAAGAAGCTGCTGACCTGAAGGCAAAAGGCAAGCAGGAGGCTGATGCGCAAAACAAATTCACCAAGGAGGTACGTCTTGTGCCCTCTGATCATGCACAGTGGCTGTACGCATAGAGTGTGTGGGCACTTCATGTTTGCCACTGCTAGGTTGGTGTTCGGCAGTTGGGTAGTACATACCAGCAACTTCTGCGGATCTGGAAGCAGGCAACATGCAGGAGGCAAATGCACAAAGTGAATGCACTATACAATATCCATTTGTGACCTTGGATCATGCCCCAAGCCAGTTTACAAAGAGATTGTGGGGATCTGATGTTTGCCACTGCTAGGGTAGGCAGTCACATCGTACCTGCTAACTGAAGCTGCTGACCTGATGGCAAGAGGCAAGCAGGAGGCTGATGCGCAAAACAAATTCACCAAGGAGGTATGTCTTGTGCCCTTGGATCATGCACAGTGGCTGTACGCATAAGTTTTGTGTGGGCACTTCATGTTTGCCACTGCTAGGTTGGTGTTCGGCAGTTGGGTAGTACATACCAGCAACTTCTGCGGATCTGGAAGCAGGCAACATGCAGGAGGCAAATGCACAAAGTGAATGCACTATACAATATCCATTTGTGACCTTGGATCATGCCCCAAGCCAGTTTACAAAGAGATTGTGGGGATCTGATGTTTGCCACTGCTAGGGTAGGCAGTCACATAGTACCTGCTAAAGAAGCTGCTGACCTGAAGGCAAAAGGCAAGTAGGAGGCTGATGCGCAAAACGAATTCACCAAGGAGGTACGTCTTGTGCCCTCTGATCATGCACAGTGGCTGTACGCATAGAGTGTGTGGGCACTTCATGTTTGCCACTGCTAGGTTGTTGTTTGGCAGTTGGGTAGTACATACCAGCAACTTCTGCGGATCTGGAAGCAGGCAACATGCAGGAGGCAAATGCACAAATTGAATGCACTATACAATATCCATTTGTGACCTTGGATCATGCCCCAAGCCAGTTTACAAAGAGATTGTGGGGATCTGATGTTTGCCACTGCTAGGGTAGGCAGTCACATCGTACCTGCTAACTGAAGCTGCTGACCTGATGGCAAGAGGCAAGCAGGAGGCTGATGCGCAAAACAAATTCACCAAGGAGGTATGTCTTGTGCCCTCGGATCATGCACAGTGGCTGTACGCATAGAGTGTGTGGGCACTTCATGTTTGCCACTGCTAGGTTGGTGTTCGGCAGTTGGGTAGTACATACCAGCAACTTCTGCGGATCTGGAAGCAGGCACCATGCAGGAGGCAATTGCACAAAGTGAATGCACTATACAATATCCATTTGTGACCTTGGATCATGCCCCAAGCCAGTTTACAAAGAGATTGTGGGGATCTGATGTTTGCCCCTGCTAGGGTAGGCAGTCACATAGTACCTGCTAACTGAAGCTGCTGACCTGAAGGCAAAAGGCAAGCAGGAGGCTGATGCGCAAAACAAATTCACCAAGGAGGTATGTCTTGTGCCCTCGGATCATGCACAGTGGCGGTACGCATAAGTTTTGTGTGGGCACTTCATGTTTGCCACTGCTAGGTTGGTGTTCGGCAGTTGGGTAGTACATACCAGCAACTTCTGCGGATCTGGAAGCAGGCAACATGCAGGAGGCAAATGCACAAAGTGAATGCACTGTACAATATCCATTTGTGACCTTGGATCATGCCCCATGCCAGTTAACAAAGAGATTGTGGGGATCTGATGTTTGCCACTGCTAGGGTAGGCAGTCACATAGTACCTGCTAACTGAAGCTGCTGACCTGAAGGCAAAAGGCAAGCAGGAGGCTGATGCGCAAAACAAATTCACCAAGGAGGTATGTCTTGTGCCCTCGGATCATGCACAGTGGCTGTACGCATAGAGTGTGTGGGCACTTCATGTTTGCCACTGCTAGGTTGGTGTTCGGCAGTTGGGTAGTACATACCAGCAACTTCTGCGGATCTGGAAGCAGGCAACATGCAGGAGGCAAATGCACAAAGTGAATGCACTATACAATATCCATTTGTGACCTTGGATCATGCCCCAAGCCAGTTTACAAAGAGATTGTGGGGATCTGATGTTTGCCACTGCTAGGGTAGGCAGTCACATAGTACCTGCTAACTGAAGCTGCTGACCTGAAGGCAAAAGGCAAGCAGGAGGCTGATGCGCAAAACAAATTCACCAAGGAGGTATGTCTTGTGCCCTCGGATCATGCACAGTGGCTGTACGCATAAGTTTTGTGTGGGCACTTCATGTTTGCCACTGCTAGGTTGGTGTTCGGCAGTTGGGTAGTACATACCAGCAACTTCTGCGGATCTGGAAGCAGGCAACATGCAGGAGGCAAATGCACAAAGTGAATGCACTATACAATATCCATTTGTGACCTTGGATCATGCCCCAAGCCAGTTTACAAAGAGATTGTGGGGATCTGATGTTTGCCACTGCTAGGGTAGGCAGTCACATAGTACCTGCTAACTGAAGCTGCTGACCTGAAGGCAAAAGGCAAGCAGGAGGCTGATGCGCAAAACAAATTCACCAAGGAGGTATGTCTTGCGCCCTCGGATCATGCACAGTGGCTGTACGCATAGAGTGTGTGGGCACTTCATGTTTGCCACTGCTAGGTTGGTGTTCGGCAGTTGGGTAGTACATACCAGCAACTTCTGCGGATCTGGAAGCAGGCAACATGCAGGAGGCAAATGCACAAAGTGAATGCACTATACAATATCCATTTGTGACCTTGGATCATGCCCCAAGCCAGTTTACAAAGAGATTGTGGGGATCTGATGTTTGCCACTGCTAGGGTAGGCAGTCACATAGTACCTGCTAACTGAAGCTGCTGACCTGAAGGCAAAAGGCAAGCAGGAGGCTGATGCGCAAAACAAATTCACCAAGGAGGTATGTCTTGTGCCCTCGGATCATGCACAGTGGCTGTACGCATAGAGTGTGTGGGCACTTCATGTTTGCCACTGCTAGGTTGGTGTTCGGCAGTTGGGTAGTACATACCAGCAACTTCTGCGGATCTGGAAGCAGGCAACATGCAGGAGGCAAATGCACAAAGTGAATGCACTATACAATATCCATTTGTGACCTTGGATCATGCCCCAAGCCAGTTTACAAAGAGATTGTGGGGATCTGATGTTTGCCACTGCTAGGGTAGGCAGTCACATAGTACCTGCTAAAGAAGCTGCTGACCTGAAGGCAAAAGGCAAGCAGGAGGCTGATGCGCAAAACGAATTCACCAAGGAGGTATGTCTTGTGCCCTCGGATCATGCACAGTGGCTGTACGCATAGAGTGTGTGGGCACTTCATGTTTGCCACGGCTAGGTTGGTGTTCGGCAGTTGGGTAGTACATACCAGCAACTTCTGCGGCCAGTCCTTTGTCCTAGCCAACATACCGGCCTGCTGTCATCCAGCTCATCTAGGCAGCTAGCTAGTTGTGTTTGCCATTGCTAGGTTGGTGTTCGGCAGTTGGGTAGTACATACCAGCAAGTTCTACGATCTGGTAGCAGGCAACATGTTGGAGGCAAATGCACAAAGTGAATGCACTATACAATATCCATTTGTGACCTTGGATCATGCCCCAAGCCAGTTTACAAAGAGATTGTGGGGATCTGATGTTTGCCACTGCTAGGGTAGGCAGTCACATAGTACCTGCTAACTGAAGCTGCTGACCTGAAGGCAAAAGGCAAGCAGGGAAAAAACCAAGAGCTTGCGCAACAACCCAGTTGCCCTCATGCACAGTGGCTGTACGCATAGAGTGTGTGGGCACTCGTTTTGCCACCGTTGGTTTCGACATTGGTAGAACATACCACAACTGCTATCTGGAAGCAGGCAACCTGCAGGAGGCAAATGCACATAGTGATTGCACTATACAATACCGATGTGCCCAACCCTACAAAGAGATTGTGAGGATCTGATGTTTTGCCACTGCTAGGGTAGGCATTCACATAGTACCTGCTAATTGAAGCTGCTGACCTGAAGGCAAAAAGGCAAGCAGGAGCTGATGCGCAAAACAATTCACCAAGGAGGTTCTTGCGTATGGATCATGCACAGTCGGCTGCACGCATAAGTTTTGTGTGGAGCGCCATGTTGCCACTGCTAGGTTGGTGTTAGACCGGTTGGGTAGTACATACCAGCAACTTCTGCGGATCTGGAAGCGCAGCTACGGGAGCAAATGCACAAAGTGAATGCACTAAACAATATCCACTTGTGACCTTGGAGCATGCCCCAAGCCAGTTTACAAATAGATTGTGGGGGTCTGGTGTTTGCCACTGCAAGGGTAGGCAGTCACATAGTACCTGCTAACTGAAGCTGCTGACCTGAAGGCAAAAGGCAAGCAGGAGGCTGATGCGCAAACAAATTCACCAAGGAGGTGTCTTGCGCCTCGGATCATGCACAGTGACTGTGCGCATAGAGTGTGTGGGCACTTCATGTTTGCCACTGCTAAGGTTGGTGTTCCAGTTGGGTAGTACCTTACCAGCAGCTTCTGCGTCTGGAAGCTGACGCTGCCTGGGAAGGCCCGTGGGCTGAGGTACCACTTCGAGAATGCGAGCAGGGTGCGCAGCGAGGCGACATGCCACGACGCGAAAGTCGGCGAGAAAAGTGTGCACGGCGGGCTTCAGGTGAAGTCACCCCGAGTGCTTGAGGGGGTGGCGGAAGGCCTCTTGTAGCAGACTGAAGAGTCCGTGTACGCCAGGCAAGGCGAGCGACATGGAGCGCAGCTCTCAGCGGGTGCTGCGTGAGGATTGGTGAGCAAGGTTCGTGTGCCTGCAACCGTGTCGATGTCCCACCCCAGTATAGTCTTCCGAGTGGACCACGTGCCATCGCCTTTGCGTAACTTCTTTACCGAGATGGGCTCCTGTTGATGTGGATTGTCAGTTGGGAGCAGTGGATGGAACACCGTGTCGAGCGCGTGGAAGAGATCGCGGCGTAGCTGGCGCTGGCGTGGACGGCCGCCTTGGCACAGTCCAATGAAGTCATCGACGTACACATCGTGGTGGCCGACCGGTCGTTGAAAATATGTCGCTGTCGATGTGACTGGGAGCGGCATCGTGTCCGGAATCGTGTCATCGCATGGTGCGTTGGGCCCCGGCGCTGGGAGCGTGTCGGCTTCACCCTCCAGCCGGTGCGGCGTGGTGTTGTGGCATGGCGTGGCGTTGGCGATGTCGGCGATCATCTCGGTGGCCGACGTGAAGAATGGTGGCGAGTGTAGACTATGTTTTCTTGCCGGACTCACGGGAAGAGGATGCCCATCTGGTGGTCGGGCTCCGAGACAACGAGGATTGGCGCGCGCGATGTTGTACATGATTCGGTGCAAGGCCCGACCGAATTGCATCGACTCGAATGGTGTGATCGGCACGGACTCGTCATTTACACCGAAGAAACTGTAGTCCACGATTGTGCGTGGTCGTCATTCGCGTTGCTCCACGGCGCCCACGGGGCTGAGTCGCAAGTCGGGCAAGTGGGCGACGGAACTCGCTGGTACCACGATCCAGTGCCCCTTGTGTATCATGTCGGTGAACTCTTCGCGTAGAAAGGCCTGATATTGCCATCCCCTGAGACACCAGTCAAGCCTACCATCTAGTAGCGCAGCCTGAAGAATGATGTTGGCACCATTCTGGTGTATGTTGGGCACCCACAGGGCTTGCTGTAGGGGCATTTAAATGTCACGGCATCTGTGGGCTGAGACTGGTGACAAGTTGTCACTAAATACATTGCCATCCCCTGAGACACCAGCCAAGCCTACCATCTTGTAGCGCAGCCTAAAAAAAGAGGTTCACATCATTTTGGTGTAATTTGGGCACCTACCGGGCCTGCTGTAGGGGCATTTGAATGTCACAGCATCTGCAGGCTGAGACTGGTGACAAGCTGTCACCAAATACATTGCCATCCCCTGAGACACCAGTCAAGCCAACCATCTTGTATCGTAGCCTAAATAATGATGTTGGCTTCATTTTGGTGTAATTTGGGCACCTACAGGGCTTGCTGTAGGGGCATTTGAAAGTCATGGCATCTGCGGGCTGAGACAGGCAACAAGTTGTCACCAAATACATTGCCATCCCCTGATACACCAGTCAAGACAAATCATCTTGTAGCGCAGCCTGAAAAATGATGTTGGCTCCATTTTGGTGTAATTTGGGCATCTACCGGGCCTGCTGTAGGGGCATTTGAATGTCACAGCATCTGCAGGCTGAGACTGGTGACAAGTTGTCACCAAATACATTGCCATCCCCTGAGACACCAGTCAAGCCATCCATCTTGTAGCGTAGCCTGAATAATGATGTTGGCTCCACTTTGGTGTAATTTGGGCACCTACAGGGCTTGCTGTAGGGGCATTTGAATGTCACAGCATCTGCGGGCTGAGACTGGTGACAAGTTGTCACCAAATACATTGCCATCCCCTGAGACACCAGTCAAGCCAACCATCGTGTAGCTCAGCCTAAAAAATGAGATTCGCAGCATTTTGGTGTAATGTGGGCACCTACCGGGCCTGCTGTAGGGGCATTTGAATGTCACAGCATCTGCAGGCTGAGACTGGTGACAAGCTGTCACCAAATACATTGCCATCCCCTGAGACACCAATCAAGCCAACCATCTTGTAGCGCAGCCTGCATAATGATGTTGGCTCCATTTTGGTGTAATTTGGGCACCTACAGGGCTTGCTGTAGGGGCATTTGAATTTCACGGAAAATGCGGAGTTTCAGTGGCAGCCTACGTGCAAAAGCATAATCTTCTCAACAAGGATGGATGGGCATCATTGAATTGATGGGCCCGGAACGCCAAGAAGGTTGCGCGCAAGGTGGCAACCGCCCGAATGGAGCAGCAGAAGAACGGACCGCGCTACAAGTTTGGAGTCCAAGTACCCCGAGATTGGAAGGAGGCGCGACGTTTGCAGGAAGCTGCAGGGCACATGAAGTGGATGGATGCGGAAGGCGTGGAGCTTGCGAACCTGGATGAGTACGAGACGTTTCAATATCTCGGTCCGAGTTCCACCACAGCACCACCAACTGGTTACCAAAAGATCCGAGTCCATTTTGTGTACGATGTCAAGCACGATTTGCGATACAAGGCACGTCTCGTTGCAGGCGGCCACCCAATGAAAGACAATGATGATGCCTACTCCAGTGTTATCTCATTGAAGGCAATGCGTCTAGCTCTCGTCATTGGAGAAGCGAACAGCAAGAAGTGCATGGTCGGCAACATTGGGAATGCTTATCTTGAAGCGTTCACCAAGGAGAAGGTATACTTCGTTGGAGGCCCCAAGTTCGGGGAGCGCGAAGGACACATCCTGGTCATCATCAAGGCTTTGTACAGATTGCGAACGAGCGGAGCACGATTTCACGAACGCCTAGCCGATGCCCTACTTGCGGAAGGGTGAAAGCCATCCTATTGCGATTCCGATCTGTGGATCAAGGACGCCGGCGACAGCTACGACTACCTCTGTGTATGGGTCGATGATCTGTTGAATATTTCAGACGATCCAGCAGCGTTCTTCAAGATGCTAGAGGAGAAGTACAAGTTTAAGCTCAAAGGTGTTGGACATCCCAAGTATCATCTCGGCGGTGACTTTGGATGAGACCCTGACGGAACTCTTTACTGGTCAGCCAAGTCCTACGTTGCGAAACTCTTGGCGCAGTACGAGCGTTTGTTTGAAGGTCCTCCGAAGAAGTATACATCACCAATCGACAAAGACGACCATCCCGAACTTGACCAAAGTGAACTACTGAACGTCCAAGAGAAGAAGATTTACCAGTCTCTAGTCGGAGCACTTCAGTGGGTGATTACTTTGGGACGATTTGACATTGCCGTAGCAGTTGTGAGTCTGTCGTGATTCCGTGTGGAGCCGCGCAAGGGACACCTGCAGCGGGTGAAGTGAGTCTGTGGATATTTGCGAGAGTTACCGGACGCAGCAATCCGTTTCCGTACAAAGTGGCCAGCCAACGAGGAGCACTTCGGTACCATGGAGGAACAAGATTGGGAGCGCAGCATTTACGGGAAGGACGGAGTTGATGAGATGTTGGATGTCTACCCACCGCCAAAGGGTGTGACTGTGCGAACATCAACTTTTGAGGATGCATGTCTCATGCGCAAGTCATTGGAAGGAGTTTTGTCATTTGTCAACCAGACGCCTGTCGACTGGCATTGCAAACTCCAGGCTACAGTCGAGACTGCGACCTTCGAATCGGAATTCGGCGTAGCAAAGAGTGGAACGGATATCAGCATTTCTCTACGTGCGTCGCTCATGGCTATGGGCGTACCATTGGAGAAGTCTGCCTGGATGTACGGAGACAACCAAGCAGTGATTACACAATCTACAACCCCGAGTTCGACGTTGTCCAAGCGACACAACGCGTTGGCCTACCATTGTGTTCGTTGGGCAGTTGCTGCGGGGATTATCAAGTTTGTGAAGATTGACGGAAAGGAGAACACTGCGGACGTACTTACCAAGTACCTGCCGTACTGTGATGCGATGCCATTGCTCAAGCCAAATACATCGCCTTGCCCTGAGACACCAGTCAAGCAAACCAACTTGTAGCGCAGCCACAATAATGATGTTGGCACCATTCTGGTGTATTTTGGGCACCTACAGGGCTTGCTGTAGGGTAGTTTGAATGTCACGACATCTGCAGGCTGAGACTGGTGACAAGTTGTCACCAAATACATTGCCATCCCCTGAGACACTAGCCAAGCCTACCATCTTGTAGCGCAGCCTGAATAATGATGTTGGCACCATTCTGGTGTATTTTGGGCACCTACAGGGCTTGCTGTAGGGGGGTTTGAATGTCACGGCATCTGCGGGCTGAGATTGGTGACAAGTTGTCACCAAATACATTGCCATGCCCTGAGACACCAGCCAAGCCTACCATCTTGTAGCGCAGCCTGCATAATGATGTTGGCACCATTCTGGTGTATTTTGGGCACCTACAGGGCTTGCTGTAGGGGCATTTGAATGTCATGGCATCTGCTGGCTGAGACTGGTGACAAATTGTCACCAAATACATTGCCATGCCCTGAGACACCCGCCAAGCCTACCATCTTGTAGCGCAGCCTGAATTATGATGTTGGCACCATTCTGGTGTATTTTGGGCACCTACAGGGCTTGCTGTAGGGGAGTTTGAATGTCACAACATCTGCGGGCTGAGACTGGTGACAAGTTGTCACCAAATACATTGCCATCCCCTGAGACACTGACCAAGCCTACCATCTTGTAGCGCAGCCTGAATTATGATGTTGGCACCATTCTGGTGTATTTTGGGCACCTACAGGGCTTCCTGTAGGGGAGTTTGAATGTCACAACATCTGCGGGCTGAGACTGGTGACAAGTTGTCACCAAATACATTGCCATCCCCTGAGACACTGACCAAGCCTACCATCTTGTAGCGCAGCCTGAATAATGGTGTTGGCACCATTCTGGTGTATTTTGGGCACCTACAGCGCTTGCTGTAGGGGCGTTTGAATGTCACGGCACCTGCGGGCTGAGACTGGTGACAAGTTGTCACCAAATACATTGCCATCCCCTGAGACACTGACCAAGCCTACCATCTTGTAGCGCAGCCTGAATATTGGTGTTGGCACCATTCTGGTGTATTTTGGGCACCTACAGCGCTTGCTGTAGGGGCGTTTGAATGTCACGGCACCTGCGGGCTGAGACTGGTGACAAGTTGTCACCAAATACATTGCCATGCCCTGAGAAACCCGCCAAGCCTACCATCTTGTATTGCAGCCTGAATTATGATGTTGGCACCATTCTGGTGTATTTTGGGCACCTACAGGGCTTGCTGTAGGGGAGTTTGAATGTCACAACATCTGCGGGCTGAGACTGGTGACAAGTTGTCACCAAATACATTGCCATCCCCTGAGACACTGACCAAGCCTACCATCTTGTAGCGCAGCCTGAATTATGATGTTGGCACCATTCTGGTGTATTTTGGGCACCTACAGGGCTTCCTGTAGGGGAGTTTGAATGTCACAACATCTGCGGGCTGAGACTGGTGACAAGTTGTCACCAAATACATTGCCATCCCCTGAGACACTGACCAAGCCTACCATCTTGTAGCGCAGCCTGAATAATGGTGTTGGCACCATTCTGGTGTATTTTGGGCACCTACAGCGCTTGCTGTAGGGGCGTTTGAATGTCACGGCACCTGCGGGCTGAGACTGGTGACAAGTTGTCACCAAATACATTGCCATGCCCTGAGAAACCCGCCAAGCCTACCATGTTGTAGCGCAGCCTGAATGATGATGTTGGCACCATTCTGGTGTATTTTGGGCACCTACAGGGCTTGCTGTAGGGGCGTTTGAATGTCACGGCATCTGCGGGCTGAGACTGGTGACAAGTTGTCACCGAATACATTGCCATCCCCTGAGACACCAGCCAAGCCTACCATCTTGTAGCGCAGCCTGAATAATGATGTTGGCACCATTCTGGTGTATTTTGGGCACCTACAGGGCCTGCTGTAGGGGCGTTTGAATGTCACGGCATCTGCGGGCTGAGACTGGTGACAAGTTGTCACCAAATACATTGCCAAGCCCTGAGACACCAGCCAAGCCTACCATCTTGTAGCGCAGCCTGAATAATGATGTTGGCACCATTCTGGTGTATTTTGGGCACCTACAGCGCCTGCTGTAGGGGCGTTTGAATGTCACGGCATCTGCGGGCTGAGACTGGTGACAAGTTGTCACCAAATACAATGCCATCCCCTGAGACACCAGCCAAGCCTACCATCTTGTACAGCAGCATGAATAAGGATGTTGGCACCATTCTGGTGTATTTTGGGCACCTACAGGGCTTGCTGTAGGGGCATTTGAATGTCATGGCATCTGCTGGCTGAGACTGGTGACAAGTTGTCACCAAATACATTGCCATGCCCTGAGACACTCGCCAAGCCTACCATCTTGTAGCGCAGCCTGAATTATAATGTTGGCACCATTCTGGTGTATTTTGGGCACCTACAGGGCCTGCTGTAGGGGCGTTTGAATGTCACGGCATCTGCGGGCTGAGACTGGTGACAAGTTGTCACCAAATACATTGCCATCCCCTGAGACACCAGCCAAGCCTACCATGTTGTAGCGCAGCCTGAATAATGATGTTGGCACCATTCTGGTGTATTTTGGGCACCTACAGCGCTTGCTGTAGGGGCGTTTGAATGTCACGGCACCTGCGGGCTGAGACTGGTGACAAGTTGTCACCAAATACATTGCCATGCCCTGAGAAACCCGCCAAGCCTACCATCTTGTATTGCAGCCTGAATTATGATGTTGGCACCATTCTGGTGTATTTTGGGCACCTACAGGGCTTGCTGTAGGGGAGTTTGAATGTCACAACATCTGCGGGCTGAGACTGGTGACAAGTTGTCACCAAATACATTGCCATCCCCTGAGACACTGACCAAGCCTACCATCTTGTAGCGCAGCCTGAATTATGATGTTGGCACCATTCTGGTGTATTTTGGGCACCTACAGGGCTTCCTGTAGGGGAGTTTGAATGTCACAACATCTGCGGGCTGAGACTGGTGACAAGTTGTCACCAAATACATTGCCATCCCCTGAGACACTGACCAAGCCTACCATCTTGTAGCGCAGCCTGAATAATGGTGTTGGCACCATTCTGGTGTATTTTGGGCACCTACAGCGCTTGCTGTAGGGGCGTTTGAATGTCACGGCACCTGCGGGCTGAGACTGGTGACAAGTTGTCACCAAATACATTGCCATGCCCTGAGAAACCCGCCAAGCCTACCATCTTGTAGCGCAGCCTGAATGATGATGTTGGCACCATTCTGGTGTATTTTGGGCACCTACAGGGCTTGCTGTAGGGGCGTTTGAATGTCACGGCATCTGCGGGCTGAGACTGGTGACAAGTTGTCACCGAATACATTGCCATCCCCTGAGACACCAGCCAAGCCTACCATCTTGTAGCGCAGCCTGAATAATGATGTTGGCACCATTCTGGTGTATTTTGGGCACCTACAGGGCCTGCTGTAGGGGCGTTTGAATGTCACGGCATCTGCGGGCTGAGACTGGTGACAAGTTGTCACCAAGTACATTGCCAAGCCCTCAGACACCAGCCAAGCCTACCATTTGTAGCGCAGCCTGAATAATGATGTTGGCACCATTCTGGTGTATTTTGGGCACCTACAGCGCCTGCTGTAGGGGCGTTTGAATGTCACGGCATCTGCGGGCTGAGACTGGTGACAAGTTGTCACCAAATACAATGCCATCCCCTGAGACACCAGCCAAGCCTACCATCTTGTACAGCAGCATGAATAAGGATGTTGGCACCATTCTGGTGTATTTTGGGCACCTACAGGGCTTGCTGTAGGGGCATTTGAATGTCATGGCATCTGCTGGCTGAGACTGGTGACAAGTTGTCACCAAATACATTGCCATGCCCTGAGACACTCGCCAAGCCTACCATCTTGTAGCGCAGCCTGAATTATAATGTTGGCACCATTCTGGTGTATTTTGGGCACCTACAGGGCCTGCTGTAGGGGCGTTTGAATGTCACGGCATCTGCGGGCTGAGACTGGTGACAAGTTGTCACCAAATACATTGCCATCCCCTGAGACACCAGCCAAGCCTACCATGTTGTAGCGCAGCCTGAATAATGATGTTGGCACCATTCTGGTGTATTTTGGGCACCTACAGGGCCTGCTGTAGGGGCGTTTGAATGTCACGGCATCTGCGGGCTGAGACTGGTGACAAGTTGTCACCAAATACATTGCCATCCCCTGAGACACCAGCCAAGCCTACCATCTTGTAGCGCAGCCTGAATAATGATGTTGGCACCATTCTGGTGTATTTTGGGCACCTACAGGGCTTGCTGTAGGGGGGTTTGAATGTCACGGTTATCCTTGGTTCGATTCCGAGGTGCGCTACTTTGGGGAATGTCACTTTTCAGTTTTTCCTGCGGCGTTTCGGGCTCGGCGCATCTTTGTGCACTCCCCAGGGTCCGCGAGACGAAAATGCCAGCTGAAACGGAAGACGAGTTAGCACTATGACGCGCAAAGCTAGGGGAGTAGCAGGTTGCACACGAAAAACAGCAACCAGAGCGATACCTTTACTTGTCATAGTGCATGGTGCCTTGTATGCAGCATATAGTACACTAGCAGACGGAAAAGTAGCAGCGTGTTTAGAGGTGATATAGCCGGTTATCCTTGGTTCGATTCCGAGGTGCGCTACTTTTAACGGCATAGTGATACTACTTTCTGTTGCATACCTGCTAATTGCACACGAAAAACAGCAACCAGAGCGATACCTTTACTTGTCATAGTGCATGGTGCCTTGTATGCAGCATATAGTACACTAGCAGACGGAAAAGTAGCAGCGTGTTTAGAGGTGATATAGCCGGTTATCCTTGGTTCGATTCCGAGGTGCGCTACTTTTAACGGCATAGTGATACTACTTTCTGTTGCATACCTGCTACCATGCACTATGACAAGTAAAGGTATCGCTCTGGTTGCTGTTTTTCGTGTGCAACCTGCTAATAGCAGGTATGCAACAGAAAGTAGTATCACTATGCCGTTAAAGTGGAGCTGCGCAAGGATCACCGGCTATACATCCTCTATGACACACGCTTTCGGGTCATCTGTGTACTATATGCAAAATCCATGCGAACGTCACACGTCGCACATTAAGCCAATGATGGAGAACCTCCAACGAGATTCGGGTTCGCCAGGCCATTGCTGGGTTTTGCTGATTAAATTCGTAATCATGATACTGAACGTCCTCGCGACGAAATCGCTGGGATGGCGCACGCCAACGGAAGTTGCGTTCGGAAATCTGCCGGATATTTCGCCTTTGTTACATTTCAAGTGGTGGGAACCGGTCACGTTTGAGGCGCAGGGGAGCTTTCCCTCGGCGGTACGATCTGGCAACGGCCGATTCGTGGGCATCGCAGAGAATAGCGGTCCGCACATGACTTTTCTCGTTCTGACGGACGACACGCTTCAGGCGATTCCGCGCTCCAACGTGGTCTCGCGCAGCTACTTGTTACCACGAGAGTTGCCTTCCTTTCCTGAGTCTGGAGGGGAGATTTCTGAAGAAGCTACACGCGCAAGCGAGCGAAATTTTGAAACTCCAGATCTCGCGACAGGACGCTACCATAGCACGCATGTGACAGAAAGTAGTCACGACAACTACGAAGGAAACGACGAAACTCCGATGGCGAACCACGCCAACGTACCAGCGAAGTTCTTCAGAAGGGCTGAGCAAGAATCAGGGAATAAATGCCCTCTGTTCTCTCCAAGCGAACTCATCGGACGCACGTTCGTAAGGGAACACGAAAACGGTCAGAAAATGCGAGCGACTGTATGCGAATATATCGAAGTACGCGATAACGAGCTACTCGAAACGACGAAAGGTTTCCTAATCCAAATGGGAGAGGAGCCAGCGAAAGACTTAATAAGTTACAACGAACTGTCGGATTTAATCGAACGACAGATGGACGAAGATATACGAAACGATCCGGCGACTCAGTGGGTATTCACGAAGGTAATCGGACACGAGCTTAATTTGAAACCGAACGATCCGACATACAAAGGAAGTTCAAGTAACGTTTCGTCCGGAATGGACTGACGGAACGACGACGTGGGAGCCTCTCGCGATCATGAAGAAGGACGATCCGATAACAATCGCAGAGTATGGACTCAAGCACGGCTTACTCGACAAGCCAGGATGGAAGCAGCTGGAGCATTACACTCGGAAGCGAAAGAAGTTTCGACAGATGGTAACAGCGGCGAAACGAAAATCGAAAGCAAACGGCGTACGCTACAAATTCGGCGTAAGGTTGCCGCGCAATTATAAAGATGCGAAAGCTCTCGACGAGATCAACGGCAACACGCTGTGGACGGATGCGATTCGAACGGAATTAAATCAGATAAATGATTACGACACGTTCGCAGATCAAGGAGTCGGTAAGGTTATGCCGGCGCCGTGGAAACGAATAAACGTGCACATGATATTCGATGTCAAGCACGATTTGCGACGGAAAGCACGACTCGTCGCAGGAGGACATATGACAGAGCCGCCGAAGGATTCAGTTTACTCGGGCGTTGTGTCATTGCGAAGTCTACGAATGGTAGCGATGTTAGCGGAACTCAACGGTCTGGAACTGTGGGCAGCTGACGTCGGCAACGCATACTTGGAAGCGAAAACGAAAGAGAAGGTTTATATCGTGGCAGGTCCGGAGTTCGGGGAGCTCGAGGGTCACACGCTCACGATCGTGAAGGCACTATACGGTCTTCGCACGTCAGGCGCACGCTGGCATGAACACTTTGCAGACACGCTCCGCGACATTGGCTTCATGCCGTGTATCGCAGAACCGGACGTGTGGATGCGCGATAAAGGCACGCACTACGAATACGTTTGTGTGTATGTCGACGATTTAGCGATAGCGATGAAGAATCCGAAGGAACTAACGGATCTTTTAATTGAGAACTACAACTACAAGTTGAAGGGCGTCGGTCCATTGGCATATCATTTGGGCGCAGACGTTTGGCGAGACGACGACGGCGTACTCTGCTTCGGAGCGAAGAAGTACGTCACAAGACTACTAGCGAACTACAAAGAAATGTTCGGCGAGGAACCGCGACCGCAGACAAGTCCACTACGCGACGGCGATCATCCGGAACTCGACGAAACGAAAGAACTTGACGACGACGGAATTGCGAAGTATCAATCGATAATTGGTGCGTTGCAATGGGCAGTAAGTTTATGTCGATTCGACATTCACTGTGCTGTCATGACTATGGGGAGATTCCGAGCTGCGCCACGAGCGGGGCACTTGGAACGGTTGAAGCATATTTGCGGATACTTACGAAGATACCCGGATGGAGCGATTCGATTCAACGTTTCGATTCCAACGGACGAGCGATACGCGACAGTTGACAAGATGGATTGGAATTACAGTGTGTACGGCAAGATCTGCGAAGAGCTTCCGTGGAACATGCCCACGCCGCGCGGCAAGGCGGTGCGAATGTCAACGTTCGAAGATGCAAACCTGTACCACGATTACACGACGGGACGGGCAGCGATGGGCATGCTACACATGTTGAATGGAACAGTCGTTGATTGGTTTTCGAAACGCCAAGCGACGGTCGAGACGGCGACGTACGGCTCGGAGTTTGTAGCAGCGAGAGTGAGCACGGAGCAGATCATGGATCTTCGCTTCACGCTACGCATGTTGGGAGTTCCGCTCGACGGACCTTCATGGATGTTTGGAGACAACAAGTCGGTAACGCAAAGCAGCAACCTACCGCACTCTAGTCTGACGAAGCGACACAATGCACTGGCATTTCACCGTGTACGCGAAGCGATTGCGGCGGGAATTATTAATTTCAACCACATCATGGGAACGACAAACCCGGCGGATGTACTTACCAAGTTTCTTCCACGGGCTACGGCAAGCAAGCACTTAAAGAACCTGCTCTTCAAGGAATCTAACTATTAGGTATGACTTGAGGGGAGTTGCAGGATGCGAACGAAAACAGCGAAAATCGGGCAAGTCACACCGAATGTCCGATAGGGTGACACAGCGGCACTCGCGGCTCACCACAGCCTCACGATCGCGTGATGCGTGGCAGCGACGGCTTCGAAGCGATTCAACAAGTATATTGCTGAAACTAGTGCGATATAGAGTAGAAACAAGCAGACTTACTAAGCTTGAAGAGTTAAGAAAGCGATTTATTCGTCTCTCGTATTGTAGCAACTGCAAGCTTGGATTGGCCATCCAAGGACAGCTACAAGCGAAAGGTGCAACGATTTGATTTACAAGTTACAAGACTGTTTGCGCGAAAAGTACTTTCGAGAGAAGGCGCTTTATGAAAAGAAGCTTGCCTCCTTTTTGCTCGACAACCCAGAGTATGAAGCGACAGCAGGTGTCAATGCGCCATCGAAAGCAGCGGCAGCCTCTTCTTCAACCGCTGCAGTCACTGATGCAAAAAATGGCATGTCGCTTTACAATAAAGTCGTTCGTCTCAAACCTGGAGTCATGACGGAAGGTTCTGAGTTTACCTATTGGTATGTCCTGACATACATTCCTGACCTCAAGTGGTGCCACTTGGCGCCGATGAAGGCTTGCGGCAATTTTGGAGACGATAAGCCAAAGTCGAGTGGACGAACAAAGTACCGCCTCGTCGATGAGAAGCTGGGTAAGGAAGTCGATATAAGTAGTTCGTTTTGCATACCCATCAAGGCTCGAGCAATGAGGAAGACTCTTGACGCCGACATGGAAGAGTGGGACGTTGTCGATGATGGGTCTGAACCTGATGCGGAAGTCAGTCAACCTCGGATGAGCAATTCAGCAAGTCGTAATTCATCGAGGCCTTTGCGAACCAGTCCGGTAAAACCGTCGGCCGTTCCTAAACCACCAACTGGTCTCAAATGCAAAACCCCACAAGCGAGTGCAGGCGATTCATGCCTAAGACTTCCCACCATGATGGCACTTTTGCCCGAGGGCGAATCCGAGGTAGTTGTGCGCCTTGTTGGGAAAGAAATTTACGATCCAATTGCCATTTATCCATCAAGTACTGCGAATCTTGGTCGTCAAAATGATTCTATTAGTTCGAAAAAGAGGAAACGCTTATCGAACGTTCAAGACGAAGTTATTGTCGAGATTGTTGCTACCAAGGCTCAACGAGGCGATCGATTAAAAGGATCAAAGAACAAGCGCAAAAATACTGAAGGTGCGCCAGCGCCTGTCGAAGTTAACAACGTGGCCAATACCAATATCACCAGTCCACTGACACGAAGTCAGCATAGTATACAGGAGCAGGAGCCGGCAAGTAAACGAGTACGACTATCATCTCCTCAGGCATCGCGACCGTCACGCATCGGAAAAGGCCACAAGGAAAGTGTAACACCTACTAGGCAGATAAATTCTTCTGAAAGTTCCCATGTGCAGCCGCATTCACTCCACTTTGCCGCTGCTAGAAGAAGCAGTCCTAGAGGATTGTCAAGCCATGTCAAGACGGCGTCCATAACCACACAACTCGTTACGACGTCCAGTCCGAGGCGACTTCCAAGGGGTACGGTCGGACCGTCTCACAAGCGCACTCGACATTGCATGTCTTCGCCATCGCCCACAATTGAGAAGCGAACACTTCGTAGCTCAGCTCCAAGTCCTTTGAACGACGCAACACCCGCTTCGACGAAAAGGCGACAATCGCCGCGGCTGAAAGTAACATCAGCGGTGCGGCGTTCCATTTCCACGATTCGCGAGAAATACGCGCACAAGCATCAGCAAACCGAGCCAGTTAATAACGCTCGGCCAAAGAGAAAGGCTGCTCTCGACTTTTAGGCGAGGACACTGTCGGCGCGGATGAAAAACGTCGCCGCATCAATTAAAATAGCGTCGCCCATGCTGCATCTATAAGATAACTAAAAAATCCATTAACGTTAATGCGATACTTTGGTGTAGGTTTACTTGGCTCTCGCCATTGGCGGCCATTCGCTCACAGTCATTTCACTTTATTATTATATGCATTTACTGTTAATGACCATTCGCAGTCGACAACTTTTCAGCCAACTCTTTGAGCAAACGCATGACCAAATCCTTGCTCAAACCCATGACGCTGTCTTCTGTTCCATCGATACGTTCAATGTATTGCTTGACGAGTTTATGCTCCACCATGAGACCACCCGCGCAGCTCAATATGGGGGCATCTTCCTCGAGCAACCTGTCCACCAATCCTTCGTTCGGTTCGTTTTTAAAGCGTATGGTAGCCGTGTCGACACCAGCTACTATCGTTTTGCTTGGTAGATGCATCAGCACGACAGATCCAACGGTACTAGGAGGATGTTTCGAGTACATGGCAACCATTGCCTTGGCCTCGTCCACCGATTCTGGCTTTTCCAGTATTTTGCCGTTGCAAGTGACAACTTGGTCGCCCGTCAAAATGATGTATTCGTTTTGCTTTGGAAGGTCATTGTCGCATCGACCGGCTTGTATTTCGCTCGCCAAATGATTCATTTTCGCGTGGGCAAGGTGTAGGACCAAGTCACTTGGCTTGTCAGTGTCGCGATTGCCCAAGCTCCGTTCGTCGATTGGTCGCACCAATATATGATAGTTGACTCCCATTTCCTTCAGTATGAGCTTTCTCGTGAATGATGACGATCCGAGAATGAGAGGTGACGGCAGATGGAGCTGCACCAGTGGATCATGGACGAGTGCAGAAGCTTCTGGAGTCGGAGACATGCTGCTGCTGAATGAGGCGGAATGTGGAGTGCTTACAAATTGCAACCGCTGTACAAAGCTATATGAACAGGAAGCAAGACAGAAACAAGTCAGTAGAGTGTACGTTGAGCCTGCTGCGATGCCAAGTACCATTGTTTCATGTGGTCAAAAGTCAAAAGTGAAAGGAAGGCAGCATCGAAGAAATCTTTCAGAACCGTTGCGACGTCGTGCTACTACGGCGCTTGGCTTCTTGATTATGCGCCTGCAGACCATCAAGTTATCAGGGAATGATCTGCTTAACGTGTGCTGTACGAGTTACTATGTTTCAATAAAGCTTTACAGTCGTACAATATGCCTTGATGCGTTTGACATTGCAACACTTCCGGTGGAGGCATTATTTGAAAAGCCATTACTTGTTACTTCTTCTTTGCAGATCATCAACAATCTTTGCTTTGTTGCGTACTTTTGTGACGGACCACAGCTGAAGGAAAGATTATACTGTGCATCGATGATAAGAAAGAAGCCTTGGCATCGAGCCTTGCCATGTCCATAAATTCAGAACAGTCTCGCATAGGCGATTGTAAAACACAAACAGCATGTTAAGCCACCTTTTCCATCAAAGGAACTACAACACTGCAGGCGCTCGCGACAGGAGCAGCAGCTGTCGCCGGCACCAAGGCCGCCAGCTCCTTTTGCAGCTCCAGCAAGCCTGCGTTTGCCTTGAGACCCGGCTTGCTGGCGCGGGCACTGAGCAGCATGACGGGTAGTCGACTCGTTTCGCGCACCAAGCGTTCCGCCAGTTGCTCCTTCACTTGCAAAACGCGGCGCGCCAAGTCGGTTTGCTCCATCAAGTCGCACTTTGTCAAGACGAGTTGTATTGGCGGCAGTGAGCTTTTCGCCGCAGATACCTTCTGGTCGTCGCTGCTCTGATTGCTCGTTTTTACTTGCTGCTGCAGCAGCTCCAAAAAGTCAAAATCGGCCTGCTTCATACCATGCCGCGCATCAATGAGCAGTAATAATCGCTTCAAGGGAGCGCCCCGACGTAGCAAGTAGTGTGACATGGTTGCTTGGTAGTTGGTGGCTGCTTCCGGAGACGCGTAGGCAAAGCCATAGCCGGGCAAGTCGACGAGCCGCAGCATGCGAGTGGGCCGTGATCGAGACGCCAGCTGGTAAATGGTAATGGCGCGGGTTTCTCCCGGTTTGGATGACACAGTGGCCTTGTGACCCTTGGGGAGCTTGTTGTTGGTTTCATCTGGCGATCGACGACGGCTGGCGAATGGAGCCTGCTCTTGCTCCTCGCGACTTCCATACAGTAGATTGTTGAGCAACGTCGACTTTCCAACGTTGGAACGACCAGCCAAAGCAATCTCTGGAACGACAGCGCGACCATCGCTTCGCTTGCTGGAGCTCACCGACTGAATGTCTTCGACCGAGCTCATGGATGCAATGATTGACACTGGCTGACTCTCCGCGCCAAAGGGAGGTGGTGCGCGCAATAACGTTGGTTTTATGTCGCTGACAGTTGACGAGTCAGTAATGCTGCTGCCGACTCGATGCTGTCGTTGAGGTCGCCCCTTGTCGAGTGTTCTCCGTCGCAACGGTCTGCGTCGTGTTGGAACGCCAACTCCAATGGATTGTATATGTCTCAGTAGTTTTGGATCGACTGGAATGTTTCTGAATTGCTGCCGAGCACTCTCCATGGCGTTGTTTTCGTTGCTGGTCGTCGTTGCTCCTTTCAAAGAAGAAAGCAGTCGTCGGCTTGCCACGAGCCATGGTGCCGACTGGATCGAGACTTTGCAGCGATTGCTACTGCTGCGCAGAGTACACTGTAACATAATATGAGCCTAGCTGAGTGCCTCAAAGCACTTTATTCGGGCTAGAGACAGTTCGTTGTCTTGGTCGCTTCATTGCATCGATGGTTACGAGTTGATGTGAAAGAAACGGATGTCGCAAGGGTTTACCTTCACATTTTCACATTTTTGGCGAGCTGGTGGCGTTGAGGCGAGTCAACGAGGACAGGCGTTATGTTAGTGATCTCACTCTCCATATGTTTAGTGTTCAATCAGAAAGATAGAATTTGTATCTTTGCTTGTTGTCGCAACAGAATAGAGTTTGAAGTAGAAGGTTGATTGATAGGGAAACATCGTACCGGTATTGCTGCGACACCAAAATTTTAAATTTTCGACGACGCAAATCGTGACAGTTGGATTTGTTCTTCGGCTATTCCCTTCAACCATGAGGGTTTCTCTTTTACTGCTAATTTCGTGCCTATGCAAGCATGCATCTGCTACAGTGCTTCAATTTCCCCGCCGAGTAGCAGATTTAAGACAACAAACAGCAGCAGCAAATAGTCGGCGTTTTGCTGCATCGCTTTCCATTCCACGCGGTGGGAGCGAGCAAGCCAAAATCTTTAAACGATTCGCATCGGACACTCGCATGCCGAGTCTCTTTTCGTCCGACGACTCCGTCTTTGATAAATATGCCGCTTGCTTGGCGGCTACCGAAGGACTTCGTCGCATTCGCGATCGAGACATGATGGAGGAAGTCAAGTCGAACGATATCATGGGAGGCTCACAGTCGGACAGGGAGCAGCTTATTACGAAGGAATACGTCAAGAATACGGCAAAAGTGCTGCAAGTCATGGGATTGACTGTCAAGCAGTTTAATGAATTAGGCAAGCAAATATCGAGGGATGAGCGACTGAGGGAGAAGGTACGTTGCGAATGTCTCTGCTCGCCATGCTGTCTGCATGTTGATGTTTGAAGACTAACGTTCCATCATTATTGAAAGGTCATGGAGCAAGCATATCTTTATAGAATGGCCGCCACGATACAAATGGACAAGTTTCCCTTGGTGGAAGACAATCTGCGCAGTAGCGAGGGGTTACAAGACTTTCAGCGCGACAAGGTGGAACTCTTTTGCGAAAGCATGTCGGAGATTGAGCATCTTCGAGAGGACCAAATTGAGCGATTGAAGCGGGCATTGCAGGTTGATACCTTTCCCGCCAGTTTAAGCATTAGCGATCCTAGCCTAATGCCGTTTCTAAGCCCAAAAGTCCGAGCCGTCGTGGAAGCCTTTCCCTACCAGGCGGAGGAAATTATCAAGAAACATGGGCTTGACTCGGAAGAGTTCAACCAAATGCTGGCCGAGACAAAGACAAATCCAAAGTTTCGATGGAAGGTTCAAAAGCATATTCGCAATCAGGGAGGACGACAGGGGCAACATCGATAGCCGTGCGTTTGTATTTTGTGAACGCATCAAGATGACATGAGTGTTTCGGAGGGTAGTCGCTGGATGAATGAGCAGGCACGAATAATTGAATCAAATGCGCGCTTTGGATCGGGAGACAAAACGTTCTACTGAGAAACGAATTCCGTTTATGTTAAGCAAACTTGTATTGTAACGGATTGTTTTTATGTGTTTAGAATTTCAGCTTCTGGAAGAAGTAAGTGCTACCTTGTGCCTTCTTCTCGCTCGTCACATCCTTCTGGTTAATGTATCGGTCGTAAAAGATCTTCTTAAGGTTCTTTCTGACTTCAATCTTCTTTTCTGGCTCGACCAAGTCTGCTTCATCGACTGCCTTTTTCAAATCAATGTCGACAACATAACGAGTCGGGAAAATGTGACGCATATTAACATACTTGACAAAAGGCTTCATTGCCTTGGTTCGCTTTTCAACCTTCTTCTTGCCCATGGCCTTGGTGACCTTTCGTGGAAGCGTCGCCAAGCCAGCGACAAGGCAGTGTGCAAAGCGCTTGTCCGTGTTGCCGTCGTCAAAAGTCTTGACTACAACAGCCTTCTTGCCGGCATGACGCCCTGCAAGTAGAATTACTACCTTTCCTGGTTCTGAAAAGTAGAAGAACGAATGAAGAGATATAGGTGAGAAATTTAATTTTTCAGCAGCTTTTCATGGTTGATCGCTTTGACGACATAAAGGGATAGCCTCTCGACCCATTACAACACTAGAGTGTCGCCATCGTGTATTAAAGCTGTATATCTAACTGCCGGTAACTTACTGATGATCGCCATGATAAATTACAATTTGATTGCAGCAGCAGCGTGGATGCTTGACGACGATGGGATACTTGGTGCGAGCCGTCGTCGAGCGAGAAGTTAGTAACGCGGTATCCAGTCCCGCTGCGATGCCGCTGATAGCGATGCGACGTCTTCAACTTGACCATGGCGCGCGTCAAAATTCCGTCGCAGCAACTTGCTAAATTTGCTCTACCACTTGGAACTAAGTCATCAATATGGATCAAGCAGAGCAACGCAAGGCGCGCCAAACGAAAGCAATGGACGCTTGTTGGAAGGCCGCCAGAGAAGGAGTCGGACGACTGTTGGAGGAAGCCAAAGTTTACAAGGGATCCGAGGCGCATTTATATCGAGGAGAAGCTACAACGATTATGGAACATGTGACCCCATTCTACTGGGGCCTTGCTACTGCTTCGTTTTTGTTTATCACCTTTCGTGTGACGGGATCCAAGCGATTTCAGCTCTACCGAGACGCCATGTTCCAACGCAAGCCAGTGTTGCCTCCTATGACGACGCGAAATGGTGCAGATCCAGCAAAGCAACAATGGAAGAGCTTGATAGAGCGCCAAACGGAGGAAAAGGCTGAGCTTGCCAATGACTTAACCAGATTACCGTTTGATTTCTTTGTCAGTATTTTGGGAGGATGCTCTACCGTACTTTTGCTTTCGAAACCAGACAAGATGGGTGATGATTTTGTTAACGCTCCATTGATGCCTGGAAAGAGCTTGATCTATAAAACTATATGCCCTCCTCTACAATCGGCATACGACGAGCAAGATCATAACGTATTTCAAGAGATAAATGAAGGTATGCTTGTAACATTCGAAGGCTTTGTTAGAAACTGCCGAATACGATCCGAGTTCATCAAACAACAGACCTTGCGAGGAGTAGCTCGTCCAGATGCTGTACCGTATCCTGGTTTAAAAGGCGCCTCCGGATAACGTTAGCATAGCGCGTTGTTAAATTAAAACATTTTAGCTAGTCCAACCAATTCGCATACTCCCGATCCATGCGGGCAAACACATCGTCGACAGTCTCCTCTCCTTCAGTGCTAAACAATTCGTCGTCATTAACGTCAAATCGACGATTCGTGCTTATAGACTCGGGCGACCATTGAAAGTCATCCTTGCACATGTCACCAAACTCGAGTTCGATGCGTTCCATAGTAGTTTGAAACGACTCTTCGCCTTCGCGCTCCGCCGGAGAAACGATTACTTCCACACCTGGTTGCGATAGGGATGCATTGGACTCATCGACAGCTGCTGTTAACGAAGCTTGTAGCTGCAGTGACATTGTTGCCTCCTCGTTGCTCATATACAGTAGTTTGCTAGTGATCCGTTCCAAAGATGTGGAGAGGGACAGACGTTTTTCGGTTAACTCTTGAAGCTCGGCTGCTAGCTGCTGCTGTGTCTCCAATGATAGCGTGGTCGCGTTGGTCAATGAAGTCATACTTTTGCCTAACGGACCCTCCGTTGCTGGTGAGCCTTTAAGTTTAGTGCGAACCATGTCCCATCGCCGAGAAACCGTCGCCCACTGGTGCGTGTAGTACAGTACTTGGATGGCTAACTCACGCTGGATATCGCTCTGCGCATTCTCTTCGCGTGCCTCGATCACTGATTCCAGACTTCCCTTTGGTTCAAGGAATAAATGATCGAGCATTCCGATTGATACCTCACTCATTTCCTGACCATCAAACCTCATGGAATGCCCATTGATTCGCTGATTGTCAGTTGTCATGGCAGATCGGTAGGCGCTTTTAGAAGCTGCTTCGTTCTTGTTAGCCGACTGTAAATCCAGCGTATCCTCCTGCTCATGGGGTAATACATTGCCCTGCGATTCTGTATGAAACGAATTTCCAAAAGCATTTTCTGGGCAGTCCGGGAGAGAGGTTAAAGTTGTCCGCAGCTGCTCGCGAGTTGCGGAGATGAGGAAGCTATCGCTGAGCAATTTATCGAATAGCCACTCATTTTCCTTGCAGCTCCATGCTAGTTCGCCATGGCCACCACCGACGGCACTACGCGCCATGCATATATTTCTCATTGCTCTTCTAGCAGTAGCATGACTCACTAATAGAGTCAACAGCTTGCTTTCACAACTCAGTTGAATACGTAACGGATCTTTTCTTGCCAGCGGTCCAAAACCGACGCGCTTTTGTACAAGTGAAATAATATCGAAGTGGTCCAAATTACGCCTATCGTATGTGTACCCCGAAGTCACTGCCTGTTCAGTGAGATATTTGCGACCCTGGAAGTCATTTGAGTTAAAGTAAACTGGGATGTCGAGTCGATAGAATCCATTGTAGTCAGCGACGTCATCAGTTGATTGCTTAAACGGCCCGTAAAGGCGAGTCTTAGAAGTATTTCCACGAAGCAAATTTCCTTCTTCAAAGCGCGAACCTATTTGCTTCCACTTTTCGTCAGTGAGGCCAAGCCAAGCAGCATCCAAGTCATTTTCGAATTGGGGACCGCCAAAATGATCAAGTATAGAGCGTTCCGTCTTCAAAGCGAGATCGCGCTCGCGCTTCACTTTGAAGGTGCGAGTCTTTGGTTTTACTGGAGCTGATTCAGCAGGCAAATATTGTTGTGTTGAGGATGCTGTAACACTACTGCGAGTCAGATTCGTTGTCATGTTTCGTGAAAGCTTCTCTTCGTCGTCGAGTATAGATGCGCTACCACCCATTGTTATGGCCTTCATTCTTGATCCGATGGTAGCGTCATTCACTATCGTTGCAGATGACTCGGCCCGTCGCAGTAACGCCTCCTTCTTGTCTGCTATTCGTGACACAAGACTGATCAAGTCAGACTCCAGTTGGGCATGCACCGCACTCGATGCGACAGTCTCGTTCGACTCGTTCGCCACAATCTTCGCCAGCAACCCCGCCACCTCGTAAGCATGTTTCGTCCGATCGGCGGCTTCCATCGTCGCCGCGATAAATTCGGCAGCGCGCTCAAACACCTTGCTGAAACTATTCTCGCAACCACGCGCTGCAGATGAATCATAGGAGGACAGCATCCGACTCAAGTAAAACTGCGTCCAATCTGTTGCGTTGGCGAGAATCACACGGTCGAACTCATTCGCAATTGCATTCGATTCCATTGTGGACGTCAACAACTCTGCATACTCTGCCGGGTCTTTACAACCATCAGGGAGTCGAGCAACTAGAAATTGGACCGAGTATTTCTTTACCGTTTCCTTCAAAAGGCCATTGCTGCAAACCAACTCCATGGCAGCGAGTCCTGCAGCATCATTGTCAAGACACAAGACAACCTTTCCGTTGAGCTTTCGGGCTGTTTGAGCCGCCAGCGCGAGCTGATCCCTTGAAAGCGCCGTGCCCATGCTTGCCACCGCCCCCTTGACGCCAGCCGCCCACAATGCAATGGCGTCCATGTATCCTTCGACAATGACAAGACTTGTTTGCCTTGCAACAGTTGGATCTTTCGACAACAGTTCGTTGACTTTGTGTAAGCCAAACAGTATTTTGCTCTTGTGAAACACCAGTGTTTCTGGACTGTTCAAGTACTTTGGTCCTTGATAATTGTTTGCAGACGATGATACTGTTCCAACATTTGGAATGTCACGGCCTCCGAAACCCAAGACTTGCTTTCCGGTAATATCCATAATGGGAACAATGAACCGGTTGCGAAACCGATCCATCAAGTCACTGTAGTCAAGTCCGTCGTCGCTGCGTTCCGTCGCGTTGCTCGTATCAATGACAATCGAGTCAAATAGTTTGTTCACTGTCGTGGCCAAACCCGCGTCCATAATCTCCTGCGGCGTAAAGTCCAGTTGCTCTAAGTGCTCCACCAAGCTACCCTGTCCCCAGACTGCTCGCTTATGCGCGCCGTAGTATACATCCGGCGCGTAGCCCAGACAAAAGGTTTGCACCGTTTGTGGTTCCAAGTGGCGCGATCGCGCGTAGGCGCGCACGTTGCCCGCAGACGGCTCCATGAAGCAGCGTGTATAGTAGTTTGTCGCCGCTCGATTGGCGGCCAGCAAACGCTCGCGCTTCCGTGTCAGTGCCGGAGACGCGGTGGCGCTGTTATGATTCGTGTCGCCAAGCGTGGCGAAGGTTTGCTGTATAGTACTACTCGGATCACCATGTTCACGCGCCACCTTTTGAATCACTTGACGAAAGGATAGTTGTTCGCCATTGTTCGTCGTGGCATGATGCAGCTGCACAAACTCGAAAACATCACCGGAAGCTTGGCAGCTAAAGCACTTGAATATTTGACGCTGGCCGTCAATGCTCATCGAGGGACTATGGTCGTCGTGAAAGGGACAAAGGGCAGTCGCTTGCGTGCGAGACTTGAGTCGAAAAAGTGGCAGATTGTAGGATTCCACGACGGAAATCAAGTCAATGGATTCCTTGAATAATTGGAGTTGGTCTTTGTCAATCCAATTGTTGTTGTTGTTGCTGCTCGTGCTGCTGCTGCTGCTGCTTGTAGATTGCGCTTTTGATGCATACGACGACGACGAGACTGGCTCGGTTTCATTGCTCAACACAGCCGACTGCTGCAACGTCGTGGCAATCCGGCTCGTCAGATAGCCTCGAGATGTAGACAACTTTGGTCGTTGTATGAAAAAGGTACTGCTTTGCTGCGCAAACACTAGCAACACGGCAAAGATTGACACCAAGCTTTTGGTCACAGTTGCAGCTGCAGCTCTGGGATAACGATGAACGCTATTGCGTGTAGCACTGCATTGTGAAGCGTCGATAAGATGGTGAAATCGTATATTGTCACGTTTCCTCGGTCGAGCCATGAAAATAGGCTGTTGAAAGGTCCCTGTTAGCTTGGGGTTGATCGGATGTTGCGTTTTGCAAGTTTGCGTGGTTCTCGACGCCATGGTCGGTTTCGGGAAAAAACGTGTTCTTGTCTGAGCGGTGCTCGTTATGTCGGAGCGTTACTAAAAATGAGGAGAAAAAGTCCATCGAGACGCAGCATCGCCTTACAAACTCGATTGCGATGAGATCCATCGAGCATATCAAGTTATCTCCATTGCAAGGTACCACAATGATGTTCAAAAAGCAACGGATAGGAGTACCTTGTAGCCGCTTCTCTCGCTTTCAATGGATTGTTGCAATACTTTTGGCGACGGACGCCACTCTTCGTTTCGCTCAAGCGTCATCGACAGCATCCAAAGACTCCAACAGCAAATTTCCAAAACCCGGCATCAAGGCGGATTCCTTTGTGCAAGCATCTCCGCTCGTTTGTGCCGCGGTTTGTGGGGATGGTGTGCTGGTGGTAGCGGCCCATGTCAATGTCGACGACAGCGAACCGTTGCTCTACTACTCGTCGAATGACGCAGCAGATTCTGCAACAGATAATAGTAATGATGCAAACGGCTCATTCATCGACTTGCCACCAAACTTTCAAGGACCATTTCGCATTCACTCGGGGGATACACGTGGAACCTGCCTCGCTTCGGCTGGATGGAGGGCCGACGGCGACGCCTTGCTGCGCAAGTGCCGACGCGTGGCGGACGAGGAACGAGCCACCTACGGAGACGAAACGTCGCCACTGTACGTTCGATTTCTTGCCACGGAGCTGTCCTTGTACTTGGCGCAGTGCGAAGTATCGGAGCGAGTAAGTAATGTCTTGGCGCGCGCGTAAAATGCATTGCTGGACTGACAGGACGGCATGAATCTTACAACCCCGACTTGCTTCACAGACACGAACCTTGGCATGCGCATCTCTACTAGCATCTCCGACAGAAGTGTGGCTGGTGGATTCCACGGGTGCTCATTGCGTCCGAGCCTTGTGCATTGGAGGTGGGGGTACGTCGGATGGCAAGCTTGTCTCGGACGCTGTCAATCAACAGCTCGTGGAGCATGACTGGGAGACCATGACGACGAACGCTGCGCTCAAGACTCTACTGCAAATATTGAGTGGCACGAGCGAGCACGAGCATATTGATGATTCGAATCCAGCTCCTCGATTGGTTCCCGTCAACACGCGATTGGAAGTTGCCAGCGTGGAATCTTCCAGCAAGCCATTTGCAAGACGCAAGCTTTCGTCCTTCGCCTTTATAAAAGATACTAGATAGTGCTGTAATACATATTGTATAATAATGTAAGTATACACTGGAAGTATCGATGACGACGTTTGCAATAGCTGATGTGGTCCGTCCGTCGCCCCAATTTCGATTGGGAGAGCCAACCGATCTGCCGGCCTTCACTTTTTCACAGAACAAAAATCGCAGGCTCGTCTTCGACCAACAAACAATTTGCCTTACTACATTGAACCACCATGATATCCTCCATTGCTTGGGTGCCGGCAGGTGTCGCCGATGCTCGTCCGAAAAAGTATGAGCTTTCGCCCGCCGAGCAGGAGCTCATTCTGCTAATGGAGCAGCAGGGCGGCATCAACGACTCGAGGAAAAAGACCAAGGCTGAAAAGGCAGTATCCGTCATTGCTTCCTCAAATTCGGCTGCTCCAAACAGTCTTCCGGCAGATTTACGCATGGACGAGTATTCTGATGACGACGATGATGAAGCGGAAATGGGCGTCGGAAGGCTGCTGCTGGCGAGTGACGCGGAAGATAGCGACAGTGAGAGTGATGAGGACTCGAACGACGCTGACGACGCTGCACCAAAAAACGATGATCAATCCAACAATGTTAGTGAGTCGGACGATGACTCGGACGATGACTTGAACGACGTGCCCGATACACGAGAATACATGGCGCTGGACGTTCAAGGTTTAGAAGCCATGGGTTTGTCGCAGGTGGGAGGGCGATATACGGATATGCAAATGGATGAGTTGGGCAATCAAGAGGACGACGATGACGAAAGTGACATTGCCGATGTTGCATTGAGTCCGACGGATGCGATACTAGTCGTTGGAAAGGCGGAAGATGTAAGTTTATCGTAGTCGACCATCGTTCTGTCAGCCTATCTTGCGTGGCCTTCTTGCTAACGTTTGCTTAATAAACACGCAAAGGACTTTGCAAGTTTGGAAGTACACGTATATGATCGATCGACCGGCAATCTGTACGTTCATCATGATATTCCTCTTCCAGCCTTTCCGCTATGTCTTGCGCACGGCCAAGTCAGCAGCCAAGGCAAGATTGGCAATTATTGCGCCGTTGGCACCTTTCACCCTGGTATTGAAATATGGAACCTTGACGTACTCAATGCATTGGAACCATCGTGTGTATTGGGTGGCGAAGATACGACGGCGGCAGATGATTTGATGCAGGCGCAAGCAATGCGAGGATCTGGTGGAGCAAAACCAAAAGTAAAAGGTAGTGGCGGCCTTCGACCTGGAAGCCACACGGACGCAGTCATGGCACTATCTTGGAACCCTATTCATCAGCAAGTGATTGCTAGTGGTAGTGCGGATATGACAGTTAAATTATGGGATGTGACTAAAGCCGGAAGTGGTGACCAGGAAGGATGCAACGCTGCTACCTTTTCGCATCATAGTAACAAGGTTCAATCTGTTGCATGGCATCCAGTGGAAGGAACACTATTAGCAACTGGATCGTACGATCGAACTGTAGCGCTACTCGATGCGCGAGGGATTGGGAAGGACGTGAAAATAGTCAAGTTGCCTGCCGACTGCGAAGCTATTGCATGGGATGTCCACAATCCTGAATGTCTGACGGTTGCCAGTGAAGATGGTACACTTGCATGTTACGATGTTCGACAATTTGAGACATCCAAGCCTTTATGGTCATTTGTTGCGAACCAATTTGGAGTTTCAGACATTTCCTACAATCGACTGGTTCCTGGATTTCTTGCAATAAGTAGCCCTGACAAAACGGTCACTCTCTGGGATGCTGGGCTGCCAGGTAGTCCTGCAATGAAACAACCGCCGAAGTTGTGTGGTAGCAAAGATATGTGTTCCGGAAAGCTATACACGGTTCAATTTTACCCCTCAGATCCGTGGCTTTTAGGTACTGGTGGATCGGGCAACCAGCTGGCACTCTGGGATTTTTCGAATGAAAGTGAGATCCAGAGGCGATTTGCTGGTCGCGTAGCAAGCAAAACTGGAGAACAAGCACAAGTTGTGGAAGCTGCTGATGCGAAGCCGATCGATGCAGAGCTCGAGTCCATGATGGCCAAGCGAGAGACCAGTCCTGCTGCAGACGCGGGCAAGTCTGGGATGAATAAAAAACGAAACAAGGCGAAGGGGAAGAGTCCGAACAAGCCCCGAAAAGGAAGATAAATGGCTTTCTTGTTGTGCATAAATGCTTTAAGGCGGTCTATTGCCTGCCCTTCGCGTGTAAATACAGGTATAGTTTTGGCAGCGGCAATATGGTTAGAGAGTGAAATTCCCAGCAGCTTATGCTTCGCTTAGCTCGTCCATGGCACAATTTGCGTCACCGTCTTCATCATCGCCGTCTCCATAGTACTTATAAAACTGATCCAGCTCATATACATTTTCAATGCTGCCAAGAAACGTTGGTACTCGCTGGTGTATCTCGCATGGCTTGACGTTCAGGATACGACTGTGACCTGTCGAGCCTGCGCCACCTGCCTGTTCAATAATCATTCCCATAGGCGCTGACTCGTACAATAGCCGCAGCTTTCCATTAGGGCTCTTTTTTGTAGCAGGATAGCCGTAAATGCCTCCGTTGATCAAAATATTGTGAACGTCCGCAACGAGGGCACCAATATATCGGGCGTTGGACCTGACACCAACGGAGCTCGATCCTTCCTTGAGTGCCCTAAGATATCTCCTCACTGGCTCGTCAAAATCGATAAAATTTGCTTCATTAAAGCTATAAATTGGACCGGCCGACGGGATGCGAATATCCCGATGGGTGTGGAGGAATTGTCCATAATCTGGATCGAGGGTGAAGCCGTCCACTCCATTACCCAGCGTCAGTACAAGCACGGTTGTAGCGCTGCATAGGAAAAAGAACAGATTAGTGGCATCATTCTACGCACAATCGCTAAAAGTCAGCGGTCAACTTACGAGTACAAACAGTATCCAGACGCAACGAGTGAGCTCCCTCGCTGCAAAAACATGGCGTCTCTGTCAGCCCCATTCACAATGCCGGGCGGCGCCCGATAGATTCCAAAGATGCTACCGACTGGCAGTGATGCATCAATGTTCTTTGAGCCATCAATTGGATCAAATACCGCAACAAAGTCTCCAATAGCGAAGGCCGAGTCGCCCTGTGATGAGGTATAGGTTCAACTTAGCCAAACGTTCAGCCGTCCAGCTGCTCTCCACGCGTGCACCATAATATATAAACGTACCATAATATCCGAATGTCATCTTTCTTTGTGCTCGGCGATACTGATGCTGCTGCTGTTGACGGAAGCGATCGTTTCGCTGCAAATCTTTCGTCGTCAATGCGTCTCGTTGTTGGTGTTAGTTCGATGTACTCGGATCGGTAGAACGGATCGGTATGCGTCGACGATCGGTGGCGCAAGGCTGCCAGTTGTCGTCTAAGCCGTCAGGACTTGCTGAAGATGCTCGTCAGTCCAGGAGTTTGGAATCGCTTGGTAAGGAATGCGAAACAACTGTTTGTGTCGGTGAAACTTGGTGAAAAGTCATCTAACTCTTGTTGAACTTCTCTTGAGTCGTCTATCGGAGCAGATGCGACTGGGTCGGGCGTGCCACTGGAGGTCTTGGAACTCGTCTGTTGCTTTTCGCAGACAAGACAAGGGCAAGTGTGTGACTGGACTCGATTCTGTCGGTGACGAATGGCGTGTCGGGTAGAAAGTAGGATGGATCGCTCGTCACTTGTTCTTGATGGACGTTTGCGATTCTCACTTGATTGGCTCCTTCTGTTGATCGAGAAGGTTGATCGAGCAGCTGCTGACGTGTAAGCAGCCGGAATGGCTTCGTTGGATCTTTCGGTGATGGTAATGATGGATCAAGCGACGGCGTTGACGGTCGTCATGATGCTCTTGGCGGCAGATATGCAGGCAAGGATGACGGTACTTTTGTCGGTTGGTGTATCTGTGTCAAATATAAGCAAAGGGTTGTCTCACAACGCTATTTGCCTCTTTCAACACTTGCAATGAAATTCGTCTCGTTCGTTTTGGATTCTCGTATCAAGGTGCGGCGATTCACTTACTGCTCGTGTAACGTTGTGCTCGTCTCGTTTGATTGCCTGTTTAAGATGAAAAGGGCTCGTTTTCTTGCCTCTCTTTTCCGTTCTGATCTTCGCTCTTCTCTTTAATCACAGGTGGTTGATTCCGCGTCCGGACACTCACTCGGCGATTCGTTCAATTCGTTCGTTCGACGATCGGTACTTACTTGCTCTGGTCCAACGGCAAGTCGCGACTTTGCTTGGACTCAGATCTCGTTGACGGATCCGTGTTGACTAAAATGCTTTGCGACCCTCTAAAGATGCTACGGTGTAACAGCTTTGTTATTTCGGAGAGTGAGCTTGTTTGCTCGAATGTTAAAATCTAGTCGTGCGTAATTAGTTCCGTCTGATTGTCGGAACCGAATGTTCGGGAGAGCTCGTGTACATCAGGCCTTTCATAGCTGCATCTCGGCAGATGGAGGTTCCTGGTTGTTCCCTCGCTGTAGATGCCTGGTACTCGGCTACGGTTCGAATCTCCGTTCTTTCGGGCATTCTCCTTATCGAATCAGGCCGTAAGTTTGTTCTCCTTATTTCTGGTAAAATGCGACCTCTAACATCCGGGGTCTCCTCCGGGTCTGAATCAGGGTCATAGTATCTTTCGGGTCGATCTCCTTTCACGTCATGTGTTAGGGTTGTGATGATGTCAGGTTGTTCGTCAGCTAGGCTTCTCAAACCTGAAGTGAAGGCGGCCACAAACGAGGCTTCAGCATGAAGTGCCCACACACTCTATGCGTACAGCCACTGTGCATGATCCAAGGGCACAAGACATAACGCCTTGGTGAATTTGGTTTGCGCATCAGCCTCCTGCTTGCCTTTGGTCTTCAGGTCAGCAGCATCTGTTGGCAGGTACTATGTGACTGCCTAACCTAGCAGTGGCAACATCAGATCCCCACAACCTCTTTGTAAACTGACTTGCGGCATGATCCAAGGTCACAAATTGATATTGAATAGTGCATTCACTTTGTGCATTTGCCTCCTGCTTGTTGCCTGCCTCCAGATCCGCAGGAGTTGCTGGTATTTACTACTTAACTGCCAAACACCAACCTAGCAGTGGCAAACATGAAGTGCCCACACACTCTATGCGTACAGCCACTGTGCATGATCCAAAAGCACAAGACATACCTCCTTGGTGAATTTGGTTTGCGCATCAGCCTCCTGCTTGCCTTTGGCCTTCAGATCAGCAGCTTCTGTTGGTAGGTACTATGTGACTGCCTATCCTAGCAGTGGCAAACATCAGATCCCCACAACCTCTTTGTAAACTGGCTTGCGGCATGGTCAAAGGTCACAAATTGATATTGTATAGTGCATTCACTTTGTGCATTTGCCTCCTGCTTGTTGCCTGCCTCCAGATCCGCAGGAATTGCTGGTATGTACTACCCAACTTCCGAACACCAACCTATCATTGGAAACATGAAGTGACCACACACTCTATGCGTACAGCCACTGTGCATGATCCAAGGGCACAAGACATACCTCCTTGGGGAATTTGGTTTGTGCATTGCCTCCTCTTGCCTTTGGTCTTCAGGTCAGCAGCTTCTGTTGGCAGGTACTATGTGACTGCCTAACCTAGCAGTGGCAAACATCAGATCCCCACAACCTCTTTGTAAACTGGCTTGCGGCATGATCCAAGGTCACAAATGGATAGTGCATAGTGCATTCACTTTGTGCATTTGCCTCCTGCTTGTTGCCTGCCTTCAGATCCGCAGGAGTTGCTGGTATTTACTACTTAACTGCCAAACACCAACCTAGCAGTGGCAAACATGAAGTGCCCACACACTCTATGCGTACAGCCACTGTGCATGATCCAAAAGCACAAGACATACCTCCTTGGTGAATTTGGTTTGCGCATCAGCCTCCTGCTTGCCTTTGGCCTTCAGATCAGCAGCTTCTGTTGGTAGGTACTATGTGACTGCCTACCCTAGCAGTGGCAAACATCAGATCCCCACAATTTCTTTGTAAACTGGCTTGGGACATGATCCAAGGTCACAAATGGATATTGTATAGTGCATGCACTTTGTGCATTTGCCTCCTGCTTGTTGCCTGCCTCCAGATCCGCAGGAGTTGCTGGTATTCACTACTTAACTGCCGAACACCAACCTAGAAGTGGCATACATGAAGTGGCCACACACTCTATGCGTGCAGCCACTGTGCATGATCCAAGGGCACAAGGCATATCCTCCTTGGTGAATTTGGCCTCCTGCTGCATTTTGCCTTCAGATCAGCTGCTTCTGTTGGTAGGTACTTGCCTTAGCAGGGCAGCTCTTCATTGGGCATGATCCAAGGCCACAAATTGATATTGTATAGTGCAATCACTTTGTTCATATGCCGGCAGCAGGAACAATGGCTTGTTTGACTGATCAATGATGCACTGCATCCTCCTTCAGCAAGCAGGAGTCTTTGTTTCTTCTGCAGTCAACTAAAGTAGTTTGTTTCCACAGCAATCTCTGAAGCATTGGCCAGAGCTTGGCCAGACCTTGGCCAGAGCTTGGTGCCCCAAATCCATTATTGGTATGTTTAACAGTCACTTACATATATGTTTGATCTTCTGCGCAAAATGGATCATTCCAAGTGCTTGTGGGTGCCAGAGCAAGTGGCATATAGCAGGAACATGGGGCCATCATTTTATGGTTCATAAAACAAATGATATGGAGACTATACCAATCCATGGCTCACAGGATTCCTTCCAATACCATGACAGGACAGCAGTGGCTTGTTTGACTGATCTAATGATGCACTGAAGCCTCCTTCAGCAAGTGGTGGAAGCCTGGTTGGTGTTTGGCAGTCAACTGGTGTGTTTATTTTCACACAGTCTCTGGAGCATTGGCTAGAGCTTGGCCAGAGCTAGGTGCCTGAAATTCATTATTGGCATGTAGAACATTCACTAACATTTATATTTTGGGTTTCTGCGCAAGAATGGATCATTCCATGTGCTTGTGGGAGCCAGAGCAAGCGGCATATAGCAGGAACAATGGCTAGGCCCATCATTTTATGTTTCATAAAACAATGAAATGGAGACTATACCAATCCATGGCGCCCTTCCACAACCATGGCAGGACAGCATCAGCTTGTTTGACTGATTAATGATGCACTGATGCCTCCTTCAGCAAGTGGTGGGAGCCTGGTTGGTGTTTGGCAGTCAACTGGTGTGTTTGTTTTCACACAGTCTCTGGAGCATTGGCCAGAGCTTGGCCAGAGCTAGGTGCCTGAAATCCATTATTGGCATGTAGAACAGTCACTTACATATATGTTTGGGTTTTGCGCAAGAATGGATCATTCCAAGTGCTTGTGGGTGCCAGAGCAAGTGGCATATAGCAGGAACAATGGCTAGGCCCATCATTTTATGGTTCATAAAAGAATGAAATGGAGACTATACCAATCCATGGCGCCTTCCACAATCATGGCAGGTCAGCAGTGGCTTGTATGACTGATCAATGATGCACTGCAGCCTCCTTCAGCAAGTGGTGGGAGCCTGGTTGGTGTTTGGCAGTCGACTGGTGTGTTTGTTTTCACACAGTCTCTGGAGCATTGGCCAGAGCTTGGCCAAAGCTTGGCCTGAGCTTGGTGCCTGAAATCCATTATTGGCATGTAGAACAGTCACTTACATATATGTTTGAGTTTTGCGCAAGAATGGATCATTTTAAGTGCTTGTGGGTGCCAGATCCAGCGGCATATAGCAGGAACAATGGCTAGGCCCATCATTTTATGGTATATAAAACAATGAAATGGAGACTATACTGTGTCATGGCACCCTTCCACAACCATGGCAGGACAGCAGTGGCTTGTTTGACTGATCATGTCAATGGCACACCCTGGGGGACATGTTGTTTTTGCCTAGTCATCTGGTGTTGTGGGTGGCCAGGGAGGGCTTGTGGCACTGGGTGTTGTGGGCCGCGTCGGTGTCGGTGGATGATTCCATAATTTTGGGTGTTGGCCACACCCAGCCTGCAGCCCATTCCCATGGTGTAGGCCTCCAGGCAGTCCATTTTGCACCATTTCAGACCATCCTCACTGTCAATGGCACACCCGGGAAATGTTTTGCCTGACTCCTTGGGGGGTGGCCAGGGCTCGGGGCGTTGTAGTGAGATCTGCTGTGGTGTTGGCCATACCCAGCACAGACCACATGGTGTCGGCCTCCAGGCAGTCCGTTTTGTACCATTTCAGACCATCCACATGTCAATGGCACACCCAGGACATGTTTTGCCTGACTCATTGGGTTGTTGGGTGGCCAGGGCATGGGACATTGTAGTGGTATGATTCCATAATTTGGGGTGTTGGCCACACCCATCTTGCAGACCATTCCATGCTGTAGGCCTCCAGGCAGTCCGTTTTGCACCATGTCAGACCATTCTCATGTCAATGGCACACCCTGGACATGTTTTGCATGACTCATTGGGTTGTTGGGTGGTCAGGGCATGGGGCATTGTAGTGGTATGATTCCATAATTTGGGGTGTTGGCCACACCCATTTTGCAGATGGTGTAGGCCTCCAGGCAGTCCGTTTCGCACCATTTCAGACCATCCTCATGTCAATGGCACACGCTGGACATGTTTTGCCTGACTCATTGGGTTGTTGGGTGGCCAGGGCATGGGGCATTGCAGTGGTATGATTCCATAATTTGGGGTGTTGGCCACACCCATCTTGCAGACCATTCCATGCTGTAGGCCTCCAGGCAGTCCGTTTTGTACCATTTCAGACCATCCACATGTCAATGGCACACCCTGGACATGTTTTGCCTGACTCATTGGGTTGTTGGGTGGCCAGGGCATGGGGCATTGTAGTGGTATGATTCCATAATTTGGGGTGTTGGCCACACCCATCCTGCAGACCATTCCATGGTGTAGGCCTCCAGGCAGTCCGTTTTGCACCATGTCAGACCATCCTCATGTCAATGGCACACCCTGGACATGTTTTGCCTGACTCATTGGGTTGTTGGGTGGCCAGGGCACGGGGCATTGTAGTGGTATGATTCCATAATTTGGGGTGTTGGCCACACCCATTTTGCAGATGGTGTAGGCCTCCAGGCAGTCCGTGTTGCACCATTTCAGACCATCCTCATGTCAATGGCACACCCTGGACATGTTTTGCCTGACTCATTGGGTTGTTGGGTGGCCAGGGCATGGGGCATTGCAGTGGTATGATTCCATAATTTGGAGTGTTGGCCACACCCATCTTGTAGACCATTCCATGCTGTAGGCCTCCAGGCAGTCCGTTTTGTACCATTTCAGACCATCCACATGTCAATGGCACACCCAGGACATGTTTTGCCTGACTCATTGGGTTGTTGGGTGGCCAGGGCATGGGGCATTGCAGTGGTATGATTCCATAATTTGGGGTGTTGGCCACACCCATCTTGCAGACCATTCCATGCTGTAGGCCTCCAGGCAGTCCGTTTTGCACCATGTCAGACCATCCTCATGTCAATGGCACACCCTGGACATGTTTTGCATGACTCATTGGGTTGTTGGGTGATCAGGGCATGGGGCATTGTAGTGGTATGATTCCATAATTTGGGGTGTTGCCACACCCATCTTGCAGATGGTGTAGGCCTCCAGGCAGTCCGTTTTGCACCATTTCAGACCATCCTCATGTCAATGGCACAGGCTGGACATGTTTTGCCTGACTCATTAGGTTGTTGGGTGGCCAGGGCACGGGGCATTGTAGTGGTATGATTCCATAATTTGGGGTGTTGGCCACACCCTGGGGCCCTCGCACCTTCCCCCCCCCTGTCAATGGCACTACGCTGGACATGTTTTTCCTGACTCATTGGGTTGTATGACTGATCAATGATGCACTGAAGCCTCCTTCAGCAAGTGGTGGGAGCCTGGTTGGTGTTTGGCAGTCAATTGATGTGTTTGTTTTTACACATTCTCTGGAGCATTGGTCACAGTGTGGCCATAGCCTGGTGCTTGTAATTCATGACATGGGATGTAGAGCAGTCACCAAAGATATATTTTGGGTTTGTGCGTTGTAACTTGTAAATCAAATCGTTGCACCTTTCGCTTGTAGCTGTCCTTGGATGGCCAATCCAAGCTTGCAGTTGCTACAATACGAGAGTATGTATCCTTTCTTAAGTTTCAAGCTTAGTGTCTGCTTGTTTCTCCTATATCGCTGCTGTGCCGTGGAAGAAACTTGGTAAGTACATCCGCCGGGTTTGTCGTTCCCATGATGTGGTTGAAATTAATAATTCCCGCCGCAATCGCTTCGCGTACACGGTGAAATGCCAGTGCATTGTGTCGCTTCGTCAGACTAGAGTGCGGTAGGTTGCTGCTTTGCGTTACCGACTTGTTGTCTCCAAACATCCATGAAGGTCCGTCGAGCGGAACTCCCAACATGCGTAGCGTGAAGCGAAGATCCATGATCTGCTCCGTGCTCACTCTCGCTGCTACAAACTCCGAGCCGTACGTCGCCGTCTCGACCGTCGCTTGGCGTTTCGAAAACCAATCAACGACTGTTCCATTCAACATGTGTAGCATGCCCATCGCTGCCCGTCCCGTCGTGTAATCGTGGTACAGGTTCGCATCTTCGAACGTTGACATTCGCACCGCCTTGCCGCGCGGCGTGGGCATGTTCCACGGAAGCTCTTCGCAGATCTTGCCGTACACACTGTAATCCCAATCCATCTTGTCAACTGTCGCGTATCGCTCGTCCGTTGGAATCGAAACGTTGAATCGAATCGCTCCATCCGGGTATCTTCGTAAGTATCCGCAAATATGCTTCAACCGTTCCAAGTGCCCCGCTCGTGGCGCAGCTCGGAATCTCCCCATAGTCATGACAGCACAGTGAATGTCGAATCGACATAAACTTACTGCCCATTGCAACGCACCAATTATCGATTGATACTTCGCAATTCCGTCGTCGTCAAGTTCTTTCGTTTCGTCGAGTTCCGGATGATCGCCGTCGCGTAGTGGACTTGTCTGCGGTCGCGGTTCCTCGCCGAACATTTCTTTGTAGTTCGCTAGTAGTCTTGTGACGTACTTCTTCGCTCCGAAGCAGAGTACGCCGTCGTCGTCTCGCCAAACGTCTGCGCCCAAATGATATGCCAATGGACCGACGCCCTTCAACTTGTAGTTGTAGTTCTCAATTAAAAGATCCGTTAGTTCCTTCGGATTCTTCATCGCTATCGCTAAATCGTCGACATACACACAAACGTATTCGTAGTGCGTGCCTTTATCGCGCATCCACACGTCCGGTTCTGCGATACACGGCATGAAGCCAATGTCGCGGAGCGTGTCTGCAAAGTGCTCGTGCCAGCGTGCGCCTGACGTGCGAAGACCGTATAATGCCTTCACGATCGTGAGCGTGTGACCCTCGAGCTCCCCGAACTCCGGACCTGCCACGATATAAACCTTCTCTTTCGTTTTCGCTTCCAAGTATGCGTTGCCGACGTCAGCTGCCCACAGTTCCAGACCGTTGAGTTCCGCTAACATCGCTACCATTCGTAGACTTCGCAATGACACAACGCCCGAGTAAACTGAATCCTTCGGCGGCTCTGTCATATGTCCTCCTGCAACGAGTCGTGCTTTCCGTCGCAAATCGTGCTTGACATCGAATATCATGTGCACGTTTATTCGTTTCCACGGCGCCGGCATAACCTTACCGACTCCTTGATCTGCGAACGTGTCGTAATCATTTATCTGATTTAATTCCGTTCGAATCGCATCCGTCCACAGCGTGTTGCCGTTGATCTCGTCGAGAGCTTTCGCATCTTTATAATTGCGCGGCAACCTTACGCCGAATTTGTAGCGTACGCCGTTTGCTTTCGATTTTCGTTTCGCCGCTGTTACCATCTGTCGAAACTTCTTTCGCTTCCGAGTGTAATGCTCCAGCTGCTTCCATCCTGGCTTGTCGAGTAAGCCGTGCTTGAGTCCATACTCTGCGATCGTTATCGGATCGTCCTTCTTCATGATCGCGAGAGGCTCCCACGTCGTCGTTCCGTCAGTCCATTCGACGAGAACGTTACTTGAACTTCCTTTGTATGTCGGATCGTTCGGTTTCAAATTAAGCTCGTGTCCGATTACCTTCGTGAATACCCACTGAGTCGCCGGATCGTTTCGTATATCTTCGTCCATCTGTCGTTCGATTAAATCCGACAGTTCGTTGTAACTTATTAAGTCTTTCGCTGGCTCCTCTCCCATTTGGATTAGGAAACCTTTCGTCGTTTCCAGTAGCTCGTTATCGCGTACTTCGATATATTCGCATACAGTCGCTCGCATTTTCTGACCGTTTTCGTGTTCCCTTACGAACGTGCGTCCGATGAGTTCGCTTGGAGAGAACAGAGGGCATTTATTCCCTGATTCTTGCTCAGCCCTTCTGAAGAACTTCGCTGGTACGTTGGCGTGGTTCGCCATCGGAATTGTTTCGTCGTCGTTTCCTTCGTAGTTGTCGTGACTACTTTCTGTCGCATGCGTGCTATGGTAGCGTCCTGTCGCGAGATCTGGAGTTTCAAAATTTCGCTCGCTTGCGCGTGTAGCTTCTTCAGAAATCTCCCCAGACTCAGGGAAGGAAGGCAACTCTCGTGGTAACAAGTAGCTGCGCGAGACCACGTTGGAGCGCGGAATCGCCTGAAGCGTGTCGTCCGTCAGAACGAGAAAAGTCATGTGCGGACCGCTATTCTCTGCGATGCCCACGAATCGGCCGTTGCCAGATCGTACCGCCGAGGGAAAGCTCCCCTGCGCCTCAAACGTGACCGGTTCCCACCACTTGAAATGTAACAAAGGCGAAATATCCGGCAGATTTCCGAACGCAACTTCCGTTGGCGTGCGCCATCCCAGCGATTTCGTCGCGAGGACGTTCAGTATCATGATTACGAATTTAATCAGCAAAACCCAGCAATGGCCTGGCGAACCCGAATCTCGTTGGAGGTTCTCCATCATTGGCTTAATGTGCGACGTGTGACGTTCGCATGGATTTTGTTCTGGATGACCCGGTTCTGTGGTCACTTGAGGAATATTGTACATCCGACAGAGATCCCTCACAGCCTTGCCAGTCTCCGACTTGGCATTGTCGCTGAGCAGTCCGTTAGGAGCGCCCACTTCGCGGATAAAATCCTCTAACGCGTTTGACATTTCGCTCTCCGACTTCATCGGGTAGCCGCGCGTGTAAAAACTTTCTCGTCCAACAAAGAGCTGCATCTTAGTAGCTCCCCCATGCCCTAGAATTCCATCATCCAAAGCTGGCGTGTCAGAGTGTATCGTGTCCGTGGCGAATAGTTCGCGCAACCGCTGAACGTTCGCGGCCGGAAATCGTGATTTCGTGAGGTGTCGAAATGGTAATCGCGGGTGTGCGCTGAGATGATACCATGCTTCCGTGTGACGTAAAGTCTGTTGAACGCGCTCAGTCGGGACCCATCCGAGGTACGGCCGAAGAGCATTATAGTCCGGTTCCTTGCTTCTTAGCTTCCGCAAATTAACGCGTGAAAACTGAGCGTGTCGCACGCACCGATTGATCAGTACGTCAAGTTCGTCGCCAGTGCGTGTCGGCGTGTGACGATTGCGGTGCGTGATACCGTCATCATCGAATCGTTCGTCGAAAGATCCATAATCATGATCTCGTTCGTCGAAATCGTCGTGCGCGTGCTCGACATCGTAAACAGTCGGGTCCCACGGCACGTCCGACGTCATGATGACAGTCGGATACTTATCCAAATCATCGAACGTGGGTTTCGTCACGTCCAAGTACACCAGGCCATCGCGAATTGCCAATGGCAAAACGTAGCCTCCAATGTTCGTCGTAATTCGTTGCGTTCCGCCAAACATGGTCGGAATATCGTCGACGCGATGTCCCATTGCGCGCAATTGATTCGGGCAATGAATCGTCGGTCCGTCTCGCTTTAAAGCATACTGGTGACACAGAAGCAGAATGGTTTCGCCACTAAGGGTCTTTGCCAGTCCAGCTGCAGTGCCAATCTTGAGAGCTGGGACAATATGATCGTCAATACCAGTCACATCCACCTCGGCGTTCGTTTCCGAAACGACGAGCATGTCTCCTCCGCATAAGCCTCCGTTCGCGCCGCTGTCGATGAGCGCGCCTTCGTTGATCCGCTCGTAGTGTGCGCGATTGACGCGCATACGACGATGCATGTTGAAGCTGAATGTACCTCGTCCGGTGTTATCAGTCGTCAACGATCCTGTCACTTGCTGAGTTGTAGTACTCGCATTGTTCGCTTGCAGAACCGATCGTGCAGCCGTTTGGACTGACATTCCACTATTGCCGGGCTGAATATTAATCGTGCCAGGAACGCTTGCGTGATCGTTCGCTACAGATTCCGTCGCGTGACGCTCTTGATGCGCCGCGTTGACTTGCGTCTGCGTCGTAGCCGTGCCTCGTTGGTTGCGCGGTCGCCATCCGTTTTCGGGTGTCTTGGGCGCCGTCGCACGCTTGTCCTTCAACTGCTTTCGCTGATCAAACTTCATCTCCAACCAGACTTCATCCTTCACGCTCGCGTGAGGTTTCTTCATGATCGCTGCAAATCGTTCCGCCGATAAGCCGCTTGGAGTCGCGCCGCCATTGCCGCCGCCGCCTCCTTTCGTTCCACTAGACTGCGCTTGATTGATTGTGCGCTTAGTCTTCGTCGTCGATGGGTGTTTCTTGTCATACTTGATGCAGCACTCTTCTAAGTGCGCGTACAACTGCGCGAAATTGTCTTCCGAGTCGTGTTGCCCCATGTGTTTCTTGATGGCAATCATTCCGTCAAAACCTGCTAGTGATGCGCTGAATCCTGTGTGCTCGGAGAAAGCGTCGCGTAGCATGTCGTATCGTTGTAAACCTGTCAGAGCTTCTGCGTCCATTTCGAGCAGCCAGATGACTTTCTTGTAGAACAGTGCGAGAAATTCGATCGTCGGCCTTGACCACTTCTCGGTCAGCCGCATTCCCTGCAGTTCCGTTCGCGCGCGTTCCTTCTCGATGTGAGCAGTAGCGCCTTCTTCGTATCGCGTTCGCAATCGTTGGTAGACTTCGCGTCCGTCCATCGTCTTCTTGAACTGCTGTACTGCGAGTGATGCAGACGGAGTTCGACAGTGCGTGAGAAAGATCCTGTATACAAACACATTCTTCTTTGCATACGCCTTCTGTTCTTTCGGTCCCTTTTCCTTCGGGTCATAATCGTCGTCAAAGACTTCGTGGAAGTCGTGCAATGTAGCGATGACTTTCAACTCGGAAATCCACTGTTTCCACGAGGAATCCAGCTTCATTTCTTTACAATCCCTCGCCGAGAACTTGATAGACTTCGTAAATTGGTCTGAATACTTCTCGTCGTCTTCGTCGTCGCCGAGGTCCAGTACGGATGTCGGTGACTGCTTCGTGTCCACGTCCACGCTCGTCGGTGGCACCTTGTCGGCCGAGTCGGGCTTCGACTCGTCGCCTTCGTTCGTTAGCGTGGAGTCCTTGGATTCGTCCTTCTTGGATTCCGTTTCGCTTTCCTTCGCTGGAGGTTTCGCTCCGCTTCCGCTGCCCACGCTCGCAATGTTGCGCGCTTGGACTCGTTCCTTCGCTCGTGCTGTGACGAACGTCGCCAGCGTTTCGGTGGTCAGTTGCGACCATGTCTTGATGTCCGGCGACTCTTGCGCCAAATACCATTCGATCGCGTTCGTGATCGTGCGTTGTTTCATCTTCGTTAGCGAGTGTTCGCTCGTTTCCTGCGTGACATTGTCGCCATCGTCAGTCGTCGTCGTTGTCGTCGTCGTGACGTTCCACTTCGTCGCGAAATCGTCGTACTCCATCTCGATCAATTGCGTAAGCGATTCTACTCCGAGTTCGTCGAATAACTCCTTGAACTGAGGATCTTGGAAAACGCCTACGTTCTCTTCGTAAACATGCGCAAACGCCGCGTCTTTCTGCGCGCGAGTTTCCGCCATCGTTGTCGTCGTGACAATGTTCTTGCTATCACCTGCGGAACTTTCCGGGCCAAGAACCAACGTGCGTCCACGTTACTTCGTAAATCAATAGTACTCTTCGTCGATAAAGTCTCTATGCCGAGGCAATGAGTCTCAAGACAGTGTTAATCTTGTAACTTGTAAATCAAATCGTTGCACCTTTCGCTTGTAGCTGTCCTTGGATGGCCAATCCAAGCTTGCAGTTGCTACAATACGAGAGACGAATAAATCGCTTTCTTAACTCTTCAAGCTTAGTAAGTCTGCTTGTTTCTACTCTATATCGCACTAGTTTCAGCAATATACTTGTTGAATCGCTTCGAAGCCGTCGCTGCCACGCATCACGCGATCGTGAGGCTGTGGTGAGCCGCGAGTGCCGCTGTGTCACCCTATCGGACATTCGGTGTGACTTGCCCGATTTTCGCTGTTTTCGTTCGCATCCTGCAAAATACGAGAGACGAATAAATCGCTTTCTTAACTCTTCAAGCTTAGTAAGTCTGCTTGTTTTTACTCTATATCGCACTAGTTTCAGCAATATGCTCGTTGAATCGCTTCGAAGCCGTCGCTGCCACGCATCACGCGATCGTGAGGCTGTGGTGAGCCGCGAGTGCCGCTGTGTCACCCTATCGGACATTCGGTGTGACTTGCCCGATTTTCGCTGTTTTCGTTCGCATCCTGCAACTCCCCTCAAGTCATACCTAATAGTTCGATTCCTTGAAGAGCAGGTTCTTTAAGTGCTTGCTTGCCGTAGCCCGTGGAAGAAACTTGGTAAGTACATCCGCCGGGTTTGTCGTTCCCATGATGTGGTTGAAATTAATAATTCCCGCCGCAATCGCTTCGCGTACACGGTGAAATGCCAGTGCATTGTGTCGCTTCGTCAGGCTAGAGTGCGGTAGGTTGCTGCTTTGCGTTACCGACTTGTTGTCTCCAAACATCCATGAAGGTCCGTCGAGCGGAACTCCCAACATGCGTAGCGTGAAGCGAAGATCCATGATCTGCTCCGTGCTCACTCTCGCTGCTACAAACTCCGAGCCGTACGTCGCCGTCTCGACCGTCGCTTGGCGTTTCGAAAACCAATCGACGACTGTTCCATTCAACATGTGTAGCATGCCCATCGCTGCCCGTCCCGTCGTGTAATCGTGGTACAGGTTCGCATCTTCGAACGTTGACATTCGCACCGCCTTGCCGCGCGGCGTGGGCATGTTCCACGGAAGCTCTTCGCAGATCTTGCCGTACACACTGTAATCCCAATCCATCTTGTCAACTGTCGCGTATCGCTCGTCCGTTGGAATCGAAACGTTGAATCGAATCGCTCCATCCGGGTATCGTCGTAAGTATCCGCAAATATGCTTCAACCGTTCCAAGTGCCCCGCTCGTGGCGCAGCTCGGAATCTCCCCATAGTCATGACAGCACAGTGAATGTCGAATCGACATAAACTTACTGCCCATTGCAACGCACCAATGATCGATTGATACTTCGCAATTCCGTCGTCGTCAAGTTCTTTCGTTTCGTCGAGTTCCGGATGATCGCCGTCGCGTAGTGGACTTGTCTGCGGTCGCGGTTCCTCGCCGAACATTTCTTTGTAGTTCGCTAGTAGTCTTGTGACGTACTTCTTCGCTCCGAAGCAGAGTACGCCATCGTCGTCTCGCCAAACGTCTGCGCCCAAATGGTATGCCAATGGACCGACGCCCTTCAACTTGTAGTTGTAGTTCTCAATTAAAAGATCCGTTAGTTCCTTCGGATTCTTCATCGCTATCGCTAAATCGTCGACATACACACAAACGTATTCGTAGTGCGTGCCTTTATCGCGCATCCACACGTCCGGTTCTGCGATACACGGCGTGAAGCCAATGTCGCGGAGCGTGTCTGCAAAGTGCTCGTGCCAGCGTGCGCCTGACGTGCGAAGACCGTATAATGCCTTCACGATCGTGAGCGTGTGACCCTCGAGCTCCCCGAACTCCGGACCTGCCACGATATAAACCTTCTCTTTCGTTTTCGCTTCCAAGTATGCGTTGCCGACGTCAGCTGCCCACAGTTCCAGACCGTTGAGTTCCGCTAACATCGCTACCATTCGTAGACTTCGCAATGACACAACGCCCGAGTAAACTGAATCCTTCGGCGGCTCTGTCATATGTCCTCCTGCGACGAGTCGTGCTTTCCGTCGCAAATCGTGCTTGACATCGAATATCATGTGCACGTTTATTCGTTTCCATGGCGCCGGCATAACCTTACCGACTCCTTGATCTGCGAACGTGTCGTAATCATTTATCTGATTTAATTCCGTTCGAATCGCATCCGTCCACAGCGTGTTGCCGTTGATCTCGTCGAGAGCTTTCGCATCTTTATAATTGCGCGGCAGCCTTACGCCGAATTTGTAGCGTACGCCGTTTGCTTTCGATTTTCGTTTCGCTGCTGTCACCATCTGTCGAAACTTCTTTCGCTTCCGAGTGTAATGCTCCAGCTGCTTCCATCCTGGCTTGTCGAGTAAGCCGTGCTTGAGTCCATACTCTGCGATCGTTATCGGATCGTCCTTCTTCATGATCGCGAGAGGCTCCCACGTCGTCGTTCCGTCAGTCCATTCGACGAGAACGTTACTTGAACTTCCTTTGTATGTCGGATCGTTCGGTTTCAAATTAAGCTCGTGTCCGATTACCTTCGTGAATACCCACTGAGTCGCCGGATCGTTTCGTATATCTTCGTCCATCTGTCGTTCGATTAAATCCGACAGTTCGTTGTAACTTATTAAGTCTTTCGCTGGCTCCTCTCCCATCTGGATCAGGAAACCTTTCGTCGTTTCGAGTAGCTCGTTATCGCGTACTTCGATATATTCGCATACAGTCGCTCGCATTTTCTGACCGTTTTCGTGTTCCCTTACGAACGTGCGTCCGATGAGTTCGCTTGGAGAGAACAGAGGGCATTTATTCCCTGATTCTTGCTCAGCCCTTCTGAAGAACTTCGCTGGTACGTTGGCGTGGTTCGCCATCGGAATCGTTTCGTCGTCGTTTCCTTCGTAGTTGTCGTGACTACTTTCTGTCGCATTCGTGCTATGGTAGCGTCCTGTCGCGAGATCTGGAGTTTCAAAATTTCGCTCGCTTGCGCGTGTAGCTTCTTCAGAAATCTCCCCCCCAGACTCAGGGAAGGAAGGCAACTCTCGTGGTAACAAGTAGCTGCGCGAGACCACGTTGGAGCGCGGAATCGCCTGAAGCGTGTCGTCCGTCAGAACGAGAAAAGTCATGTGCGGACCGCTATTCTCTGCGATGCCCACGAATCGGCCGTTGCCAGATCGTACCGCCGAGGGAAAACTCCCCTGCGCCTCAAACGTGACCGGTTCCCACCACTTGAAATGTAACAAAGGCGAAATATCCGGCAGATTTCCGAACGCAACTTCCGTTGGCGTGCGCCATCCCAGCGATTTTGTCGCGAGGACGTTCAGAATCATGATTACGAATTTAATCAGCAAAACCCAGCAATGCCCTGGCGAACCCGAATCTCGTTGGAGGTTCTCCATCATTGGCTTAATGTGCGACGTGTGACGTTCGCATGGATTTTGTTCTGGATGACCCGGTTCTGTGGTCACTTGAGGAATATTGTACATCCGACAGAGATCCCTCACAGCCTTGCCAGTCTCCGACTTGGCATTGTCGCTGAGCAGTCCGTTAGGAGCGCCCACTTCGCGGATAAAATCCTCTAACGCGTTTGACATTTCGCTCTCCGACTTCATCGGGTAGCCGCGCGTGTAAAAACTTTCTCGTCCAACAAAGAGCTGCATCTTAGTAGCTCCCCCATGCCCTAGAATTCCATCATCCAAAGCTGGCGTGTCAGAGTGTATCGTGTCCGTGGCGAATAGTTCGCGCAACCGCTGAACGTTCGCGGCCGGAAATCGTGATTTCGTGAGGTGTCGAAATGGTAATCGCGGGTGTGCGCTGAGATGATACCATGCTTCCGTGTGACGTAAAGTCTGTTGAACGCGCTCAGTCGGGACCCATCCGAGGTACGGCCGAAGAGCATTATAGTCCGGTTCCTTGCTTCTTAGCTTCCGCAAATTAACGCGTGAAAACTGAGCGTGTCGCACGCACCGATTGATCAGTACGTCAAGTTCGTCGCCAGTGCGTGTCGGCGTGTGACGATTGCGGTGCGTGATACCGTCATCGTCGAATCGTTCGTCAAAAGATCCATAATCGTGATCTCGTTCGTCGAAATCGTCGTGCGCGTGCTCGACATCGTAAACAGTCGGGTCCCACGGCACGTCCGACGTCATGATGACAGTCGGATACTTATCCAAATCATCGAACGTGGGTTTCGTCACGTCCAAGTACACCAAGCCATCGCGAATTGCCAATGGCAAAACGTAGCCTCCAATGTTCGTCGTAATTCGTTGCGTTCCGCCAAACATGGTCGGAATATCGTCGACGCGATGTCCCATTGCGCGCAATTGATTCGGGCAATGAATCGTCGGTCCGTCTCGCTTTAAAGCATACTGGTGACACAGAAGCAGAATGGTTTCGCCACTAAGGGTCTTTGCCAGTCCAGCTGCAGTGCCAATCTTGAGAGCTGGGACAATATGATCGTCAATACCAGTCACATCCACCTCGGCGTTCGTTTCCGAAACGACGAGCATGTCTCCTCCGCATAAGCCTCCGTTCGCGCCGCTGTCGATGAGCGCGCCTTCGTTGATCCGCTCGTAGTGTGCGCGATTGACGCGCATACGACGATGCATGTTGAAGCTGAATGTACCTCGTCCGGTGTTATCAGTCGTCAACGATCCTGTCACTTGCTGAGTTGTAGTACTCGCATTGTTCGCTTGCAGAACCGATCGTGCAGCCGTTTGGACTGACATTCCACTATTGCCGGGCTGAATATTAATCGTGCCAGGAACGCTTGCGTGATCGTTCGCTACAGATTCCGTCGCGTGACGCTCTTGATGCGCCGCGTTGACTTGCGTCTGCGTCGTAGCCGTGCCTCGTTGGTTGCGCGGTCGCCATCCGTTTTCGGGTGTCTTGGGCGCCGTCGCACGCTTGTCCTTCAACTGCTTTCGCTGATCAAACTTCATCTCCAACCAGACTTCATCCTTCACGCTCGCGTGAGGTTTCTTCATGATCGCTGCAAATCGTTCCGCCGATAAGCCGCTTGGAGTCGCGCCGCCATTGCCGCCGCCGCCTCCTTTCGTTCCACTAGACTGCGCTTGATTGATTGTGCGCTTAGTCTTCGTCGTCGATGGGTGTTTCTTGTCATACTTGATGCAGCACTCTTCTAAGTGCGCGTACAACTGCGCGAAATTGTCTTCCGAGTCGTGTTGCCCCATGTGTTTCTTGATGGCAATCATTCCGTCAAAACCTGCTAGCGATGCGCTGAATCCAGTGTGCTCGGAGAAAGCGTCGCGTAGCATGTCGTATCGTTGTAAACCTGTCAGAGCTTCTGCGTCCATTTCGAGCAGCCAGATGACTTTCTTGTAGAACAGTGCGAGAAATTCGATCGTCGGCCGTGACCACTTCTCGGTCAGCCGCATTCCCTGCAGTTCCGTTCGCGCGCGTTCCTTCTCGATGTGAGCAGTAGCGCCTTCTTCGTATCGCGTTCGCAATCGTTGGTAGACTTCGCGTCCGTCCATCGTCTTCTTGAACTGCTGTACTGCGAGTGATGCAGACGGAGTTCGACAGTGCGTGAGAAAGATCCTGTATACAAACACATTCTTCTTTGCATACGCCTTCTGTTCTTTCGGTCCCTTTTCCTTCGGGTCATAATCGTCGTCAAAGACTTCGTGGAAGTCGTGCAATGTAGCGATGACTTTCAACTCGGAAATCCACTGTTTCCACGAGGAATCCAGCTTCATTTCTTTACAATCCTTCGCCGAGAACTTGATAGACTTCGTAAATTGGTCTGAATACTTCTCGTCGTCTTCGTCGTCGCCGAGGTCCAATACGGATGTCGGTGACTGCTTCGTGTCCACGTCCACGCTCGTCGGTGGCACCTTGTCGGCCGAGTCAGGTTTCGACTCGTCGCCTTCGTTCGTTAGCGTGGAGTCCTTGGATTCGTCCTTTTTGGATTCCGTTTCGCTTTCTTTCGCTGGAGGTTTCGCTCCGCTTCCGCTGCCCACGCTCGCGATGTTGCGCGCTTGGACTCGTTCCTTCGCTCGTGCTGTGACGAACGTCGCCAGCGTCTCGGTGGTCAGTTGCGACCATGTCTTGATGTCCGGCGACTCTTGCGCCAAATACCATTCGATCGCGTTCGTGATCGTGCGTTGTTTCATCTTCGTTAGCGAGTGTTCGCTCGTTTCCTGCGTGACATTGTCGCCATCGTCAGTCGTCGTCGTTGTCGTCGTCGTGACGTTCCACTTCGTCGCGAAATCGTCGTACTCCATCTCGATCAGTTGCGTAAGCGATTCTACTCCGAGTTCGTCGAATAACTCCTTGAACTGAGGATCTTGGAAAACGCCTACGTTCTCTTCGTAAACATGCGCAAACGCCGCGTCTTTCTGCGCGCGAGTTTCCGCCATCGTTGTCGTCGTGACAATGTTCTTGCTATCACCTGCGGAACTTTCCGGGCCAAGAACCAACGTGCGTCCAACTTTTAAAATAAATTCTCTGGTAAAGTCTTGCGAGGCAATGAGTCTCAAGACAGTGTTAATCTTGTAACTTGTAAATCAAATCGTTGCACCTTTCGCTTGTAGCTGTCCTTGGATGGCCAACCGGGCTTGCAGTTGCCACAAAACGAGAGACGAATAAATCGCTTTCTTAACTCTTCAGCTTAGTGCATGGACAGTCGCTGGTCGCTGACAGCAGGCTGGTTGTCACTTGAGGAAAAGATTGAAATGCAAACCAGGGCTGCCTGATTGACCGTTTCATGAATTCAACAATATGGCTGGACTCAGCACACAATGGCGCATCTAACCATGCAAGCCAGGTGCCGTGGAGGCCCCTCTGTAGGTCACTTTCAATGGCATGACAGTCTGGCGCATGACAGCAGGGGTTGTCACTTGAGGAAAAGATTGAAATGCAAACCAGGGCTGCCTGATCAACCGTTTCATGAAATCAACAATATGGCTGGACTCAGCACACAGCAAGACAGATGCCGTGGAGGCCCTCTGTGGGTCACTTTCAATGGCATGATAGTCTGGTGCATGACAGCAGGGGTTGTCACTTGAGGAAAAGATTGAAATACAAACCAGGGCTGCCTGATTGACCGTTTCATGAATTCAACAATATGGCTGGACTCAGCACACAATGGCGCATCTAACCATGCAAGACAGGTGCCGTGGAGGCCCCTCTGTGGGTCACTTTCAATGGCATGACAGTCTGGCGCATGACAGCGGGGGTTGTCACTTGAGGAAAAGATTGAAATGCAAACCAGGGCTGCCTGATTGACCGTTTCATGAATTCAACAATATGGCTGGACTCAGCACACAATGGCGCATCTAACCATGCAAGACAGGTGCCGTGGAGGCCCTCTGTGGGTCACTTTCAATGGCATGACAGTCTGGCGCATGACAGCGGGGGTTGTCACTTGAGGAAAAGATTGAAATGCAAACCAGGGCTGCCTGACTGACTGTTTCATGAATTCAACAATATGGCTGGACTCAGCACACAATGGCGCATCTAAACAAGCAACACAGGTGCCGTGTAACCCCTCTATGGGTCACTTTCAATGGCATGACAGTCTGGCGCATGACAGCGGGGGTTGTCACTTGAGGAAAAGATTGAAATGCAAACCAGGGCTGCCTGATTGACCGTTTCATGAATTCAACAATATGGCTGGACTCAGCACACAATGGCGCATCTAACCATGCAAGACAGGTGCCGTGGAGGCCCCTCTGTGGGTCACTTTTAATGGCATGACAGTCTGGCGCATGACAGCGGGGGTTGTCACTTGAGGAAAAGATTGAAATGCAAACCAGGGCTGCCTGATTGACCGTTTCATGAATTCAACAATATGGCTGGACTCAGCACACAATGGCGCATCTAACCATGCAAGACAGGTGCCGTGGAGGCCCCTCTGTGGGTCACTTTTGATGGCATGACAGGCTGGCGCATGACAGCGGGGGTTGTCACTTGAGGAAAAGATTGAAATGCAAGCCAGGGCTGCCTGACTGACTGTTTCATGAATTCAACAATATGGCTGGACTCAGCACACAATGGCGCATCTAAACAAGCAACACAGGTGCCGTGTAACCCCTCTATGGGTCACTTTCAATGGCATGACAGTCTGGCGCATGACAGCGGGTGTTGTCACTTGAGGAAAAGATTGAAATGCAAACCAGGGCTGCCTGATTGACCGTTTCATGAATTCAACAATATGGCTGGACTCAGCACACAATGGCGCATCTAACCATGCAAGACAGGTGCCGTGGAGGCCCTCTGTGGGTCACTTTCAATGGCATGACAGTCTGGCGCATGACAGCGGGGGTTGTCACTTGAGGAAAAGATTGAAATGCAAACCAGGGCTGCCTGATTGACCGTTTCATGAAATCAACAATATGGCTGGACTCAGCACACAATGGCGCATCTAACCATGCAAGACAGGTGCCGTGGAGGCCCTCTGTGGGTCACTTTCAATGGCATGACAGTCTGGCGCATGACAGCGGGTGTTGTCACTTGAGGAAAAGATTGAAATGCAAACCAGGGCTGCCTGATTGACCGTTTCATGAATTCAACAATATGGCTGGACTCAGCACACAATGGCGCATCTAACCATGCAAGACAGGTGCCGTGGAGGCCCTCTGTGGGTCACTTTCAATGGCATGACAGTCTGGCGCATGACAGCGGGGGTTGTCACTTGAGGAAAAGATTGAAATGCAAACTAGGGCTGCCTGATTGACAGCTTCATGAATTCAACAATATGGCTGGACTCAACACACAATGACGCATCTAACCATGCAAGACAGGTGCCGTGGAGGCCCTCTGTGGGTCACTTTCAATGGGAGGGCAATTCAGACATCCACACAGGAACCAGCTCCATGGTGCTACAGTGCATAACATTCAAACTTACCCCAATTGTAGTGTTGCTCCATCAATCCTGTTTAGCTATGCTTAGGGACATGCTTGCGGAGAGATTGGTGCATAAAAATCATCCGTAGCTGATATCTAGCAGCTATGGTGTGGGAGGGCAATTCAGACATCCACACAGGAACCAGCTCCATGCTGCTACAGTGCATGGCCTTCCAGACCTACCCCCAATTGTAGTCTAGTTCCATCAATCCCGTTTGTCTATGCTTGAGGACAATCTTGTGGTGAGATTGGTGCATAAAAATCATCCATAGCTAATCCCTGGCAGCTATGGTATGGGAGGGCAGATCAGATATTTACACAGGAACCAGCTCCACAATGCTTCAGTGCATAGACTTCCAAATCTACACCAATTGTAGTCTTGCTCCATCAATCCTGATTGGCTATGCTTGGGGACATGCTTGCGGTGAGATTGGTGCAAAAAAATCATCCATAGCTGATTCCTAGCAGCTACGGTATGGGAGGGCAGTTCAGACATCCACACAGGAACCAGCTCCATTATGCTACAGTGCATGGCCTTCCAAACCTACCCCCAATTGTAGTCTAGTTCCATCAATCCCGTTTGTCTATGCTTGAGGACAATCTTGTGGTGAGATTGGTGCATAAAAATCATCCCAAGCTGATTCCTAGCAGCTACAGTATGGGAGGGCATTTTAGACATTTACACAGAAGCCAGTCCATGGTGCTACAGTGCATGGAATTCAAACCTTACCCAAGGGAGATTGACCTTACCCCAATTTTAGTCTTGCTCCATCAATCCAGTTTGGCTATACTTGAAGACGTGCTTGCGGTGAGATTGGTGCATTAAAATATCCAAAGCTGATTGTCTTAGGAAAGCTTTGAAATGCGAACGGGTTCAGTTCAGACATCCACAGGCAGGAACCAGCTAGACGGGGGCATTCAATGCTACAGTGCATGGCACTCAAACCTTGACTCGCCAATGGTGAGTCTTGCTCCTCAATCCGAGTTTGGGAGATTGAATGCACTGACTTGAAGATGGCATTAACCATGCTAGACAGGTGCCGTGGAGGCCCTCTGTGGGTACTTTCAATGGCATGAAGTCTGGCGCATGAGGTGTTGTGAAAGTTGAAATCAAAAGGGCTCCTGATTGATTTCATGAATTCAAAATGGCGCAGCAACAATGGGACTACTGAAGAAGGTTGGAGGCCTCTGTGGCTATGGGAGGGCAATTCAGACATCCACACAGGAACCAGCTCCATGGTGCTAATGTGCGTGGCCTGCCAAATCTACCCCCAATTGTAGTCTTGCTCCATCAATCCTGTTTGGCTATGCTTGTGGACATGCTTGTGGTGTGGGAAGGCAGTTCAGACATCCACATAGATACCAGCTCCATGGTGCTACAGTGCATGGCCTTCCAAATCTACCCCCAATTGTAGTCCTGCTCCATCAATCCTGTCTGGCTATTCTTGGGGACATGCTTGCGGTGAGTTTGGTGCATAAAAATCATCCATAGCTGATCCCTAGCAGGTATGGTATGGAAGGGCAATTCTCATGGCAGCCACCGACTGTGGACAAGCCTTGGGCCAGGAAGTTCTGGTGATCCTACACACCAAACTTGGAGACTAGATGGGCTAGTGATGAATGGATTACACTTCTACATCATGAAACAATGCCTATTAACTGCCAGCTATTAATGTATACCCCTCTGGCCGTTGGAGTGGGTCGTGGCAGCAATGGACTGTGAACAAGCCTGGGGCCACGAGATTCTGGTGGTCCTTCTCACAGAACTTGGAGACTAGATGGACTAGTGATAAATGCATTGCACTTTCTACATCATGAAACAATGCCTGTCAACTGCCAGATTTGAATGTATACCTCTCTTGCCATTGGAGTGGGTAATGGCAGCAATGGACTGTGAACAAGCCTGGGGCCACGAGATTCTGGCGGTCCTTCTCACAGAACTTGGAGACTGGATTATCAAACATGCTTGTTAACTTTTCTGTAGTGCATCTGAGTTAAGGATGTTAGCACCATTCTGGCTTGATTTTTGCATGTACATGGCTCGAGGCATGGGCATTTGAAGGACATGGCAGCTGCTGGCTGAGAATGGTGACAAGCTGTCACCAATCACATTGCAGGCCACGGAGACACCAGTTAGTCATCTTATCATGTAGCGCAGCTGAAATAAGGATGTTAGCACCATTCTGGCTTGATTTGGGCATGCACATGGCTCAAGGCATGGGCATTGGAAGGCATGGCAGCTGCAGGCTGCGACTGGTGACAAGTTGTCACCAATCACATTGCAGTCAACCAAAGGACCAGCCAGGCAATCCATCTTGTAGCGCACCTGTAATACGGATGTTAGCACCATTCTGGCTTGCTTTGGGCATGCACATGGCTCAAGGCATGGGCATTTGAAAGACATGGCAGCTGCAGGCTAAGACTGATGACAAGTTATCACCAATATTGACCATAACCACAAGTTAACATGAACCCATCAACCTCTACCGCAAGTTAGCAATGATCCTTGGATTGGATTGGATTGTCCATAACTAAAAAATAGGGTGGACTGATTGCTTGGATCAGTCATAACTGCAAAGAATGTAGACACATGGGATGCAAATCGTTACATGGACCCATGGGGTGCACTAACCATAATGGCAAGTTAACATGATCTCCTTGGATGGATCAATCTCTACCGCAGGTTAGCAATGATCCTTGGATTGGATTGTCCCTACAACAAAATAGGGTGGACTCATGGCTTGGATTGACCTTAACCACAAAATAAGTTGAACCCATTGCTTGGATCAATCATAACAGCAAAGATTGTAGACACATGGGATGCAGATCATTAACATGGACCCATGGGGTGCACTGACCATAACGGCAAGTTAACATGAACTCCTTGGATGGATCAATCTCTACCGCAGGTTAGCGATGATCCTTGGATTGGATTGTCCCTAAAAACAAATTTGGGGTGGACTCATGGCTTGGATTGACCTTAACCACAAAATAAGTTGAACCCATTGCTTGGATCAATCATAACTGCAAAGAATGTAGACTCATGGGATGCAGATCGTTAACATGGACCCATGGGGTGCACTGACATAACAGCAAGTTAACATGAACTCCTTGGATGGATCAATCTCTACTGCAGGTTAGTGATGGTCCTTGGATTGGATTGTCCCTGACCACAAAATAGGGTGGACTCATTGCTTGGATTGACCTTAACCACATAATAAGTTGAACCCATTGCTTTGATCTGCAAAGAATGTAGACACATGGAATGCAAATTGTTAACATGGACCCATGGGGTGCACTGACCATAACCGCAAGTTAACATGAACCCATCAACCTCTACCGCAAGTTGTGATGATCCTTGGATTGGATTGTCCCTAACCACAAAATAGGGTGGACTCATTGCTTGGATTGACCTTAACCACAAAATAAGTTGAACCCATTGCTTTGATCTGCAAAGAATGTAGACACATGGGATGCAATTTGTTAACATGGACCCATGGGGTGCACTGACCATAACCACAAATTAGCGATGATCCTTGGATTGGACTGTCCCTAAAAACAAACACCAGCCAGGCATACCATCTTGTAGCGCAGCCTGAATTATGATGTTGGCACCATGCTTTGGTAATTTGGGTGTATGCATGGCTTCAATGCATGGCCATTTCTTGTGCCTTTGCATGTTTTTAAGTCCCTTCTGCATGCTTGGTAACAGTGAGAGGCACTCATTCAGGAAATAAGGAATGGGTCTGTATCTAATATTTCTACTAGACTTGGACAGTGGCAGATTCATAAAGTTTAATACCATATGGAGTAGTACCATAGCTTGTGGTAAAGGAAGAAAAGGCCTTTAGGTTCTGAGCTAAACATCAGCGCGGCACCATTCGATCTTTTCATCCTCGCTGAATCTCGTCTTCTGCACCTTCATTTCCATCGTCGGATTTGCATTCCGTCGTTGAAGCCTGCTGCTACTGCTGTTGCCTTTTCCCTGAATCGAAATACAGTTTCTAAACACTACCATGAAATACCAAACGACATGTGTACTTGCCGCACTAGCTTCAGGCAGTGCCTTTGCTCCCAATAGAGGACACGCCAGGTAAGATTCAAAATCCTTCGCCCTGCCGTCTCTCATGCCGGCAGACGTGCACCTCTCGCCGTCATCTCACTATCGAATCTCTTTTCGTGTTACAGAAAATCATCAAATCTCCAAGTTTCTCTTTCCCCTCCATCATCCACATCTGCCACGAGCAATAGTGACTGGAACCCGGGCACTTGGCGCAGCAAGCAAGTTGCCCAAGGCCCAAACTACACTGACCCTGCGCAGCTAGACGACGCCATGACGAAACTCCGCAAGTCGTCCCCGTTAGTCTTTGCTGGTGAGGTTCGATCGCTCCATGAGCAACTCGCTAGAGCCAGTCAGGGACAGGGCTTTCTGTTAATGGGAGGCGACTGCGCCGAAGCCTTTGACGAGTTCAACGTTGATCACGTTCGCGACACTTTCCGAGTCATTCTGCAAATGTCTCTCGTCTTGACCTTTGGCGGTGCCATGCCAATCATCAAGGTTGGTCGCATGGCTGGACAGTTTGCCAAGCCTCGTTCCGAACCTGATGAAGAACGAGATGGTGTCGCACTTCCAAGCTACCGCGGTGACATTATCAACCGCGAAGACTTTACTCCAGAAGCCCGCGCGCACAATCCGCACAACATGGTGCAGGCTTACCATCAGTCGGCGCAGACGCTTAACATTTTGAGAGCCTTTTCGACGGGTGGTTATGCCGATATCAGTCGGCTGCATGCGTGGAATCTGGATTTTGTGGAGCAAACGGATGAAGGGAGTCGGTGAGTGCGGCGTAAAATAAATGTAAAAGTAAGTGTTTCTCAGTTCATTGGACTCATGAACCATTTTTTTGTAATCACCTTTTTGAAGTTACCGACAGTTTGCAACAAAGGTGGACGAGTCGCTCCGCTTCATGAAGGCCATTGGCGTCGACACAACTACGCCAAAGTTTACGCAAACTGATTTCTTTGTTGCTCACGAATGTTTGCTTCTTCCGTACGAGGAAGCACTAACCCGTGAAGACTCCACCACGGGTCGCTGGTATGATTGCTCCGGTCACATGCTTTGGGTTGGGGAGCGTACGCGACAGTTGGATGGCGCACACTTGGAATTTTGCCGCGGCATTGGCAATCCACTTGGAGTCAAGATTTCCGACAAGTGCAGTCCGGAGGAACTGATTCGTATTATTGACACCATGAACCCCAAGAATATTCCTGGCCGATTGACTATTATTGTACGCATGGGTGCCGACAAGTTGCGTAAAAACATGCCAGGCTTGATTCGGGCCGTCCAACGTGAAGGCAAGAGCGTTGTGTGGGTTTCCGATCCAGTGCATGGAAATACTCGCAAGACGGACAATGGATTCAAGACGCGCGACTTTGATAGCATTCGGGCCGAGCTTCGGGCGTTCTTCGATGTGCACGATGAAATGGGAAGTCATCCGGGTGGTGTGCATTTGGAAATGACTGGTGAGGATGTTACCGAGTGTACGGGTGGAGTAAGTGGAGTAACGGAAGGCACCTTGAATGAGCGTTACCACACGTACTGCGATCCTCGGTTGAATGGTGCGCAGGCACTGGAGTTGGCCTTTTTGATTGCTGAGCGGCTACGAGCACGAACAGGACTTCCACCAATTGAGTAAACAATAAGGTTATATACAGTGCTTGATTGTAGATGCAGCTGTGTTCACTGCCACTCGATTAGTCGCAAGCATACTCCTACCACCTCTTCTCCCACGGCACGCCCGATTGCAGCTCCAACGCAAGTTGCAAAGCAAATGCCAGCATGGCCAATCGACAGTGTTCAAGTTCACAAACCAGCTCTCGCTCGTGCTTGCTCTTGTCGCGAGTCCCAAACCATCCCACGCCGTAGTCGCCCGGCATGCTGTGTAAGGAAGAAATGCATTAGTTATTCTTAGTCTGTTGGTACACAGCAACGACTGGCATACGCCTTCATCTTACCTTGATGTTTCCGGCATGACGAGGATGAACTCCAGAACCAAGCAAACACCAACCACCTTGAACGCGTCATCGAGCGACAACTTGTTCGTCGTAATGCCTCCATTCATGGACAACAAATGTCGTCGGAGCGCCGCACCATCTTTTCCCAGGAATGATAGAATCGAGCGAAGAAGATTGTTGGGATTGGTGAATAGCTTGTGCAAAATTGGAATGGTAATTGTTTGTGCGAGAGCCGCCATGGCAACTCTACCAGCCTTGAGTTCCGATTCGCGTAGTCTTGCAAAGTTGTCCGTCGTCGCTATTCCCAGTGGATCAAAGTAGTAGAATTCTTCGTTATCGCGACGCAGAAACACCGAAAGTGTTGGACTGCATCCCATTTCCTGCGAAATGCTTGGTTTCGGTTGGAAGGCTGTGACGGGATGCTGCGTCAAGGCGGCAAACATGGCGAATGTAAGGACAACCAGAATTGGAGGAAATCTGTTCATCCAGATGCGTCTTCTAAAGAAGCAGCATTTACAGCATGATTTGGTTGGCAATTGTTGCCGATGGCGTCGGCAAGGACTCATTCGTCAAAGGAAAGATTGAAGGAAACCAAGGGTCAAGACGATAGCAGTAGATCAGTCACTTGTCCTCAGCATGTAACACTCCCTCTTTGACTAGGTTCGTCTATCTATTTGTACTGCACTACACAGAAATGGTGTGATCGAGGATCTTCCGCATCGCAGACGAATTCGATGAATGCTCGCGCGAGCTTCCATGTCGGAACGAGAAATAAATGGCGGTAACGAAGTGGTCCGGAGGCAATAGTATGCATGACGTCATTGACACTGGCACTTGTTTCACAGTATTGTCACGTGACGCAGTTTTCATTGGCACTCGTTTCGCAATATTGCCTAGTGACGTAGTTTTCATTGGTACTCGTTTCGTACTATTGCCTAGTGACGTAGTTTTCACTGGCATTCGTTTCATGTTACTGCCTTGTGACGTAATTGACACTGGCACTCGTTTCACAATATTGCCTCGTGACGTAGTTTTCACTGGCACTCGTTTCGTCATATTGCCTCGTGACGTAGTTTACACTGGCACTCGTTTCGTACTATTGCCATGTGACGTAATTGACACTGGCACTCGTTTCACAATATTGCCTCATGACGTAAACTGTGCAGGTGGCGCGCCGTGGCTTGTTCCAACTCCAATTTTGCGGCAATAACCACTCAAAGAGGTTGAGAAGAGGAGCAACACAGCAGCTCTCCTTCTTTTCCTACCATAGTTTAATATGCTTGATAGCATCTTGTCAATTTTCGGTATTGGAAAGCGAGTCGCCGTTGAAAACATTGGCGAAACTCCAGCCGTGGCAGCCAACGACCATTTAGAACGAATGGAGGAGGATGCTCCAGTCTCAGCCGTAAAGCAGGGGAGTTTAGTTGCTGCAGAAACAAATAATGGCGCTGACATGGACATTGTGCAAGATACTCCTCTTGAGCCTGATGCGTTGTATGGCTCTGGCACTATTGTGTCAAGAGGAAAGGCAGATGCGTCGCCTGCGACGAAAATGAACACTAACGAGACTCGAGTCGTTGCAGAGCCCCAAAAACCAAGTAAAGATTCACGGATAGTTATTAAAGAGATTCCCGTCGCCACGAAACAGGAATCTGCGTCGCAAACGGCTGTTGCTCGAGACGGGCAGCAAAGAATACCTCCACCCTCCTCGCCGTCAGTGTCAGCAACGAATACATCAATATCCACTCCATCTGAAACATCCAGTATAGATGATTGCGTATCAACATCTGTCCCTTTACAAGAACGTAAAGCAGCATCAACTATGGACGAAAAGAATATATCTTCCTCCACCGCAGAGAATCGCGCATCTGCGCTAGTTGATGACATGAAAGGCTCGGCGCGAAACAATCCTATTACGCCGTTTGCTGGCTTGGCGTTACCAGCAGCCGAAACAACAGCAGCAGCCGAAGCAGCATCAGCTCCAAGTCCTCCTGTTCCTACGAAATGCTACAAGTGTCACAAGCGCCGGCCCGAGGGCTGCTCCAAGTCCGCCTGTTTCGCTTGCTGCGATGACTTGAGATGCGTTCCGCACAAGCGCACACGCGATCAAGCATTGCTGAAGACGCAAATACTGCAAGGCACAACACCCATCCAACTACGCGCAGCCGAGATTCGCTCACGGCGGATTCCCGACAAGCGACGCTTCGTCAAGGAGCCAGGTTTTCTGTATACTGGCGATACAATAATGATATGGAATGTTCGCGAGTTTTTGAGCAATTCCAAGTGGAAAGATGATGCCATTCGCAAGTGTTTGCGGCGAATGGAGCGAAGCAAAGTTGGGAAGAAGCTCACAGCACAGAAGCGGCTTGGTAATAGTCGAAGGCGGTTTCGCCGTTTCATTCAACGAAGACTGGAAGAAAACATGGCAAAGGAGCCGTCAGTCGCTTAATGCAAATTGTAGCGCTATACATTTTAATGTAATTCTCTAATCGCTCTCATCCTCATCAACTTCATTCTTCGCTTCATGTTCGTATGCACCCTTGTCAAGCTTCTCCAACAAATGCGGCGTTATAAATTGATTCATGGTGAACATGGTCACTTTATCCTTCTTCATCACCTTTTTCAATGCATCGTCGCAAATAATTTCTCGCTTGTTGCTTGGATTCTGTAAATTGTGTGCCTTGATATAGACCCAAATTTCCGAAACTACTTGTGGTCGCGGCATAATTGGTTTGCCGACAACGGCGGCCAATTCGTCCGACAATAAAAAGGGTGGTTGGGTGCCAACCTTGCGCTTCTTTGGTGAAGCCTTTGTGGCAGACGCGGTCTTGCGCTTGCGCGACTCTCGCGTTGGCGTGTTGGACGAAAGATCGACTGGTTTGAAGGGGTGAATGTGAGCGCCAACGTACTTGTTCATGGTGAACATTGTAAAAGTGTCGCAGCCGAAGACCTTCTTCATGGGTGCGTCTAACAAAATTTCCCTTCCATTGTTTGGATTTTGAAGGTTGTGCTCCTTGATGTATTCCCAAAGTTTCTTGACAATGGCAGTCCGAGCCATTTTGTTGCCAGCTCCCAAAAAGGCTGCTAGTGGCTCGCTGATTTCCTTCTCGGCGGCGAGTCCTCCGCCACCTTGTTTTGGTTTCTTCTTGAGTAGTAGTTCCAAATCCGAGTCCTCGCCATCGCTTTGGTGTTCATCTTCTTGCTCCTCGTCATCGGAATCTTCCGTCAGGGCATCCGTCAAGGCTTGCTTAATAAAGTCTTTGCGCGGCTTCAAATCAACGCCAAATTCTTTGGAAAGCTGCTTGATGAAACTCTTGATGGTCAAAGTCTCGGTATCGACTAACTTGACGAGCTCCTTGACTTTGATAACAACTTCATGATCGGATGGTTCCGTCATAGCGATAGAATATCGTTAACGATTGCAATGAACCGTTGGAATGCTTCAAGTCTCACGCTGTGAACGAACCTCTTCTTTCGTGGGTCATGTTGTTGGCGGCCCTCGTGTTCGCCGAAAGCGAAGCGCGGCCGCCGCGCTTTCAGTAACGGACCGACACGCCAAAATTTGAAACGGACCCGCGCTGCCATGACTGCGTGAACAACGACCAAGTCGTTCCATCCTTGACAGCACCTTTGTCCTGCAGCAGCGCTATTAGTTAACCTGCGACTACCTCTACATACACTATGGAAGACTCGGCAAGCCATACTGACGATGGAGCTTCTCAATACTCTGATGACGAAGGCTCGTACCATAGCGATGGTAATGGCTCCTATAGCGACGAACAATCGCAGCACTGCGGTTCAGCTGGAGCATCAATTCGTTCCGACGACGACAATGGTCGCAACAGACGGAGAAGAGGACGGGATCAATTAGCAAATGACAATGCAAGCTACGACTCCCAGCAAGAAAATTCTCAGGAAGGCAGTTACGACTCTCGCTCTCAGGCTGCATCTTCGCAGCAATCAGAGGCTCATGACGGTCAAAGCGACTACACTGGAGGTGACGATGGATCACGTTCCTACTATAGCGACGAGCGATCAGGCAGTCAGCGAGACGATGACTATAGCAGAGGCTCGCAGTCTCGAGGGTCGCGCTCCTACTACTCGGGCGACGATGACGAGCGTTCCTACAGGTCGGGCTCGGATCAAGGGTCTCGTTCCTACTACTCGGACGAGGAACGTAGCCGATCATATCCAGGCTCGGAACGATCTCGATCACCAGACTCATCTTATGCAAGCCAGAGTCAGTCAACCTACGAACAATCCCATGATATGCTTTCGCTAATACAGGAGGAAGACTCCAGGGCGGAGCAATCCATAATATCGGGCCCTTCGGTGATTGCAGAGGCATGGGAGCGAGAACAACGAAATGAAGCGGCGGTGCAGGAAGCTAGCGAAGACTACTGTAAGAGTAAAAAAATTTTTGTTTCGCAGCAGAGTCAGTCATTGCACGAGTCTCAACCACAAAAGTTCGATGGAGATGACACTGATCATGGCGACGACCATCACGACGACGACGACAGTCGCTATAATGATCATGGCGACGACCATCACGATGATGACAGTCGCTCGCAACATTCGCAATCGTCCTTCAACTCGCAATCTAATGGTTCACATTCGCAACAATCTGCCGGAAGCGATGCATTGTCATTGGAACGTAGTCGAACTGCACCGTTTGACGCAGGTTTTGGACAAATAGGTGAAGTGCACCAAAATAAAAACCAAAGAAACGGAGGAGACGACGACTTTGGGTTTGGCAATGATGCGTTTAGCGATGACGCTTTTGCAGACAATGTTTCACCGTTTGGTGACGGAGGTGCAGATTTCAGAAACAGCGAATTTGCTCCATCTGAGTCGGCTTTTGACACTGGTTTTAATGGCAATAATGAGTCGTCATTCGGTGCTAATTTCAGCAATGGTGAAGATGCAAAAGTGCTTGGGCCGGGAGGCCAGGCAGACGCAGGGAGCTCCTCGTCTGACGCAAAAGTAGAATCTGACGATTGTAGTGGGAACGTTTGGGGTGATCGTGCTTTCCCTGAGTCTTCGCAGAATGAATCGTCGGTAATACTGTCAAGTAAAACTCCTGGTCGTATTTCAGCCGATAAATTTGTACAAAACTCAGTGCGACCCCCAAGTTCTCGCCAAGTAAACGAGCATCCTACTGAAAGTGCTTCAAGCGCTCGTGTGGTGGCTACCTCGAGAGTCCAAGCATTAACAATGGCATTTAACCAGTCGGATCCGAGACAAAGAGCTGCGATGCTCTTGGCAAAGGCTGGTGATGCTTTTGATACCAACGACACTGCTGTCGATAGTTCCGCGAGCGAGCATTCTCAACGGAGCAATATTTCATCGCGATCTGGTTCCGACTCCTTGGTTGCAGACAACCAAAATAATCAGTTCGTTGGAGAAGACTCTCATCATTCAGGCCAAAGCCATAGCGGAATGTCAGCAAATGCAGCAGCTTGTAACGGTGGGAGAGATTTCGTCGACGCCGAAGGTGGTGAAAGTGCTGCAGAGTTGGAAGAACTTGAAGATTCACTGTCAATATCTAATCTTGAAGACTCATACCCTGGCCCATCCACTACGCGAAACAGGCAGCCTGACTCGAATAGATCTACAGAAAATGACTCAACCGAGGATGGCTCTCTGCAATCACGAGGATCAATAGCGAATTCGGACTCAAACGATAACAATCAGTTGATGGAGCAAAACTCAGATTCCCTAAGCGGGATACATACGAATGGCAAAAATCAATTTCCGACGGTCAAAGATGATCATTCTCTAGCTTGTGGCTCCCGAGGCCCTCGGTCGCACACGGAAGGGAGCGAAACTTCGTTTAAAAGTCTGCAAGAGTCGTGCTCCACGTCTGCGAGGAGCCACTCCCCGTCTTCAGCTGGATCGGCAGCGGATCTTTCGCGAGCAAGTGGCAATGGATCGCGAGGTTCTGAATCGTTTTCTCGTTTAGAAAGAAGTAATTCGCTTTCCGCTGACAGGTCAGACGCGTCATATTCACAAGAAAGCAATCAACGATCGCGGGATTCTGGTTCAATTTCGCACTCAGAAGTGACCCGCTCTTCCTCGCCTGCCCAATCAGATGCATCTTTTTCGCAAAAAAGCGAAGATCGATCACGTGTATCAGAGTCATACTCGCAGTCGGAAAGAACCCGCTCCGTTTCGCCTGATGCGTCTGATTCGCAAAGAAGCGGCGATCGATCAGGTGTATCAGAGTCTTTTTCGCAGTCGGAAAGAACTCGTTCATCTTCGCCTGACGGAACAAATGCGACAGACTCTAAAAGAAGCGGCGACCGTTCGCTGTCGGACAGAAGCTCATCGCCGTCGGGTTCATACTCCCACAGATCAGAAGATCGTTCAGTGACGAATAACTCCCAGACGCTTTCAAATCACAGTGATTATCACTCCGAGTCGTCGTCAATGGATGAATATCCGCCTTCGCATAGCCCGTCAAAGACATATGGAATGCATGCGTCAAATGCTCAGAATAGCACAGGTACAAATGGATCAACAATGAATGATAGCACACCCTCGTTTGCTAACGAATCATCTGTAGAGCTAGGTGATAGTTTTAAGGACGAGTCGACATCCGAGCAAAGCCATACTGATCATGGACAGGTATATGTGGGTGCAACAGTTTTGAATGACAGCAGCGCCGGCAGTAGCGCAGCAGATTCATTTGCTGCAGAATCGTTTGCAAACGAATCAATTACTGACGGTTTCGACGACTCACCGGCACGAAATCCAGCGTCGGGTTCACCGCGTTCCCACTTAAAACCCAGTCCCGCTGTCGATATCGAAAATGGCCAAGTCAATGAGGAGGCAACGCGAGTGTTTGAGAATCATGAGCAACAAGACGGATCACTTAGTGCTGACGCGGAAAACTCCTACAGTAGCGGCGATGAGGAAGACTCATTTTTTGAGAAAACGCTCATTGCGCAAGAACCTGACATGCTACCGCGCATTACAGAGCATAGCGTGGCTGAGAAATCTAACTTTGACGAATCAGAATTTGGTCATTCGGCGCACGCAAGTGTCGGGGAGCTGAGCTTGAGAAGCATATTTTCATCGTCGAGCCGACGATCCCGTGTTCGACGGGGCGCTGCGGGTTCCGTCGTTAGTGGTGCAAGTGGCATTCATAGTGTCGACACGCTTGACGTCTCAATCGTCAGTGGCATGAGCAATTATTCGGAACAAGTAGAGGAGAAGGGACGAGGCTTAGCTCAGAAGAAAGGATACTCGCGAGAACAGATGAGGAAACTTCGACATGACCGACAAAAAGGTGACAGTGGAGAGTCAGCGACGGGTGAGGAGGCGAGCCGCGGAACGAGTGTCGGCAAAGGTTACAACGCGAAGAGGTCACGGAGCAAGCGTGCTAAAGTCAAAGTAAAAAGTGACTCTCTTTTAACTCTAGTCGCTAATGTGTCTGAAGCTATGGATGACATCGATAAAGAGGTTTTGGACGAAGAAGAAAAGAAGGAAGACGATGCATCATCGGCAAAAGAGCTTCTTCTGGGTTTTGAAGCTCTCGTCGGAATTATCTTGCAATTTTCGGATGAGTTGGAGTTGATGTCGACCTTTGCAAGAAAAAGGGATGCTGCTTCAATTGATGCATTACAAAGTCTTATTAACTTCGCTCCTGTTATAGATGACGTTTTCGTCGAGCTAAATCCGATTCTGCAGCAATGTTTAGTGGACGACGTCGATGAAGAAATGAATGATCTTTTGTATGGAATGAATTTGACTCTAGATTTGCTGTGCGAGATGACACACCTAGTCGGAGAGCGCCAGGAATGGAACATCAGGGCCAACACCTCTTACGTGACATTGCTTGAGCTGTTATCTCGGGACGCTCTCGAAGTCGCGTGTATTTTTGATGACATCGACACACCTGAATATGAGTTGACTGAGCAGATTGAGGATGCGTGGTCAAATACGGGCCATGAAGAAGAGTTCAAAACGCTTCAAGTGACTGCCGACCTCACGATATTTCGCCAGATTTGTTATGATGTCATGCTTAGTGTGGACCATTGGTGTCCCGATATCAACACTCTTATGGATATATGCGGCATCGATGACACGATGCTCGAGAATGAAACTGTAGAGGACCATCCCGATGATCGTATGTTTGAAACGCCCGAAACGGCGCTGCAGGTTCTAGAAAAGATTAACGGTGATGTTCTTCCTCGAACTGTGACCATGTCGAGAGTAATGCGGCGAATTATGCCAACTGATTTTATAACGGACCAATTGCAACGAGACCACATCCAAATGTTAAAAAGCACGGTCAGAGACCAACTGGGACTCCCCGTGTCGAACTTAGTTGCCATCTCTTCCGCCCCAGAAGTGCTTAATGAGCCCGAATCACCCGGCATTGCTGGTGTTGGCAAGACCACACTGGCTGCCATGGTGGCCAACCATCCCGACACTCGCAAGTTCTTTAATGATGGCATAGCGTGGATTCATATCGGCCAGAAGGAAGTGACTTACACGCGATATATACAATGCCTTCGGGAATTGATGGCTCAAATTGATATCGGAGATGACGAGGAACCGCTTTTCCCGGAATTGCTACACGTTCCATGCGAGTCGCAAGCAAGAAGGCGACGACGTGAGGAGGGATTCATGATGTATGCCCGTGAAATCATGGTCGATTTCCTTCAGTTTCGTAATGTCCTGATTATTTTGGACGACGTCAGCTTCGAGCCCGATTTGGACTGGTTTGATTTTGATCCTGCTGCCCTTCAAACGGACGAAACCGACGACGAGTTTTCGTGCGTAATCCTTGTAACGACACGCTGTCGAAACCTACTGCCTGCTGCGGACACGATTGAAGTTGACATGCTATCGAAAAGGGATTCAATCAAATTGCTGGTGCAGGAGTCTGGAGAGCTTGCCTCGAGTTTAAGTGCGTCGGCTCAAACCGAATCGGTTGTCAAAGAGTGCGCGTATCATCCATTGGCGGTGAAAAGTGTTGGACGTTGGCTTAATTTGAAGCATGCTACCGCTGGAGTATCCGATACGAATAGCGAAATGCACCAGGACGTCATTAACTCAATTGAAATGATTTTGAAAAGCGCCAATCAGGAAGATGCCGACATGATGTACGAGATATTGAATATGAGTCTTAGTCCGGCTATCAATGGCGAACCAACAAACATCATTAAATTTTGCTTTGCGGCTTTTGTACTGGTATTTTGCGATAAGAACCAGATATCTGATTTCGCGCTAGCTGACGCTACGCCGATCGTTCCGCTTACAATTGCCGAGACACTTTTCGAGGCTCTTTTGCAAACTGAAGAGCAAACATTGCTGCAAGAAGGAAGCTTATTTTACGCTCAAAAGAAGGAAGCCGCCGTTCTGATACCGGAGGCGCTCTCAGCTTTGGGTGTGTTGAAGGTGATTATCACTTTTACAGCCGCCGAGTCAACAGAGGAGGACAGCCAACCTGATGAGATAGAAGAAAAGTACCTGCAAGTCATGCATGCTGTCCAAGAGGAGTACGGCGAATACTTGTACCAAGAGGAGACGACGCTTGCGGACTTGACCAAAGACGCGCAGGAACGATGGAACCGGGCATTTGGTTTGGCTTACTTAGCTAACGCACCCGATTGGGCAATGGAAACTCCCGATGCTGGAGTTGACTATGCCTTTGAAATGATTCCAGCGCATCTTATTTTAGGAGGGCTCTACACAGAAGCGGCTGACTTGCTAACAAACACTGCATACGTCAAAGGCCGTCTGTTTGCTTTGGGGCGAGAAAATGGAACACGGCGGCAGATCAAGGATTGTGAGGCGCTTTTTGATCGGCTGCTGGAGAAGCGATTGACCGGAAAAAAGAAACTGGATCCGAAAAGCACCATGAAAAAGGCCTATGAGGTGCTTGGAAGTCTTATTAACATGGATGAAGATGAATACATTGCGCAGGAGGGCTCCACTGAGGCGCTGGAAGTTGCACGCGCCCACTCTGAAATAGCCTTTTCTCTTGCGGAAAAGCGATGCTGGGATGCTGCAATAAAGAATTGGGAGATGAGTCAAGAATTGCTTGTCCAGTCGCTTGGAATGGTAGAGTTGGTTGCTGGCATCCAGTTAAATATTGGCGTGTTGTACGGGGAGATGAACGAATTTGAGCGGGCACTGAATGCGATGAAGCAATGCTTGAAGATTCGGGGGGCAATTCATGGCGAAGAGCATATTCTTTATGCGCAAACAATCCAAAAAATTGGCGACATATTTTTGAAAATGAGCGACTATCACGAGGCGATGGAAAGCTACAACTGGGCATTGGATACGTTGCACGTCGAGCCCAGTCACCATAGAATCGACATCGGCGACATACTCGAAAACATGGGCAGTATTTATTACAGCAAAGGTGAAATCGACGAGGCGCTTCAATGTTACCAAGATGCTTTGCGTTCAAAAGAAGTTGATCTTGGAGAAGACCACCCTGAACTTGCAACAACGTTCCAATTCATTGGCAATTGCTTGTCCGACCAAGGAAAGACAGAAGAAGCAATAGCTCACTACGAGGAAGCAATCCGTTTAAAGCAGATGGATGCTGAAAGGGGTGGTGAACGCGAGGCCGACATATTAACTATGCAAGGCGTTCTTCACAATCTCAACGGCCGACAACACGAGGGCCTGGAATGTTATGAAAAGGCATTGCAGGTTCTTGTAACGAAGGCTCCCCACAAGAAGGAAAAGGTTGCGTCGTTGCTCCATCTAATTGGTTGCGTGTACCTCATGAGTGGAGAACAGAAGAAATCAATGAAACTCTTTGAAGAAAGTCTCCAGGCGCGACGGAAAGTTCTTGGTTTCGTTCATCTGGATGTCGCCTCAACACTATTCAACATGGCTTTTCTTTTCCAATCTCGGAACCGTTTGGATAAGGCGTTAAAATGTCTCGAGGAGGCATTGAAAATCAGACAACTACGACTGCCAGACAGCGAGAAGGTCGCCATTACTCATGAAAAAATCGGGACGCTCGCAAGATCTATAGGGAAAACGAAGAAAGCAGAAATAGCGTTTAATGAGGCATTACGCATTCGCAAGTTGATTCATGGCAGCGATCACGAAGCTGTTGCAACAGTGCTACAAGAGCTTGGAGACTTGATGGACGATCTCGGCGAGTATGACGAGGCAATGAAACATTATGTAGAAGCTCTGGACATACGTCAGACGCAACTGGGCCCCGATGACCTTGCAGTCGCCGAAACGCTTTATTCAATGGGATTTAGCCTTCAAAATAACGGCGCGACTGGCCGCGCCTTACAATGTTTCGAAGAGTGTCTTTCAATTCGAAAATTTCAGCTCGGAGAAGATGCGATATTAGTCGGCGACGTTTTGAATATGATGGGGTATTTGCATGCCCAACGTGGCGAGCTGGATGATAGTCTTACGTTGCTTTGGGACGCGCTTCGAGTAAGGAAAATTCAAGACGATCACATGAAGGTTTCTGAGACACTGAAGAATATTGGGAATGTTCATCGAGAGAAGCAGGAACATGAGCTTGCGATCGAGTGTTACGAGGAGTGTTTACGTATAAGAAGAGCAGCGGTAGGCGACAATCATGAAAAGGTTGCCGACGCATTTATTGCCATTGGCAACGTTCAAAGCGATCTTGATATGGTAGACGATGCTATGCGTTCTTATGAAGAAGCGCTACGTATTCGAACTATGATTCATGGAGAGCAAGATGAATCGGTAGCAGCAATCCTCCAGTATATGGGCACCCTTGAATTTCGCGCTGAGCAACTCGATCGCGCGTTGCAGCTGCTGAATGAGTTTATCCGTATCCGTGAAGAAATCGGAACTGCAAACGATGGAGATCATGTTAATGTCTTGTTCATGATTGGTAACATTCATAAGTTAAAAGGGGAAGACTTTGAAGCCCAGCGATGTTGGACGGAAGCGTACAAGGTGTTTAAAGAGCTTGGTTTGGCCGATCCAGAAGTGGCTGCAGTAATGGAGCAGTTAGTGGGAGGGTCGGACTCGCATAGGGAATCTACTGCCGACTCGTTTCGCAAAGACAGCAACGACGGCGGAATATTAGGCAAGCTGACGCAGAAAGTGAAATCAACTCAACGCGCGAAGAAGAGCAAGGGACAGCAACTATAAATTATAGTTATAAATTGCGCTAGTTTTTTCCACTTGTCTATGGGCTGGTCTTCTCTTCAATAGCGGCGGTAGATTCATTAAGACATTTCTTTTCCATCTTCGCCTGAGCGAATCGACGTTTAAATTCTAGTCGAGCAACGCGGTCGTTCTCAGCTCGAAGGCTTTGAAACAAAACGTCAACCTTTGGCATACAGTCTTGCTCATAATCAGCAAAGAAGGCATGGCGGAGCTGTGGTTTGGCCATGCGCATAATCTGTCGACCAGTCATGGACTCGGGTACGACTGATGTTGGCGATAAGAGACGTTTGGAAATGAGGAATGCAACGAGCTGCTCGCGAGTCCAGTTCTTCGGAGCAACGTCACATGTGCGAGGCGAAGTGGAAGAATTGAGGGCGGAAGATTTGGTGTGTCCGCTGCTGGCATCCTTGGACTGCTTCGATTCAATCCCATCCGCAGAATCGCCACCCATGAGATCCATAACGGTCCGGAGTGTTTCAATGGTGTGTTCGGTATCTGTGGCATTCGGAGATATGGTAGCAATGACCAGCAAGGCGGCATCTGGCTGTTCCAAACTGTTTTGCAACGCGCGCGTCAAGTTGGATTCACGTATCGGATTGCGAGTCGGAGACTTACAGTGATTCATTTTGGCGCGGATGCACTGCTTGAGGGTACAGAGACTAGCAGTTATTTCCGCACTTTCAGCCTGTCGTTCCTTATTGTGATACAACGAATCGTTTCGTCGCTCCGTGCCGGCGCAGTCAACTAAAGTCAAGACGCCAACTTGCTTGCTTAAACGATTTTTGATCGTAATTTGACAAATGGCATGCGACCGACTTGAAACTGTGTTTTTGTCAGTGCACTTTGTCGCACGGGCTTCCTTGGACATTTGCAAGAGAGACAAAAAATCTTTGGCTGTCGCGACCTGAACAGCCGTTGCTCCCACAAATTGCACCGTCGAACCGCTGTTCATGATTTTGACTTCCGCGTTGCCATCTCCGATCAAGTCTTTGCATTTCTTTGCAATCTCAATGCACTTGACTTGCACCGCGGTAGCCGACGGTTCTTTAAAAAGGTCCAGAGCAACAAATTCTTCCATTGCCGAGCAAGTAAACGATTTTCCAGACCCTGTTTGGCCAAAGAGTAATACTGTCGCCGCTTTGGCTTCCCCTGAAGCCATGTGTACCAGCGGCTGGACTGATTCTCGGTATACTTGCTCATTCGTAGCGGCATCATCGAAGGCTTCGTGGCATGAAAAGGTTACAGGTTGGACAGCGGGAGTTTTGCCGTCAGATTGAAGTCTCGTGTCGAAGATGCAAACAGTGTTACTCCCCTTTAAAACGCGGACAACGTCAAAGTCCTTATTTGCTATCTCGTGATCAAACAAAGGTCGCTTGCGGACAATGGCCCGGATTGTTGGACATGCTTGCGACGTTGCAGCGATGACCTTCATACTGCATATATCGCTGTCCTTGTAGCTTGCAATCTGGTCCGTAAACTCTTTAGCGAACTTGAAACGAGCCGTTCGCTTGTCCAAATTTTGACGAGTTAGCTTGCCGGAGTCATTAGCCGGGCTGATCCTTGAAGGATTCTTGGGACTGTAGGAAGTTTTGACGAACAATGCAGTGCTAATGTTGCGAGACTCTTTGTTGCGCACTCGTAGTTGGTTCATCGTTAGTGGTCTTGCATCAGTGCCTGTCATGAGTTTATTGGAATTTCCATGAGCAGCAACAACGGAGGAGCCTGTCGGAAGCTTGGTTGTGCGACTGGACGGTGCAGTGCCGGTGGTGCGAGTAGACTTGAACATCCGCTGCTGAGTCTTTGTGATAAGTGGTTGGTTCTCTTTCGCGTCACTTGCCTTGAAGTTAGTCTTTCCAGAAAAAGTCGTTGGAATTTGTGAAGAAGGCAGCATGGGGCTTTTGAAGGCACGTACAGGCAATGCACCGAGAGTTGCTTTTGGGCGGAGCGGTAGCCGAGATGTCAATGCGCTGGCTGCCAGACCTCTAGGCTTTGTTGCAGGCATTATTTTACCCGATGGAACCAAGATTATGCTGCTTTTGGATAACGGTTGCGTGTTGAGCAACGGTGGTATTGGTGCTTGCTCACCAGCTGCTATTTCAATTGCAGTCGACGCTGCTGCTTTCTTGGTTGTATGCACTGGAGACAAGGAGCTTGGACGGATCAATGGCCGCTTCTCCAGCTTGTTTGACAAAATTTGTGACTTGCGACGCGTCGCCAATGGCTGAGTGATGGCTTTAGGCGATGCTATGTGATTGTCGGCGGTGGCTGTCGAAGCTGCTGCAGGAGGATTCGCCGGCTTTGGACTAGTTTGACAACTTGGAGTCTTTGTCGTCGTCGGCTTTGCTGAACCGATCTTTTTCGCTTGCAACAGTGCCGAGGAATTGATGCGTTTCGGAGTGAAAAGTTCACGTGTAGGCGTCATTTTTTGCGGCGTTTGGCCATCATATCCAGTCGTCGCTGCTTCAATCCGCTTGGTAATTGTTAATGGATCCGGCGAAGGGTCGATTGCAAGAGAGACTAGCTGACCATTCTTGCCATCATGGCGTCGCTTGGCGCGTTCATATCGGGCCCGACGAGCCGTCATGGGTGGCGCTTGAATTGGAGTCGCAACTAAAGCATTTTTCATGGGTGTCTTGCTGGCATCGATATGGTTGCTACTGCTGCACTTGGCGCCTCCATCTCGGTCACCAATAATACTATTTAGAATTTGCCGTCGTATATTTCGAGCAGCTGGACTCTTTGCTGGCAGAACATTCAATGAAGCTGCCTCATTGGTTGTATTGCTGGGCGTCTCAGACTTTGATGCGATTGCTGATGAGCGAGCTGGGGTGGATACAGCTGTTGTAAAGATTCGCTCCTGCCGATGCTGCTCATTGCGCTTTAAGAGGCCTCTCGTGACTGGCATGATTCTCGTTGTTGATTATATTACTCTTCACAGTTGATGGCAAATATCAGCGACGGCGTTTCTGCCATGGTCAATTGCCAAGGCTTGGCGCACCGCACCGCATCGTTTGAACTTGCCGTTGGGACGAGCGAGTCCAACTCGAATGACCCGGCCGGCGGAGCAATATTCTTAACCCTGATGACGCACTTTTCACTCTCACTTTTCATGGAATGATCTCGGGGCTCCCGGCCTTTTGCTTTGCCTCTGCCTCGTCACCATGGAACAATGCCCGCTCATTCTTCTTGATGCTTGATTGCCTGTCTGTTTGATTATCCTTGACTTATAAATAGCCACTGTCTTGGTGATGAAACCATTATCACATCTCCTCATTATGAAATGGGCGCTCCTACTTCGAATTCGACAGACTGCTGCGTTTACCTCCGTTGCTCGACGACGACAGCCATCGTTTACAAGTATATTGACGACGAAACCGTCCATGACGCAGCACTTACAATATGCAAGACCAAGCCGCTTATTAAGCACTGCAATAACTGCAGGGGAAAACGCGGAACTGGAGGCCAACATTCAACTCAAGGCCGACGAAATACGTGCCTTGAAGGAAGCCGGCGCCGACAAGGTTGCTGTTGCTCCACTTGTCAATGAACTACTCGCTTTGAAGGCTCAACTCGATCCAAGCAGCAATAAAACAAACAATGATAAGTCTAGCAAGAAACAGCAAAAATCGAATATGCAAATCAAGGTTGACAAACAACAATCTGCTCATGACGACGCTACTGCCGAATCAGACTTTATCACGCCACGCACCACCGACTACTCAAGATGGTACAATGACATTGTTCGCGTCTGCGGTCTGGCGGAACCATCGCCTGTTCGTGGCTGCATGGTGATTAAACCTTGGGGAATGTCGCTGTGGGATGCTGTCCGCAAGGAACTCGACGAAAAGATTCAAGAGCATGGGGCGGAGAATGCCTACTTTCCGCTTCTTATACCCAAATCGTTTTTGTCAAAGGAAGCAGAACATGTGGAAGGATTCGCTAAGGAATGTGCAGTAGTCACGCATCATCGACTCAAGGCTGGAACACCGGAGGAAGGTCTGATTGCTGATCCAGACGCCTTGTTGGAGGAGCCACTCATTATTCGACCAACGTCGGAGACCATGATTTGGTACACGTTTCGAAAGTGGATTAAGAGTCATCGAGACTTGCCACTCAAGATCAACCAATGGGCCAATGTCATGAGGTGGGAGATGCGGACGCGGAGCTTTCTGCGAACTTCTGAATTCTTGTGGCAGGAGGGGCACACGGCGCATGCCACCAGAGAAGGCGCAGTTGAAGATGCTACTGGCATGTTGGAGAATTATGCTCAGCTGTGCGAGCAGTTACTAGCCATGCCAGTTGTACGAGGCGTCAAGAGTCCTTCGGAGCGATTTGCTGGAGCCGAAGAGACGTATACGATTGAGGCGCTCATGCAGAATGGATGGGCACTCCAGTCTGGCACGTCGCATTTTCTGGGTCAGAGTTTCGGAAAGGCGTTTGACGTAAAGTTCCAGGACGAAAAGGGTCACATGGCCGACGTTTGGGGAACGTCATGGGGCGTTTCGACGCGGCTGCTGGGCGCTCTCATCATGACGCATTCCGATGACGCGGGGCTGGTTCTTCCACCGCGAGTGGCGCCGATTCAAGTGGTGATTGTTCCAATCCCACCAAAGAAGAACGACGAGGAGTCTAAAGTAGCAATGGATGTTGCCATTGGCAAGCTTGTGAAAGAACTACGAGGCGAAGGAATTCGGGTAAAGCTGGACGACAGAGACTTTGTCCGCAATGGGGCAAAGTATTTTGAATGGGAGCGCAAGGGCGTTCCACTTCGAATCGAAGTTGGTCCACGAGATGTCAAGCAAAGCGTCTGCATATTTAAGTATCGCGCTGGAGCTGGCGCAGCGAATAAAGAAACTGTCGATCTAGCCGATGCAGCAAAATCGGCGCTCAGTGGCTTGGATGCATTGCAGAGTGAACTCTTCGCAGCAGCCCAGACGAGACTAACAGAGGGCATTACAATTGATGGTACATACGAGGAGATGAAAGCTGCGTATGAAGGCGACGAAGCTAGCGTCTACCCCGGAAACGGTTTATTTTTGGTGCCTTGGAAGTGTGACGCTGATAACGAGGAGAAGATCAAAGAGGAGACTAAGGCAACTATCCGATGCTACCCACTTGACGCAAACGAGAAAGGCTTACATAAGGGGAAGAAGTGTTTCTACAGCGGGGAAGACGCGACGCACATGGCTTTGTTTGGTAGAGCCTTTTAATAGCGGTTATTGTAATATAGACTGATTACAAATTATTATGTCACGTCCATACCTCACTCATCGACGATAATAGGGCATTCTCATTTCGGATCGAGCATCGCGCCGTTCCGAAGCATGCCGCCGTTCATAGTAGTCATCCAGCATGTAGCTAAGTGGAACGCGATAATCTTCCTTCACTGGCATCATGTTGCTCAAGTCGCCAACCACCTGGGTCCCTGGGCTGAATGCGATTGGCCGAATGGGTGCAAAGTGACGCTGCTCAGTCTCGGTGGATGCACTGCGCATCGATTCGTAATGTGGGTAACCATAGCCAGACTCGGAAAGGTTTCTTCCGCGGATAGGACTTGGCGGCCCATCGTTGCGGTTCATCTCGGGAGCTGGCGGCGAAAAGGCTTGTCGAGAAGGTTGCGAACGAATTGGGCCTCTCGTTTGATCAGATTTCATCCGCATACCCGCAGCTTCCCGTCGAATAAATAATTGGTGAGGCATCGACCATTCGTCAGTACGATCACTGAGGTCGTCATCATCAATCGCCATGCTATCCATGCGTCGCTTTAACATATTTGTATGGTACTGACCGACAAGACTTGCGTTTACCGATTGATCAACCATAGTTCTATGTGGCGGACGGCGAGATCTTGTTGGTGATTCGTTCCTGCTACTTCTGTACATGTTTACGCTCTCCTCTGACGCTTGATTGATCAAAGCCGCTGCTGGCGGACGACGAGAGCGTGTTGGCGATTCGTACCTGCTTGTTCTGTACAAATCAGCGCTCTCGTCTGATGATTGGTCAATCATCGGCGCAGCTATTGGCTGGCGTCGAGAAGGTGGCGGTGGTGCTCTCTTGTATAAATCAATGCTGTCGTCCGACGATTGGTTCATCATAGCCTTTGCTGGAGAATGACGATTGAGGGGTGGTGGTTCACATTTTGGTTCAGGACGCGCAGCTTTTGCCTGCGATTCTTGGCATAGTTTTCTATTTTCCGCCTTCAAGTCTTCATTCTCTCGCTCCAGTTTCTTGATTTGTTGTTCCTGTCGATCCAACGTTTCTCTCAAAACCTGAACCATACTCTTCCAAGCCTCCGTCTCAGAGGTTGAAGGTCTAGGCGTTTCCGGCTTGTTCATTCTTGGAGTGGGCTCGGTACGTACAGAATTTGGAGGGTCGACGGCGTGTCGCACATTTGGTGCTGGTGCACTGCTAGCTCGACCAACGCCTGCTATGTTGCTGGTGCTCGGCATGCTACGAAAGACTCGATTGTCTTCATTAAGTGACAGTAATTGCTGTCGTTCAGCTGCCACTGCTGCTGCCTTCGCCGGGGTTGGAGTGTACGGCTTGGCATACACACCTTGCGGTTCATTGCGTGCCTGAGCATCCGATGACGCCTGCTGCCGTTGTACTACAACTTCCGACACATGTCTACGAGGCGTTGCGTGTTGATAGCTTGGCTTTGCTTGATGGTTCGACTCTGGATCACGCTCCTTTGTCAGCGTAAACGAGTCTCGCGCCGCAAGCAAACCGTAAGGGTCACTCCGCGACGTGTAGTTGCTTTCCGTTTCGTCTTGACTTGAGCGAATCGAATCCTTTGTTGGTGACATTTTTGTGACAGTCTGTCGATGATCTTGATAACTAATGTCACATTCGTCGTGGCTATCACGAGTCGTTCCTTTCGCCGGCAGTACTTTTGCTTTGGACGTTTGTTGCCTTTGACTGTTGCTCTCCGACTCGTCTTGGCTATCGCGTATACGCTCCTTCATTGGCGGCGTACGTGCACGCGTGATTGCGTCTTGTTGAATCTGATGTTCATGTCTGGGAATGGAAGGTACACTTGGCTGCCGAGCTGAAGTGTGGCTCCGCGAATCGCTGTTGATAGACTTTCTCCTGCTATTACTTTCCTCGCCTGATAAAGATGCAGCTGAACTCGAACTTTGGTGCTTGACAACATGCTTTTTCGTCGACTCTTTACTCGGGCGTGGAGGCGTCGACTGTTGTTCCACACGTTTATCGCTGCTCCCTCTGGAATGCTTCTTTGTCTTGATATAGCTGCTGCCATTGTTTGGGCCATAGTCGTAGTAGGTTTCGCGAGCAACGTCCAACTCGCCCATGACGGCACTGGTACTACATTCATCTGCCGAATATGGAACTCGTGGAACACTTTGGCTGTCACTCTTGTGCAGGTGACGTGGTTGCACAGGCGTTGATCTTGATTCAACAACACTCCGACTCATGCTGCTGCTACTGTCAGTCCGCGACAATGATTGTTTGTGACTGCTGCTGTAGCGAGGCGCCAATGGCGGAGTCGATTTCGTACTAGCGTGACTCCCGCTGTACCGAGACTTTGTAGCTATCGAAGAATCCTCCCTGCTAGACTGCTGCTGCTTCTTCTTCAGACTGGCTTGTTCAATGATTTCCATTAGCGTCATTTCGTCGTCATGTGTCAATCGATCAATCTCATCACGGAAAAAGCTCATGGCCGTCTCGATATTCTCATCGTCCATGGACAAGGCTGCTCCAACATAATCTGGAGTCATGATTACCGTAGATAGACTTCAGCACTGTCTCTACCTAGCTAGCAGAACTAGCAGAAGAGGTGTGAGCAGCAGCAAGATCGTTTGGTCCAAGCAAAGGAAAGGCCGCGACAAATTTTAGTTCGGCGAGAAACGTCCTCGCTGATCAAGCGCCGAAGCGTGCCAGTCATACTTAGGGTTATGAGTACCAGTAAGACGAACCTTTCATCGGTTATGACGTCACAGGCGCGCGTCAAGCGTCAGTCGGTTGGAAAAGTTGAAGCAAAAGCCTTCAAAGAAGTGTGAAGCATCGGAGGGCCGATGAAGGGTTCGATCGACACCGACAACCAAGAACTCCCTGTCGTCCATCTAGAGCAACGAAAAGCTTGCTCGCTAGTGCGATTGACGATGAAAGTCCAGAGTTTGCTCCTGCTTTGCACCACATGTACCTGCCTAATCAATGATCTTCAAGTATCGGCATTTGTTCCGTCACAGCAACCACTGTCCAGAATAAAGGCAAGACAAACTTCACTGGCGGCGTCAATACAAAATGATATTCGTGATCAAGACTTTAGACTTGCCGACGATCAAGTGAATCCTATTGTTCGAACAGGGAAAGGCGACAAGGAGAAAGTTATTAATCTGCATGGCATTCGATGCGTCCTCGTCTCCTTGTTGACCTGTCCCATTTGGGCAGCCTCCATGAGTCTTGTTGCCATGATGCATAAAGTGAATCGAGAATTTGATGAGAACAGAGACATATATGACAAGACGGGAAAGGTATGGTCACGTACATGGCTTGCCATGACTGATTCCTATCCGTCCTTTAGTGGAAATGTTAGTCGGATTCGGGAGCCGCAAGGACCTTGTTTGTACGTGGCAAACCATGCCAGTTGGCTTGACATTCCCATTATATGTACTGTTCTTGATCCAGTCTTCAAATTCATTGCCAAGGCAGAACTAGAAAAGCTGCCTTGTATAGGACAACAATTAAAAGGGGTGAGTTTCGCTTTAAGAAGGCTGCACATTTTCTCGTTGACATATGCTTAGCTCACCGTGTGCTTAACCTATACAGGGCAATCACATCTTGATCGACCGCGACGATCGCCGCTCGCAACTAAAAACATTCAAAAATGGCATTGGCTGGCTAAGAAAGGGTGTACCAATCATGGCATTTCCGGAAGGTCGACGGTCGAATGATGGTCGACTCATGGACTTCAAAGGCGGTTTGTTTAGCATGGCTGTCAAAACAAAGGTTCCAATCATTCCAATTACTATTGGACATGCCAACGCCGTCATGCCGGGGAATGCACTCTTTCCCGTCCAAGTTGGCAGAGGCAAGCTGCACGTGCACATTCACGAGGCAATCGACACGGAGGGAAAGTCAGACGACGAGCTGGTGCGACTTGTTCGGGAAGCTTTCCTCTCGACGCTCCCTTTCAATCAACATCCAGGAAATGATGACGAAAACGGTCCTTTCTTCATGCCGCGCATGCTTAGGGTAGAGACTGATTCACATTCCGTCCATGTCAATCATGCTACTACCAATAACCATTCTGACCACGCGGCCACAGCGGTCGTACATGACCATCACCAAGTGCGTGTCCCATTCTTTATTGTAAGTGAGAAGGAGGAAAGGGAAATTGTTTCCAAATAGAGACAGCGACCTTGCCCCTCACTGACGTATTGAGGAAGCCCCAATTTAATAAGCTATGCTATGAAATGTAATGATAACCATCTTTGAAAATTAAACAGACTAATTACCACTTTGTAACGCGGGTGACTGTAAAGAAATGGCGAATATTACAGTGAGGTACAGGTACTCGTTAATCGCGATGGATAACACACGAAAACATTCCACTTACCAATCGGATTTCGATCGCGCAAGTAATATAGTTTGGCCCTCTTGACCTTGCGCTTCCCTTTGAAGACAAAGTTCTCCTCCAAGACCTTGACGCTCTTAACTAATGGCGAGTATAATGGCACGCGTCGCTCGACTGGAAATCCGAACAAAACGTCGCGAATCAATACTGTTGTATCAAGTTTCTTGTTAAAGATCCCCAAAACCACGCCTCGGATCTTTTCTAAATCTGTTGAATTGATTCCACCTTTGGCAACTTGTTCAATTTCGATGGCGTCGCCAACGCGAACATTAGTTCCAAATACACTTGGCCGACTTGCTCGCACTGATTGCATGCTTTCCTTAATAAGGTCCGTATATAAACCCGAAGCTCGTTTACGAGGCGACTTGAACTTTGGCTTTTCGCGAAATCGAGGTCGTTGGCCGTGATGGATAAACGGCATGTCGGCGCGATCAATCGAGTGCTGCTGAAGTGGGCTGCTGCTGGAGGATGAAGTTGTTGCTGATCTCGACGAAACTGAACGGAATGCCGTGCGAATTATAGAGGATACGTCTCGAGAGACTCTACCAGATAATGTTAAGAGAGTAAACATGGTCAAAGTGGTACTTGGAGACTTTTCTTCACGTCAATTGGCCCCCAGCTTGATGAAGCCATTCATCACGGTCAAATGAACGGCTCGTCCGAAACGAGTTGTGCATAAAGTGTTAAATACACTCTGTCCCACAGTGGCTGAGAATACCAGTGAAAACTGCGTCATGAGGCAATACTACGAAACGAGTGCCAGTGAAAACTGCGTCACCAGGCAATACTACGAAACGAATGCCAGTGAAAACTACGTCATGAAGCCGTGCAAGGAAACGAGTGCCAGTGAAAAGTGCGTCATAAGGCTATACTACGAAACGAGTGCCAGTGAAAACTGCGTCATAAGGCTGTAATACGAAACGAGTGCAAGTGAAAACTGCGTCAAAAGGCTATAATACGAAACGAGTGCCTGTGAAAACTGCGTCATAAGGCAATAGTATGAAACGAGTGCCAATGAAAACTACGTCATCTTTAATATCGCCCCGCACGTCGATGGACACGAAGTGATTGCAAATGTGTATGTAACCGCGCTGCCTGGAACACAACACACAAGATGATCATGGGGAATCCTCGAGTATTTGACGGCCATGCCTATGTGGACGTTCCTGAAATAAAAGGGGGGAATCCTCCGCCTCTATTTCCCGATGGGGACGGCTCTATATTTGTTAGCATCGCTTCTTTTCGCGGTGAGCAATGAATCATTTGAATGATGGTGACGACGGATGACAGCTCACCTCAAGCATGTACAATAGTAGCATTCGTCTTTACCACTCGCGATCTCATGAATTTGTGATTCCTCTTTCTATATAGACGCTGAGCGATGCGCCGAGACTCTCAAGTCTCTCTTTGAGAATGCCGAGCACCCAGACAAGGTGTACGTCGGTCTGTCCGAGCACGTGCAGGAGCAAGACCCCAAGTGCCTTGAACTCTACTGCCAGGCTCACGGAGCCAAGATTTTGAAGCGAGAAGAGGTTCGCGCCGACATGACCAAGGTGATCCATCTGCCGGATCAAGACAAGCTGTGTCCGCATTTTGATCAGATTCGATTGGTGGCAACCTTTCATGTTGCAGCGAAAGGACCAATTTGGGCGCGATCATTGATTCGCAAGGTACTCGGCAATGAAGAATACTGCATGCAGGTTGATGCGCACACAAGTTTCATTCATAATTGGGATACAGTCGCAAAACAAGAGTGGAGAAGCGCCGAGAATGAATTTGCTGTCATCTCAAATCCACCAGCGCTAAAGAGTGAACAGGCTGAATACGAGGAGGGCAGCTCAAAGGCAAAACAAGTACCACGAGTTTGTCGGCTCGCCTACAAACCCGATAATGGCTATCCAGACTACAATTATCCGGCTCACTCTTGGGTGGAAGACATTGAGAAACCGCTGTTGAGCCATGCATGGTCCAGCGCATTTAGCTTTGCCAAGTGCCACTTAGAGGAGAGTGCGCCCTACGACTCCTTCTCCTGGTACGCCAAGCCAATTGAGCAGTTTTCGCGTTTTAGTCGGTTTTGGACTAGAGGGTACGTATCAGATCTGCATGCGCTTATATATTTTTTCAGCCTTGCACGGTGTCACTGACGCGAATAGTCTCATGCCTTTCCAGATACGACGTTTACACGCCCACTCGCGTCATTGCATTCCACGACAGCGGTCCACAGAAGAATGGTCACGGAAATGATGAGTGGTTTCGCCGCCAGCGACAGCGATTTCGAATTGAGGCGATTGACCGCGCGAAAGCAACGCTTCGGCTCAAGCAGCAGGATGGAACAATTGCAAGTGACGCTGTCTTGGCGAATATGGGAATATACGGACTTGGCAAGCGCCGGACGTTGAAGCAGCTCGAGGAATTTACCAAGCTCGAATTTGCTTCTTTGAAAAGCAATGAAGGTGTCGGCGAGGATTGCGTCGCGTTCGAGTATGTTCCATTTGATGCAGCCATTTCGCCGGTAGAAAACTTTTACGACCAGCCCGATGACTTGGATCCACAGCCAGAGTTTCCGCTACGAACCAAGCTAATCTTTTACGAGCAATTGCCTATGAACATTGTTGCTGGCAACACAAAGAGTGGTGGAGCAGTGGTTGGACGTGCTTTGGATAGCGTGCAACGTGTGGACAGTTTTCAACGCATGGATGGTATCGAGCAGCCAAATCTACCGCCATTTTCGACTCTGATCGTGCTGTGGATTTTTGGAATGATTGTTTGGTGCGTCGTCTTCATGAGCCAGGGTAATGTAAACGGCAGTGGCACGCCCAGGAAGAAGAAGCAAATGATGTCTAAGGATGTTTAACAAAATCATAAAGCCAATAATTTGCTTAAGGATGTATATAAGTAGTGATACAAGTAGAGACAGGATCGCTACAAGTTACACAGCACAGCACTATTTCTGAAAACTAGCCTCTTGCTGTTGCTTGGCAAGCAACCATGCCGGCAAATTAGAAACGCCCCGACCCCGTCCATTGCGCTGTCGCTCATTCTCCATGAGCTTGTCGACATTTCCTTCTCGCTCCAAGTGCCTTCGTTCCATTTCCAAGCGTTGTCTCAAGTCTTGCTGCTCCTTTATGTGCTCAAGTCGTTCCTGTTCAAGTCGTTCGCGGTCAGCCGCCACAGCTCGACGCTCCCAATATTGCAACAGGTCGTTTGGTACTAAAGGGTCGTATGGATCGTCCAATGCTTGTTGTCGAAGTCGTTGCCGATGATCGTCGGACATGACGAATGACGCTGAAGGGCTGGTGTCACTGTTCTTTTGCTCCAGCGATTGTGATTGACCTGCCTCGGCTTCTTGAGTTGCAACCGTTGTTATTTCGGGAAGTTGTTGATGCAAGAATGCACTACATTGCGAACTTTGTGGTTCCTGAAGCGTTCCATTAGTAGGTGATGTGACTGTTGCAAAGTTAGAAGACTTGCTAGCTTTGGCAGACGTAGTAGCGTGTCGTTTCCGCTTAAGCGCTGCCGTTGGCACGAATGCGACAGCTGTTCCCAACGCTCCAACACTCTTGACTATGGAAGATTGCAAGTTCTGCTGATGCGGTTTCTCTGATGCAGTCGTCGTCGCCGCCACCGCCGCCGCATAATTCGATCCCGTTCCCGATTGCTCATCAACATTTGTTCCTGCCGTCGCAGTCTCGCTGTTGAGTTGCGATGGTTTCTTGGCCTCTGGAAGGTCTCCGAACAAATCTTTATACATTTTACTTAATTGATCTCACGCATTATCTGCAATAAACCTTCGTTTTGCTCGCTTCTAACTAATCCTGAACATGTTCAAGGCATATCTACATCTCCCATGGTCGCCGGGTGGCTTGCCGACGAGTCATTCCCGCTATGACTTTATGCAATGATAGTACACTATGGCCTACAGTGCCAAAAACTTTAATTTTCAAAGTTTTTGGTAGTACTCTCTAATCGATAGTGCCAATAACTGTGGTTTTCAAAGGTTTTTGGCAGTACTATTTATGTTATTGTAAACAAGATGTTATTGCCGGTCCGACATTTATTTCCTCTGTCGCCACCTTCTCACGTTCGTGTGGCCGCACCATCGAAGATGACCATGAATGACTCGCACTGACCAGCGCCGCGCTGCTTGCATCTATCTGACGCCTTCTTATTACATGAGTTTGCTATTGTGTAGACGGCAGAGTATTCAAGCATTTTTACGCTGCTGGTCGTGAGCCATATAAGTTAAAGATTTATTCCTGCTGTCCTCCCCACGTCTTAATCCTTGAGCGATTGCTTGGCCCTTTCAACTCTTGCTTCACTTAAAGATTATGTGCGACAATCGAACGAGCGAGTTTCTTTCCTTTGCCAAGGCTTTGCCGGAGCATGATCGCATTGCCAGCCAGGCAAAATCGTCTTTGGATCCTAAAGCGTCTGGATCAGTCGCTTCCGCTACCAAGACGCCAGCCTACGCAGAGCTTCGCAACTTTCACCAAACGGCTGGCGACATTTCACGCGATATTGCATCAACCTCGCAGCTGCTAAGTCAATTAACGAATCTTGTACGACATAAGAGCATGTTTGATGATGATTCGACGCAAATCAATAATCTTATTATCCGAATCAAGGGAAGCATTGAAAATTTAAACTCGAGACTTGATGCAGCATCCTATACAATCAAGCAGCAAAAGCGACAAATCAACTCGCAAGCTGGACAAGAAGCTTCCAATTTAGTGGAAGGTCTAAAGACAGAGTTTGCACAAGCTGCTTCTGGTTTCAAAAGGGTTCTGCAGCAGCGAACGGACAATTTGAAAGAGTCGGACGACTTTCAACGCAACGTTTATGGAGGCAAAATGGGCGATGAAAGCATTCCAAACATTACATTGGCTCCGCCTCCTGTGTATGCGTCGTCGGCTCCTCCGTCTGGCGCACTCGGAAGCAGCTTGCACCATAGTCAATCGAATGGCTTTCCAACGTTGGACCTGACGAGCAGTCTCATAGCAGCTAATGCTGATGCCTCTGGACCAAGCCTTCCGCGACCGCACGGCATTCAAGTCAACGATAATGGCTTTAATAATGGCATCGGCGGACCAAATAGTCTTCGTAACCGCCGCCTCAATGGTGGAGATGCTTCCTCGTACTACAATTACAATCGCGCGAATTCGGCGCCACTTACACCGCTGGACATTCAGCGCATGGAACAGGAGAGTGGCGGAATGATGCAAATGCAACTCATTCCAGACCAAGACTATCTACGGGAGCGCGCCGATGCCATGTCTACGGTTGAGTCAAACATTGTAGAGCTTGGCACCATTTTTAACAAGCTTGCCGTCATGGTATCGGAGCATCAGGAAATGGTTCAGCGCGTGGAAGACAATGTCGAGGACGCGAATGCGACTATAAATTTAAGCTTGGGAGTATTGACGGATACACTGACATCGCTGCGGACGAATCGCATGCTGGCGCTCAAGGTCTTCTCCATTCTCGTGGCCTTTATTGTCATGTTTATCATTTTCTTCGCGTAAAGAAGCGCCGAGCTAAAACTTATTCAATGATTGACTGTTACCTACAAGATCGGATTAGTAATTTTATCTGCAAGTGTACTATAGTATTATCATACAGAATAGCTACAGTATGAAGGACGTCTCTCTGGCTTTTGTGTTTATGTTCAGTGTTGGCCGACCGCACCTTCGTCGACCATTGTCTCGACCTTGGAGCGCTTGGACACACTTTGATCCATGGAAGATGCGCAGGATCCATCATCGTCCGTTTCGCTCATCGTTTCGCCCGACGATTGCCTTGACGATGCCATGGGCAGCTTTCGCTTGAGAATGCTGGACCGCTTGGGCTGCTCGACCGGAAGGATGCTGCTGCTTGGAACATGCTCCGTCGAGACGGACTTGAGTGGCGTCGTAATGATACGTCTAGCTGCTGCGGCTGGACCACCTCTTCCGCGGTTCGAAACGGGAAAACCAACAACTCGAGGTTCATGGTGCGGCGACTGATGTTGCAAGGGCGAATGCTGTGCATGATGGTAGTGACGCTGATGCATGGCTGGCATGGAGAGCGCCATTCTAGCTGCACCTCGGCTGGAGCGGACCGGAAGCGGCGAATACGGAGGGACTGCTCGGTTCGTCGCGTCAATATGATTCATCCAATGCGGAGGCTCTGGAGTGTAGACGCTCCAAGCATTGTCGTGACGCTGCTGAGGCAACATGGGGTTGCTTGGACGGTAGGCCATACTGTTGGATCGCCAGACTGGCGGCATCATGGTGCGAGGAGGAGGTGCAACGTTCGCATGATGATGATCGTCCTCCTTCTTTTCTTCGCAGGCGCTGGCGCGGTCAACTCCGCTGGATGTGAGGGATGGGACTTGAAGAATGGATCTTGTCTCATCCTTGTCGTGGCGCAATTGTTGGTGCTTTTCCGGGGGCGGACAGAAACGCATTTCGCGACAAAGTTGCGGGAGTTCGCGTCGGAATAGCTAAAGAAAAAGGTGAATAAATGGTGTGAGCGCCAATGCGTTCCATTGTATTGTACGCTTTCATTTCAGTGCTCATCACGTTCATCATCATGAACGTACCACACTCGTGTAGGCTCCGGCATCTGGCCCATCGGTGACTTCATCGAACCCCCACGCCTGCAAGTGCCACAGAAACGCATCAATTGACCCAGACGAACCATTCTGTTCGTCACAAAGCGCCGTAAAGTACTTTGGCAAGACGAGCTTTCGCATGGCATCCCATCGCACGACGCGCCAGGCTTGTCCGTGCGGAAGCCACTGCAACACCGAGTCGCGAAACTCTGACTCCTGCAAAACGGCATGTAGAATGGATGGAAAGTGGGCAAGTTCCACGTGCGAAAATGGTAAGCGCGTTCCAATCTCCTTCGTGTCGCGAATCTTGGATGAGTCCAGTAGTGCTTGGCCATTGTGTAGTTCATAGGAAGACGCCGATGGCGTGGCGTTGGAGTGAATGCTGTCTGATTGGTGGCGAGGAGAATGACTAGTCATCGAATTTGGCGTCGTCGATGTGGATACTGCTCCTTGGTGCGTTCCGTGCGACATGGGGCTCACGTGCGCGTGAGACGAGGTTTCCTCTGGCGATTGGTGCTGCTGCTGCTGCAACTTGGGACGCATAACATCGGCTACCGCACCCTTGCGCTTCTTGAGAGGCCCAGTGCTAGACGACGGAGCCGTTGGCGCATCGTTATCAGTTGCAGTTTTCGCGTTGTTTGTGAACGAAGAAGTTTCCTCCTCCTCCTGTTCGCGAATCTTGCTCGCCGCCAGCAACAAGACGGAAGCTGCAACGCCATGCGGGCTGTCAAACGACTTGGATGAGGAACTTGCAGTCGACAATCGCCGGGTAGGAGTCAAATGTTGCGTCATGGGACGATTTTGGCCATTCATGGATGCCATTTCATGCGATCCATGCGAGTCGACCCGGTGCACCATCATGGTCTTGCTGTGATTCGTCGTTCCAGGCCACGAGGAGGAAGAGTCAGGCACCAAGTGATGTTGCTGATGGTGGAGCTGAACGGTAGTATGATGAGGAGACATGGGCGAATGTTGCAGCAGACCCATTTGTCCTTGTCTCGACGGATGCAGCTGCAAGCCAGAGGCATTTTGTGGCGAAGGAAAGCTCATGGCGGAAACAAACGGACGAGTCTGCTTTTGTACAGAGGGAGAAATGGTCGCACCCGTAGTCACCAAGCTTTGTTGCTGCGCTGAATGATGAGGCATCTTATAAAACCGTCGAGTGAACGAATGAGCAATGGAACGATGGTAAACCCGACCAACCGACTATTATTTTGCAAAGAGTTGGATGAAGACGAAGCCCATCCAAGTCCTGTCGGAACAGGTATCCGTTTCACGAGCGAGTCGATCCATTTACATAGGCGTTTCATCCGTTGAGTTGGACTTTTGTTCGGATGTCGGACAGGTACTAACTTCAGGTGCGCGCGCCAACGGACGATACAAATTTGAAGCTGCGCGCAGTTGGATGCGATGATCGTTGAAGGATTCGATAGTCGTTGAACAAACCTTTGCGGCTTTGCCACATACATGTATATCCTACCTGCCTATACTGATCGATCGGAAGGCGGCGATACCATTTAAAGTATGATGAATTCACGCTGACATTGAGTCATCAGCCTGATTGGTTTTGAGAATAATAATTGATCTTACCTGGGTCCACAGATTACATGAATACTCGGAGACGATTATTACATTCATTGTTTTACTGTATTTCTAGTAGTTCTATTGAAAAGCTATGATATTGGCACTGACCATAGTTCATACTGTACTTAACTTGTCAACAATGCGGCGTAGTTTTTTACCCGCAGTCATGAAAACGAATGTGCAACAGCTGCTTCCGCGAGGCTTAAATCGATAATAGGTTGACCCGCGCCGGCGCGGTGGGAAGATCTTTCTTGATCCTGGCATGCAAGCCTCGAGCAAGAACTCGCGCACAATCTTTGCCGTCGTTGCCGCAGTCGTCAAGGTCGTCCAGTCGTTATAGAACCGAAGAGCAGCAGATAAGGTACTTGGTGGGAGGGGATTGACCACTAGCAGTTTTCATTTCATAGTAGCGACGTAGCTACTCGTAGCTTCTTTCGATAGCAGATATGAGCAACTTGGTCGAAACCTTTCTCGCGTCCGTCACATCCGTCCCTCCAACGAACAACAATGGCGCCGAAAGTGTTAATGTTGATACTGCAGCCGAAAATCCTTCGTCGAGTTGGAAAGAGGATGCGCAAAAGCTTCTTGATTTACTCGCCGAGTGAGTGGAAAAACAATTGAAGACTGCAGCAGTGTCCAATTGCTTGCATTTGACAAAGCTCGTAATCTAAGGAACACTGACGAACTGACCTTTTCCACTGGCAATTTAGGAATGAAATTGCTGTCCCAGAGCAGCTCAAACGAAACATTCTTGCCAGAATCAACGGTGAAGATGTTCCAAAAGAGGTGCAAGACAAGGAAACCTCGTCGGAAGGACGATTGAGCAACGTTTCGCACAGTGCCTTGTTCAACTCTGTTACTTCCAGCATCAAGTCAATCAATGAGGAAGAGGACGATCTGGTCCGACACATTCGAAACTCTGTGCGGCGCGTCAATCGCATTCGACCCGAGTTTCAGGTTCGCGTTAAGAATGGCTCCTTCACGGTCGTCAAGTACGTGAATCCAACCTTGTCTGGCCGCCGCAAAATGTCGAATGTGAACAATGTCGTTTCGGCAAGCCTTTGCTACAAGCTGTACCAAGCCTTGACTGGCTGCGTCGTTACTTCGGCGAGCGGCCAAGGCAAGATGCGCGTCGAGAAACATATTATGCGCAAGGTGAACCTTTGTTTGGAAACCGGCAAAATGTACTTGGTACTTGGTGCGCCTGGATCGGGTGTAAGTGAAGTCCTGTGAGATCATGTAACGGTGTGTTGTTCCGTATGTAATTATTAACGGATTTATGACCTTACTCAGAAAAGCACCTTGCTGAAAATGATTGCCGATACGTTGCACAAGGACAAGCACACTGAAGTTGGCGGACAAGTCTCGATTGCAGGCATTACTCCTAGCAAGACGACAAACTGGACCAAACTTGTGTCATATATTGACCAGATTGATCGCCTTCATTCGTTCCTGACGGTCCAGGAAACATTCTCCTTTGCATGGAAGTGCCGATCAGGTGGAACGCATCGTCTCGAACTGGATGGACATGACGCGGAAACCAACGCCATTATTGCCGAAATGGACGAGAATCAATATCTCGTCAACGCCGTCATGGATGGCCTTGGTTTGACGCGTGTCAAGGATACGTTTGTAGGCGATCAGATGAGGGTTCGAGGTGTCAGCAGCGGTGAGAAAAAGCGGGTCACCGTGGGAGAAATGTTTTGTTGTCCCACAGTAGTTCGTTGCTGCGACGAAATTAGGTCAGTTAGCCACAGTGCCAATTCTGTATTGCTCACCAATGACTCACAAACATTTTTGATAACTTAGCACGGGACTGGATGGTACGTTGTCGGATGAGGACTCGATGATGTTTGCCCGTAGTACAAACCTCACCAAATCCAAATGCATTCCTTCTCAGCTGCGACGACCTTCGACATAACCCGTTTGATCGGTCAAACGAACCGAATGACGGAGAAAATTTGCCTCATCTCCCTGCTGCAGCCGCCACCTGAAACAGTGGCGCTGTTTGATGAGATTATCCTCATCAGTGATGGCCTCATTATTTATAGCGGACCAGTTGACCAGGTGGAAAACCACTTTAACAGCCTTGGTTACTCGATCCCTGAACGCATGGACTTGGCTGATTGGTTGCAGGTAAGTAAATATATTAATCGTCCTTATTTTGAGACTTGCGTATACAGTAACTTACTAAGTGTCTTTTTCGTTGCGAAATCTAGTCCGTTCCAACTCAAGACGGGGCGCAATGGCTCCGCCACAGTGGCGACGACGAGGGTGAAACGCCAAAGCATTTAACACCGGAAGAATTTCAAGAAAGGTTTGAGGAGTCAAAGCTGGGGCAGGAGATTCTGGAGAAGCTGAATGCGCCCAACAATTCGAAGCACGATGAAAACCTTGTGTCGATGACCAAGAAAAAGTATGCCAATCCATGGTACAAGTCGCTGGAGCTCCTCGTGAGACGTGAGGCACTGCTTTGGTGGCGCGATAAGTATGCGATAAAGGCCAAAATCGTTCAGAGTAAGTCAGTAGAAACGTCGCTGTCTGCACGACGTGTCATTTTGATTTTGCATGCACTCACAGGCAAATTTTGTCATGCAGCGATCCTCATGGGGACCATCGTCGGGACCGTCTTTTTCCAACAGAAGGATCCAAGAACTATCTTGAGCGCCTTGTTCCAGTCAATGTTTTACACGATTATCGGCGCTATGATTCTGGTTCGGAACCAGTTCTTTGATCGGCCAGTTTTTTACAAGCAACAGGATGCCAAGTTCTTCCCTTCGTGGTCATATGTTCTTGGTTGTAGCATCGCATCAATCCCGAACGCGCTTTTTGATGCACTGGGATACGGAACTTTTATCTTCTGGTTGGTCGGTCTATCCTATACTGAAGGAGCCTCCGCGGCGAACTACTTTATCTTCCTCCTGCTTTTATTTGTAACTTCTCTAAGCGCGGGCCTCGTGTTTGGGATATTTTCCACTGCGGTTCAGAATATTACAACGTCGCAAGCTTGCATGGCCATCTTATCGCTTTTATGTGTTCTCTTTTCGGGTTTCACCGTGCAACCCGATGTGATTCCGAACTATTATATCTGGCTATATTGGCTGAACCCTTTTGCCTGGTTGTTGCGGGGCCTTGTTGTCAATCAGTTTGAAAGTGGGCAATTCGACGAGGCGAGTAGCGAGCCGGGCTTGACTGATGGTGAACTCGTTCTTGTTCGTTTCGGCTTTACGCTAGATGACGAACCGTATACTTTTGAGTGGGTTTGGTGGGGAATTCTTTTTGCTGTGGCATGCGCGCTTTTGGCAATGATCGTTTCTACTTTTATGCTGAACCATGTGCGATTTGCAACGGGTTTGGCTCTCGATGACGATTCAGGCAACATCGAGGAAACGTTACAGGAAGATGGCGAAATGAAAGCCTTAAATTTACCATTCAGCCGAGGCGTTCTGACGTTTAAAAACATGCATTACTCGGTCACTTCCTCGATAACCAAGGAAACAATGGAGCTCTTGAAAGGTATCGATGGTGTCCTTGAGGCAGGTAAAATGACTGCTTTGATGGGCAGTAGTGGTGCTGGGAAATCAACACTGATGGATGTACTAGCTCTACGGAAAACATCCGGAACTATTGAAGGCGATGTGCGCTTGAACGGACATCCGATTGACCCATCTTCGTTTCGACGATGCACCGGCTATGTGGAACAATTCGATGTGCAGAGCGCCCAACTGACTATCAAAGAGACTTTAAAGTTTTCGGCCAGGTTGCGGTTGGATGAGCGGACTGTGTCAAAGGAGGACCGTGACAAGTTTGTCGCCGAAACACTCGCTATCCTCGAGCTGACTGATATTCAGCATCTACAAGTAGGAAGTGATGACTCAGGTGGTTTGAGTTTCGAGCAGCGGAAACGTCTATCGATTGCTAACGAGCTCGTTGCAAACCCGACCATCATCTTTGCTGACGAGCCGACATCTGGTCTTGATTCGCGTTCCGCTGCTGTAATCATGCGAGGCTTGAAAAGAATTGCTTCGTCTGGGCGCACAGTTTGCGCCACTATCCACCAGCCTTCGATTGCGATATTCAACGAATTCGATTCGCTTCTTCTTTTAAAGCGAGGAGGTGAAGTTGTCTACCATGGTGCCATTGGGAAGGACGCTTGTTGTCTAATTGAATATTTTGAGCGGTACGAAGGCACTCCCAAAATTTTACCGGGCGAAAATCCAGCAACCTGGATGCTTAAGGTCACAGGCGCTGGAAGCGCTACTGGCACGAAGAAGCTCTACGACTATGCAGGCTCCTACTCTGTTTCGAAGCTTCGCGAGCGATGCTTGGCCAGGATTGACGAAATTTCCGCCGGTGCTTCGGAGGAGGAGAGGATCGTCTACGAAAGAAAATATGCGACGTCAGCTATCACCCAATACCTGACCGTGTTCAAGAAAGGCTGGGTAGTTTATTTTCGGTCACCAAGCTATAATACTGTTCGAATGACAGTTTCGGGTGTCATTGCTCTACTCTTTGCCAGTGTATATGCATCGCAGCGAATTCCGACAAATGAGTCTGATCTTATTAGTCGGATCAATTCAATTTTTATTTCTGTCTTGTTCATGTGTGTCAATGCTCAAAATACAGTCTTGGGAATATTCGAAAATGAAAGGAACATGTTTTACCGTCATAAAAGCGCCAACATGTATGGCTCGACACCTATTCTGGTCGCCTACACGTTGGCAGAACTACCTTTTATTCTACTGACTGGAGCCGTATTTTCGGTGCTTTTCTATTTTATCATGGGTTTCGAGCAGGCTGCTGGTCCTTTCTTCTCGTTTTTCATGTTCGTCACGCTGGGAATTGCGACGTTCACTTTCCAAGGCCAAATGTTAGTGTCGCTTTTAAAGGACAGTAAGACGGCCCAGTCTTTGGGAGGGCTTCTTGTTTCTTGCACGTCCCTTTTCTCGGGCGTCCTCATTCCGCCGCAGGCCATCCCCACGTTTTGGATTTTCATGTATTGGATTTTACCAGGGCATTGGATTATGGAAGGGCTCTTTACATCCCAATATGGATCGAGTCAGATTCCAATCGAAGCTTCTCTGGATTCGCCATTTTATGTCGCACTCGGCTGCAACGAAACAGATAACAGTCCGTGCATGGGAACGGCCGGTGAATGGCTGGCTGTTACCTTTACTAGCTTCTCCGCCGACAATATCAAGTGGGATGTGACGTATCTGGTTGTCATGATTGTCATATCGCGTGCTGTGTCGTGGGTGGCGCTTACCAATTTGAACTATCGGTCAACCTAGTAGAGTTGTCAATGTTTGTTGCTCGATGAAAATATTAGTTTGTAGTAAATTGCGCAAATTGAAGCAAGAGTGACCGAAATGCGTCCAGCTCGTCTGAGCAAACGTCGTGTAAGATCAACGCTCCCTCGCCCTTCCTTGCCGCAACCAGCGCGTCATGAGCGCGCTGCCAACTCTCAGGAGCAGCTTCGTCGGAAACCGTCTCGCTTGACGAAGAGCATGTCGCGTAAAGCAAGGAGCGGAGCATTTCAGCTGCGCCGTCGTCGACCAAACGAGAAATGATAGAATGCGAGTTTGATTTCTTCATCAATTGACACGAATACACATCAAGCAATCCACCGCCATGCCACGCGTAGATCATTATTGCTGTTGTTTTCGATGTGCAGTCTCTTATGGCTCGACGCGGGCTGCTCAACATGACACCCGCTGTAAATCCGTGGACAAACTCAACCGGTATATCGCTATCGATTTCGTGCGGATACGATGTGACTTTGAATGGCTTCACCGGCTTTACATTGTTGGAAGTGAGCGGAGACAGATAAGTCGTCGTTCCACTTAAGCAACAAACGGCATATGGATTTGAAGCACTTGCATCCTCGTCGGTGTCGTCAAGCATGACGCTTCCAAGACCAACTGCTGGATAGGACAGGAGCATTTGGTCTTGGTTGCGCGTCACTCCCCACGACACGGATGTGATTTCGTTCTTTTTAGTTGATCCAGCACTAATAATGGCAACAGTCCCGTCTGAAAGCGCCACAAGGCAGCGAGCTCTCATGGTTTGATTTCGATTCCTCATAGTTTCAATCTGTAGTTCATCATCCAATTCATGGATGCAGTTTGTGGCCATAGTAGGAATCCAATGGGGACGCATGCGACTTGTTCTCGCTGGTGTCGGTCCATCCATCGTACTCGTTCGAACGTCAACAAGTTCCATTCCAGGTTCCGCCAAGATCAGGTGCGGTTCCAATGGTTCAACATGAGGTGGTACGACTTCCTTCCTGTGTGGCCTTGCACCAGCTGTAGTTTTGGTTGAACTGGCCTTCTCCATGCTGCTATTGGTCCACGCAGCAACCACCGAATCCAAGCACAATACCTCAATCATTGCTGGCGTGGGAAGCTGCTCATCCAAATATCCCGATTCGAGGACAAGTAGTACATAGGTTTGCCTTGGCGTATCGGGTTTTATCGATGCGTCCTGCGATGTACTGTCGGACGACATTGACGGCTCAAGCGGTACAACTCGTTGAGTCGATGATAGCACTGCCATGGATCGAACTTGGTAGTCGCAAGCAGATTCTATACAACCTCGAAACATTAGCTTGGCTGAGGAGGGCGACCGCAGCGGCTCACCAACGCCAGTCTTGACAGTCGGGGTGGCAATCTGCAGACTCCACGCCTCAACGTGACTCGTCTGGTAGCCAATCATGATGCAAACATCTTGTAAAGGACGACTATTATCGTCAGCAGTAGCATTGATATTATTTGCAGTCATCATGGTGCAGCAAGTGGCCGATGTTTGCCGCGTTGAAAACCCTGCAACCAGTTGCACTACTGAGTCATTATTATCAGCTTGGCTAAGAAGAATCACAGCAACCACTCCAGTATCTGTGATAGCAAGCAGATAGTAATTCGATTCATTGACCTGCGCCGTTGCAAGGGAGACAATGGGAGCGGCGATTGCTGATTCTGATTTATGAGTGCGTTGCTGGTGGCTTCTCTTGTCGCGCAATGCATCCGCCAACAAACTACAGCAATCGATCATATGATCCGGTAAAATATCACTATAGGCAGAATCTATTGTAGATTCTGAAGAATCCAACTCTTGTGGTTCACGCAAGTGTTGTTCAGACTGCGCTAGCTGTCGCTGCTCCACCTTGTCGAATATCGAGTCCGCCTTCCACACGCATACTTGACCTTGCTCCGTTCCAACGACGACCCATCGCTTGGCGACTATGAGAGGCGCCGTTGACCAATTGATGACTGCATGATTTTCAAAAGCTTCCATTGACGAGAATGTTGTTTCGTTGTCCAACCTTTGATTCGTTGCAGTCAAAGTCGCAATAAATTCCGGAGTGATTGCTCGACAATCACGCGTCTTCCATGCTGGCGAATCACGCGAGAGCGAAGCAATCGGAGGCGGTAGATCAACGGCGAAACTCTCTGGTGACGCAGATCGTCGACGACTGTTGTTGCTTAGTCGATTATTTCGCATTCGACGAGGATTAGCAGGTGAAACTTCTCCATCATTGTCAATGTCTCGCTGCTGCCTTGTTGATTCGCTTGCCTCGTTCTCAGCAGGCGCTGACGATTCCGCAGAATCAGGTCCTTCACACATTATGTCTTGGTGCAAAAATATGAAAATTAAACTGTGAAGATCTGGATGAAGTGCAGAGAGTGCGGATCTCTTGTCATGGTGAAGCGCCTCACTCGCAAAAGGATCTCATATCGCAGCGTTTCTCATTAGTACCGCTGCGATCTTTGCTAAGTTGAACCACGTCGCGCGCGATGATCCGCGGTGATGGAGGAAGAACAAAGGCTCGCCCCTTTTGCATGTGACTCATCGAAGCAACCTGCTGCGCAAGACCAAACTCCTTCCTCTTCTTGACTCAGGTCTTTGCTGGAGCATCTCTTTTGAAGACTCTGATAAATCTTGCCGCTTTGAAACGAGCAAAACTTGTACGACTGCTCCATATAGTGCCTTTTGACTCTCTGATTCAGCAACCCTACACCGGAAGCAAAACTACACAATTAAATAGAACAAACAATCCCAGAAACACCATGAGAACTAGACGCAATCGATTAACAGTACTTGGAGCTGCTGCATTTTGTGCAGTCTCATTGAGTGAGGCATTTTCTCCCAATGTTCATGAACACGCACGAGCTTCGACGCAGCGACCAGTCTCGGCGTCGGCGTCGTCCAACGAATACTCCAGTTCTAAAAGCAGTAGCAACAGGAGCGCCAAGCATGCCGCGACGCAAGCTTCCGCATACTTGAATTCAATTTCAAACGCATTGACCGAGCAAGACTTGGAGCAGATCCAAGTGGAGCAACGCATCAAGTACATTCAGCAGCAGCGAAACATGGACAAGGCCTTTTCCGTCACGATTCCATTGCGTGAGACTGGCATGTCCATTGTTCAAATACTACCAGGACGACAGCTGGTTCCGAAGCTACTGCATCTAGACGCTTTGGATCAGATCGTTTCGCTTGATGCTGCGGCTTGTCAAAAAATTCAAGCAGCATCATGGATGAATCAGATTGATGACTCCTTTCGTGGCCTTGTTTTCACGGCCGTCTCGAAGAATTTTTTGGCAGAAGAGCAAGGAATTAAAGCAGGCACGATTTTGAAAGCTGTCAGTGCAACTCTTGGCGACGCCGTGTGGCCAAAGTCAACCCTGGAAGGCGTACAGGCGGCGCTTGCAAGTCGTCAAGTTGCTTCCTCACAAGTCACACTTCTTTGCTCCAACCAAGCGTTTGCCACAAGCAATCGCTACGAACTGTCCTTGACGAAACCGATTGGTTTGTTGCTGCAGGAAAAAGATGGTCATGTTTACGTGACTAAAGTGACGGACCAAGCAAGCACGCTCGTGAAATATGCGGTGCAATCGGGTGACCGCGTCGTGGCAGTGGATAGTAGCTTGGGTGGCAAGCTATGGCCCGTTAGTACGGTGGAAGGCGTTGTTTCGGCATGCACTAGTCGACTGCCGGGGCAAGGCATTCGTATGATATTGGAGCGACCGCTGGAGAACATGAACATGGAAGCTGCCGCTACTGCCGATGCGGAACTGACAAGAGGTTCAGCAAAAGCATCTGCATCGCTTGCGCACACGCCGACAGATACAAAGCAACTCCTCCGCCGCTGCCGCGAGGTACTGAAGCGGTACAGCAGCACCAAGGGATCAAAGTTGGACAAGTACAATCTTCCGGCCATGATCGCCGACAAGGTTATGGATGCCTTGGCGAGCGCCTCGGCCACGTTGGATGCAGTGACGCTCTCCATGATCATGACGGCATATACATCGTGTGATCAGTCCGGCCAGGCAATCAAGGCGTTTGAATCGGCAACTGGTTTTGCCGCTGATGGATCCACCAGCGAGCCGGTTGATATTATGCATGGGCGCGAGGGGCGAACACTTGTCCCAAGTGACACAGCTTTGAACCTGTACACTGCCACTGCGTTGCTGCAAGCTCATGCCAACAACAAGGATTTGGCGTCAGTGACTAGAGTACTGGCAGCGCTGGAAGGGCGGTCTGACGTAGATGTTGACGGCATCATGTCAGCTCCATGGCCTTGGACGGGTGAGAGCGGCACCATCCAACCGGATACGACTTGCTACAATATTGCCATTGCCGCCGCAGAAAAGATTGGCGGACCGCTAGCGCTGGACGCAGCGCTTGAAATCTTTGCTCGCATGGGACAAGGGCGCAGCAATGCCAAGGATTTGGTTTCGTACAATACTATCATGGGCATTATGAGCAAAGCCGGCGAAGGTGAAAAAGCGTTTGACATGTTCGCGCAATTAAAGCGCGATAATATTCAGCCCGACAAGTACACGTATACGTTGCTCCTAAAGGTTTGCTCACAAGACGAGGACATTGATGAGATTCTTTATGACATGTGGGAGCATGGCGTTCAAGCCGACGTTGTAGTCTACAATACAGCACTCCAGCGGCTTTGTGATAACCGAAAGTTCACGCAAGCAACGAAACTTGTCACTGAAATGGAGTCACGTGGCGTCAAACCTGACTCTGTCACCTATGGCATGTTGATGAGCGCCATGTTGAAGGCAAAGAAAGCCAATGCATGTCTCGCTTTGTTTGAGTCTGCGAGCGCTAATCCGCGAACGGCAGCGTTGACGGAGAGTGTGTATCTATACACCACCGCTATTACCGCTGCTGCCACGCTTGGTGCATACGAACGAGCGTTGGAGCTTGTCGCTCGCATGAGTGCGAATGGAATCGCGCCCAATCTCAAGACTCTTACGGCTGTCATGGGAGCATGCCTGGCATCGAATCAACCTTTGCTAGCATCGCAAATTTACCGGCGCATTGTTACACCAGACGGTTACGCCATGACGCAAGGAATCAGAGCACTTTGCGCCGCTGGCGAAGTAACCGAAGCCGCTGACCTCGTTCAATCTCAAGAAGGAGATTTGGTCATGTCGGGCAAGCAAGTAATGCAAAGTTATGCAATCGTGCTGGAGGCAGCGTTGCAATCAAATTCGTTTACTGTCGCTCAGAAATTGGTTCATAACTTTTTGCACAAGGGCTTCATTTTCAACAAAACAATGATGGCACAAATCAGCGAAAGTATGTTGAGTGACGTTGATGCGATTGATACGGATAAATTCTCGTTCTGTTTATTCATCATCGATGCTCTCCGTGACCGAAATTTACCAATCGACGGCAGCCTGTATTCGACAGCATTATCTCTTGGCGATCGACTGGGTGGCCTCCATCGTCGACTTGCCGCCCTGATTGCTCAGTCAAAATCTGCCGCAGGAACGAAAGCGCAACGGTTTCTGTCGACGGTGCAGGATGCTTCGGGTGGTGCAATGAGAGTGGTGCATCTACGGGACCTTTTAGCCGAGCCGCATTTGCTGAAAGGGGATATTGTATTACCGCCACTTCCAGTCCGAGTCGGTCCTGCCGACATTCGATCCGTCTTTCAAGCTGAACAACTGGTTTGGAGCAAGACGAAGCGACGAAAAGTGCTGGTCTAATGGAAGCAAATCAAATTCATCAGCCCGCTTACATATTTCAGCTACGCACACATATAATTACACGCCATAGACTCTTTTTGAACATAGCATTACACTACTACAGACGGTTTTGCGGCATCTCGTCCTCCACTTTAAAGATTAGTTAGCTTGTGATGCCATTGCAACTTGAGTCATCTTTGACTTTCAAGGATTCACTTGGCTGGTGAGTGTTGTCCTACAGCTAACATTATTCTTGCCTTTCAAAAGTTTTTTGGGCTCGCACAGATCAATTGAGTTTATTCCTTCAACTGCCAGAGCTTTAGAACTAGATCAGCAATGGCCAGGCATCCGTCGAATTACGGTAGCAATGGCCAGGTAGCCGTCGAACTCGAACACAGGGCTTCAACTACAGGATTATATCGTCTACAAGGTATACATACATGATCTCTTATAATTTGTGTGAGAGTGAATGTAACAATACCAAAACCGAACTTTATAATCTACAAGCTATCCTAAAAGATCAACCATATACATGTTCGGCAAATACAACTTGAATTCAATCCGCAAATCTTCATTCACAGGACTCTAAAATTTTCAACTCGCCATGCCCGCACTTAATACCAAGTCCAGAAGTTTGTCGTATCGCCTCGCGGAATGCGGCACTCCCAAAGTCCAAGATCTTCGCCCTCTCGGGGATGATGCGATTGAGTGACGCAAGCGTTCGAGTCCGATGCTGGTTGGATCTCAAACCGACTACCGCTGCCGGGCAAAGCAAACTGCTGGCGACTGTCCGACGAGTCGCAAGAGTCCAAGATTAACCAGCGTCCCCAGCGAATGCATAAATTGGATGACTGTAACTTGATGAGCCTGGATCCGTTTGGTCCACTGACAAACTCCCAATTCGCAACATCACTTGAGTCGCAATTGGTAATTTCAAGCCCCTGCCCTTCGCCGCAGTTCCGACTTCCATTGACACATCGCATGCACCACTTGCGCTCTCGAGTTTCCTCTTGCCAGTAGTAGCCTTGCTGCCAGTACATTTTTAGGGCGCGACCGTTTCCGCCGCCGCCGCTGCTACCATCAGTGCCTCCTGTACCACCACTACTACTTGGGTCCACGCAAAAGTCCTTGCCACTGTTACTTGACGATCCAGAGCAGCCCGGAACACTCTGCGTGCCTGTGCGTTCAAAGCAAACCAAGTTTCCAGCGCAGTCGCTATCTGAATCGCAATCTCCCTGGCATTTGCCCAATGGAAAGACGTTTGACGGACTGCCATTGTCTCCTACAATGCGGAGCGAGGAGCCTCCAGTGCTAGTTCCGCCGCCTCCACTGCTACTGCTCCTGACGCAAAAGTCTGTTCCGCTGTTACTGGACGATCCGCTGCATCCAGGAACCGACTGCGTTCCAGATCGCTGGAAGCAAACCAGACCCGAGGCGCAATCGCGATCAGAGTCGCAGTCACCCTGGCATTCTCCGAGCGGAAACGCGTTGGAAGGACTTCCATTGTTGCCCGTTACTCGTAGAGTAATCAACTGACGGCGGAGTAATGAAGATGAGAATGAAGCGAGAGTGGTTGAACTTGAATCCTTGCCAGTTTTGAGCAATGCAACTGCTCCAAGAACTGCAGCAATGACAAACAAGAGAGTTGCAACAATGACGGAGCGAGAGGTCTTCATCTTGAAGGACGAGCGACGACGACTTGAATTTGAATGTGAAAGTGAGAGATTCAAGGAAGCAAGATCCTTCGACTAGCTTCCGCAAAGGAGGGCAAAGAAAGCAATCCTTGGTTATGCCGTGGCTGTTAAACAATCGAATGTGTGTCTGTGGCTTGCGCAACCGGAGGGAGTTGTCGTCGTCGTCATTGGCGTGTGACAGCTTAACTGGGAGGCATGGCTGGCTCGCTGGAAACACGGCTTGCTTGTTTCAGTCACGGTCTACGAGCTTTCAACGGAGACGTTGCGAGTTAGTTAGCTGTTGCGATCGTGTTTCAGTCACAGACGGAACGCTAACGTGGCGTATGTTGCGCACGCCAAATTAGGTGCAGCGAAAGCCCTCATCAGTATCTTTCCAGTTAGCTAATACCTCGAAGCATATCTTACTGTTAGTCAACATACGGATGAAGCGATACTGTAATAAACAAACAACTCGTTCTATTGCCATAAAGTCGCTGCATCGCATCGCTTTGCTCGCCAGTTTCACTACCAACTTACTAACTGATAATGCGCGGCGCACTCTCTAAATTGTCCAAAAGCTTGCTTGGGTCAAGTCAACGCAATTGTCAACTTGTCAACCTGACCTAAGCTTGACATTCCAGGCAGCCCGGAATCATTTCACCGTTACTATGGAAGTAGGTGGGCCCATCCGCACAGCTGGGATCGGAATCGCGGTCGTCTACGCACTTGCACAGTGGAAAGGCTTCAGCCGAGGTATTTTGATAATCGCAACAGATTGTACACCTTGTCTTATTCCAACTAACATCTCTAAAATTCTTATTTATTACTTTTTGCCGTCATTTTCCGTCAAATCAATGTACGGACCAGAAGTTGGAATGCTTGTCTCTTCGGGAACATCGAGGATTTCTCCCTCTGATGCCAACAACGACTCGCTCACTTCAAACGCAAACACTCCAGCGTGGCCAATGTTGCTACCCGTCATGAGAATGTCAGCATCCTCTGGGCTGTCGGAGACACCAACCAATCCACCTTCTGACCCACCACGTCCATTAAAACCGATCGCCGAACCATGCGGCGAGCTTCCAAAGAAGTCGAGCTGACCGTAAGAGTAGATCGCCCACGTTTCTTCGTCATTCCAAGCCATGGCTAATTGAAAAGTGTCCGTCGCCCCCGGTCCGTAAGCATCGCCGAAACTTTCGACGCGGTACCATGTTGCGACCAAGACAGCATCAAATGGGGCACTTGCGGACGTACTTCCTCCATCCTTGCTGCTAGATCCCTTGCCCTTGCTGCTGCTTGTGCCCTTGGGCGAAGCCATGCTCATCAGATAGTGATCCAACTTTGAGCCCTTGGTGAGCTTTTCGTGATGGGCCTTCTGTTTTCCCTTTAGACTTTTGCCTGCGCTAACCGAGAAAGACGATAAGAACGACGACCATCCACCCTTGCTTGAGCCGCTGCCAGAATGATGCGTATCGGTACTTTTGCTCCCACTCGAAGGATGATGACCTTTAGTTCCGCCGCTGCGAACTTCAGAAAGAAGCGTACTCGCAATGGCCAAGTCCGAAGACGACTCGCTATAGCGCACAAACATTTGGTTGCTACAAATACCATCAGCGCCAGTATACAAGTCAGTCCAAAAAATGGCAGCCATTGGTTCCACGGTGTCGCTTGGGAGGTATTCCCAGTAGTATCGGAAGGAGCTGTTGCCAAAGGACACGTCGCCGTTGGTGTTCTGAAAGGCGATGCTGTACTCGTCACCCAGAAAGCGTAAAGGCGTACCCAGCAACACTGGTGGAGAGGATCCATCATCGTTCGGTCCAGTGAAGAGATCTCCCGCACCAAACCCGAACGGAAAGGGCAGATTTGCGGGAGGTGCCAGGCACACAGTTGGTGCGATCGTAGGTACCAACGTCGGTGGCAAGATGACCGATTCAAAGTCATCGTTGACCTGATAACTATAAAGACCTGGCACTCCCATGTTCGATCCATCCAAAAGAGCCTGCGCGTCAGTATCGTTGTTAATGACACTGGCCAGCCCGCCTCGCAAGCCCATCCCATCATTAAAGCCGCTCGCGGCCAGTGCATACTCGAGATGATCGTACGCTAAAATTGCCCAGGTTGAGCCCGCCGTCTCATCCCAAACCATGGCTAGCTGGAAAGTGGCAGACTCGTTCTGGAAAAGGAGCGAGTTGACGTTGTACCAGGTCGCAACAATGACAGCGTTTGCCGCAAAATCTTGGCTGCCGGTGGCCTGACTGACAATTGCAGTGGCAATTTCCGTATCGTCAGGAAGTTGGCTGTAACGTAACCACATGTCATTCTGACAGTCACCACCAGGAAGGGTGTTAATGTCAGTCCAATATGCGGCCGCAAGTGCTCCGACCTCCGATGTTGGTAAGAATTGCCAATAAAAGCTTGTTTGAGGCTGCTGGAAGGAAATGTGGCCGTTGGTGTTCTGGTAGACTACGTTGTACTCCTGACCGAGGAAGCGAACTGGGAGAGTGAGCGCAAGAGGGTCTGACGAGCCATCATCGTTAGGCGAGGTTAAAGAATCGCCGACGAGAGATCCAAAGTTAAAGGGTAGACTCGTTGCTGGGCAGTCATCTGCAAAGCGCGAGATGCCGGTCGAGTCGACGTTACGGTCGTTCTTGACATGTTCGTCCCGCGGGTTGCGAATCAGGCCGTCGTGTTCAGTCGAACAAAGCCGAGGACACAAAGTCCCGATGCTTAAGAAGTAAGCGAGAGTTGAAAAACGCATGCCTGTTACTCGAGGAGCCGAGGTGCAGCAGTGACTGAGTAAGTGGCGAGATTGTTGACAAGCAAAGTGGAGTGGCATCGCCACTGGCGAGGCTAACGACTTGGAGTCAGTCGATGCACGCTCAGACACTGGCCTTTTATATATCGCATAATGAAGCTCGAACTGTCAAAAGAATTTAAGAGGGGAAAGGAAAATTCTGCGCTCCAGTCGGCTGCAAACGGTCGTTGACGTCCTGTCTTAACATCTTCAACGTCCGCCAACGAACATCGGCAAGCAACAACTGTTGCACACGCAAGATGAAGTGACGAAAATCAAGCTTGGCGAAATTTGTGCGAGAACTGAATTTCGAATGATGTAAATATTTCCCGGCGGTCTGTCTTCTGTGCGCTGTTGTGGTATTATTTGTTGTTAAGCGCATGTCTCATTGAAGCAAAAACGGTAGTTGCTTGTATAAAAATCTAATGCGATCATTGAACAAATGTAGAAGCGGTTGCAGAATGTAAATCGACGCTCGCATGGTGGCCTTCGTCTGCGGACAGCGGGATTTGAGCGTGCAAGCGCCATTTCCTCGCGTGTTTTGTATCGGCGGACACGACTTAAACAGTAAATTGCAAAGTAGTGTAATGGAATCCAAATAATACTTGAAAATTGTGTCTAGAATCTCTTGTTGATATACGTGAAAATTATAACTTCGTCTCCTTTAATGATGCTGAAGCGTCTTCGACGCTCTTTGCTTCAGTCTCATCTTTCGATGCGTTCTCTTCCATCACCCGATCGACGTCAAAGTCGCGGCCTTCTTCAACAAATTTGACAAGCTTATGCTCGTCAATCCATTGGATTAACTCGTCAACCGTAAAAACGCCGTCCTTATTTTCGTCCATCGTGCTTGCGATTTCTAGCGCTTCCTCGTAAGATATCTTTCGTTTCAGGACTTGCTGTAGCACTTCTGCCATTTCTTCTCTGGTGATGATTTCATCTCTATCCTTGTCAAGAAAGTGAAGCTTGTCCCCAATCCGAACGTGCGCTTCTGTGAGCTGCACCTCGATCTTATCCACCATGGATTCGACCCGTCGTTTCAGCTCCCTTACAACAGGATCGTCCTCCTCTTCTGTCTCCTGCTGTGCTGTTGCCACTTCCTCAAAATCTTCCGATGCTTGATCCTGCGAAAGTTTGCCATCCATTGCGACGGTCGTCGATGCATCGGCTTGTTTCGCCGCCTCTTTTATCTCCTGAACAATCGAATTTGCAATCCTGTCGACCTCTTCGGCTGAAATTGGCTCAGCTGCTGCGCGAGACTCATCACTTTCTGTCGTGTCGGCGTTCTTTGCCTCCTTCTTCATGGCGGCCTTAATACGCTGGAGATCCGCTCGCTCTTTGCTCACAGGATCGTCAGATATCAGCTGAGATATGGCTTCCATTTCGTCAGCAGACAAGTTCTTTTCTTCCTCAACAACTTCTTTGATGGCTGCGATTATTTCTTCATTCACCAAAGGTGGCGTGGATTCTGAAGTAGACGCAGGGATTGACGAATCAAGTTGATCCGTGGCCATGTCTGCGACGTCAAGACTCTCAGACTTCTCTTCCGTTTTCGCCGGTGTCTCCTTCTTCTTTGCTGCTGCATCTCTGGCTTCTTGCTCTTGTCGAATAATCTGGTTTTGCGCCGACAATACTTCTAACTTGATCTTTCGAATATTAGGGTCACCCTTCTGTTCGTCGGCGGTGGCCACGTCTAGAATAACTTCGTTGACGACTTCCTTATCAAGACCAGAAATAGCATCAACAACTGCAGCAAGAGTTTTGGACTCGTCAACATCCTGACTCGGCTCGCTCAGCTCATCACGCAAAAAGAATGTTCGGCTCATGATAAGTAGCGAAATCGGAACATTTTTGTTGACACTGAGATCCAACCACTGTTGTAAAGCCCATTTGTAAGCGTCCTTACTGAGTCCAGTCGATCGCATTCCACGTTCTCGGCAAGCTTCACGAAGTTCCATCTTGGTCAATGAATCGATTCCTTCCCATAGAATGCGCTGATCATCCTCGCGCAGACTTCTAATTTTATAACGCAGTTGGAACTGGAGAAGCGAGTCGGAGCCATAGTGTGGTATACCCATGTACTTGCACATGTTGATCAATTGCATGCGTGGCTATCAAGAAATAAACGATTGAGAAGTCGTCGCGTGAGCTTGGCATAGTTGTCATGTCCGGCAGTACACCGCCTCTTTTGCACCACGTACCATGTTATCGAGCGTCAAGTCGTCGTGAAAGTAATTGGCATACTTGATAATGACATCCGCCGGTATCGTCTCCCCTTTGCGAGCCTTTTCCAGAAACTCCAACATGGCCGCAGCCGAGTCTTCATGATGATGAATCGTCACGTCGTCCTCACCTGCCTCGATTAATTCCTTCTTCTTTTTCGCAGCCTTTCGCTTCTGCTCCTTGGCCAACTCCTCCAGTGTCTCCTGGAAGAATCGCGTCATGGAGATTCGAGACTGCAGCTCTCGCTTCATGGTTTCCTCCGCCTTTAGGGAATCTTGAAAGGTGCTCGGAAGCATGTTGGGAAAGATTCTCAAGGCAAATGGCAAGGCAAACTCCATAAAGGGGATAATAATAAACATTGAAAAAGGGACGAGGCGGAATAGATCCGTTACGGTTCGAAGTAACTGCTTGCGCTCGCGTCGCGTCAAGCTGGAACCCGTCAATGTACGCATGACCAAGCCTTTGGCCGTCTGCAGCTCGGCCCAAAACAACTGGATTGACGAGCAACAATCGTAATTGGAGTCAGCCACAGGGTGAAATCTCTTATGACATCAAAACAATCTGACTACCAGTAGTCTGATCCCTACATACCTTGAAACCAACCCAGTAGTGATGAATCTCATCCTGCACAAGCTTTTTGATTCCAACGAGCCGTTGTCGCAACTCTTCCGGATTGCGAATAAAGAACCATGTATTTCCTGGCAGCTTGACTAGAAAACCCGTAATGCCTTGCATGGCTCCGACGAAAAATTCAGAGGTTTTGCGCATCATGCTTTTGGAACTAGTCTTGTCGGAGTCATCATTCATTGACGGCGGGGTTGGTACGCGAGTCGTTCCGAGAGTGCGCTGCGGCCGCTTTGGTGAAGATTCCCTGCCAGACGATGAGTAAAAGGCCAATTGATGATTGATAAAGAGTGACTGGAGTGAAAATCGTTGATTGCCGAGTTTGTTTCCAAACGTACAGTGTGACGAACCATATCTGCTGTTGTACGGTTGAATCGTTTGTGCTGCCGTCGAGTAGTATCGGTTCGATGGCGCGCGACTGTAAAATCTGAAGCTTTGAGCAGTAATATAATGATTCGTCAAGCTTCGTTTGCAGCTTGCGATGCTCTTTTCCGTCTCATTGTCTTCCGAGTTGTCAAGACTCGTCGTCGACGAAGACGCAAAGGCCGACTGCAAAGTTGGTGCTTCAATCGTTCGACGACGCCTCTGCAGTGCTCGAACGACCACGTCGCGACTAGTTCTTCGTTGAGCGGCTAGCAGCATGTCTTGTTATTCTAATTGTCTATCTATTCTATAAAGTCTTCTCGTGGTCTTGCAAAGCCAATGGCAGCGTCTTGTTTTTCAACGGATCGAAAGATTTGTGAAGTTCCATCGTCGCATCGAGTCGGTCGGTTTCAAGCGCAGCTGGTCGGTCCCGGAAGCTCATGACCCGATGAAGTGGTTTCGAAACCAGTGCGACGAAGCTGAATGCGACGACGTGAAACGCTCATTATTTCATTGTTGACCATTTCAACCATGGCGGACGCCGCTATGGGACCTAGCAAAACGTCTCAGGACAGTGGCGGGCGAGGACGAGGACGTGGACGAGGTAGATTTGGAGGGCGAGGAAGAGGCAAGAGTGGTAGAAGTGGAGGAAGGGGACGATCTGATGGTCGAGGGCGCGGCTTGACTGTAAATGAAAATGTCGAGCTTTCAACCACGCCAACACTAAATGCAACAAGCGAGATTGGCCCGATCGAAGCTGTTGCAGCATCTGCAAAAGGAATTAAAGACTTGACGCTCAATCCGCAACGGACAGATAATTTATCGAAAAAGGAGACGACAGCGGACGAACAGCCGTCATTACAGTTTGATGGAAAGGCAGCGAAACTACCTACAAAGAAAAGCAAGAGACCCAAACAGCTAATGAAAGCTAAAGCGAATGACAATAAGGAAGTTCAGAAGCAATCGAAAGGAACGAAAGGGCAGAAGCAGTCGAAAATGACGCCGAATTTACAGTCAATGAAGGAGACGACAGCGGATGTACCGCCGTCATCACTAGTAAAAGAGGCGGAAGTGACCGACAAGAAACAGCAAAAGTCAGTAACTAGTAACGCGATAGACGAGAAGTCCTTGCAATTACAACAGCCAAAGGGAATGAAAGACACACAAAAGAAACAATCGAACAAAGCACCGAAACCGAAAACATCAAAGAATGTTGATGAACCTTCTGTTTCGCAATTGGCGCCGTCCATTCCACCAAATCAGCCTCAGCAGACGAGTGATCTTAATTACGCAAGAGGCTCCATGATCAAAGTATTGCACGTTGCGGAGAAACCTTCCATTGCCGATGCCATTGCCAAAGGCTTGGCGGCAGGATCCATTGTTCGACGAAGCGGCAAGTCACTACCTGTCCATGAGTTTACGAATCCACCATTCCCAAAGGCCCCGCACGCAGCCAGCTGTCAACATGTTGTAACTTCTGTCGCGGGTCATGTTTATAGTGTAGACTTTCCAGCGCAGTATCAAAGCTGGGATGCCGTTGATCCTGCCGAGTTATTCTCCGCTCCAATTACGCGCAAACCAAACCAGGGCAGTGTTGTTCGGCATCTGCAGACGGAAGCCAAAGGCGTTGATTTCATTGTGCTATGGATGGACTGCGATCGCGAAGGTGAAAACATTAACTATGAGGTTCTTGACTGTACCATGCACTTGATGAAGGCGGGTGGAAGTGCAGCCAACTTTGATCGAGTATATAGGGCACACTTTTCGGCGATCAATCCGTCGGACATTCAAAAAGCATATAAGACGCTCGGCAAACCTGACAAGAACCAGGCGCTCTGCGTCGATGCGAGACAGGAGCTTGATTTAAAAGTGGGTGTGGCCTTTTCGCGCTTTCAAACAAGGTTCTTTCAGGGTCAGTATGGGGACTTGGATAGCGCAGTTCTTTCATATGGACCGTGTCAGACGCCGACGCTTGGCTTTTGCGTTCAGCGCCACATTGACATGGAAACCTTCAAGCCAGAACCATTTTGGGTACTGGAACTCAATGTTTTGAAACGTGGTCGTAGCTTGAATGCACTTTGGGGATCTGGTCGGTCGTTCAACAGAAACCACGTGGAAAAGCTGTTGGACCAAGCGCTTTCCAGCGGAGTGGCTGTTGCGCAAGTGTCGGATGTCGTGACGAAGGAGAAGAAGCAGGGTCGGCCGATTCCGCTGAACACTACGGCGCTTTTAAAGGCATGCAGTAAGGCACTGGGTATTGGGCCACACGCCGCAATGTCAACGGCAGAGCGGCTTTACTTGATGGGCTACCTCTCGTACCCTCGAACGGAGTCAAGTGCATATCCAAAGTCGTTCGACATTGCAGAAACGCTTCGACAACAATCATCCGACTCTCGATGGGGCAGCTACGTTTCCAAATTGCTTCGCGAAGGGCACAACAAGTCCCGAGGTGGCGTTGACATGGGAGACCATCCTCCCATCACACCATGCCGAGCTGCTGGCCCACATGAACTTTCGGGTGACATGGCGAGAGTAGCGTGAGCAACCATCGTATTAAAAGACGCCGGCCAAGCCAGGTATCTTTATTGTCCGTTCATATTTTTTCAAATCAACTTCCGTTGATGGACCGACCGTCGGATTGATGGTTGCCACAAAATTGCGCAGCGGCAGTTGCATCGTTGACGATGGGAAACAAAAAATTCATTCCAACTACGATTCTGGATGGCTATTGATGATGAAGCAGCATAAGTAAGCAACTGCTGTGACTATGCATAGTGAAATGGTGCGCAACGGCTGGGCGGTTCACGCCGTCAACCGCCTTGTTGATGTTGTTTGTTGACTGCCAAAACAATGCATCAATGCATTAATGCTTAACACTCACATCCCGGTCATCATCTTTTTACAGCGCACAGGCATCTCATGCTCTTTCTAGTCAAGGTTCGAGGTTCATTCCGACTGACAGATGTTATTGACCATTGAACTGCATCGGCAGCCTTTTACTGCGACGTGCTAAAGCGCTAATTAAAGGATTCAAGTCAATATTTTATGTGATAACTATCCCTTCTGACGAATAGAAGCAAGTTGTAAGTGTATACTTTAGGATAAATGAGTATAGCACTTGGAAGAGCGGCTGCAACTGCGATGCGGAAGGGCTGATGCATCTGGACCAAAGCTGGAGCAGCAGCGGGACCAATACGCCTCGTATGACAAAACTAATTACACCAATAGATGCCGCTTAACTTAATTAATAGATCTAGTGCTTTAAATTTCTGTTAAGGACCAACTGTACGTACTATTCCTTGGAGTGCAGAGGGCTCATACGGGTGTGCATCATCCTTCGTCGACTTGCAACTGGCCCAAGCCGAAACAAATTGTGAATGGATCTCGCCCGGCTCGATGAAGAACGGCGCGGCCGGCGTCTTTTAATACGATGGTTGCTCACTGTTTGTTGTACGGCACTTTATTGCATCCGTTTCTAGAGATGCCGTATGGAAGTCGACTAGGGTGGATTTTACCGTTGCTTCCCTTGGGGATAAGGGGTTGTTTGCGTTAAGAGGAAAGCAAATTGTTGATCCTGGCTTTTTGGAGATACTCCTACACAAGGAATACGGAGACGATGCCGAAAAAAATGTAGACGGATATCACGACGCGGATGATGACGAAGAAGAAGACCGCGAGATTCCCGATTTTGCGAAAGGCGAAATCATTCCATTGACAAACAGCTCGTCATCCTCGAATGGATCAAAGAAAGTTGCCGTAGCCGCCGCTTTCGATGGAATAAGAGGATCGTTGCGCATCAAGGAGGGAGTAACGACGCCTCCAAAATATTTGACCGAATCTGAACTGATTGGTTTGATGGAACGACATGGCATTGGGACGGATGCAAGTATCGCAACTCACATTGAGAACATTCAGAAGCGGAATTATGTAGTACTTGAAACCGGGCGTCGTTTACGACCTACCCGTCTTGGCCTCGTTCTCGTGCAGGGATATCATCAAATCGACAGTTCGTTGGTTCTTCCTCGAGTACGATCTGATATTGAAGGGCAGTGTAACAAAATTGCGAAAGGCGAAGCGTCGAAAGACGTTGTGGTCGACCATGCTCTTCATCTGTTCCGGTCCAAGTACGACCTATTTGTAAAGGACATACAAAAGATGAATGTTTTGTTTTCAACTTCTTTCGCCAAGCTCGAAGACGTCGGCAAACCATTCACTCGATGTGGCTTGACTCGTCGCTATCTTCAATTCATCGCTGGACCACCTCCTCGATTATACAATAAACATACCGAGACGGTGTACCCACTGCCGCAGGGCGGCATAGTAAAGCAATGGAGCGGACGGTCATGTCCTGTGGAAGGATGTGGCTTTGAGCTGAGCATGTATTCGGTTGGACACCCCGAGCGATCGTTTCCATTTTGTCCTCGCTGCTATAACGCTCCGGAGTGGGCACTCGCGCAAGAGAGTTTGCCGGAAGATTTAGAGGAACAAGAGGACGAAGCAAAGGAACGACAAATTCGGAGAATTGCAGGGAAAAGCATGTGTCTCGAGTGTCCTCTTCCTGATCGACACCCTTTAATTGAGGAATTGACGGTGGCACTCGATCCCGACAGTGATGGCGTACTCGTAGTAGACGCGCACTTTGGTCCAAAGTGGAGATTGGTATCAACTCGCGCGCCAACAATCATTTATCTTTCGAAAAGCATTGATAACGTTACAGTTCTCGACGAGAGAGATGACGCATTCCAAGTGCACAAGATGAGAGTCGAGTTCAAGGCAAATGAGTCGCTTCTTCCCGACAAGAGCTCCAAATATGTGTGCTCCTTTACCACTGACGAGACCTTGCAAATTTCTAGTCGCGTTTTCCACGCAGCGGAAAGGACTCAAGGTGGTGGTCGGGGTAGGGGACGTGGCGGTCGCGGTGCTCGAGGAAGGGGTGGACGAGGCGGACGTGGTGGAACTGGTAGAAGGTAGATTATAATTAAAGCTAAGCGTCTATTTACCTTACTTCACCCACTGCAGCTTCATTCGTCTCAACACTAGGTTTCTTAGCATGGATGCTAAACTTATCACGTTTCACATCTGTCAAGAACGGTGTCCAGTGGAGCTTTGACGGGTCGACTCGAGGCTCTTTCACCGGATACTTTTCGGCCAACCGTATAAGCAAATTTCTCTCTGCCGCAATAAAGTACACTCCATTGATAATCTTGAGTATTCCAAGCATGTTGAGCGTGTACACAATATCCTCTGCCATGATGGACGTCTTTTTGGAGATGTCCATGATACTGAGAGATGACTCATCAGATTGGTTGAGCAAGAAATCTAGAACTGTCGATGCCCAATATGGTTTGTATGCCTGTTGACCAAGGTCACTCATGGGCTTTTCCGGGCTGCCAACTTTCTCCTCCTTTTGTGACAAGGCGTAAGAGAAAGCAATCAAAAAGCGGCCGTACCCTTTGCGCTGCTGTGAGGGAAAGCTCAAAATGCACGCCAAGTTAAAACCAACGTCGCTATACTTTTCCTTGCTAAAATAACCAACAGGATGAAAGCCCCGATTGTCAACTTCACAAAGCACATAGAATAGGAATGGATCAACATCAAAGTACAGAGTCTTGTGATCAAGAAAAAGCTTAGCAATGTAGCACAAATTCTGGCAGTAAATCTTTTCCTCTTGACCATCAACCTCAAACATGGCCAGGTTGCCCTTTCGGTAGATTTCACTGCCTGGTGGATGGCGCTGTGGCGGCAAAATGCGCGACTGATAGCGTTGCAGTTCACTCTTACGGGCAAACATGCCAAAGGTAAACTCGCAAACGTATAAAACGTCGAGGAAGCCCGACGATCCAATCAGTTCCTTCGGAAATGGCGAATAATACCACGTTTCCATCTGAAACTCACCCAACTCCAAATATGAAACATTCTTGACCTTGGTGACTTCCTCATGCTCGCGCAAAGAGGCCTCATCCAAGCCTTCGTGCTCGTCAAGCTCCTGCGCATGCACCGTTGCCACAATGTGCCCACCAACGGTATGTGTCGTGACGGTTTCCGTCTTGAGTTCCACAACTTCCTTCTTGTGATGTCCCACTTCCTTGACACCTTCTTCATAATCTTCATCATCCAGCAGCATTTTCTGTTGATTGGATGCCATGACTGTTCCATCGTCATCATCGTAGTTGTCATCGTTGTCATCACCCTTGCGACGGCTGGCCCGTCGACTAGTGCGACCACCCGAGTCTTCAATGCTTGGCGTTGCACCGCCACTTGCCAGTTTGCGTCTGCTACGTGGCCCCTGTCCGATCAAATTAGCTGCTAGTTCCACTGCTTGCTCGTCTTTGCGCAATTGCTCGAGCTTCTTTTGCTTCTCCTCCAATCGCTTGAGTGCTCTCGCCTTGGCGTTGCCAATGGATGGCGGCGACACAATGCGATCAATTGTAATCCACTCGTCCATGCGTCGATTCAAGTCACGGTAATGAACATAGTATCTATAGGTTGGTGGAACGTTGGAACCATTGTCAATAACTGCGCGATCGATAATATCGGCAAGCAAAATGCATCTGTTGCTCTTGTTGATTGTGCCGCCATCAGCTGCATTTTCATCATTAGAATTGTTCTTATCATTCTCTTCCTCACTAGTATCGGAATCAGACCACCAATCTTCCTCATCGTTGCTTTGATCCTGCGGCTGCTTGTCCTTGCGCCACACCTCAATGACGGAGGATCGTGGATAGGGGTGAGTGTCAATAGAGGGTCGGTCGCCAATCGGAGTGGCTCGATCGGATGCTCGCGAGTCGCATCGCTGTCGGTTCTTATGTGGAGCTGACTTTACATTATTGTTCATGGCTACTTCAAGGTTTGTGACTTGTATCGTTGACTGCTGTGCTTGCAAGTCTTGTTGTTCCTTGGTTGTTGGCGGAGTTAATTGGTCGAGATCTTTAGTCATCATCGTGTCGTTGTCGTCGCCCTTAGTTGATGATGGCTGCGCTCCAGCATTGCCGTTAGTCTCCATTGTTATAATATTATTGTAATGGAGTGTATATTTACAATTTTGATCAGAAAAGGTATTGCTATCAATGCTTTCTGTGAATGGAAATCATTCGTCATGGTCATCGTTCCATACACGGTCGTCGCGGCGCCCGCGCTGTCGCAGGTTGAGTCGTGCTACGACAGCTGTGTTGCGGTGTGACATTTTGGATACGATAATTATTTCGCACCTTTTGCCGTTGCATTCAAACGTGATAACGTCTTTCAGGTCCGACCCATGTCTCTCGGTCCATTGCATTGCGGTTGTATGCCTTTGATTTCATCAAAAACATCAAGGTTCCTCACCATGAACAATGCGAAAGTCACTAGCTTTAACTGGATTCCTTTCATACTCCTCTTGACAAGCTTTTTTGTTTTGAACATTCTCCGAGAGACCATGAAGTTGTACACTTCAGCGTCTACCAGGCAAACGACGCGAGCAACTGGAGACGAACACTCAAAGATCAGCACAAGCACCATAACAAACAGTTCACCCTGTCCAAAGATGACTCCAGAAGTCGTTCCAGTCTTTTACAACCTCTTTGTTGTGAATGAAACCGAGAGCAAGCGAGTGCGACAACTCGTCGATGAACAACTTTCCATTCTTTTACCGGAGCATCAAGTGTATATGCACTCAATTGGATATCCACTGGACATCCCTGGTACCACCATGCTGCAGCATCATGAACAAGGTGACGAGCCGCTGACGCTTCATTCACTATGGGAATATTGCACACTTCAACCAAATTCCAAAGTGGTTTACTTGCACGCAAAAGGATCCTTTCATCCGATGCCAGAGAATGAGCAACTGCGAAGGTTTTTGACGGCTGGTGCATTATCCGAAGAATGTTTGCACTTACCGGATGCCTGCAACGTTTGTTCCTCCCGCATGTCACCCTTTCCACACCCGCATACACCCGGCAACATGTGGTTGGCAAAATGCCAATATATTCGTCAACTCATTGATCCACTCTTGTTTCAAGCCAGGATGGATGACTTTGCTGGCAAATTCAAAATTGGAGGGCTGGCTAGATACGCATGCTATGGTCTCGATCGATACGCTGCCGAGCACTGGGTGCACTCACACCCAACTTGCAAGCCATGCGACTTGAGCGAGGATTCCAAGTTTACGTGGGGCTATGCCAATATTCCGTCTGCTAACTTTTCCAAACGTTTGAGCATGGCGCCGCGCTTCAACAAAAGCGTCTACGAGCACGAAACTTTTTGTAGAATGCCGCCATTCACAGGATCGCTGGTGACGGATCGCATTGCCGAGTTTCAGGAACTGTACAATGAGACTCCATTGAATGATTGGTGGGGATGGGACGCTTACTATACCTAGGAGACAATCTTTTAGTAAAGTTTTGTTCTCATTTGATCGCATTCATGGTTGTAATTGCTTACAGTAGCTGCAAGAGAACCTTGTCGGATGTGGGAAATTGATATCCGGTAAGTACCGGTATGACTTTTAAAAGTACCGCTACGAATCACGATGTCCTGCACGTTTCCGTCCAGCCATCGATTCCATCTGTTGAGCATGGATGAGAACCCAAACCGAAGAGACAGCGGTGACGTCACGAAGACGGTCACGTTTAAGTAAGCGCGGTAAGCGGCAACCGAAGGAGTGGATCGAGGACGATCACTTCTTGGAGAAAATAAGTAAAGTGCTGGGAATCGTTCCAGGAACCAAGGCAATGTTAACGAACTCAGCGGACGATCGTGCGCCAGTGGAAATTTCAAAGAGCGAGCGGTTCGCTGGCTATCTCTGACTAGCGATTCGCGCGATCGATGGATTCATCCGTCTGACGAGCGAGATCATCACTTTGGTTAGGCGCTCCTACAAGAAATATACCAAGGAGGCTCTCAAGGGCATGCGCAACGTGGAACTGGAGATTCCTGACGAGCCTGCGGCCGTCAACGAAGGATGCCGACCACGACCGGACTCCGGACTGGTCCATAATGCTCGAGGAATACAAGGCCGACAAGAAAGAGCATGTCGGCCGCGTCGTGTACTCCGACTTCCTCGCTGGTCTCTACGCCGTGTTGTATGGGCAATGCACGGACGTATGAAGGATCGTGTCAAGTCGCACGCCGAGTTCCGAACCGAGGAGGACACGAAAATTAAGTTGCTGCGATTATCAAGGAGTCTCGCACATCTGACGCGCGCTGCAAACTTGTGGATCAAGTCGTGGACATTCAAGCCTGAGTTGTTCGGACGTACTCAAGGAGCGAAAGCCTGCAGAAATATTACGAAGCATGGTCACGCTGCAGACGTGGCAAGGCGGATTAGCGTCACGATGCACAACGATTGTGGCGCTGAACATTGCCAAGGATGACAATCGTAACAAGGCGAACAAGGAGGATATCAAGGCCGAAGAGCTCGACTTCCGCGATGCTTTGTCGTGCGTGCGCAACGGGCAATACGCTGGGTATTGCAAGCACTTGCGCAACTGCTACCTGACGGGCACGACAACTTCCGTTGACGATCCACGATGCATACAACATCATGCAGCGTCGTGAGCATGCGGATGGAGGAAGCCACGCTAACGACGAGGGCGTGGCGTTTCACACGACTGGTACAGCGTGACCTCCCAGATGCTGGATCTGCCAACAGGTTGGTCATGTGCAGCGAGACTGTCCCACGGGACGGAGTCTACGGAGAGTGCGCCGGCTGCAGAGGCTAGTGGGGCGCAGCACTTCACGCTGGGTAGCGAGGAAGATAGCGACGACGACGACGAGGTCGGATACATGTTCGCGCAGCCGCCGAAGGTGAACATCTCGAAGAAGGCTGTGCTCTTGGACAATCAGTCGACAGTGGATCTGTTCTGCAACGCCAAGATGCTGACGAACATTCGCCCGGTGCCAACGTGGATGGTGATCAAGTGCAACGCTGGTACAGTAAGGACGAACATGATGGGCACCTGGAGGGCTATGGTCGGTGTGGTGGTATCCGCAGGGACTGGCGAACATTTTGAGTTTGGCGCAAGTCCGAAAGAAGTTTACCGTGGAGTATCTCATGCATGGCGTGGAGCGTCCAATGTTCGTCGTGGAGAAGCCGGACGGTAAGCAGCGAGAGTTTGTCGAGACGGACTCTGGGCTGTATGTTTGCGAGAGCTTTTCAAAGGGCAAGCGCGGCGATGTCAAGGATGGAGTGGCGATGTTGACTACGGTAGACGATAACCGTACTAACACCAATGATGACTATTTACGCGCTGTTAGAGCTAGGGGAACTGCAAATCAAAAATTGGACGGCCAAGCCTCAAGGGTTACCTGCACGTCGTTACTAGCAATCAGTTGCCAAACTGTCCTGTGACGAAGCCCGACATCCTGGCTGCTGAGCACATCTTTGGACCAGATGTTGGCTCGTTAAAAGGAAAGACGACGCGTCGCGTCGTCGCATCTGTGAAGCGCTGCGATTGTTGAGCAGCTTCCACGGCTATCATGAGTCGTTATCGAGACGTTACTCTTTGTGCTGACATCATGTATACAACAAGGTCCCCATGTTGGTGACGTTCTCCCGCAGCATTCGTTTTGCTACGTCGAGGTGGTTCAAAACCGTACGCTTCCGGTTATGTTGAAGGCAATTGAGTCTGTGTTGAAGATTTACGCACGCCTTGGTGGGTTCCGTGTCGTCGCGGCTCTGATGGATGGGAGTTCGCTCAATGCTTGGCGCGTTGGCTGATCTCGAGTGGCGCTCAATGCACGTCTGAGGATGAGCACGTTGGCGAAATCGAACGTTTTATCCGTGTCGTGAAGGAACGGGTGCGCGCGACATACAACCGCTGCCGTTTAAGCACGTGCGGCACGATTGGTTATCGAGATGACTGAAGTCTGCCGTGTTTTGGTGAGTCAATTCGAGCAGTGGCATTGAAGGATCTGTCACACCATTGTGACTGGTCAGACAGTTGAAACTTTAATCGGCATTGCAAGTATGCATTCGGTCAGTATGTGCAAACGCATGGAGTCACACAGTAATGACATGCAGGCGCACGATTGGTCTTGCGCCTCGCGCCGACTGGTAATGTGCAGGGCGGGTTTTATTTCCTCAGTTTGTCTTCGGGAAAATCTCGATATTGCGCTCACCCTTTGCCCATGCCTGATGATGTCATTGAGCGCGTGCATCGTCTCGCTCGTCAACAGAAGGCCAATCCGGCATCGTGTTCATGGACCGCCACCTGTTGCGAAGCTGCTGAGCGGTCATGTGGCACGATGATGACAACGAGATGATGATGACTCTGATTACGATGACGACGCTTCTCGGGCGGGAGCGACTTGCCGCGGAAGCGCAGGAGTGAATGCGACCCGATGACGACAGCCGCACGACGATGGTGCTGACGGCGCAATCGGGAGTGCCGGACGATGAGGAGGATGACGCCGTGGATGCGACCGTGGGGGATGGCGAAATTGAAGGAGTGCCCGATGAAGCGAAATTGAAGGAGTGCCAGCTGCTGCAGACAAGAGGATTTCGATGCGCGCTTGGCCGCGACCTTGGGTCGGTATGGCTGCGTTCGCAAACCCTCGTCGGTTCACTCATTTGTTCAGCACGTAGCTGCAAGTCCCGAGTCCACGGCACAGATGAACACGAGTTGAAGCTTTTTGGCGATGCTGGAGTGGAGCATCCGAAATGCAGCAGCTACGACGAGGCACGTCATGAAAGCAGTCCCTTGTCAATGGAAAGCAAATCACCGCGGTGGGATGGCACGTGGACGATTTGAAGATTTCCGCACGTCGACGTGAGCGTAGTGGATGCGTTCATCGAGCAGATGGATGAGGAGTTCGGCAAGGAGACTCCAATGAACAAGTCACGCGGAAAAGTGCACGACTACCTCGGCATGGTATTGGACTATACTAAGCCTGAGAAGTAGCAATCAACATGGTTGATTATGTGGAAGAACATCCTTCATCATGCGCCGGGCGACATGGATGGAACGGGCAGCTATCCGGCCGCCAGTCACTTGTTTCAGATCTCGGAAAATCCTGTCATGCTGAGCGAGCGAAGAAGCAGATTTTTGTGACGATTGTGATGCAGTGTCTGTATCTGAGTCAGCGAGCGACCGGATATTCGCACAGCGATTTCTTTCTTGAGCACGAGGCTGCAGCAGCCCGACGAAGACGACTATAAGAAGGCTGCAAGAGTGATTAAATATTTACGCGGAAGCGTGGACATGGTGTTGACGCTGAAGGCGGACCAGTCCGGGATAGTCCAGTGGTGGGTGGATGCATCACGGACACGCAGACATGAAGGGTCACACTGGTGGAACAATGACACTTGGAAAAGGGTCAGTGTACAGTACGTCGGCTAAACAGAAGTTGGTAACAAGAAGCTCGACGGAGAGTGAAGTCGTGGAGTTCACGATGCTACCGCAGTTGATGTGGACAGGATATTTTCTGAAGGCACAAGGTTTCGGGGTCAAGGACACGAAATTGTACCAAGACAATATGAGTTCAATGTTGTTGGAAAAGAATGGCAGAAGCTCAAGTACAAAGCGCACGCGACACATGAATGTTCGGTACTTCTTTGTGAAGGATCGCGTGGCAGCTGGTGAGGTCAACATCGAGCATTGTCCGACCGGAGACATGGTCGCGGATTTCTTTACGAAACCATTGCAGGGAGCCCAGTTTGGCAAGCTCCGCAACCTGGTTATGAATCTGGCCTCAAGCAGTAAGTACTACTTGGACCAAAGGAGTGTGTTGAGCATGGATGAGAACCCAAACCGAAGAGACAGCGGTGACGTCACGAAGACGGTCACGTTTAAGTAAGCGCGGTAAGCGGCAACCGAAGGAGTGGATCGAGGACGATCACTTCTTGGAGAAAATAAGTAAAGTGGTTTTATTGACTCTGTTCTGCTTAATCATTAGTGTCGCTTCAAGGGCGCGCAAGATATATTCTAGATCCAACACCATCTCACAAGCAGATCTTGTTCTTAGAGGCAATCAACCATCGGAAAAGCAAACTTTCTAATTGATCAGTTTTTTACAAATCCCTACTCTCAAATCATGACGAGATATAGCAGTCTATGCGTCTGTCTGTATCTAGCGGGAGCTGCAACGGTGACAGCCTTTGCACCTTTGACAGCTCGACCGTCGTCTCTTCTTCGTCTTGATGCAACTGCACCACGCACCTTGTACGACAAAATCTGGGACGACCACTTGGTCGATGACGATGGCATGTCCCGGCTCCTCTACGTCGACCGCCACTTGGTGCATGAAGTCACTTCACCGCAAGCATTTGAAGGTCTTCGCATTGCCGGACGAGGAATTCGACGACCTGACTGCACCTTGACGACTGTGGATCACAACGTTCCAACCAGCGATCGCACTAGACTGGTTGATGTTGAAACATTCATTGAGGAAACTGCTAGTCGGACGCAGGTTTTGCAGCTGGAGCAAAATGTTCGCGATTTTGGACTCAAGTATTTTTCATTTGCGGATGAGCGACAGGTGAGCGACGAGTGGGACTGGATTGGAATGGATTGAATGAAATGGATGGCATTATATTTTGAATTTATGCTTACGCCTTTTACTTCATTCATGTTAGGGTATTGTTCACATTATCGGCCCGGAGCAAGGCTTTACGCTGCCAGGTTGCGTCACGGTATGTGGAGACTCGCACACTGCCACGCATGGAGCCTTTGGAGCGCTAGCCTTTGGAATTGGAACGTCAGAGGTGGAGCATGTTCTTGCAACTCAGGTATGTCTCTTACGTGTATCGTGCATGTAAATAATGTGAGCTGTGTTGGCTTTCGTGGGACAAACCTTGCTCATTTTCTTTCCAACAGACCCTGGCGCAAACCAAGACGAAGAATATGCTCATCCGCGTCGACGGAAAGTTAAGCGACGGTGTTACGTCTAAAGATATCATTCTTCATATTATTGGTTTAATTGGTACGGCCGGTGGCACTGGGTATACCATTGAGTTTGCCGGAACAGCTATTGAAAGTCTTTCGATGGAAGCGCGCATGTCCATTTCCAACATGGCCATTGAGGCTGGTGCTCGGGCCGGCCTCATTCCTCCTGATGATATCACATTTGACTACTTGAAAGGTCGTCCCATGTCGCCGTCCAACGAAGAATGGGACGCGGCTGTGAAATACTGGAGATCGCTCCGGTCTGACGAGGGTGCATTCTACGACGAGACGGTATTGATTGATGCGGACGATATCGCGCCAACAATTACCTGGGGCACAAGCCCGCAGGACGTTGCTCCCATCACGGGAACTGTGCCATTAATCGCTTCCGTCGACAATCCAGCGCGACAGGTACGTTTACATGATCGATGATATGGACTGGGTTGTTCTGCCAATTCGCAACTGACATTTTATTTACCCACTTGCTTTTTCAGGCCGCCATGAAACGATCACTTGAATACATTGGACTCGAGGAAGGGCAGAAACTGGAAGGAGAGCCTATTGAAAAGGTTTTTATTGGATCATGCACGAACGGCCGTATTGAGGATCTTCGCGAGGTTGCTGCGATTGCCATGGGCCGCAAGGTTGCAAAGGGAGTACATGCCATGGTTGTTCCTGGATCTGGCCTTGTGAAGAAGCAAGCCGAAGACGAGGGTCTTGACAAGATTCTAATGGAGGCTGGATTCGATTGGCGCGAGCCTGGATGCTCCATGTGCTTGGCCATGAACCCCGACAAGCTCAAACCACAGGAGCGATGTGCATCCACATCGAACCGCAACTTTGAGGGCCGACAGGGTAATGGCGGACGAACACATCTCATGTCTCCCGCCATGGCGGCCGCTGCAGCGTGCAGTGGAACTCTGGCAGATGTCCGCAAGTTTCCGTATTTGGGTGATCCATCCGCCGATCCTCGTGTAGTGGGCATCGAGCAGAGTCGGGCATTTACTACGGAATCGTACAAGAATCCGGGGCCAATCATCTCACCCATCCCTCCGTATTTGGAGAAGAGCGGAGCTTCTACAGGCGGAGCGGCTGGACTTCCCAAATTCACGTCGCTCACTGGCGTTGCTGCGCCGCTGGACATTCAGAATATTGACACTGACATGATTATTCCCAAGGAATTTTTGAAAACGATTCAACGCGCTGGACTAGGTTTTGCTGCCTTTGCTGAGCTTAGGTATGAAAACCCTGAAGAAGTTGCAACGATCGGCGAGGAGGTTGCCAGACCCCGAAGCGATTTCGTTTTGAACAAGGACGGTTACCGAGGCAAAACTCAGATTCTTGTTGCTGGGGACAATTTCGGCTGTGGGTCTAGTCGCGAGCATGCTCCCTGGTCCATTAACGATATGGGTATCAAGTGCATCATTAGCACATCGTTCGCCGATATATTTTACAACAATTGCTTCAACAACGGCATGCTGCCCGTGACCCTGCCGCGCGAACAAGTAGAAGTCTTGCTCGCAGACGCAGCGTCTCCAGGAACGGAAATTACGGTCGACTTGATTAACCAAAAGGTTGTTCGACCAAATGGCGAAGAATTTTCATTTGAGATTGATGCATTCCGCAAGGACTGCCTCGCGAACGGACTCGACAAGATTGGCTTGACACTTGCCAAGGCGGACAAGATCTCCGTGTTCGAAAAGACGAGAACGGAGAAGTACCCCTGGCTGGATGGCGCTACATACAAGGTTCCTGACGTTGTCCCAATGTATCCGGATGCAGGTTACTGGGCCAAGGAGGCTGTCACTGCCTAAAAAGCAGAAAATGATATCCTGTGCTGCTTGCATTTTTTGCGTCAATTATGAAAGCTACTCTTGCCACAAACAAAGTAAACCTTAACATGGGTAGCATTAAAGAAACTTTACACGTCACTACTTATATTTTTGCCGCTTTATCCTTGTGCTCAGCGGCAAGACTCCTCGCTTCAGCCGCTCTCGCATGTCCCTCCAAGCCTTCCAAGCGAGCCATGACGATGCTGTCATCTACCATTGGCTGACTCGCCAGCTTGTCATCCACCCGCATCCACGTGCGAATTCGTAAAAAGTTAAACACGCTTAATCCTCCCGTGTATCGCCCTGTTCCGCCCGTGGGCAGCGTGTGATTGGGACCGGCACCATAGTCGCCCAAGACTTCAGCGGCATGCTCACCGACAAACAAGCCACCGTAGTTCTTGCACTTCATGCCAACATCCATGGCATCCTTTGTTTGAATCTCCAAGTGCTCCGGCGCAATGTCGTCGGAGAGTTGGATACACTGGTCAATGCTTTCGCAGTGAACGGCAAAGCTTTGCTTCAAGGCTTCTCCCGCCGTCGACTTGTTTGGCTCGGGCAAGGCCTCGACCTGACGCGCAACACTTTCATCGATTTGATCAATCAAATCCGCACTTGTGCATAACAAAATGGCTCTCGCCACAACATCATGTTCGGCCTGCGCAATCAAGTCGGCAGCGACAACGTCCGCATTGGCAGTCTCGTCGCAAATGACCAAAACTTCCGACGGTCCCGCCAGCATGTCAATACCACAATGTCCATTCACCAAACTCTTGGCAGCCGTGACCCACTGGTTACCTGGTCCGCAGATGACGTCGCATCTGCCTAACACTTCCTTCTTGTCGCTGTCGACAATTCCATACGCCATGCTGCAAATGGCCTGCGCGCCACCGACGCACAAGAAGGCATCAACGCCCGAAATATGCGCGGCTGCCAGTGTAATGGTAGCCGGCTTGGGGCTTGCCAAAACGACGCGATCGCATCCCGCAGCCCGAGCCGTAACAGCCGTCATAATGACGCTGCTTGGCAATGGGTAGCGTCCACCTGGCGCGTAGCAACCAGCAGCGCGGCAGGCGGAAACGGTATGACCAGCCTGACCGCCTGGAATGTCCATCGTCATGTCTTTGATACTCGCCCGTTGCTGCTCGGCGAAGCGTTTGACGCGATCATGAATGTTTGTCAGGGCGGTGCGTTGATGTTCTTCGAGAGAGTCAAAGGCCTTTTTGCAATCCTCGGCGCTCACCAAGAATGTGTTAGCGTCTCCGGAGACATCTCCAAATTTTTGTGCGACTTGCAGTAGCTTGGTACCATCCACTGCGCCAGCATCGTTTCGAAGGTCGGCAAAGATTGCCTTGGCTTGACCAAGCGCCGTCGGATCGACGGGGTCCTTGATTTCAAGCTGCACTTCTGCCGCTGAAATGTGGTTCAAAATGTTTTTCTTTGCGCTGCTGCTACCGTTTGACATGATAAAGGATTGTACAAATGTTGCTGCAAAAGATATATAAAAGAGGAGACGAACTAGCAAGGTGATCATGCAAAGAATGAGGCGCACGTTTCGACGAGAGCGAAGACGAATGACGAGGCAGTATTGGTGCGACATTTTAAGCTTTCGTGGTGCTCGAACCCCAACCGACGACGCGCGGACGTTGCGTGGCTACAAAGCTACTTGTTTTGCTTGCTACCGGTAGCTATGCGCTGGCCTTGTTTGTGAATCATTTTGATCTAGGAGTAGACACTATCAAGTATGTTGAGTTTTATAGTCTTTAACGATACGATAACAGAAAGTAAGCCGCTATAAAAAAAGCAGCCGACAACGATGGACGCAATCGACCCAGCCGCTTACGCAGATCCATCCGCCTTGTTCATGTTCTCCGCAGCCTCGCGACGACGAGCATAAAACTCGTCCAAAGTCTTCTTGGGAATCTTCTTGAGCAGCTCCTTGGGGAAGGCGCGCAAAATGCTCCACGCCAAGTCCAAAGACTCGAAAATACTGCGCGCCTCATATGGACCTTGGGCAACAAACTTGCCTTCGAATCGCTCCAAAAAGCTCAAGTACAAGTGATCCTCCATCGACAAGGCTTCCTCTCCAACAACAGCCTTCATGGCAACCACATCCTTACCCATGGCGTACGAAGCGTACAACTGATTCGAAACAGCGCCATGGTCAGATCGGGTCATACCTTCACCAATCGCCGACTTCATCAGACGCGACAAGGACGGAAGCACATTAATTGGCGGGAAGATTCCGCGCGTGTGCAACTGACGGTCCAAGTAGATCTGCCCTTCGGTAATGTAACCGGTCAAGTCAGGAATCGGGTGAGTAATGTCGTCGTTTGGCATGGTCAAAATCGGCAACTGCGTAATGGAACCATTGCGGCCAACGACACGACCAGCTCGCTCGTAAATGGTCGAAAGATCCGTGTACATGTAACCGGGGTAACCACGACGTCCAGGCACTTCCTCGCGCGCCGCTGAAACCTCACGAAGAGCGTCGGCATACGACGACATGTCCGTAAGAATGACCAAGACGTGAAGGTCGCGCTCATAAGCCAAATACTCTGCCGTGGTGAGAGCAAGACGAGGCGTGATAATACGCTCAATCGTTGGGTCATTGGCCAAGTTGAGAAACAAGGCCGTACGTTCCATGGCGCCACTCTCCTCGAAATCAGAACGGAAGAAGCGGGCAGTCTCCATGTTGACTCCCATGGCTCCAAAAACAATGGCAAAGTTCTCCTCATGGCTATCTTGCGTGTCCTTAAGCTTGACCAAGGAGGCTTGGCGAGCAATCTGAGCCGCCACTTCATTGTGAGGAAGACCAGCGGCGGAGAAAATGGGAATCTTTTGTCCTCGCGCAATCGAATTCATGACATCAATGGCTGAAATACCAGTCTGGATCATGGCCTTGGGGTAATCACGCGACGATGGGTTGATAGGCTGTCCGTTAATGTCCAAGTAAGCCTCGGGAAGAACCTTGGGAGCTTGATCAATAACCTTTCCTGATCCGTTAAAGGATCGTCCAAGCATCTCCTCCGAGACTCCCATCTTGAGAACATCACCAGTAAACTCGCACTTGGTCTTGCGATTGTCGATACCGGCAGTTCCTTCAAAGACTTGCACAACGGCGCGGCTTCCCGCAACTTCAAGCACTTGACCTGATCGCGTGGTTCCATCTCCAAGAGTCAAATTGACAATCTCAGCGTACTTGGGGAGCTTGACATTATCCAAAATAACAAGAGGACCATTGACTCCGGCAATAGTACTGTAATGATAATTCGAAGGGTTTGAAATAGCATGTGTTAGATTGAATTTGAAATAGCGACAGCGTGGAAAATTAAACCCTCACGAGGAGCAAAAAGTTTGGAATCGATCAAGGAAGACTCAGCCAGCGACAAGGCCACTTAAGCAGCCCTTTCTTTCACGCAATATTCCACAATGATTGCGCATATCGAATGAACAATTGATGCAGCATTGAGCGCACGGAATTAGAGAGAAAACTCACCGATACTCGAGGCGAGGAACCACCGCATAATCCTTCACAAGCGACCTTTGGTCCAAAACCTTTCGCTCCGGAATGAATCGTTCATCTTCATGTGCAGTCATGATGCAAACAGTTTAATAGTAAATAACAGTAGAGGAAGCGAGTAGATAGCAGTGCTGACAAAGACTCCTTGCTGCGATGCGTCCAACGACTCTTTTGGCAGCATCGCTCGGTGGCGAGCATCCGGTCGCCTGCCCGCTCTTCGGCGATCAGCGAAGGAATCCTAGGGTTAAGGTTCAGATGAGGGGCCATAGTAATCTCAAACCGGATCCATTTGCCGTTGACTAATCGTGTGAGTCGCTTACATGCGGAACGCCACGCGCGCTCAGCGGCCAACGACTGATCGCCGTGCTATTTAATTTTGGAGTCGCACGCCGCCACAAAATCCACCCTCCCACGGAACAAATTGCGACGCGCCCCACATTTGGACACAATCATTAGCTCCACTTCCATCAACGCATCTTCCATCATAAACAGCATTATGAACATGATTCAACAGGAGAACATTGACATCTTGGGAACGTTTTCCTCGCAACGACTCGATCTTGACGCGTCCCTATCGGATGGCGCCTTGTCAGAGTCGATTGTGACATCTACCATCTTTCGAAGCAGTCTTGGAGACGAGCAGCCACACCATGGATCCATTCGCTTGGCCAATCCAATTAAGGAGCGCTTCAACAGCTTTGACGAGTCGCAAGAGCTTCTCTGTCTGCGAGATTCGACGGCTCAACATGTTTCCGTTTCGTCCAACCACGACTCGCTTTTATCATCAACACCCATGATGCTCAAGCCACTAGGATGCAGTTCAAACTATGCGACTATCACGAGGACACCACCAACGGCAACTCACTCGCTTGTATCAGCCGCTCCGCATATTGACTTTGCCCGATACTTTCAAGACTTTTCGTCCGTGGCCATTGCCAATGGCGAAGCAGATCAACTTGCTGGCGTCGCAGAGGACGACGACTTTTCCTTTTCGGCCAACTCCATTCTGACGAGCGATGAAGAAGGCAGTGTATTTGGATTGTATCAAGGCTCCTTTTCATGGAACTCACAGGATGAGTAATGAATGGGCGATTTTCAGTATCCATACACTCGACAACCCTCCTCCATCTGTACTTGAGATTGCTTGAAAGCGTCTATAATAATATATGTAAAATTTAACGTAGCAGTATATCATCAGTTCACTGTAGTATACATTCTGTCTGCCGGTTCCTAATGATAGCTAGTCTCATTGAAGCGATACATGCAATCGCAGCTAACCTGTTGCCAAATATTCCAATTTTCCCAGCTCTATCAATGTATATTGGCGGGTTTGATTGTATTGCAGCACTTTAAGCTTACAGTCAATTGCAGACCCGCACATTGGCAACACGGATGAAGCTGCTACACGGCTAGAACTGGAAAAAGATACTTGGGTCGTCCTCTTTCCCGAGTCTAATCACTCCACCTTACGCTGGCGTACCTGCCTGCTTGCTACGAGTGGCTCAAATGTTGCATTGCGCTGGCGAAGTAAATGATGTAGAACTACAGAACAAGTAATGACTTTCAAGGATGAATGGATAGCGACAAGCAAAGCTACGCTAGCAGAGCCTAGGTCGCGAAGTTAAGCAGTCAAATTCGCTCTTTCAATATATGTTCCGTCACTTTGAGTATTAGGTTGTGCGTCTTCTATTTTGCAGGTTAGTGGGAGTGAGTGAAAATGTTTCCTCGCGGCTCATCATGGTCGCAGCGATCCGATTCGTCCCGCAGCCGAAAATAAAAAGCTAAACTTTTCGCAAACATATCCGTTGAAGGATTCAAAAATCTCGAGCAGCCGAAACGTCCCAACACAAAAACGCCGATCGTTTCGACCATGACGAATCATTCCACCAACGCGTCTTCTGGCGGCCTTTCGCCTCGCTTTACAACATGGGTCGCCTTTTTCATCTTCTCCATCATTGTTCTTGGATCTAGTATTGAAATTGTGAGTGCAAGAACGGCTGGCTGTGCTAGGTGAATGGTATTGAACGACGGATCATGCAACGATTGAGCTGCTTCCGAACATTGCAATTAATTTGTCGATCAATCTTATTAACATTGTTCTACTATTACTTCACTTGACACAGAAAAAGTCTCAATCTGATCCAACTCCAGCCGCAAAATGGTCCGTGACCTGCAGCATTCTCACCGTTTGCATGTCGACGCTAGTCTTGGCGTCGCACTTTGTCGCCATGCTTTCCAGCGTTTTGGTTGGCACCAAGGTGGAAGGCGTAGTGATTGGGATTCTGGTAGTTCTGTGGGCGTCGATTGTTTCCATTGTCACGGACACGAACAATCACTTGGCTGTCATTTCCATTGACACTACGAATGGACAAACTGATCCAACGGCAGCTGTTTCCTTGAATGGCAACTTGTACTACTTTTCTTGGGCTGGTTTTGTCACGAGCATCTTGCTGATTGTCTCCTACTTGCGGGAAGCCTTTGGAGTGGACGTCGTTGGAAGTGTACGCAATCGCGCTGCTCGACTGGAAGTCTGGGCGGGTCTTTTGGCAAGCGCCATGGTGGTGATGGGATCCAGTGTCAGAGTCTACAAGGATCAACTTTGCGGATCCGACGAGACTCTTTTTTGCGAGCGAACCACTTTCGCCGTGGCGGTTGGATCGCTCGGAGTCATATTGTCGTTGGGGACGGTCGGCATGAAGCTGCTGACGACGACGGCCCCGTTTGCCATTGAGTTTGGCATTTCTACCTTTTTGTGTATTCTCAACACGTTCGGAGTCTCCTACATTACATCTCCAACTGGTCCAGGCTCAAACATTGGCAATCTATACTATTTTAGCTGGATCTCGTTCATGTGCGGCGCCATGCTCATGGCTGACTGTTTCAACCAGTACTCGGAGGGATCTGCGCTGCGGGCTGTCCAAGAGTCGGAGCGAAACGACGACCTGAATTTAAAGGGTGACATTCCAATCGAAGAGACTGATACCTATGACGAAGAGGCGTAGACGTTGACTGGTAAGAGTCTAATCTCCTTGTACAACCCAGCACGATAAACAAAGTAGCAAACGCTTGTTCTTGTCCTACGACTCGGTCGAAGAAGTATGGACGCATGTAGAATGTAGCCTGCCCCTATTCTCTATAGTTTACAGTAATTTATTCTTGTCCGACTTTGTCGAAGATGCATTAATGTATACACTCAACACGTAGGTCCAAACACTCGTCACAACCAGCACCAAAATGCTGGTGTAAAACTCCGAGCTTGGCGCTTCATCTCGTCGCGACGGCATGTGTGAAAACGTGAAATTGTCGCGTATGTATTCCTCAATGCGATTGTTGAAATCCTTATAGTCACAATATGCCGTCAAGGCCGACCCAATGGCCATGGCGGTCAAACCAATCGGATAGTTACTGGCGAGTGACTGAATGTACTTTTCGGGCCACCCAAAGACGAGAAGACTTAGCATCAAATGTCCAATGGGAATGTACAAAAAGTAGACAATGCTGTAAATGGTTGATGGCGTGAATTGTTGTTCAAAATAGAAGACCGCAAGGTTATATACAATCATGAAGAAAATATTGGAAAGGAAACCGACAAAGCCGAATCGAAACTGAAGGGGAATCTTTCGTAGGATTCTGAGAAAAAAGGAGGTTTGTGAGCGCAGCGTCATGACTCCCGACTGTAGAATGTGACCGTCGTACATGTCAAAACGATAATCATATCAACTTCCTTCTTGTACTTACGGATGCAGTAGAAAAACATCCATCGTTTGACCTTGCAGCAGCTGCTGCTGACTTGCCGGCAAACTCGTGCTGCTGCTGTTTGCCGGAGGTGCCAGAGATGGCTTGCCGCCGCTGCCGTGATGATTGTTGACTTGCTGATGAAATAAACCGGCCAACGAGACGGGTGCTGCTGCATGAACATGTAGATTGCTGCTCGACAAGCCCGAATTGTTCAAACTGAGGATACTATTGCTACATGTTCCTAGCGGCTCATTGTGATCCGAGCTGCTGGAATGGTCCTGCTGCTCCAGAGGCGCATGCCGTCGTTGATGAAGGGCCGTGTCATCCCGAGAGGATGTTTGCCTTGGAACGCCTCGATGTGGCGGACTCGCGATTTCGACATCGTCGTGGAGGGAAAGATGCTGGCTTTGTTGGCTCTTTGGTGATGGCTTTGGGGGAGATCGAAAATAGTACATGATGGAAGTTAGCGGTGCCTTGAGGGTCGCCATGGTGACCCTTGTGGAAGCTCGATCGTTCTTCGATCAACGTCAACGTGGAATGTGAGTCATGGTGCGACTCAAAAGCAAGCGTGAACCACAATGAGTCACGAATCGAGTTCCGGGTATTTACCGCGTGCCGCTTTACTAAACCGCGCCTCGTCCGCAGGTCGCTCACCAGCAGCATCACTCGGTTATCGTTGCTTGTACGGTCGACTGATTAACCTAACCAGCGGTTCTTTTACTTCATCATGGCTGTCGTAAGTATACAAGAGTGTCGGACGAATTTTAAGCAGGCGATTGTAAAGATGAGATGGTGGCATTGATGAAATGATCAATGTCGTCATGCCTCTGTCTTCTTTCAGAGTAGCCTCGCATCCGATGGTTTATTGCTGGCTAAGTAATATTCATTTTCTTACGCTTCAATTTTGCCGTCTTGTAACAACAGGGAAAGAATAAACGACTTACAAAGAGCAAGAAGGGAGGCCGCAAAAAGGCGACTGACCCTTTCTTGAAGAAGGAATGGTACAAGCTTGTCGCTCCTTCCATTTTCGCCGTCAAGGATGCCGGCCGCACCCTCATCACCAAGACGCAGGGAACCAAAATTGCTTCGGATGGCCTCAAGGGACGCGTCTTTGAGATGAACCTTGCTGACTTGAACAAGAACGAGGCGCTCGCCTTCCGAAAGATCCGACTCTGCATTGAGGATGTTCAGGGTTACAATTGTCTCATGAACTTTCATGGCATGGACATGACTCGCGATAAGCTTTGCAGTTTGATCCGAAAGAAGCAGTCCATCATTGAAGGAAGCGTTGACTGCAGAACGACGGATGGCTACACTGTTCGCATGTTTTGCATTGCCTTTACGCGACCACAGGAGAACCAAATCAAGAGCACTTGCTATGCACAGTCAGCGCAGATCAAGGCCATTCGCGCAAAGATGGTTGCCGTCATGACCGAGGTTGGAACCAAGGGCGACCTCAAGTCTCTTGTCAAGGAGCTTATCTCGGCGCCCATTGGTGACCAAATTGCACGTGAAGCAACTTGCATCTTCCCTATTAAGGACTGCTACATCCGCAAGGTTAAGGTCCTCAAGAAGCCCAAGTTTGATGTTACGGAGCTGATGGAATGGCACAGTGCTGATGAAAAGACAGCTGATACTGGCAAGCCAGTGGAGGCGGCCAAGGAGGAAGGCCTTGCTGGAAGTGGTGGTCGCTTGTAAAGTGCATTAATTGTAGACAGCCTAAACTTAAATAGCACTTGCAAAACTAGACAAGTACTTGCTGTTGTTCGTTGTATGTAGCTTGTCGCTTGAGAAAGCGTCGCTTATAATATTATATTAGCATCTAACGTACGATGGTAGCGGTTGTGAACATCCAAGTAACGAAGACGTAGATTACCGATTATTTCTGGTACGCGACTTGGTTTTGGGCTTGACTACGACTGGTCTATGGCGAGGCTGCGTCCATCGTTGCTTTTGAAGCTCCTTCATGGTTTCGTCCCAGTCTCTTGACAAGTATACATTGTAATCGTCAGGAACAGGATTCTCGGCAATGTACGCTTCCACTGCTTCCTCGTCCTGCGCATCAACTCGTCGCAAAGTGTCCGATCCAAACCAGAGAGCCTCCAGGTTGACTGCCTTGCGCGTCTTGGAATTCTGCAAATGGACGACATAGTTGCCGGCATCCACAACGAGCCACGTTTCATTGGGATCGTTTGCTCCTTCCACGCCAAATTCGGCTCCAACGACTCCCATGAGATGCAAGTCACGGTTCCGTAAATGCCGCACCAACGTTTCGGCCATGGAGCGAAGTGTGTGGTTCGTATTTGCCGTGACTAGCATGTAACCAGCGGATCCTGGCTCCGATGCTTGGGCAACAACAATGTCGCGGCCACCAAGCGACTCCAAGGACGTCTTTATTTCCAAGCTCGACATGAACATGCCCTTTTTGACATCAATATCACTCGAATCATTAATTCCAGATGTTAGTTTGGAACGTCTCGTGGCCAGCCAATCGACTGATTGGGTTGCCGTCGTGCTGGAAAACGGCGTATGCTCCACTTGGTTGAGTCGCTCCAACTCCCGCTCAATTCGCTGGAGCTCGAGCTCCTCACTCTCCGGCTCAATCGATGCATCTTCATTTGTGCTAGTGTATAAATGTGACTGACCCAAGTCTCCAACGAGGGGTCGATTCGGAGCAATCCAATCCGATGTAGGTGCAGCGACATGCTCAACGTCAATCTTTGCCGTTTCTTCCTTCTCGTCAGGCGGTCCAGTGGAACTAAAGCATCGCGTCAAGTGACAGCATTGCGTCTTCAATGTCGTTTGCCCACGGGGACGACTCAGTGAACGAACGAATATGATTGATCTCATGGTGGCGACGAAGAAAAATGAAGCGTGCGTCGTCGCGCCAGACGCATTCGGTACCGGTACGACTAGCGTTTTTGAGTGACGTAGCGACACGGCGTGACATCCACATCCGAACGAAGGTTTGTGGATCTGCTTTCTCATCCGACCGATCATCAATCAATTTGATCAACCTGTAAACGCATGTAACTCCATTTAGCCACTCCTCTGTTTTATAGTTCAGCCTTGAAAGCGTTGTGATTCCGAAGATGGCTCGAACAAAGTTCTTTTCAGTGGCAGCAGCAACAATGCTTTTCCTCTTGATGATGGAGCCATTTCAAACGTCGGCATTCTCGGCTATTTCCGGCACCAAAGATGCTAGTCGATCTCAAACTAAACCTCGCGTGATACCAATTACAATATTGTCAGGATTTTTGGGATGCGGAAAAACGACTTTGCTTCAGCATTTACTACAGAATAACGAAGGCTCTCGCATTGCAGTGATTGTCAATGACGTTGCCAGCATGAACATTGACAGCAAACTCGTTTCCGCGCAGCAGCAACAAAATGGAGGAGCTGCAGGCATTGTTCAATTACAAAATGGCTGTGCCTGCTGCTCACTATCGGATGAGCTACTCGGCAGCGTTTCAGAACTAGTCACGCTCAGTGACTTGCGTATGCATGACGATGAAGACGCGGGCTTTGACCACATTGTCATTGAACTGTCAGGCTTGGCTGACCCGCGCAGCGTTCGCGCCAAGTTTCAGGAAGCAGTCCTGTATGACATGCCACTCATGGAGCGGGTGCGACTGGATACCATGGTGTCTCTCGTCGACTGCAGCGTGTTTTTAAATCAACTGGCCAGCTCCAAAATGGCGTCGCCCGATGAGACGCCAGAGCTCTTCTATCGTGATGGAGTGAAACCGAATGAACCCGACTTTGACGACGATGATATGCCACCTGGACTTTTGGAGGCGCTCATGGCTGGCGAACAAGCGTACGGGTCTTCAGAAGGCACTGGGATGGAGCAGGATGCTGCCGTCGTTGAGCTGTTGGTCTCTCAGTGCGAAATCGCGGACGTTGTCTTGCTCAACAAGAAGGATTTGGCCACGACGCAGGTCATGGATCGGGTTGAAACAGTGGTGCGAGCGTTGAATCCGCGTGCGACTGTCATTTCAAGCGAGTACGGTCGACAACCACTGTCGCAGATTCTTGCCGTCGCCAAGGGACTAGGAGTAACTCAAGCTGGATTGGTTGACGACCACAAGGACTTTGTGCAAGCCGCAGTAGCAAGCATCGCTGAGTCACATTCGCATGCCTCTGTACATTCTGTAGACGAAATAGAAAAGACTACCGCTGATCAGGCCAAGTCGCACGTCCACTCACACGAGCATGATGATGCGTGCCATGACCCACAATGCACAGACTCTAGTCATGTGCACGATCACTCTCACAGTGTAAATGCTCAATGCGACGATCCAGAATGTAATGATTCGAGTCACTCGCATTCGCATGACCACTTTGCGCACGGAAACATGGGAACTTTTGTATATCGCTCAAGGCGACCATTTCATCCGGACAGGCTTGTCAGTTTCTTACGACACCTATCGTTGACGCGTGGATTACCTGAGGCCCAGGGCTCATCAGCTGAAATTAATAAACATATACGGATACCAGACGACGGAAGGAGTCTGCTCAAAGGCATCTTACGGAGTAAGGGCTTCGTATGGTGTGCTGATTCCGACGAGGCAGCCATGTTTTGGAGTCATGCCGGAACATCTTTCGAATTGAGCTGTTTAGGAAGATGGTGGGCCACGCTGGATCGTGCGCAGTGGCCTTCAGAAGCAGTTCAATCAATTCTGCAAGACTTCGACAGTGCCGAACACGATGAGAATGATTCGTCGTTCGTAACAGTCGGCGACCGACGACAAGAAGTTGTTTTTATCGGTCCAAACATGGGGAGCTCTATGAACCAGTGTTTACTGGCTGAGACCCTCGATCAGTGCTTACTACAGGACGACGAGTGGGCGCTATACTTTAAAAAGCGAAAGGATACACCAGCCTTGCGTGCCACATATGCGAATCCTTTTCAGGTCAGGATGGTGACCTATTAATCTTATATTGCTAGCTATTCATGTTGTCGATCGACCTTGCTATCAATCCAGTGCATCGTTCAAGGTTCTACTTGAAGCAAAATGCCGCTGCTTCCTGTAGTTGTACAAGGCTTTCGTCTTCGTCCTCGTTCAAAATGGTAAACTCAAAAATACCACAGGAAATACCATATTCAATCTCCTGAACAATCTCGCGAGTTCTTGCACGCATCAAGCTTTCAGCAGTTTCGCCTTCGGGTATATCATCGTCCAACACCATCCTCTTTTTGAAGCTTTCCAAGTCTTTCAAGCCAACCCAGACTGAAACGAGACGAAGTCCTGATATCTTGACTAGTTGCTTGACCAATGGAACGTCCGCATCAATCACAACCACGGAATCGGGACCAGTCGCTCTCGCGGACTGTAAAATTCCTTCTTTGGTCGTGCCATACCTTCCTGATGAATCAAGAATCAAAAACTCGTCACGCTGCAGTAACCTATCAAAATTGGCTGGATCTGCCACCTTGTCAACTGGCCTCGGCGCAACAAAGCGACCATTACCTTCTTGTATCAATCGCTGCACCAGCTTGGGCCGTCCCGTCGCCTGAGGACCAGATACCAAAAGCACAGTGGGTAGATCAGTCTCATCCGTGGCAAGATTCGCATTGGCGCTTGCTGCACCTTGCGACTCTCGAGCTTCTTTGACGAGCGAAAGAGCGATTCCAGCGCTTCCTGGCAGCAACGATTCACCGTCACTAGTATCTCTTAGTGCGTCGCCAATTTGCGTGAGAAATAATGGAACGCGGTACGTCAAGAAGCCAAGGGTTGCGGCTCCAAACTGTTCCGGTGTGACAAACTCGAGCAGCCCATGACCATTGACGAGGCTCGCGTCGCCCAGGTTGGCATTGTACCAAGCAACGGCACCTACGACGACGAGCGGCAGCACGAAGCGAAAGCTTGCAATGTTCTTTCCAAGTCCAGCTTTATCGGATGCAATGGTATCCGTCTTGACTGACAGAAGAAACAAGTAACCCAAACTGGCGGCTGCACCGGCTGCGTAAATGACGGCATCCTCAGTTCCCTTGACCAAATCTGCCACCAGTGTACCCGCCAAGCCGGCAAGAGCCGCATATCGGAACAGTTTGGATTTTAGCGCATCGTAAATGAGTGCGTCTTGCTCGACAACATCTTGATTAATGGCGTTAATGCCGGAGAACGGTCCCTCGTATCCTTCTATATCGTAGCGTTCCACTTTTGGTTTTGGTACTCCTGCCGGATCGCGAGGTATTTTAAAGGCGTTTTCGGCTCGCACGAAACTAGCAGTCACTGGACTAACGCTTGCCAAGTCGCGCGTCGTCTTTTTGGAAGCTCGCTGCCGGGCCGAGTAATCGGCGAAAAAGCCATCGCCCAAATCTTCCAGCTCGGCAATATCCAGCGTCCAGCCGCTGCCTTCGTTTCCAATGTTTCGTTGAATGAACGAAATCTTGCCAAGGAACCATTGTCCGTCCGTTTTTCCGCCATCCAAATCGTAGTATTTGACAATGTCGCCCGCCGTGGGGTAGAAACGTTTCAATTGCTTGGCAGCGAGCACAGGGTCTTCCTCGCCAGTTTGAGGAATGTAAGCTCCAAAGCCTTTAATTTCTTGCAAATGAACGTTTTGAAAAGAATGGCGAGGAAAATATGCTGTATTTGATGACATGGTCGGCCTCAATTGCTGATTGCAGCGTATTCTGTGATTCACGACAAAGGCTTGACAGCTTTTTAAGCAACATGAGAGTAACAAAAGGGCTGAAATTTGTAGTATCGTTACTACATCTCGTATATATGTCATCCTCATTGAATAATTGTCAATCAGGACAGCGCAACAAGGGAGAGTAATGGGAGAATGACAGTGAGTTGCGACAAAAGATCGATCAATCTTCTTGGCTGTCGCAGTGGTTCTTCTGCGCGCGCCGCGCGCGACAAAAATGTGCTGGACCGCGCCAGACTATCACTGTTTTCTTTCCACTACTACTTCTACAATCTACAACTACTTCCACTTGCTTGCTTGCTTGAAAACATGAGCGTCTCGTCCGAAGGCAGCGCGAGAGGCATGTCCAATGTACTCAATGGCGATGATAGTAGAACAGATGCTGCTGCTTTGAACAGCAGGAAACGCACCTTTGCAAGCGATGACCCACCGGACCAGCAATTGTCACTGACGGAAAAGAAGCTTCGCCGCCTCGAGAAGAATCGTATTAGTGCAAGGGAATGTCGCAGACGCAAACGCGAGGCGACGGAGCAAAAGCTTCGACAAATCAATCTTTTGGAAGCTGAAAATTTGCGTCTCCGCCTACAGCTGGAAATTGGACAGCAAGGCGAAAGCCCTTCAGGTGCTGCCGGAGAAGAGTCGTCCTCCAAGCAACAAAATACAATCATGCAGGAACTAGATGATTTACTGACAAGTGGAGCCTCCGAAGCTGATATTTACGATAAACTGGAAGATTACAAGAACAAATATTCAGATTATGGGACGAGTCGCCGCTCCTCCATTGAATCGCACTTGCGGCAGATTGAGCGCCTTTTAATGCCGACGCAAACTACTTCAGTCGTCATGACGGCGATTCAAGCTGGTCCATTCGATATTGACTTGACGACAGCCAAGATGCTGCCAGCGATAGATGGACAATCTATATTAGTGTCATCACCATTGGGAACCAGCAGTGTTACAACCGCAACAACTCAAACCACCGAGCTTACTAACCTCACCGACGCACCAACGCTGCAGTCCAATGAAGCACCCACTGCCTCCAAACAAAACATAGAATCGAAGGCACTCTTTCATCATCTCGTTAATTACTTGCAAGTTACTCCGCAGCAAGCTGCAGCGTTAAAGGACAGTCGCTTTGTTGCCAAGGAACTTGACGAATGCTTGGAAAAGGCGCTGGAGGTGCTGCAGGAGCTTCGAACACGACTCGCGAAGACGGGAGAAGACTTGGCCAATGAGTTTGACCAGGTTCGCAAAACGTTGACACCAACGCAAGCTGCCAAGTTTTTAGTTTGGGTTGTCAACAACAAGGCGTGCATACACATGCTAAATGAGCTATGGGATCGAGTGTATCCCAATCAAAACATTTTTCAGGACGATGTTGTTCAGGCAAATGCTGCTGAAACTATAAAGATTCCATCAGCTAACAATGGTAATAAATAATAGTGTTTCTACTTTACAGCAAAGCTAATACTAATACCTTTTTCCTATGCTAACTTCAAAAACAAACGAGTTCTCGAAATATTTCATCGCCGAGGTCCGCCGAAGGGGCTTGCCCCAAACGGACTGGCTTGAGGTTGAAACGTAGAACCAAAGTTACTAGCACCTAATGTGCTTTGTGTTCCACCAAAGCTGCTGCCACCACCACTTATGTCATGCGAAAATTTGCAATTGTCGCCAAATCGGCACTGGCCCTTGGCAAAGAACTTGCAGGGTGTCTTGCTTTTGCCGGAGAACCCACCACCGGCTTGCGATGCGTTAAATCCACTACCGATAGTAGACTGCTTTTGCTGCTGGCCAAAACCAGTGCTCATGCCACTTCCACCAAAAACGCTATTGGAGGAATTACTAGACATTCCAAACGGCGTCGATGAGCTTGCGCCACCTCCAAACGGCGCTGATACGTTGGGACCTTGGCCAAACGGTGTCGAGCTGGACGCACCGCTACCGCCAAAAGGCGTTGATGGAATTCCTCCGCCGAAAGGAGTTGTGGAAGGCCCACTAAATGGAGTCGACGAGATTCCTCCAAATGGAGTAGGTGCCGGCGCATTTAAGCCAAACGAGGTTGTGCTTACTCCACCACTAAAAGGTGTACCGGTAGGCGTCGGCGCTGCTGCTCCACCAAAAGAAGTCGATGTAGGCGCATTGGTGCCAAACAAATTGAAGCTTGCTCCACCACTAAATGGTGTGGGTGCATTTACTGGTGCTCCACCAAAGGAGGTTGATGAAGGTGCATTATGGCCATTGGTAGTGGAGTATACTCCGCCGCCAAATGGTGTCGGTGCCGGTGCCGTTGCTCCGCCAAATGGAGTAGATGACGTCCCTCCACCGAAAGCCGCAGGGGGCTGGCTTTGATTTACATTCTGAGCGCCGAAAGGCGACGACATTGCTGGCTGCGTGTTTGTAGGAGTTGACAATCCAAACCCAAAACTAGTGTTTGCTGAGGGAGAGCTAAACGTGCTAATGGTTGCATTGGTGGTAGCTTGGTTTACACTGGTACCGAAAGGCGAAGCGAAGGTGGCTGTCGTCTGGGTACCAGTCTGTCCGGAGGGCGCTGGAGCAGCACCAAATGGCGATGGTGAAGTCAGCGCGCCACCTCCAAATGAGACCGGAGTTGCGGATTGTTGCACAGAGGTTCCCAAATTGTCAGTATTCATACTATCTGTGCCTTGATTCTGAGGTTGAGGAAAGGGGGATGGTGCCGGTGCTGCATTAAAAGGCGACGAAGCTGGAGCAAACGACGACTGCGTCCCGAAAGAAGGCACGCTTGGACCACCAAAAGGGTTGCCAAGTGAAGGCGTTTGGATCGCTCGTCCTCCACCGAGTGATAAATTCAGGTTTGGTCCATTCGCCGGACTGTTAAATGGGTTCTTTTGCTGTTGGCTGATACCAAAACTCGTGCCAGGCCCAGATGATCCACCAGCACCTCCCATGTACAATTCCGCTAGAGCTTTTGATGGCAGGTTTCGTTTGAAACCATCAAAGCCTTCGCGCACGGTTTTCTTGAGTCGTGTGGCCGACGGGGCGCCAATCGAACCTTCGTCAAGGCGGTGTAGAATATCCGTCATGATGCTATCCAAAAGCGGCCGAAACGCAGATTCATGTCGATTAGCAAGCATATGACCAGCGCCGGTCAAGAAGGCATCGAGGATTGGAGCTGTAAGTAAGGGAAGCGGCGCTGTTGGTGCATCTGGGAGCGAAAAGAGGAAACGCTTCAGCCAGACAACAGCAGCCTCGTGACCACCAAGAAGCGTATGGTTGTCCGGTCTTGATGACATAATGTCTGCTACTAGCGAAATAATCGACTCTGTTCTGCCTAGAAACTGTTTAAATGTCTCGGAAGTTCCATCTGGATTTTGTTTCATGCCAAGCGATGTCATTAACTCCTCCTCCGTGGCAGCCGGATCGACAACTGGCAATCGAGGAATAGCAGTTGGACACTCCGTGTAAATATGAGCCTCGAGAACTAGTGCAAAATCCTTATGATCGACGGAAACAATCGAAATCATATTGGCAAGCGGAAAGCCGTCACCACGCGGTCCGTTAAATCCGTCCGACTGCACGCGCACCATTACCTTACTGCACAAAAGATCCACCAAGTAACGCTTGCCGCGGCCCATTTCGGGTGTCACACTGCCATCGCCGGCTTGAAGTCTCTCCTTAATGGCTTTGTCCTCACTGCGCGCGGTTGTAATCGCCTGGGAAACGTCTGCAGCCACGGACCGAATCTTGTCGGCATTTTCAGCGAGCGTGTTCACTCGGCCGCCGACAAGTTTCTTCATTTGTAATCGACGCGACTTGACGATTGGATTTGTTGATGCTTCAAAGGTTGACGCTTCGGCTCTTACTTGCTTCAGTTGCGACATGAGTCCTTCTGCTCGAGTAATATATTCCATTTCTTTGGCAGCAGCTGCCTTTTCAGCCTGCTCCTGCGCAGCCAGGGCTTCTTGCTGCGCACGAGTTTGCTCACGCTTATCAGTATCATCCTTTTGCTGCTTGAGACGATTTGCTTCATCTTTTTGTCGTTGGTCCTCTAGCTTGCGCTGCTCGTTTTCCTTTTCCTCATGAGCTGCCGCATCAATGCGCGCCTGCTCGGCGAGAACCTTGTCAGCGGCCTCTTCCTCCTTCCTTATCAGTTCTTTGAAAGCTTGCACTGTGGCCTGGTAATTACGAGCCATTTTTGATCGCTCATGTTCCATTTCTTGCTCAATACGACGGTCACCAGCTCGCATCAACTCGTACGGTTGTCTGATGGACTCAATGGAAACAGTGCTCGGCAGCACTTCGACTGCTTTTTTACTGGACACGCTGGTAGTAAGCAAAAGTTCTGTTAAAGTTTCCATCTCGTCTCTATATTCTGTTTTAGCAGTAGCATTAGCGTATTGTATCAAGTCTCTAGGTGGAATCACGTTTCCGTCAATGTAAGTTGTAAGTGGCGGCCACTCTTGTATCTTCGGAATATGCTCGCGAATAATTGATTCAGAATCTCCATCATATGGATATAAAAATTTCTCCAAGCTGTCTCTTGGTCTTCGAATGCGAAAATCGTCGCCGTAAAAATCATTATCCATCAATCCGAATCGGCAGCTGGAAAAGCCGAGTGGGTGTGGCGGTACTTCCTCGTCGATGTCGCCTTCATCGCTACTGTATTCGAGCTCATCATCGTTATTCTGTGATTCTTCATCAGCAATATATAGACCGAATCGAGTCATAGTTGACGCCTTTGTAGTAGTTGGACTACAGCACGACTGGCGGCTGCATTTTGTGATTCTCCATGGCCGAGATGGTCGGGGCTGAGATTGACCGACCCTGAGTGATGGTGTGACATCTTTATAAACTACCGGGACTCGATCAATATGTCGACGGTAGCAGCTCCTGTCATATATCTTACATACATATACCAACATAGCAACAGTGGTTTGAGTTATGAAAGATGCAAGAGCTTTTCCAGTTCTACTGCTGTTGTTGGCACCAAGTGCCACCTTGTGAGCAGCCGTAGAGTACATTCATTTTGAATGACAGCTACAAGATGTTACTACGAATAGGAAAATAAAAGGAGGTAGGCTCTAAGCGACTAAAAGGTTTATCTGGCCCGTTGCTTGCAAATGAAGCGAAGAAAGTACCTATTGTTGGTCAGAATGGTTCTTCGAGGCTGCGATCACAAATTTGGGTGGCATGTTGTTGGTGCCACCCACATCCGATCGCGTTCCAAAGGACGTCACATGGAAGCGCCGCGCCGATAGGTAGTGGTTTTGTTCAATGTCCGCCACCATGGACCAATACTCTTCGGCAATAGAATCAGCGATGCAAACATCCTTGTAGTCGATAATCGCGTGGACCTTGTTGTCAGGTGCCTTGTTCTCCATGATCGTGCCAATGACAGCTTCCTTGATGGCTTGGACATCTTCATAGTTCATAATGTGTAAACCACGAAAGTGGAGACGAAGTGTATTGGACTTTGAATGATATGAAATGAGCTTGAAGACATTCTCCTTTGTAATAAGGAAGCGTTCCGGAGAACGAAGCGGCGCCAGTCCCGGAAGAACGCTTCGACCGTACTCCTCGTTAATAATTTCGGCCATGCCAGTATACAGAGCCATAATGGCCGCGGCAAATCCAAAGACACCAGCCGCCTTTTGTACCGAGTCGCTGCCAGTGCCATACGCGATGGCCTCGAGGAAAAAGAGCGCAATCACAGCAGAGAATATTGCACTCAAGCAGACATTCTTACGCAGCGCCACGACGAAAAAGCAGGTCGAAAGGATGCCCCAGAGAATTGAATTGGCTGTCTTGCCTCGTGAATACTCGTAGTCAATCAGCTCCGAGTTAGTTCGATGCGACTCCTGATAAGACAATCCCCATGCCAGCCAATAGGCACCGTAGGAACCAAATACTGCAAATGAAAAGGTTGAACCTCTGAGGAGTTCAAAGATCCCAACAAGTAGCTGGCATACGCCTCCGTAGAAAAATGCATAAGCGAAGAAAAGGCCTTGAAATTCCGGTTCAACCCAGCCCAGGTTGACCCACATCATCATGGCAGTCTGGCAGTCGTCATTCCAAAGGCGAGGAGGCCTAGAGGGGCAGGATTACCAATGGTTACCGCCATGACACTTTGCGTGGAGGAGACGTTTCAACTTATCTGATTGTCAGTTTTACTAAAGGTGCTTGGATCTTTGCTTCGTCGTGAAACGCCGTCATCGGCTTGGTAGGCCACCTCGAACCTTGAGCGAAAGCGAATTCTCCGTGGTTCGTTTTTAAAACTCGCGACAGGATTTGTGTCGCATCGTTTTACAATCACGTCGCCCGACGAACGGACGAAGAATGAGTGACATCCGGGTCTCTCGGATCGCACATCGCGCGCCTCGTCGAGCGTGGACGACACAAAATCAAGTTTCGGTTCCTTGCCTTCAGCTGACTTTCAACGAGACGTACAAACAAAGCCACTCTTTAATCGACTACTTAAAATGGCAATGTCCTCGGCGAACGAACCTTCCGCCGAACCGGAAGTGGAGACGACAGAGACCGTGACTGACAAGGCTGCAGCTCCGTCAAAACCAGTTGACAGTCAAGTCCCCTTGACATATTTTGGAAGTATTGAATCGTCGGCATACAAGTACGGCTGGGAATGTCTACAGGCCGGCGCCTTTGACGATGGCCTTGAAGCAGCAGAAATGGGTCTGCAGGAAACCAAGGCTCGGGTGTTGGACTTGTTCCAAACAAACGCGGAAACCATGGATATGGACAAGGTGGAGTTGCACGAATCAATGGCTCCCTTCTTTTATTTATACGGAACGACGCTATTGTATTCCGTCGAGGAGCAGTCAAGCGAGCAGCTGGCGGCGCTGACAATGAATGATGCTCCACCGGAAGCCGCGTCGGCGAATGCTCACGATAGTGATGAAAGTGAAGCGAGCGCTGCGGCAGAGCAAGTCAAGGAAGACTACGCGGACGACTTGGAGATTGCTTGGGAGAATTTGGAAATTGCTCGAACAACCTTGGAGATTATGTTGCAGCAAGTCGAGTCATCGGAAACCATGACCGTCAAGAAGGAAAAGATTCAGTTGGATCTTGCGCAGGTTTGCTTGCGCGCAGCGGACCTTCAGCGCATGAATGGGCAATACGAAAACGCCGTTCGAGACTTTGAACATTCTCTCCAGCTTCGATTGGAAACGCCGCTACTTGGACCGTACGATCGCAAGATTGCTGACGTTTACATGAACCTTGGCGCTACTTACTTTGTCCTGGTGTCCTCGACTACAACGGCTGACTCAGAAAATCCTGTACCAGCAATGGATCCAAAAGAATTGGAGAAGAAACTTGCTATTTGGCGTAATCGGGGCTTTTACAATACATTCATGGCCGGCAAGACGCTCTGTGGCCAGCTGGCTATGATGTGTGGCGTTGACCCGACACAATTCTTCCAAAAGGCCGAGCAGAACGTTGCAAGCTTCAAGTCGACGGGCTTGGAAAAGCATGAGGAGGAAATGGAGCATCCGACGACGCTCAGTTTGAAGCTCAAATCGCTTCGAGAGCATGCCGGCAAGATGGAGCCTCTCCATGGTCAAAAGGATCTTTTCGATGAAATTAGCGAGATGCTTGTCGAAATACAGGAAACGATTGATGAAGGCGAAGCTGGAGAGGAAGGCGTTCACAAGGTTCAGCAGATGAAGGCAGATATTGCTGCTGCGATGGCAGCAGAACAGGATTTGGAGGATCACGCGAACGAGGGAAGCGCGACTACGATTGGATTTGGATCTGCTGCCGCCGCGGCGACGACTGCGACGGCGCAGCCCATGGCGGCAATGATGGTCAAGAAGAAAAAGAAGCGCGAGGATCTGGAGAACGTTTTGGAGACGGAACCAGTAGCCAAGCAGATGAAGACTGCGACGGAGTAGTTGGCACGTAACGGCTACCGGTAGAGTGATGACGGCTATCAAAAGTAACGAATGCTTTGTTTATGTACTAGGTATGTCTCTATATCTCACAACATGATCCAGAAGCGCTTCTATGCCGATATCACGGTAGGCTGCAGCCGCGCAGCGATAGCCCTCTCCAAAGACGTCACTTTCCTCTCGCTCAATGCAATACTGAAAGTATTGACGTAACTTCTCGTCAGATGGCCCCACATCCACTGCGTCGTTTGAATGAAAAGGATCGAGACCTTCACTCAAAAGTAACATTGACATTAGCTGCGCACATCCTTCCTCCACTTTGGGAGGTAATGGCTTGCGGTAATCGTACTTTGGATGGAGCTTCAGCCAAGCATGGGTAGCTTCATGAGCCAAAACACTAGCGGTCAAGTCGCTTGGAAGCCCAGATAAGCAAAGGATGGCATGCACTTGCGAATTGGAGTTTCCTTTGGATTCGATAGGCATCTCAAAATATGTAAAACCTCCATCATCGGCGTCAATGCTGCGAAAACTCAAGCTACTTCTTTCAAACCGCAGTGAAGGCGCTCTTGCCAGCCGACCACTACTAGAGTCAAAATTTGTCAGAGAACATCCGCGAGTTACATTCTGTGAGTGGCCCTTGTGCGGTGACTTGCTTTGAATTATCGCTTCTTCCATCTCCGCAGATCGGACGACAACGAGAGGAATGTTCCTCATCGCATCCCACACTGGTAAATTTAAGTGTTTTTCAAAGAAATGCATGATTTTAACCCACAATGGATTAATGTCAGCGCTATCGACAATCACGGACCGACAACATGCGTAGCAAACACATCGGCCATTGTCGTTCAAATCTGCAAATGGCGCATTGTCGGGCTCGAATCGCTGGCACCCCGTGCACCGCCTTCCAGGATTGTCGGCATGTCGGAGGCACATAACTTCATTTTCAAAGAAAGGATGTTTGACAAAAGGGACTATGCCATCAGTAGTAGCAGGAATTTGATCGTCGCAGACGGTGCAACGTAACGCGGAAATGTCAGCATAACAGTGAGGATGATGAGCGCGCTTTTGGCCACTTTCAGTTGTGGTAGTAACAAACGGCGTCGACGGGTCAATGTGCTGCCTGCAGGTACCGCAGCGAAAGCAGTGTGGATGGTATGGCCGGTCCATTGCAACAATAAAAGCTCCCTGCATTTGTCCGCAAGAGGTGCACACCATGTCTCTGCTCCGAGTTGCAGCAATGGCCGATTTGCTATACGAATCCGATGTAGTAGCATGATTCGGCAGCGGGATCTGCTCCGGAACAGTGTTAATTGTCGCGTTCGTCGCCGTGCTTCTCTTCTCTCGTTTTGGAGAGCGAGGTAGCCAAGACCTGCTTGTCCCACCATGCGGTCGCGGAGACACCTGCACCGCTCTCGGAGTTGTTTGGCCAAAGTTGGCCCCATTCGTCGTACCGAGCGAGCTAAACGATGAATGAGCATCTGGTGGAGGGATATCGCCAATGTCCATGGCGGCCATGGCAATCTTTGCGGCGTCTGCAGCACTCGCCTTTTTACTGCCAAATCGTAGAAAGCTGCCACGCTTCTTTCGCGCGCTCCTCGGCTTCCCACTCTCCGCATCCACTGAGTCAACCGTATATAATGGATCAAGCGTCGGTAGCCCATACCCATTGACATGGCCAGTAGGAATGGCAGATGCTGAGAGTGGAGCTGTGTGTGTTGTGGCGTTCGTGGCTCGCAAATGTGGTTGCACCCGCGGCCGGTGATCGCAGGAAGGTTTTGCGCTCTGAGTGAGTCGGGCATTCCTTAACCTGTCGCGGGACGCGGCGAGTTTCGCAGAAATGACAGGAACCTTTGCAGAAATCATAGGCGAGGTAGTAGTACTTGATGGCGGAGTCACATGCATTCGCGTGAAAGCGATCTGTCGATCGATAGTTTCGAGCGTGTTTGTCGACCCCTGCATTGTTGCGCGAGAACTCGGCGTGCCTTCGTAAATGGCGCTGAAATCAGCAGCAGAAAGGTCTTTCATGCTTGTACCAGTTGTTTCCAAATGTCGAGCAAGCCGTTCGTCGTCCCGTGTAATCTTGATGGAACCGGAAGACGCCGAGGCAGAAGTTGAGCCACTTCGCAAATCGTCCGGATTAATGCCTGCAAATATGCCGCTCCTTTGATATCCAAAATCAAACTTGCTACTCCCATTGTTACTTGCACTTATTTCCAATTCTTGCATTTTCCATGCAAGTTCCATGTCAGAAGCTTCCAGAGCATTTGAATCTGGTGAGCCCCTAGCAGAGCGCTGGTCATCGAGATTATGGAATGCCTGCTCCTGGAGCTGCCTTACGTACGCCAACGTATCTTGCATGGACTCTGGTCCATTCGCTGCTGCTCGAAGGGACGATCTCTGCTTTCCTCGTCTTGCCTCCAATGACATTTCAGGTGGAGAAACATCAAAAGATCGAGTTCGCTGTCGCATCGAATCACGTGAATCAAAGTTGAATGATGAAACGGACGCATGTTCCTGATATTGTAGCATGCGAGCCAGTTCCTCGTCCTCTTGGAGACTATGTCTTCGTGGTTGAGACATTTTTGTTCAAGTAGCTAAGCTAAATACACCAAGCGCTTGTCTTTCATCGGAAGGAATGACCTTGTTCTTTTGACAGCTCAACAAGCAGTCGGCCGTAGTCGATAGGATGTGCGAGCCTATGAGATAATAGTACTCTTGGTGCAGTTCAGGCCGATTTGCAAATGCATGTGTCGTCTTGCTTTCGCATACTTGAAAGGTATTGCTCACTGCTAACTGTCACTTGTTAGTTTCAATCGTCATGCCAAGTTCCATTGACGCCGCGCCTCGTCGCATCTACAAAAAAGGTCGTACCGGTTGTCACAAAAGTAGTCGTATCGGTACTCAAAGCTTGCATCTCGACGGCAAAACGAAAGGGATCTGGCCATGTTACCGGTAGGAAACTTCCGCTTGTGCTGCGGAATGAAGCTGGTTATTTTGCTGCTGTTTAGCAATATAGCATCAGGTCTATGTCTAGCTAGATTTTCTGCGACATGTTCGAAGACTCGGCGACATTTGACGCGTCTAAATTCTCTTCGGCAAGCACAAACTCGGCCAACCTTGTCCTACGAACCCAACAATCTGCAGCAAAATCAGATTGAACTCAAATCTTCTGGGTTAACCATGCAAATTATCTTCGCGGAACCAGAGCGATTAAGTCCCAAGCCGCTTTTGTTGTTTCTGCATGGAAGCTTCCATGGAGCATGGTGCTGGTCCGAGCATTGGATGCCGTACTTGAACGACATGGGATATCCAGTCGCAGCCATTAGCTGGAGAGGCACCGCGGGAACCTTTGCGGGAGATGGGGTCAAAAAGGTTAAAATTATGGATCACGTGCAAGATCTCATGGATGTATTAGACGCCTTGCCAAACATGATGAGCGGTGCGCAGGAAGTGGCACGGAGACCAATCCTCGTCGCACACTCATTTGGAGGAATAGCCGTGATGAAACTGCTGGAAGAGCATCCTGACAGTGTCAATAGACTATCTGCAGTTGTAACGATATGCTCGGTACCGCCATCTGGCAATGGTAAGATGACCATGCGATTCCTGAAACGCTCCCTTTCGATCAGTTGGAAGATTACTGCTGGTTTAGCAATGAAGCAATGTCTCACTTCAACGGACCTTTGTCGCCAGCTGTTCTTTGGCGGATCTAAACGCGCCCTTCCAGACGGAACAGTCGAAGACTATGGATTGTCAGACGATGATGTATTGCGATATCAGACGAGGTTCGTGCGCGACTCAGTTGCTACAGTCGATCTGCTCGACTTGGCAAAAAAGTTGCCTTCTTTTAACGCTGACGAGAATGGAAAAGCACTCTTTGCCAATAATAATATACCATGTTTAGTCATGGGAGCCCAGCATGACTTTTTGGTGGACCGAGAAGGCTTAGACGAGACTGCCACTTTCTTTGGGCTTGATCAACCTTTGATCGTTGATTCTCCGCATGATGTCATGCTAGGCGCAACGTGGCGAAATGGTGCCGACGCGATAGACAAATGGGTTTCGTCAGTCGTCGTGAAGGACAATAGAGAATCAGAACGAGCAGTAATGGCTCACAGGGCGAGCTAGCGCTTGATGAAAAGGCGCAGCGGGTGTAAGGAAGGATGCAGCTCCTGAATAAATATTGAGCAGCACATAGTGTCAACTGATTACCAGTATCTCATACAACTTTATAACTTAAAAACTATGCCTTTAATATAAAATGCCTGGTGCTCTTTGTCTTACGCACACCGACTGCAAACAAAGCTTTTTTGTTGTCACAAGTAAGGAAAACTGATGTCCATACTCAGAGCCATGTCCATAATTAAAAGATATCCAGATGGTGTCAACATACCTGGCTGGAACCTCATGACAATGCAAGAAGATTGTAAAAGATTTGCTTCAAAACCCAGCTGGTGGGGGGGGGGGGCACAACTTGCTGAAGTCCATAATCAAAGCTGTGTCCATGACCAATAGACACCACAATGGTGGCAACATCCTTTTTCAGGCTGCTCTACAAAAAAACCTGGATGGTGACTCATGATGCTGCAATGCCATTGGTGAGAACTACTCACCAGTCCCAGCCAGTAGCTGCCATGACTTTTGACAGCCCATTCGTAGTGCCATGTCTATGTCCAGCGGTGTACCCTGTTTGGTCAGTTGCACCCATTCCAATCTCCACCACCATGTATGTCATGGTGAGACTCAGCAGATCCAACAACTTGTGGGATCTGCTAGCAGCGCACCTCAAGTGACACTTCAGACTGCCAGAATAACCTGCCAGTTATAAAATACAAAAAAAACATACATTCCTTAAGTGATTAATACACGAAGGCTTGTCACCTTGGGTGTGAAACCCATCCCTTTGCCATGAGACTCCGCACATGTAACCAATCATTGATTGTGCCAGCCGTGCACCCTTTTTGGCTACACGAACCATCATTGTTGCCTGTTGAGCCCCCCAATCCATTTCAATTCATGTTGGGTGTCATGATGGGCCAATGCTTGGGTCAGTTGCACCCACCCATTCCAGTCTCCACCACCATGTATGTCATGGTGAGACTCGGCAGATCCAATATTTTGTTGTATCTGTTAGCAGTGCACCTCAAGTGGCACTTCAGACTGCCAGAAGAACCTGCCAGTTCTGGAATACAAAGAACATACATTTTCTGAGTGATTAATACGCGAAAGCTTGTCGCCTTGGGTGTGAAACCCATCCCTTTGCCATGAGACTCCGCACATTCAACCAATCATTCAATGTGCGCCAGCCGTGCACCCTTTTTGGCTTCACGAACCATCATTGTTGCCAGTTGAGCCCTCCAATCCATTTTAATTCATGCTGAATGTCATGATGGGCCAATGCTTAAGTCAGTTGCACTGACCTGTTCCAGTCTCCATCACCATGTATGTCATGGTGAGACTCGGCAGATCCAACAACATGTTGTATCTGTTAGCAGCGCACCTCAAGTGGCACTTTAGACTGCCAGAATAACCTGCCAGTTCTGGAATACAAAGAACATACATTTTTTAAGTGAATAGAGCGCAAAGGTTTGTCACCTTGGGTGTGAAACCCATCCCTTTGCCATGAGACTCCGCACATTCAACCAATCATTCAATGTGCGCCAGCCGTGCACCCTTTTTGGCTTCACGAACCATCATTGTTGCCAGTTGAGCCCTCCAATCCATTTTAATTCATGCTGAATGTCATGATGGGCCAATGCTTAAGTCAGTTGCACTGACCTGTTCCAGTCTCCATCATTATGTATGTCATGGTGAGACTCGGCAGATCCAACAACATGTTGTATCTGTTAGCAGCGCACCTCAAGTGGCACTTTAGACTGCCAGAATAACCTGCCAGTTCTGGAATACAAAGAACATACATTTTCTGAGTGATTAATACGCGAAGGCTTGTCACCTTGGGTGTGAAACCCATCCCTTTGCCATGAGACTCCACACATTCAACCAATCATTGAATGTGCCAGCCGTGCACCCTTTTTGGCTGCATGAACCATCATTATTGCCAGTTGGGCCCTCCAATCCAATTTAAGTCATGTTGGGTGTCATGATGGGCCATTGCCTAGGTCAGTTGCACTGACCCATTCCAGTCTCCATCACCATGTATGTCATGGTGAGAACTTGGCAGGTCCAACAACTTGTTGGATCTGTTAGCAGCACACCTCAAGTGGCACACCAGACTTCCAGAATGGCCTGCCAATTCTGGAATACAAAGAAAATACATTTTTTAGTGATTAGAGCGCAAAGGCTTGTCACCTTGGGTGTGAAACCCATCCCTTTGCCATGAGACTCCGCACATTCAACCAATCATTGAATGTGCCAGCCGTGCACCCTTTTTGGCTGCACGAACCATCATTGTTGCCAGTTGAGCCCTCCAATCCATTTCAGTTCATGTTGGGTGTCATGATGGGCCAATGCTTAAGTCCGTTGCACTGACCCGTTCCAGTCTCCATCACCATGTATATCATGGTGAGAACTTGGCAGATCCAACAACATGTTGGATCTGCTAGCAGTGCACCTCAAGTGGCACTTCAGACTGCCAGAATAACCTGCCAGTTCTGGAATACAAAGCAAATACATTTTCTAAGTGATTAGAGCACAAAGGCTTGTCACCTTGGGTGTGAAACCCATCCCTTTTAAATGAGACTCCGCACATTCAACCAATCATTGAATGTGCCAGCCGTGCACCCTTTTTGGCTACACAAACCACCATTGTTGACTGTTGAGCCCCCCAATCCATCTCAATTCATGTTTGATGTCATGTTGGGCCATGCTTAAGTCAGTTGCAACCATCCATTCCAGTTTCCACCACCATGCATGTCATGGTGAGTCTTGGCAGATCCAACAATTTGTTGCATCTGTTAGCAGCGCACCTCAAGTGGCATTCCAGACTGCCAGAATAACCTGCCAGTTCTGGAATACAAAGAACATACATTTTGCAAGTGATAAGAGCACAAAGGCTTGTCACCTTGGGTGTGAAACCCATCCCTTTGCCATGAGACTCCGCACATTCAACCAATCATTGAATGTGCCAGCCGTGCACCCTTTTTGGCTACACGAACCATCATTGTTGCCACTTGAGCCCTCCAATCCATTTTAATTCATGTTGGGTGTCATGATGGGCCATTGCCTAGGTCAGTTGCACTGACCCATTCCAGTCTCCATCACCATGTATGTCATGGTGAGAACTTGGCAGGTCCAACAACTTGTTGGATCTGTTAGCAGTGCCCCTCAAGTGGCACTTCAGACTGCCAGAATAACCTGCCTGTTCTGGTATACAAGAATCATTTGTTTTTCAAGTGAATAGAGTGCAAAGGCTTGTCATCTTGGGTGTGAAATCCATCTATTTGCCATAGACTCCGCACATTCAACAAATGGTTGAATGTGCCAGCCGTGCACCCTTTTTGGCTACACGAACCATCATTGTTGCCACTTGAGCCCTCCAATCCATTTTAATTCATGTTGGGTGTCATGATGGGCCAATACTTGGGTCAGTTGCACCCACCCGTTCCAGTCTCCACCACCATGTATGTCATGGTGAGAACTTAGAAGTTCCAACATCATGTTGGATCAGCTAGCACTGCACCTCAAGTGGCACTTTAGACTGCCAGAATGGCCTGCCAGTTCTGGAATACAGAGAACATACATTTTCTAAGTGATTAGAGCGCAAAGGCTTGTCACCTTGGGTGTGAAACCCATCCATTTGCCATGAGACTCCGCACATTCAACCAATCATTGAATGTGCCAGCCGTGCACCCTTTTTGGCTACATGACCATCATTGTTGCCAGTTGAGCCCTCCAATCCATTTTAATTCATGTTGGGTGTCATGATGGGCCAATGTTTACATCAGTTGCACTGACCCGTTCCAGTCTCCATCACCATGTATGTCATGGTGAGACTCGGAGGATCCATCAACATGTTGTATCTGTTAGCAGTGCACCTCAAGTGGCACTTCAGACTGCCAGAATAACCTGCCAGTTCTGGAATACAAAGAAATTACATTTTTTAAGTGATTAGAGCGCAAAGGTTTGTCACCTTGGGTGTGAACCCATCCCTTTGCCATGAGACTCCGCACATTCAACCAATCATTGAATGTGCCAGCCGTGCACCCTTTTTGGCTACACGAACCATCATTGTTGCCAGTTGAGCCCTCCAATCCATTTTAATTCATGTTGGGTGTCATGATGGGCCAATGCTTAAGTCCGTTGCACTGACCCGTTCCAGTCTCCATCACCATGTATGTCATGGTGAGAACTTGGCAGATCCAACAACATGTTGGATCTGCTAGCAGTGCACCTCAAGTGGCACTTCAGACTACCAGAATAACATGCCAGTTCTGGAATACAAAGAACATACATTTTTTAAGTGATTAGAGCGCAAAGGTTTGTCACCTTGGGTGTGAAACCCATCCCTTTGCCATGAGACTCCGCACATTCAACCAATCATTGAATGTGCCAGCCGTGCACCCTTTTTGGCTACACGAACCATCATGTTTGCCTGTTGAGCCCTCCAATTCTTTCCATTTCATGTTTGGTGTTATGATGGGCCAATACTTAGGCCAGTTGCACTGACCCGTTCCAGTCTCCATCACCATGTATGTCATGGTGAGACTCGGAGGATCCAACAATATGTGGGATCTGCTAGCAGCGCACCGCAAGTGGCAATCTAGACTGCCAGAATAACATGCCAGATCTGGAATACAAAGAACATACATTTTTTAAGTGATTAGAGCGCAAAGGTTTGTCACCTTTGGTGTGAACCCATCCCTTTGCCATGAGACTCCGCACATTCAACCAATCATTGAATGTGCCAGCCGTGCACCCTTTTTGGCTACACGAACCATCATTGTTGCCTGTTGAGCCCCCCAAACCATTTCAATTCATGTTGGGTGTCATGATGGGCCAATACTTGGGTCAGTTGCACCCACCCGTTCCAGTCTTTACCACCATGTATGTCATGGTGAGACTCAGAGGATCCAACAACTTGTTGGATCTGCTAGCAGCACACCGCAAGTGGCAATCTAGACTGCCAGAATAACATGCCAGATCTGGATTTTAAGCAGACATAAGGCTTGTCATTTTGACCTTGGGTGTGAAACCCATCCCTTTGCCATCCCTCTTTTTGTGCCAGCCGTGCACCCTTTTGGTCATGCCAGTTGAGCCCCCCAATCCATTTCCATTCATATTGGGTGTCATGATGGGCCAATATTTAGGTCAGTTGCACCCAGCCGTTCCAGTCTTTACCACCATGTATATCATGGTGAGACTTTGCAGATCCAGCATCATGTTGGATCTGTAGCAGCGCACCTCAAGTGGCAATCTAGACTGCCAGAATGGCCTGCCATTTCTGGAATACAAAGAACATACATTTTCTAAGTGATTAGAGCGCAAAGGCTTGTCACCTTGGGTGTGAAATCCATCTATATGCCATGAGACTCCGCACATTCAACCAATCATTGAATGTGCCAGCCGTGCACCCTTTTTGGCTACACGAACCATCATTGTTGCCAGTTAAGCCCTCCAATCAATTTAATTTCATGTTGGGTGTCATGATGGGCCAATGCTTAAATCTGTTGCACTGACCCGTTCCAGTCTCCATCACCATGTATGTCATGGTGAGAACTTGGCAGATCCAACAACATGTTGGATTTGCTAGCAGTGCACCTCAAGTGGCACTTCAGACTGCCAGAATAACCTGCCAGTTCTGGAATACAAAGAAATGACATTTTTTAAGTGATTAGAGCGCAAAGGCTTGTCACCTTGGGTGTGAAACCCATCCCTTTGCCATGAGACTCCGCACATTCAACCAATCATTGAATGTGCCAGCCGTGCACCCTTTTTGGCTGCACGAACCATCATTGTTGCCAGTTGAGCCCTCCAATCCATTTTAATTCATGTTGGGTGTCATGATGGGCCAATATTTAGGTCAGTTGCACTGACCCGTTCCAGTCTCCATCACCATGTATGTCATGGTGAGAACTTGGCAGATCCAACAACATGTTGGATTTGCTAGCAGTGCACCTCAAGTGGCACTTCAGACTGCCAGAATAACCTGCCAGTTCTGGAATACAAAGAACATACATTTTTTAAGTGAATAGAGCGCAAAGGTTTGTCACCTTGGGTGTGAAACCCATCCCTTTGCCATGAGACTCCGCACATTCAACCAATCATTGAATGTGCCAGCCGTGCACCCTTTTTGGCTACACAAACCATCAGCTTTGCCAGTTGAGCCTTCCAATCCATTTCCATTCATGTTGGGTGTCATGATGGGCCAATACTTGGGTCAGTTGCACCCACCCGTTCCAGTCTTTACCACCATGTATGTCATGGTGAGACTCGGAGAATCCAACAACTTGTTGGATCTGCTAGCAGCGCACCTCAAGTGGCAATCTAGACTGCCAGAATGGCCTGCCAATTCTGGAATACAAAGAAAATACATTTTTTAGTGATTAGAGCGCAAAGGCTTGTCACCTTGGGTGTGAAACCCATCCCTTTGCCATGAGACTCCGTACATTCAACCAATCATTGAATGTGCCACCCGTGCACCCTTTTTGGCTACACGAACCACCATTGTTGACTGTTGAGCCCCCCAATCCATTTCCATTCATGTTTGGTGTCATGATGCGCCAATGCTTAAGTCAGTTGCACCCAACCAATCCAGTCTCCCCCACCATGTATGTCATGGTGAGAACTTGGCAGATCCAACAACATGTTGGATCTGCTAGCAGTGCACCTCAAGTGGCACTTCAGACTTCCAGAATAACCTGCCAGTTCTGGAATACAAAGCAAATACATTTTCTAAGTGATTAGAGCGCAAAGGCTTGTCACCTTGGGTGTGAAACCCATCCCTTTGCCATGAGACTCCGCACATTCAACCAATCATTGAATGTGCCAGCCGTGCACCCTTTTTGGCTACACGAACCATCATTGTTGCCAGTTGAGCCCTCCAATCCATTTCAGTTCATGTTGGGTGTCATGATGGGCCAATGCTTAAATCTGTTGCACTGACCCGTTCCAGTCTCCATCACCTCATGGTGAGAACTTGGCAGATCCAACAACATGTTGGATCTGCTAGCAGTGAACCTCAAGTGGCACTGCAGACTACCAGAATAACCTGCCAGTTCTGGAATACAAAGAACATACATTTTTTAAGTGATTAGAACGCAAAGGTTTGTCACCTTGGGTGTGAAACCCATCCCTTTGCCATGAGACTCCGCACATTCAACCAATCATTGAATGTGCCAGCCGTGCACCCTTTTTGGCTACACGAACCATCATTGTTGCCTGTTGAGCCCCCCAATCCATTTCAATTCATGTTGGGTGTCATGATGGGCCAATACTTGGGTCAGTTGCACCCACCCGTTCCAGTCTCCACCACCATGTATGTCATGGTGAGAACTTGGCAGATCCAACAACTTGTTGGATCTGCTAGCAGCACACCTCAAGTGGCACTTCAGACTTCCAGAATAACCTGCCATTTCTGGAATACAAAGAACATACATTTTCTAAGTGATTAGAGCGCAAAGGCTTGTCACCTTGGGTGTGAAACCCATCCCTTTGCCATGAGACTCCGCACATTCAACCAATCATTGAATGTGCCAGCCGTGCACCCTTTTTGGCTGCACGAACCATCATTGTTGCCAGTTGAGCCCTCCAATCAATTTTAATTCATGTTGAATGTCATGATGGGCCAATGCTTAAATCCGTTGCACTGACCCATTCCAGTCTCCATCACCATGTATGTCATGGTGAGAACTTGGCAGATCCAACAACATGTTGGATCTGCTAGCAGTGCACCTCAAGTGGCACTTCAGACTGCCAGAATAACCTGCCAGTTCTGGAATACAAAGCAAATACATTTTCTAAGTGATTAGAGCGCAAAGGCTTGTCACCTTGGGTGTGAAACCCATCCCTTTGCCATGAGACTCCGCACATTCAACCAATCATTGAATGTGCCAGCCGTGCACCCTTTTTGGCTGCACGAACCATCATTGTTGCCAGTTGAGCCCTCCAATCCATTTTAATTCATGTTGGGTGTCATGATGGGCCAATGCTTGGGTCAGTTACAACCACCCATTCCAGTCTCCACCACCATGTATGTCATGGTGAGAACTTGGCAGATCCAACAACATGTTGGATTTGCTAGCAGTGCACCTCAAGTGGCACTTCAGACTGCCAGAATAACCTGCCAGTTCTGGAATACAAAGAACATACATTTTTTAAGTGATTAGAGCACAAAGGTTTGTCACCTTTTTGTGAACCCATCCCTTTGCCATGAGACTCCGCACATTCAACCAATCATTGAATGTGCCAGCCGTGCACCCTTTTTGGCTACACAAACCATCATTGTTGCCTGTTGAGCCCCCCAATCCATTTCCATTCATGTTGGGTGTCATGATGGGCCAATACTTGAGTCGGTTGCACCCACCCATTCCAGTCTTTACCACCATGTATGTCATGGTGAGAACTTGGCAGGTCCAACAACTTGTTGGATTTGTTAGCAGTGCCCCTCAAGTGGCACTTCAGACTGCCAGAATAACCTGCCAGTTCTGGAATACAAAGCAAATACATTTTCTAAGTGATTAGAGCGCAAAGGCTTGTCACCTTGGGTGTGAAACCCATCCCTTTGCCATGAGACTCCGCACATTCAACCAATCATTGAATGTGCCAGCCGTGCACCCTTTTTGGCTACACGAACCATCATTGTTGCCAGTTGAGCCCTCCAATCAATTATAATTCATGATGGGTGTCATGATGGTCCAATGCTTAAATCCGTTGCACTGACCCATTCCAGTCTCCATCACCATGTATGTCATGGTGAGAACTTGGCAGATCCAACAACATGTTGGATTTGCTAGCAGTGCACCTCAAGTGGCACTTCAGACTTCCAGAATATCCTGCCAGTTCTGGAATACAAAGCAAATACATTTTTTAAGTGAACAATACGCGAGGCTTGTCACCTTGGGTGTGAAACCCATCCCTTTGCCATGAGACTCCGCACATTTAACCAATCATTGAATGTGCCAGCCGTGCACCCTTTTTTGGCTGCACGAACCATCATTGTTGCCAGTTGAGCCCTCCAATCCATTTTAATTCATGTTGGGTGTCATGATGGGCCAATGCCTAGGTCCGTTGCACTGACCCATTCCAGTCTCCATCACCATGTATGTCATGGTGAGAACTTGGCAGGTCCAACAACTTGTTGGATTTGTTAGCAGTGCCCCTCAAGTGGCACTTCAGACTGCCAGAATAACCTGCCATTTCTGGAATACAAAGAACATACATTTTATAAGTGATTAGAGCGCAAAGGCTTGTCACCTTGGGTGTGAAACCCATCCCTTTGCCATGAGACTCCGCACATTCAACCAATCATTGAATGTGCCAGCCGTGCACCCTTTTTGGCTACACGAACCATCATTGTTGCCACTTGAGCCCTCCAATCCATTTTAATTCATGTTTGGTGTCATGATGCGCCAATGCTTAAGTCAGTTGCACCCAACCAATCCAGTCTCCCCCACCATGTATGTCATGGTGAGAACTTAGAAGTTCCAACATCATGTTGGATCAGCTAGCACTGCACCTCAAGTGGCACTTTAGACTGCCAGAATGGCCTGCCAGTTCTGCAATACAGAGAACATAGATTTTTTAAGCGATTAGACCGCAAGGGCTTGTCATCTTGGGTGTGAAACCCATCCATTTGCCATGAGACTCTGCACATTCAACCAATCATTGAATGTGCCAGCCGTGCACCCTTTTTGGCTACATGACCATCATTGTTGCCAGTTGAGCCCTCCAATCCATTTTAATTCATGTTGGGTGTCATGATGGGCCAATGTTTACATCAGTTGCACTAACCCGTTCCAGTCTCCATCACCATGTATGTCATGGTGAGAACTTGGCAGGTCCAACAACTTGTTGGATCTGTTAGCAGTGCCCCTCAAGTGGCACTTTAGACTGCCAGAATGGCCTGCCAGTTCTGGAATACAGCGAACATACATTTTTAAGTGATTAGAGCGCAAAGGCTTGTCACCTTGGGTGTGAAACCCATCCCTTTGCCATGAGACTCCGCACATTCAACCAATCATTGAATGTGCCAGCCGTGCACCCTTTTTGGCTGCACGAACCATCATTGTTGCCAGTTGAGCCCTCCAATCCATTTTAATTCATGTTGGGTGTCAGGATGGGCCAATACTAGTCAGTTGCACCTGCCAGTTCTGACATGTATGTCATGGTGAGACTCGGAAAATGGGATCGTTGCACCTCAGTGGCACTTTAGACAGCCAGAATGGCCTGCCAATTCTGGAATACCAGGAAAATACATTTCTTAACTGATTAGAGCGCAAAGGCTTGTCACCTTGGGTGTGAAACCCATCCATTTGCCATGAGACTCCGCACATTCAACCAATCATTGAATGTGCCAGCCGTGCACCCTTTTTGGCTACATGACCATCATTGTTGCCAGTTGAGCCCTCCAATCCATTTTAATTCATGTTGGGTGTCATGATGGGCCAATGCTTAAGTCCGTTGCACTGACCCGTTCCAGTCTCCATCACCATGTATGTCATGGTGAGAACTTGGCAGATCCAACAACATGTTGGATCTGCTAGCAGTTACCTCAAGTGGCACTGCAGACTACCAGAATAACATGCCAGTTCTGGAATACAAAGAACATACATTTTTTAAGTGATTAGAACGCAAAGGTTTGTCACCTTGGGTGTGAACCCATCCCTTTGCCATGAGACTCCGCACATTCAACCAATCATTGAATGTGCCAGCCGTGCACCCTTTTTGGCTACACGAACCATCATTGTTGCCTGTTGAGCCCCCCAATCCATTTCCATTCATGTTGGGTGTCATGATGGGCCAATACTTGGGTCAGTTGCACCCACCCGTTCCAGTCTTTACCACCATGTATATCATGGTGAGACTCGGAGGCTCCAACAACTTGTTGGATCTGCTAGCAGCACACCTCAAGTGGCACTTCAGACTTCCAGAATAACCTGCCAGTTCTGGAATACAAAGCAAATACATTTTCTAAGTGATTAGAGCGCAAAGGCTTGTCACCTTGGGTGTGAAACCCATCCCTTTGCCATGAGACTCCGCACATTCAACCAATCATTGAATGTGCCAGCCGTGCACCCTTTTTGGCTACACGAACCATTCAAGTGGCACTTCAGACTTCCAGAATAACCTGCCAGTTCTGGAATACAAAGCAAATACATTTTCTAAGTGATTAGAGCGCAAAGGCTTGTCACCTTGGGTGTGAAACCCATCCCTTTGCCATGAGACTCCGCACATTCAACCAATCATTGAATGTGCCAGCCGTGCACCCTTTTTGGCTACGTGAACATCATTGTTGCCAGCTGAGCCCTCCAATTCTTTCCATTTCATGTTTGATGTCATGATGGGCCAATGCTTAAATCTGTTGCACTGACCCATTCCAGTCTCCATCACCATGTATGTCATGGTGAGAACTTGGCAGATCCAACAACTTGTTCAGCGCACCTCAAGTGGCACACCAGACTTCCCGAATGGCCTGCCAATTCTGGAATACAAAGAAAATACATTTTTCAAGTGATTAAAGCGCAAAGGCTTGTCACCTTGGGTATGAAACCCATCCCTTTGCCATGAGACTCCGCACATTCAACCAATAACTGAATGTGCCAGCCGTGCACCCATTTTGGCTACATGAACCATCATTGTTGCCACTTGAGCCCTCCAATCCATTTTATTTCATGTTGGGTGTCATGATGGGCCATTGCCTAGGTCAGTTGCACTGACCCATTCCAGTCTCCATCACCATGTATGTCATGGTGAGAACTTGGCAGATCCAAGAACATGTTGGATCTGCTAGCAGCGCACCTCAAGTGGCACTTCAGACTGCCAGAATAACCTGCCTGTTCTGGTATACAAGAATCATTTGTTTTTCAAGTGAATAGAGTGCAAAGGCTTGTCATCTTGGGTGTGAAATCCATCTATTTGCCATAGACTCCGCACATTCAACAAATGGTTGAATGTGCCAGCCGTGCACCCTTTTTGGCTACACGAACCATCATATTTGCCTGTTGAGCCCTCCAATTCTTTCCATTTCATGTTTGATGTCATGATGGGCCAATGCTTAAGTCAGTTGCAGCCACCCATTCCAGTCTCCACCACCATGTATGTCATGGTGAGAACTTAGAAGTTCCAACATCATGTTGGATCAGCTAGCACTGCACCTCAAGTGGCACTTTAGACTGCCAGAATGGCCTGCCAGTTCTGGAATACAGAGAACATACATTTTTAAGCAATTATACCGCAAGGGCTTGTCACCTTGGGTGTGAAACCCATCCATTTGCCATGAGACTCCGCACATTCAACCAATCATTGAATGTGCCAGCCGTGCACCCTTTTTGGCTACATGACCATCATTGTTGCCAGTTGAGCCCTCCAATCCATTTTAATTCATGTTGGGTGTCATGATGGGCCAATGTTTACATCAGTTGCACTAACCCGTTCCAGTCTCCATCACCATGTATGTCATGGTGAGAACTTGGCAAATCCAACAACTTGTTCAGCGCACCTCAAGTGGCACACCAGACTTCCAGAATGGCCTGCCAATTCTGGAAAACAAAAAAAATACATTTTTTAAGTGATTAAAGCGCAAAGGCTTGTCACCTTGGGTGTGAAACCCATCCCTTTGCCATGAGACTCCGCACATTCAACCAATCATTGAATGTGCCAGCCGTGCACCCTTTTTGGCTACACGAACCATCATTGTTGCCTGTTAAACCCCCCCAATCCATTTTAATTCATGTTCGGTGTCATGATGGGCCAATACTGGGGTCAGTTGCACCCACCCGTTCCAGTCTCTACCACCATGTATGTCATGGAGAGACTCAGCAGATCCAACAACATGTTGGATCTGCTAGCAGTGCACCTCAAGTGGCAATCTAGACTGCCAGAATGGCCTGCCAATTCTGGATTACAAAGAAAATACCTTTTTTAACTGATTAGAGCGCAAAGGCTTGTCACCTTGGGTGTGAAACCCATCCCTTTGCCATGAGATTCCGTACATTCAACCAATCATTGAATGTGCCAGCCGTGCACCCTTTTTGGCTGCATGAACCATCATTATTGCCAGTTGGGCCCTCCAATCCAATTTAATTCATGTTGGGTGTCATGATGGGCCAATACTTAGGTCAGTTGCACCCACCCGTTCCAGTCTTTACCACCATGTATGTCATGGTGAGACTCAGCAGATCCAACAACTTGCTGGATCTGCTAGCAGCGCACCTCAAGTGGCAATCTATACTAACAAAATGGCCTGCCAATTCTGGAATTCAAAAAATCATTTTTTAAGTGATTAATAGGCAATGGTTTGTCACCATGGGCATGAAACCCATCCCTTTGCCAAGAGACTCCGCACATTCAACCAATCATTGGATGTGCCAGTTGGCACCCTTTTTGGCTACACAAACCATCATTGTTGCCTGTTGAGCCCCCCAATCCATTTCCATTCATGTTGGGTGTCATGATGGGCCAATATTTAGGTCAGTTGCACCCACCCGTTCCAGTCTTTACCACCATGTATATCATGGTGAGACTTGGCAGATCCAACAACTTGTTGGATCTGTAGCAGCGCACCTCAAATGGCAATCTAGACTGCCAAATTGGCCTGCCATTTCTGGAATACAAAGAACATACATTTTCTAAGTGATTAGAGCGCAAAGGCTTGTCACCATGGGTGTGAAATCCATCTATATACCATGAGACTCCACACATTCAACCAATCATTGAATGTGCCAGCCGTGCACCCTTTTTGGCTACACAAACCATCATTGTTGCCTGTTGTGCCCCCCCAAACCATTTCAATTCATGTTGGGTGTCATGATGGGCCAATACTTGGGTCAGTTGCACCCACCCGTTCCAGTCTTTACCACCATGTATATCATGGTGAGACTCGGAGGCTCCAACAACTTGTTGGATCTGCTAGCAGCACACCTCAAGTGGCACTTCAGACTTCCAGAATAACCTGCCAGTTCTGGAATACAAAGCAAATACATTTTCTAAGTGATTAGAGCGCAAAGGCTTGTCACCTTGGGTGTGAAACCCATCCCTTTGCCATGAGACTCCGCACATTCCACCAATCATTGAATGTGCCAGTTGTGCACCCTTTTTGGCTGCACGAACCATCATTGTTGCCAGTTGAGCCCTCCGATCCATTTCAGTTCATGTTGGGTGTCATGATGGGCCAATGTTTAGGTCAGTTGCTCCCACCCGTTCCAGTCTTTACCACCATGTATATCATGGTGAGACTTGGCAGATCCAACAACTTGTTGGATCTGTAGCAGCGCACCTCAAGTGGCAATCTAGACTGCCAGAATGGCCTGCCATTTCTGGAATACAAAGAACATACATTTTCTAAGTGATTAGAGCGCAAAGGCTTGTCACCATGGGTGTGAAATCCATCTATATACCATGAGACTCCACACATTCAACCAATCATTGAATGTGCCAGCCGTGCACCCTTTTTGGCTACACAACCATCATTGTTGCCTGTTGAGCCCCCCAATCCATTTCCATTCATGTTGGGTGTCATGATGGGCCAATACTTGGGTCAGTTGCACCCACCCGTTCCAGTCTTTACCACCATGTATATCATGGTGAGACTCGGAGGCTCCAACAACTTGTTGGGTCTGCTAGCAGCACACCTCAAGTGGAACTTCAGACTTCCAGAATAACCTGCCAGTTCTGGAATACAAAGCAAATACATTTTCTAAGTGATTAGAGCGCAAAGGCTTGTCACCTTGGGTGTGAAACCCATCCCTTTGCCATGAGACTCCGCACATTCCACCAATCATTGAATGTGCCAGCTGTGCACCCTTTTTGGCTGCCGTTTCTTTTTTATCCTTTTCCTCTCATCTTATCTCATGCTCCTTGTTGATCTCACACTTCAGACTGCAAGAATAACCTGCCTGTGTTCTGTATACAAGAATCATTTGTTTTTTTTTAGTGAATAAAAGTGCAAAGCTTGTCATCTTGAGTTGTGAAATCCATCTATTTGCCATAGACTCCGCTGTTCAACAAATGGTTGAATGTGTACTGCAACACCTTTTTGGCTACTCGAATGTTGTTTGCCTGTTGAGCCCTCCAATTCTTTCCATTTCATGTTTGGTGTTATGATGGGCCAATACTTAGGCCCCTGTCTCTCAAAGTAATCGGAAGAGATCAACAATTTTGGGATCTGCTACTGCACCGAATGGCACTAGACTGCCAGAATACCTGCCAGACTACAATCATTCATTTTTCGTGTTGAGCGCGTTTGTCACCTTGGGTGTGGAACCATCCCTTTGCCATGAGACTCCGCACATTCAACCTTTGAATGTGCCACATCCCTTTTTGGCTACCACACGCCCTGCTGAGCCCAACTTTCCATTTCATGTTTGGTGTCATGATGGGCCAATGCTTTGGTCAGTTGCGCCACCCATTCGTCTCACACATTTCTTGAAACTCAAATCCAACATTTGTTGGATCTGCTACAGGCACCTCAATCTGACTCATGCCTAAATACTTTGTTTCCAATTTGGCTTGTCACCTTGGTGTGGAACCCATCCCTTGGCCACGAGACTCCACATTCAACCTTTGAGCACACCCTTTTTGGCTACAGGGACCATCAGCGTCCTTTGACCGAACCTTATGTTTGGTGTCATGATGGGCCCTTTCAGTTGCACCCTCGTCTCCACCACATCAGACCTTGCAGATCAACAACTTGTTGGATCTGTTACAATGCCCCTCAAGTGGCACTTCAGACTGCCAGAATGGCCTCCTTTCTACAACATTGTGTTTCAGTGATTAGGACTCAACTTGTCACCTTGTGTGAAACCCTCTTTGGCCATAACTCCCACATTCAACAAATGTTGAATGTGCCACCTGCACACCCCTTTCTACAGCTGCCCTGAGCCCCGAATCCTTTTCAATTCATGTTGGGTGTCATGATGGGCCATATGTGGTCAGTTGCACCCCATTCCAGTCTCCACCACCATGTATGTCATGGTGAGACTCAGAAGATCCAACAACTTGTTGGATCTGCTAGCAGTGCACCTCAAGTGGCAGCTTCAGACTGCCAGAATAACATGCCAGTTCTGGAATACAAAGAACATACATTTTTAAGTGATTAGAGCGCAAAGGTTTGTCACTTGGGTGTGAAACCCATCCCTTTGCCATGAGACTCCGCACATTCCACCAATCATTGAATGTGCCAGCTGTGCACCCTTTTTGGCTCAACAAACCATCACTGCCTTTGAGCCCCCATCCATTTCCATTCATGTTGGGTGTCATGATGGGCCAATACTTGGGTCAGTTGCACCCACCCGTTCCAGTCTTTCACACCATGTATATCATGGTGAGACTCAGAATCAACAACTTGTTGGATCTGCTGCAGTACACCTCAATGCACTTCAGACTGCCAGAATCCTGCCTTCTGGAATACAATGCATTGTGTTCAAGATTTGGCGCAACTTGTCACCTTGGGTGTGGAACCCACCCTTGGCCATGAGACTCCAACTTGTCGGATTTTCTGACCCTCTGACCATCCATTTTTTGGTGTCATGATGGGCAATGTTGTCAGTTGCGCACCATTCCGTCTCCACCACCTGTATGCATGTGAGCTCACTTGTGCAAACTTGTTGGCATGGCACTTCACTGCCAATCCTCCATACAGAACATTGTGTTTCAATTGATTTGGACGCAAGGCTTGTCACCTTCGGTGTGGAACCCATCCCTTTGCCATGAGACTCCGCACATTCAACCAATGGTTGAATGTGCCACCGTACACCCTTTTTGGCTGACAAGGACCGTCACTGTGCCTTCTGAGCCCTCCAATCCATTTTCCAATTCATGTTTGGTGTCATGATGGGCCAATGCTTTAGTCCGTTGCACTGACCCGTTCAGTCTCCATCACCATGTATGTCATGGTGAGAACTTGCTTGCAGATCCAACAACATGTTGGATCTGCTAGCAGTAACCTCAAGTGGCACTTCAGACTACCAGAATAACCTGCCAGGATACAAAGAATCAATGATTAGACTCAAAGGCTTGTCACCTTGGGTGTGAACCCATCCCTTTGCCATGAGACTCCGCACATTCAACCAATGGATGTGCCAGCGCCCCGGCGGTCGGCTCCTCTGGCCCGACCTTCTCTGTTTGGTTCATGATGGGCCAATTTGGTCAGTTCGTCACCCATTCGTCTCCACACCGTGTATGCCATGGTGAGACTCAGCTGCAGATCCAACAACTTGTTGGATCTGCTAGCAGTCACCTCAAGTGGCACTTCAGACTGCCAGAATGGCCTGCCATTAAGGACTACAATTGAGCATTGTGTTTCCAGATTTGGACTGACTTGTCACCTTGGGTGTGGAACCCATCCCTTGGCCATGAGCTCCGCACATTCAACCAATGTTGAATGTGCCAGCAGTGCACCCTTTTTGGCTACAGGGACCATCAGCGCTGCCTTCTGAGCCCTGAAATCCTTTCAAGTCATGTTTGGTGTCATGATGGGCCAATGATTTAGTCAGTTGCGCCCATTCCAGTCTCTACCACCATGTATGCCATGGTGAGACTCAGCTTGCAGATCCGACAACTTGATGGATCTGCTAGCAGTGCACCTCAAGTGGCACTTCAGACTGCCAGAATGGCCTGCCAATAAAGGAATACAATGAGCATTGTGTTTCCATTTGATTTGGACTCAAAGGCTTGTCACCTTGGGTGTGGAATCCATCCCTCTGCCATGAGAACCCGCACATTCAACCAATGGTTCAATGTGCCAGCAGTGCACCCTTTTTGGCTACAGGGATCATCAGCGCAGCCTTCTGAGCCCTGAAACCCTTTTCATTTATTTTTGGTGTTATGATGGGCCAATGATTTGGTCCGTTGCACCCCATTCCAGTCTCCATCACCATGTATGCCATGGTGAGATCGGCTTGCAGATCCAACAACTTGTTGGATCTGCTGGCAGTACACCTCAAGTGGCACTTCAGACTGCCAGAATGGCCTGCCACAATACAAAAAGCATTTTGTGTTTCAATCTGATTGGACTCAAGGCTTGTCACCTTGGGTGGGAACCCATCCCTTGCCATGAGGACTCCGCACATTCAACCAATGGTTCAATGTGCCAGCAGTGCACCCTTTTTGGCTACAGGGATCATCAGCGCAGCCTTCTGAGCCCTGAAACCCTTTTAATTCATGTTTGGTGTCATGATGGGCCAATGATTTGGTCAGTTGCGCCCATTCCAGTCTCCACCACCATGTATGCCATGGTGAGACTCAGCTTGCAGATCCAACAACTTGTTGGATCTGCTAGCAGTGCACCTCAAGTGGCACTTCAGACTGCCAGAATGGCCTGCCAGTACAGGAATACAATGAGCATTATGTTTCAATCTGATTTGGACTCAAAGGCTTGTCACCTTGGGTGTCGAACCCAACCCTTTGCCATGAGACTCCGCACATTCAACCAATGGTTGAATGTGCCAGCGGTGCACACTTTTGGCTACAGGGATCATCAGCGCTGCCTTCTGAGCCCTGAAATCCTTTCCAATTCATGATTGGTGTCATGATGGGCCAATGATTTAGTCAATTGCACCCATTCCAGTCTCCAGCACCATGTATGCCATGGTGAGACTCAGTGGATCCAACAACTTGTTGGATCTGCTAGCAGTGCACCTCAAGTGGCACTTCAGACTGCCAGAATGGCCTGACAATTTTGGAATACAATGACTAGATTGTGTTTCAGCGATTTGGACTCAAAGGCTTGTCACCTTGGGTGTGAAACCCATCCTTTTGCCATGAGACTCCACACATTCAACCAATGGTTGAATGTGCCAGCAGTGCACCCTTTTTGGCTACAGAACATCATGTGCGCAGCCTTCTGAGCCCCGAAATCCATTTCAATTCATGTTTGGTGTCATGATGGGCCAATGATTTGGTCAGTTGCGCCACCCATTCCAGTCTCCATCACCATGTATGCCATGGTGAGACTCACTTGCAGATCCAACAACTTGTTGGATCTGCTAGCAGTGCACCTCAAGTGGCACTTCAGACTGCCAGAATGGCCTGCCAATCTAAGGAATACAAAGAACATCATTTTCTAATTGATTTGGACTCAAAGGCTTGTCACCTTGGGTGTGGAACCCATCCCTTGGCCATGAGACTCCGCACATTCAACCAATCGTTGAATGTGCCAGCCGTGGCACCCTTTTTTGGCTACACGAACCATCAGCGCTGCCTTCGAGCCCTCAAATCCTTTTAATTCATGTTTGGTGTCAGGATGGGCCAATGATTTAGTCAGTTGCACCCATTCCAGTCTCCACCACCATGTATGCCATGGTGAGTCTCAGCTTGCAGATTCAACAACTTGTTGGATCTGCTAGCAGTGCACCTCAAGTGGCACTTCAGACTGCCAGAATGACCTGCCAGTACTGGAATACAATGCAGCATTGTGTTTCAAGCTGATTTGGACTCAAAGGCTTGTCTCCCTGGGTGAGAAACCCATCCTTTTGCCATGAGACTCCGCACATTCAACCAATGGTGGAATGTGCCAGCTCGCACCCTTTTTGGCTACACGAATCATCAGCCTGCTTTGAGCCCCAAATCCTTTCAATTCATGTTTGGTGTCATGATGGGCCAATGATTTAGGTCAGTTGCACCCCATTCCAGTCTCCACCACCAGGTATGCCATGGTGAGACTAGCTTGGCAGATCCAACAACTTGTTGGGATATGCTAGCAGTGCACCTCAAGTGGCACTTTAGACTGCCAGAATGGCCTGCCAATACGGAATACAAGAGAACATTGTGTTTCTTTAAGCGATTAGACCGCAAGGGCTTGTCACCTTGGGTGTGAAACCCATCCCTTTGCCATGAGACTCTGCACATTCAACCAATCATTGAATGTGCCAGCCGTGCACCCTTTTTGGCTACATGACCATCATTGTTGCCAGTTGAGCCCTCCAATCCATTTTAATTCATGTTGGGTGTCATGATGGGCCAATGTTTACATCAGTTGCACTGACCCGTTCCAGTCTCCATCACAATGTATGTCATGGTGAGACTCGGAGGATCCATCAACATGTTGTATCTGTTAGCAGTGCACCTCAAGTGGCACTTCAGACTGCCAGAATAACCTGCCTGTTCTGGTATACAAGAATCATTTGTTTTTCAAGTGAATAGAGTGCAAAGGCTTGTCATCTTGGGTGTGAAATCCATCTATTTGCCATAGACTCCGCACATTCAACAAATGGTTGAATGTGCCAGCCGTGCACCCTTTTTGGCTACACGAACCATCACTGTTGCCAGTTGAGCCCTGCGATCCATTTTAATTCATGTTGGGTGTCATGATGGGCCAATGCTTAAGTCCGTTGCACTGACCCGTTCCAGTCTCCATCACCATGTATGTCATGGTGAGAACTTAGAAGTTCCAACATCATGTTGGATCAGCTAGCACTGCACCTCAAGTGGCACTTCAGACTACCAGAATAACATGCCAGTTCTGGAATACAAAGAACATACATTTTTTAAGTGATTAGAGCGCAAAGGTTTGTCACCATGGGCGTGAAACCCATCCCTTTGCCATGAGACTCCGCACATTCAACCAATCATTGAATGTGCCAGCCCTGCACCCTTTTTGGCTACATGACCATCATTGTTGCCAGTTGAGCCCTCCAATCCATTTTAATTCATGTTGGGTGTCATGATGGGCCAATGCTTGGGTCAGTTACAACCACCCATTCCAGTCTCCATCACCATGTATGTCATGGTGAGAACTTGGCAGGTCCAACAACTTGTTGGATTTGTCAGCAGTGCCCCTCAAGTGGCACTTCAGACTGCCAGAATAACCTGCCATTTCTGGAATACAAAGAACATACATTTTCTAAGTGATTAGAGCGCAAAGGCTTGTCACCTTGGGTGTGAAACCCATCCCTTTGCCATGAGACTCCGCACATTCAACCAATCATTGAATGTGCCAGCCGTGCACCCTTTTTGGCTGCACGAACCATCATTGTTGCCAGTTGAGCCCTCCAATCCATTTTAATTCATGTTGGGTGTCAGGATGGGCCAATATTTAGGTCAGTTGCACCCACTCGTTCCAGTCTTTACCACCATGTATGTCATGGTGAGACTTGGCAGATCAAACAACATGTTGGAACTGCTAGCAGTGCACCTCAAGTGGCACTTCAGACTGCCAGAATAACCTGCCAGTTCTGGAATACAAAGAACATTTTCTAAGTGATTGGAGCACAAAGGCTTGTCACCTTGGGTGTGAAACCCATCCCTTTGCCATGAGACTCCGCACATTCAACCAATCATTGAATGTGCCAGCAGTGCACCCTTTTTTGGCTACAGGAATCATCAGTGTTGCCCGTGGAGCCCACCAATCCATTTCAATTCATGTTTGGTGTCATGATGGGCTATTGCATTGGTCAGTTGCACCCATTCCAATCTCCACCACCATGTATGACATGGTGAGACTCTGCATATCCAACAACTTGTTAAATCTGCCAGCACTGCACCTCAAGTGGCACTTCCGACTACCAGAATGGCCTGCCAATTCTGGAATACAAAAAACCTTATGTTTTATAATGGATTAGGATGCAAAGGCGTGTCACTTGGGGTGTGGAACCCATTCCTTTGCCATGAGACTCCGCACATTCAACAAATGGTTGAATGTGCCAGTGGTGCACCCTTTTTGGCTACAGGATTCATCAGTGTTGCCCGCGGAGCCCACCAATCCATTTCATTTCATGTTAGGTGTCATGATGGGCCAATGATTAAGTCAGTTGCACCCACCGTTCCAGTCTCCATCACCATGTATGCCATGGTGAGACTTAGCGGATCCAACAACTTGTTGGATCTGCTAGCAGTGCACCTCAAGTGGCACTTCAGACTGCCAGAATGGCCTGCCAATCCTGGAATACAAAGCTCATTGTGTTTCAATCTGATTTGGACGCAAAGGCTTGTCACCTTGGGTGTGAAACCCATCACTTGGCCATGAGACTCCGCACATTCAACCATTGAATGTGCCAGCCACCCTTTTTTGGCTGCCAGGACCATCAGCGCTGCCTTCTGAGCCCCTGAAATCCTCAATTCATGTTTGGGTCATGATGGGCCAATGATTTAGTCCGTTGCACTCCATTCCAGTCTCCACCACCATGTATGCCATGGTGAGAACTCAGCTTGGCAGATCAACAACTTGTTGGATCTGCTAGCAGTGAACCTCAAGTGGCACTTTAGACTGCCAGAATGGCCTGCCAGTTCTGGAATACAATGAATCATTTGTTTTTCAAGTGATTAGACTCAAAGGCTTGTCACCTTGGGTGTGGAACCCATCCATTTGCCATGAGACTCCGCACATTCAGCAAATGGTTGAATGTGCCAGCCGTGCACCCTTTTTGGCTACACGAACCATCATCATGCGCTGCTTGAGCCCTGCCAATCCTTTCCATTTCATGTTTGGTGTCATGATGGGCCAATGATTTGGTCAGTTACACCCATTCCAGTCTCCAACACCACGTATGCCATGGTGAGACTCAGCTTGCAGATTCAACAACTTGTTGGATCTGCTAGCAGTGCACCTCAAGCGGCACTTCCGACTGCCAGAACGGCCTGCCAATTCTGGAATACAAAGAACATTATGTTACAAATTCAAAAGGACTCAAAGGCTTGTCACCTTGGGTGTGAAACCCATCCTTTTGCCATGAGACTCCGCACATTCAACCTATGGTTGATTGTGCCAGCAGTGCACCCTTTTTGGCTACAGGAATCATCAGCGCTGCCTTCTGAGCCCTGAAATCCTTTCTGATTCATTTTGTTGGTGTCATGATGGGCCAATGATTTGGTCAGTTGCACCCATTCCAGTCTCCACCACCACGTATGTCATGGTGAGACTCGGAGGATCCATCAACATGTTGTATCTGTTAGCAGTGCACCTCAAGTGGCACTTCAGACTGCCAGAATAACCTGCCTGTTCTGGTATACAAGAATCATTTGTTTTTCAAGTGAATAGAGTGCAAAGGCTTGTCATCTTGGGTGTGAAATCCATCTATTTGCCATAGACTCCGCACATTCAACAAATGGTTGAATGTGCCAGCCGTGCACCCTTTTTGGCTACACGAACCATCACTGTTGCCATTTGAGCCCTGCGATCCATTTTAATTCATGTTGGGTGTCATGATGGGCCAATGCTTAAGTCCCTTGCACTGACCCGTTCCAGTCTCCATCACCATGTATGTCATGGTGAGAACTTGGCAGATCCAACAACATGTTGGATCTGCTAGCAGTGCACCTCAAGTGGCACTTCAGACTACCAGAATAACATGCCAGTTCTGGAATACAAAGAACATACATTTTTTAAGTGATTAGAGCACAAAGGTTTGTCACCTTTTTGTGAACCCATCCCTTTGCCATGAGACTCCGCACATTCAACCAATCATTGAATGTGCCAGCTGTGCACCCTTTTTGGCTACACGAACCATCATTGTTGCCAGTTGAGCCCTCCAATCCATTTCAGTTCATGTTGGGCGTCATGATGGGCCAATGCTTATGTCCGTTGTATAACCCGTTCCAGTCTCCATCACCATGTATATCATGGTGAGAACTTGGCAGATCCAACAACATGTTGGAACTGCTAGCAGTGCACCTCAAGTGGCACTTCAGACTGCCAGAATAACCTGCCAGTTCTGGAATACAAAGCAAATACATTTTCTAAGTGATTGGAGCACAAAGGCTTGTCACCTTGGGTGTGAAACCCATCCCTTTGAAATGAGACTCCGCACATTCAACCAATCATTGAATGTGCCAACCGTGCACCCTTTTTGGCTACACGAACCACCATTGTTGACTGTTGAGCCCCCCAATCCATTTCAATTCATGTTTGGTGTTATGATGGGCCAATATTTAGGTCAGTTGCACTGACCCGTTCCAGTCTCCATCACCATGTATGTCATGGTGAGAACTTGGCAGATCCAACAATATGTGGGATCTGCTAGCAGCGCACCGCAAGTGGCAATCTAGACTGCCAGAATAACATGCCAGATCTGGAATACAAAGAACATACACTTTTTAAGTGATTAGAGCGCAAAGGTTTGTCACCTTGGGTGTGAACCCATCCCTTTGCCATGAGACTCCGCACATTCAACCAATCATTGAATGTGCCAGCCATGCACCCTTTTTGGCTACACAAACCATCATTGTTGCCTGTTGAGCCCCCCAATCCATTTCCATTAATATTGGGTGTCATGATGGGCCAATACTTGAGTCGGTTGCACCCACCCGTTCCAGTCTTTACCACCATGTATATCATGGTGAGACCCGGAGGCTCCAAAAACTTGTTGGATCTGCTAGCAGCACACCTCAAGTGGAACTTCAGACTTCCAGAATAACCTGCCAGTTCTGGAATACAAAGCAAATACATTTTCTAAGTGATAAGAGCGCAAAGGCTTGTCACCTTGGGTGTGAAACCCATCCCATTGCCATGAGACTCCGCACATTCAACCAATCATTGAATGTGCCAGCCGTGCACCCTTTTTGGCTGCACGAACCATCATTGTTGCCAGTTGAGCTCTCCAATCCATTTCAGTTCATGTTGGGTGTCATGATGGCCAATGCTTAAGTCAGTTGCACTGACCCGTTCCAGTCTCCATCACCATGTATATCATGGTGAGAACTTGGCAGATCCAACAACATGTTGGATCTGCTAGCAGTGCACCTCAAGTGGCACTTCAGACTGCCAGAATAACCTGCCAGTTCTGGCATACAAAGCAAATACATATTCTAAGTGATTAGAGCGCAAAGGCTTGTCACCTTGGGTGTGGAACCCATCCCTTTGCCATGAGACTCCGCGCATTTAACCAATCATTGACAGTGAATGTGCCAGCCGTGCACCCTTTTTGGCTACACAAACCATCATTGTTGCCTGTTGAGCCCCCCAATCCATTTCAATTCATGTTTGATGTCAGGATGGGCCAATATTTAGGTCAGTTGCACCCACCCGTTCCAGTCTTTACCACCATGTATGTCATGGTGAGACTTGGCAGATCCAACAACTTGTTGGATCTGTAGCAGCGCACCTCAAGTGGCAATCTAGACTGCGAGAATGGCCTGCCATTTCTGGAATACAAAGAACATACATTTTCCAAGTGATTAGAGCGCAAAGGCTTGTCACCTTGGGTGTGAAATCCATCTATATGCCATGAGACTCCGCACATTCAACCAATCATTGAATGTGCCAGCCATGCACCCTTTTTGGCTACACGAACCATCATTGTTGCCAGTTGAGCCCTCCAATCAATTTTAATTCATGTTGAATGTCATGATGGGCCAATGCTTAAATCCGTTGCACTGACCCATTCCATTCTCCATCACCAAGTATGTCATGATGAGAACTTGGCAGATCCAACAACATGTTGGATTTGCTAGCAGTGCACCTCAATTGGACTACAGACTGTTAGAATATCCTGCCAGTTCTGGAATACAAAGAACATACATTTTCTAAGTGATTAGAGCGCAAAGGCTTGTCACCTTGGGTGTGAAACCCATCCCTTTGCCATGAGACTCCGCACATTCAACCAATCATTGAATGTGCCAGCCGTGCACCCTTTTTGGCTACACAAACCATCAGTTTTGCCACTTGAGCCCTTTAATCCATTTTAATTTATGTTCGGTGTCATGATGGGCCAACACTGGGGTCAGTTGCACCCACCCGTTCCAGTCTTTACCACCATGGATGTCATGGTATGGCTCCCTGGATCCAACAACTTGTTGGATCTGCTAGCAGCGCACCTCAAGTGGCAGTCTAGACTGCCAGAATGGCCTGCCAATTCTGGAATACAAAAAAATACATTTTCTAAGTGATTGGAGCACAAAGGCTTGTCACCTTGGGTGTGAAACCCATCCCTTTGCCATGAGACTCCGCACATTCAACCAATCATTGAATGTGCCAGCCGTGCACCCTTTTTGGCTACACGAACCATCATTGTTGCCTGTTGAGCCCCCCAATCCATTTCCATTCATGTTGGGTGTCATGATGGGCCAATGCTTAAGTCAGTTGCACTGACCTGTTCCAGTCTCCATCACCATGTATGTCATGGTGAGAACGTGGCAGATCCAAGAACATGTTGGATCTGCTAGCAGTGCACCTCAAGTGGCACTTCAGACTGCAAGAATGGCCTAACAATTCTGGAATACAAAGCCAACACATTTTCTAAGTGAATAATATGCGAAGGCTTGTCACCTTGGGTGTGAAACCCATCCCTTTGCCATGAGACTCCGCACATATAATCAATCATTGAATGTGCCAGCTGTGCACCCTTTTTGGCTACACAAACCATCATGGTTGCCAGTTGAGCCCTCCAATCCATTTTAATTCATGTTGGGTGTCATGATGGGCCAATAGTGGGGTCAGTTGCACCCAACCATTCCAGTCTTTACCACCATGTATGTCATGGTGAGAACTTGGCAGATCCAACAACATGTTGGATCTGCTAGCAGTGCACCTCAAGTGGAACTTCAGACTTCCAGAATAACCTGCCAGTTCTGGAATACAAAGCAAATACATTTTCTAAGTGATAAGAGCGCAAAGGCTTGTATTTTGGGTGTGAATCCCATCCCTTTGCCAAGAGACTCCGCACATTCAACCAATCATTGAATGTGCCAGCCGTGCACCCTTTTTGGCTACACAAACCATCAGTTTTGCCAGTTGAGCCCTCCAATCCATTTTCATTTATGTTGGGTGTCATGATGGGCGAATACTGGGGCCAGTTGCACCCACACATTCCAGTCTTTACCACCATGTATGTCATGGTGAGAACTTGGCAGATCCAACAACATGTTGGATCTGCTAGCAGTGCACCTCAAGTGGCAATCTAGAATGCCAGAATGGCCCGACAATTCTGGAATACAAAGGAAATACATTTCTAAGTGAATAGAGCGCAAAGGTTTGTCACCTTGGGTGTGAATCCCATCCCTTTGCCATGAGACTCCGCACATTCAACCAATCATTGAATGTGCCAGTCGTGCAACCTTTTTGGCTACACGAACCATCATTGTTGCCTGTTGAGCCCCCCAATCCATTTCCATTCATATTGGGTGTCATGATGGGCCAATGCTTAAGTCAGTTGCACTGACCCGTTCCAGTCTCCATCACCATGTATGTCATGGTGAGAACTTGGCAGATCCAAGAACATGTTGGATCTGCTAGCAGCGCACCTCAAGTGGCACTTCCCAGACTACCAGAATAACATGCCAGTTATGGTTACAAAGAACATACATTTTTTAAGTGATTAATACGCAAAGGTTTGTCACCATGGGCGTGAAACCCATCCCTTTGCCATGAGACTCCGCACATTCAACCAATCATTGAATGTGCCAGCCGTGCACCCTTTTTGGCTACACGAACCATCATTGTTGCCTGTTGTGCCCCCCAATCCATTTCCATTCATATTGGGTGTCATGATGCGCCAATGCTTAAGTCAGTTGCACTGACCCGTTCCAGTCTCCATCACCATGTATGTCATGGTGAGAACTTGGCAGATCCAAGAACATGTTGGATCTGCTAGCAGCGCACCTCAAGTGGCACTCCAGACTGCCAGAATAACCTGCCAGCTCTGGAATACAAAGAACAAACATTTTTCAAGTGATTAATACGCGAAGGCTTGTCATCTTGGGTGTGAAACCCATCTCTTTGCCATGAGACTCCGCACATTCAACCAATCATTGAATGTGCCAGCCGTGCACCCTTTTTGGCTACACGAACCATCATTGTTGCCTGTTGTGCCCCCCAATCCATTTCAATTCATGTTTGGTGTCATGATGCGCCAATGCTTAAGTCAGTTGCACCCAACCAATCCAGTCTCCCCCACCATGTATGTCATGGTGAGACTCGGCAGATCCAACATCTTGGGGGATCTGCTAGCAGCGCACCTCAAGTAGCAATTTAATATGCAAAAATGGAATGAAGACACCAGAATATATGAGGATGGTGTTAAATGCTTATTAAGGCTGCCCTACAAATGGAATGCCTGGCTGGTGCCATATGATGCTGTGCCATAGGTGATAACATCTCATCGGTCCCAGCCAGCAGCATCCATGACTTTCAACGGCCCATTCTCAGAGTCGTGTCCATTACTAATAGACACCAGGATGTCCTTATCCCGGCTGCCCTACAAGATTAAAAGCCTTGCTATTGCCTCATGATGCATTTTCATTGGTTTTTAACTACTCACCAGTCCCAGCCAGCAGCAGCCTTGACTTTCAACAGCCCAATCTCATAGCCCATGTCCATGAACAAACAACCTAATTCAGGCTGCTCTACAAGATTAAAGTTATGTGTTACGCTTTTGGTTGGTATTTGAGATTTCCTTCTCTTTTATTCATCAAATGATCTATTTATAGACATCCACAGCTTTGATAGAGATATAATAGCTAGAATACTCCATTTCCATCAGACGTTGTACTGCTATGTGTCAGCCCAATTGCTTCCCTATTGGATGAGTAAAAAGGCAGGATATATGGAGATGTGTCAATTTGGATCTTTGATGCCATTCAAATGAAGGCGTGCAATGCAGTATGGTCCTTCCTTGGAGCCACCGGCTTACGATGGATGCCTCCTTTGCGCATCAACTATGCGAGACTATGATATTTCATTATAGAACAAAGCTACAAATATTTGTGTCTTTGAGTTGGTCAACCTTGGCCTTCTCGCAACATCTTTTTAAGGGGATGCGCGACAAAAAATCTCAAAAACGTTGGTGTGTCTTCCGTGTCTTCCGATACCTACGACATATAATCGATCAAAAGATCAAATTTTATGGGCACATGCCAAGAGTTTTTTAAATTGCTGATATGCACCTTCCGCATTCTGCACGCCAACAACGGCTATCTTGATGCTCTTACCAATGGCCTTGCCCAGAGCCCGTTTGTTAAATTCAAAGAATATGGGTACATCATTCGTTTGACAAAGATCAATGGTTTCTTGGAGCTTCTCATCGATAACACCATACTCGTCAAGGTTGTTTGCCATAAGTACCATTTTTACTTTGTGCGACCGTATACCTCGAGCAACTTCACGAAGTCCCATTACTAGATGACGGCGAACTTTGGTGTTCTGCTCCTCAACAGCGCGCTTCTGCAAGCGCATTAATTCGCCGACCATCTCAATGAGGAGAGCTTTAACATTAGGGTCGTCTGTAACAACAGCGTAGTGACGCGGAACACCTTTGTTTGCATTTTCGGCACCCGCTTGCATTCGGCAAACCGGTCAGGAATCCTCTTGTCCCCTGAGAATAGTTGACCAGTTGCCTCTTCGCCATGCAGGGCTTGAACAAATGTTTCGTTCTTGACATGTTTTTCCAATATTGAAACATTGTTGCCACCAATTTGCATCCCACAAAAACCAAGCATCCCAGCTTGTTTGTCTTCGGCCGAGGCATACGTGATCCGCACGGCCTTTTCGCCATCAGAAGGAGAACGGCAAACTTCAAGCACAACACCATAACGACCGGCAAGCTCTCGAATATCATTTAGACTTTCTTCAAGACAGTCTTCGTCCTCCAAGTCATCGTACGTCAGAACGTCTTCAATAATGACAGCGTTGAAATCATCTGCACCAACTAGCTCGGCGCGTATGGTTGCTCCACTTATGACTGTGTTGTTGAGTTTGGTAATTGCCTGCCGTACACATGGCATGCCCCCCTTGTACGTTATGATTACCCGCGGAGCTGGATCCTTTTCGACACGAATGGCAGACACTGGGCCGTGTAGCTCGGCAATAGCGCGTATATCAGCAAGACACTCGTCCAAACAATCCTCATCATCGAAATCATCCTCTGCTAAGATGTTGAGAACAGCAACTTCAATAATATCGCATTCTGCAGGCGTTGCAGACGGAATCTTTGTCTGCGACCAAGTTGACTTCAAACAAAACAAGCGCCAATCTTCCTCATTGTCCGGTGAGCCCGCCTTCGTGATAGTCTCGAGCGTGTCGCCCCCTACTACCATGCCATTCCAACATGCCATCGCGGCGGCTGCATCCTTGCTATTGATAAACTCAATGAAGCATGGATGCAAGTCGTTTGCCCAATCCACCTTCTCACGTGGAATGTGGACGAATTTGACACTACCGACTTTAGCGGCAAGATCCTGCAAATCCGTCACAAACTCCTCGTATTCCTCGTCATCTGCAACTTCATCTATACTCACAAAGTGGAAAACGCATACCGCTGTCGCGGCAACTTTAATTGCGCCATCTCCATCCAACACATTGTTTGTGGCATCCGCAGCAGGGGACGCATCGGCTGGATGCAAGTCACGCCACTGCTTGAGTCGCTCCTGCAATACTCGCTTTTTTAAAGTCGTGAACTTTTTCTTTCGTGGACGTATTCGCTGTCGCCCCTTGCCGGTGACTGTCATTTTGCCATCCTGTAAAAGCCGTAGCAAAGCATGTTCGTCGCCAGTCAAGTCGCGAGGTTGTTCAGAGACGGAGACCGAGGCGCTTTCTTTAGGTTTTAGCTTGGCATGGCCCAGGGACAATTTGTCTGGTATTGGTTTATTGCTCGATTTGTTAATTTGAGTCACCTTTGGAAGGACATCTCCTAAGCTCATATTCTTCAAAGTAGGTCTATGTTTCTTTGTCTTTTGTTTCGAAGGCTGGTTCGACTCTCGCTTGATCGCTAATATGTCTTCTTGATTCGATTGATTAGCAGTATATTCAGGTCCAGGTTTCTTCTGTAGACTCTCGGCAGTCGAATCGATCACTGGTCCGTCGTAAATTGGACGAGTAGGCACCTGTGCGGGCGCTCGAGTAGCTTCGGTTGCAGGTAGACTAGGCCACTCTGTTCCGTTTAGTTCACGTATCCTATCATCACTATCTCTTTTGTAATGCGACGGGTAATTTCGTTGTTGTGCTGGTCCCCTTCCCCTGCCTCTGTTCCTGCTCGCAGCGCCCTCGTCAAACGCAGATCGTCCACCACGTGGATTGAACAAGCCACGACCAGACTGTGACGACCTCCCACCACGGCTCTGATTTCCGTGGTAGAACGTTCCTTTAACATGATCATGTTGTTGAAACGAAGGCGATGCCCTACAATTGTCATGTCCTCGAGCATAGTTGTCGCTCTGGCTGTATCTGTCGTTGCCGTGCCCTTGTCCATGCTCTTCATAATACCTTCCAGTCATTCGTTGTCCGTGACCTCGATGCTCTCTTCCCCGACCTATTCCAGCAGCATATCGACTGTGATGATACTCTGTATTCCTATCGTTCGACAAGTCTCGATGGTTCGCTCGCTGATTGCTCATCTCGCAAGGTCAAGGTCGTAAAAGAAATCGGATTAAGATGGCTAAGTTCTCTGCTTCGGATGCGCCTATGACTGACTGTAGATAACGCAGCAAGTTTAGAAAATCAAGCAGTTTATTATTAAATAGCAGCAGAACATGCAACTGTTCCACAGTTGATGCTCGTCGTCAGCACGATGTTGATTCCAGGCGCAAACATCACATCAAGCCGCCGCGCCAATGGCGCGCCACAACTTGAGAACCGAAGCGACATGATCGCGCAGTAACTGCAGTCGACTGGTAGGTAGTACTGTTCGGCCCAACGTGTTCTGTTCATTCTCACCATGGCTTTTACCACGGAGCAAGCAGCCGTAAATGCGGCGTTGGAGGCTGCCTTGAATGATCTTGATAGCGACAACGAAAGTAGCGACGATGATGCGAAACCCGAAGCCGCCGTTTCTTGTATTCCATCGCATCATGGCGCCGCCGCCACTGCCACGGAACAAATTGGTGACGGCAGCACCAGCAATCTTCCGTCTGACAATGTTTGCGGCATTGCAAGCAGTCAAGAACGAGTCGTCTTTGGTCCACCAAGACCTCCACCGGAAATTCCCGATGACTTTCCTTCCGATGAGAAACTTTTGTGTGATCTCATGAAACAGTTGCTTCCAAGCGATGGTTTAAACGGTGACATTGACGCTGATGATGTCGATCCTGACCAGATCTTGAATCGTGTGTTACAGGAGATGCAGTCTCAGTTAGAATCGTTTGAAACCAATGAGCCTGTTGCACCGACGCAAGCATCAAAGGGGCAAGAAGCTAAAGCTGCTCCAAGCAACGACTTGGACGCCGCCATTGAAAATCTGGCCCAAGGCGTGGCTAGTCAAGTCACAATGCTTGACATCCAAGCACCTCCTAAAACCAAAGCTCCAAATTTGAATGATCCTACATCATCATCACTGCCCGGCTTGCTCAAGGGCTTGACTGGGAATTGGTCGGACGACAATGCAGACGCACTCATGGACGGAATGATGGAGCAGCTTCTCTCTAAGGAGTTAATGTACGAACCCATGAAGCAGGTAGCAGATCAGTTTCCCCAGTGGCTCCAAGATAATCAAATGTACATCTCGCAACAGGAATATGACGAGTAAGTGCTTGTCGACCCTGTTTTATCATATGGAGCGCATGCACATTCAAGGCAGTGCCCTCTTACTCTCGTACACTTACAATGTGCCACTGTTTCGCAGTCGACGAAAGCAAGCAGAATGTTTTCGCCGGCTAGTCCACGCATACGAAACGCAGCCTACCAACACCAAGCTCTACATGGAACTCATGCAGGAGGCGCAAGAGTTTGGTCAGCCTCCTTCTGATTTACTAAAAGAAATTGCTCCAGATCTAGAGCTTGACGATAACGGCATGCCCAAGCTTGATGGTATGGCATTTCCAACTGACGAAGAGTGTAGAATCATGTGACTTAAGAAGTGCCGCGCTGGTTAACAGTGTAGTTGATGATTATTATTGATTTTCGCATTGTTTACTATTACGCCTCGGATGTAGCTTCGTTTCTAATTTCCAGCTTCCACAAGTCGTCCAGACGTTGGGGATTCTTGTCATCGCCCGCCAAGCCGGCAAATATGTAGAAGTCTCCAGTTCCGTCCCCATGGTCGATAGTTGCTGCGTCGGACCAACCTCGTTCGTCTGGCCAGTCTTCGCTATCATTCTCTTTCACAACGCTTTCAATGAACGCACCAGTCGTTTCGTCCATTATACAAACATCGTTTGCAAATCCACCAGCTCCCTCATGTCCTCGATCGGACGGGTTCACTTCACCACCAAAAATGATTGACACTGATGCTGAAGGAAATGATCCACTGACGCATACACTCCTCGGACGCATATCTTTTAGCTCGGTTGCCATGAGACCATCCTTGGACGTCCACGACCTGTTTTCAATGTCATACACTTGTCCATCGTTGGTCTCCTCGCCGGCAAATCCGGCAATGACTCCCAACTTGCGCCCGCCACTTAAAGGCACCAAATTTGGTCCACCTCGTCCTTTGAGCGACGACTCGGGCAAGCATTCCCACGTCAATGTCAATAGATCAAACTTGTGCAAGTCGTTCAATCGACCTGCCTGTCCACACCCTCCAAAGACAAAGAGTGCATCATCGATACAAACCATGCGATGAAAGGATCGCGCGCATGGCGTCGACTGTGACGATTCCTTCGCAATCACTTGCGTCCAAGCTCCATCATTGCCGTCGTAGCACCAAAGATCGTTCAACGCTTGTTCCCCCATGAGAATTCCGGCGCGGCCGCCAAAAATGTAAACCTTGTTGGTGGCTGCATGAACTGCTTGCGCGTGCGCAATGCGAGGCGGAGGACCATGTGAACAGTCAATCTTGCGCCATTGCAGTGATGTTTCATCTTGCAAGTCGACTTCCCAGGCAGCCTGGTCGGGTGCAATCGGCGTCCGCGCCTCATGCTCACCGCCGTAGACGAATAGACGGCGGGGATTCTGCAGGAGAGAGACGCCGTGCGAGCTGCGAGCGAGTGGCTTGTCACCCGTTTGAGGGTCGACGCTCGGAGTGAGTCTAGTCCATTTCATAGATACTCGAGGGGAAGTCTTAGCAGTCGTCGCCATTGGTGCAGGTAAGGATTCACAGTTTATCGAGAAACGGAGGCAGAATTTGTGGCCGATTTCTTGCAAGGAGTTAAAGGTCGTTGCGGTTCTCAGTGCGACACCTTCAACCACTCATCTTGTTCCAGCACGCAGCGCGCAGGGTGCAACTGCAAGCACGATTCGCGATGGCCTCTGTAGGCTTTGCCGGACACTTAATCGTAGAATGTAACGGCGTGTATGCGGTGCATGAAGCGTCGTTTTGTTTTAACCACAAAGGTTAGCCCGTCCTTCGCTAAGAAGTCGCAGCGTAGCAAATGAGTCGACCGATTGGGCTTTGACTAGAAAGATGTACACGTTATATATATGAAAGAATACAACATTGCATGTATATTCGCCGCGTTCAAAAGCTATAGACGGTGCGTTTCCGAGTGCCATTACCTGCCGCCTCGCCACCCTCACCTTCCTGAAGCAACTGCGCAATCATGGCGCTGGATTCAGCCTCATCCTCCTGCTCATCCGAAATTGTCTGCTGCTGCTGCTGCTCGCGAGTGGATTGCTGCTCCTTTGCTTGCGAGTCCAGCCCTTGCTTTTGCAGCAACTCTTGCAGTTGCAATTGATCAAGTTGCTCCTGCGACAAACCAGCCTTGCCCGTTCGTCGCAGAAAGTCGTCCTGCATGATTCGTGTCAGCTTGTGAATGAGAGTACTGTTGTCGCTGCTGCTGCTGGCGTCTGTAAAGTCGTCGTCTGTATTGACAATTTCGTCATGCACATCATCATACTCGTCGTCGGCAATTTGCATCGCACTGCTCCTAGGTCTCATAATGGTCGGCAGCCAGTTCCATGCGCTGCTCCGACTCTTACTCAGCCTTTCGGTTTCATTGTCATGTTCTCTTACAGTTTGCAACATGTTCATGGCTAAATGTCGCATGGCATGGTCATCGCGCGTCAAATGCCGCAGTACTTCTTGGTGTTCGTCCAGCTCCATGCGCGTCGCTTGCAGTGTGCGTTCCATTTTGCGCTTCTCCTGGGCATTCTTGAGTGACTGCGCCGAAACCAATACTAGTATAAAGGCCAGGGCCGACTGCATGGCGCCGTGCTTGACGCGCTGCTGGTGTAAGAGTGCTTTTGTAGTCGTTGCAGCTGCTGCAGATGGTGATGCAGTTGCTGATGCTGCATTGGAAAATATAGCAGGCTCCGTCTTTTTGCCTAGCGTACTCTTCAAAGCTTCATGTCGTACTTGAGCTTGCTCTGTTGATGCGTTGGAATAGTATCGACTGAAGGATGCATGGAATTGCTTGTGCTCGAAACGAAACGAGTGCAGCGATGGTGCTAGTTGCGATCGTCGCTCGATGCCGCCGAATCGAGGCAGTAAAGCAGCGCAGCCCTTTACACCTATGGATCGTTGCATGATTGAAAGAGTCAATATTTGCTATCGGGTTTGTTTTCTACATCGCGCACAGCCGACCGTTTTCCATGGCCATGGTTGAGACGGAAGGTTGTTGTGATGGAGCGTCTCGCACCGGTTATCGTTACATGATACGTACCTGTCGCACCACGAGTGATGTCACCTGCTTTTCCTTCGCCGAACGACAAACAACGGCCTCATCAATCAGCACAGCAAAAGCCTCGTCGTCGATCAATCCAGCGAGCGACATCACACCATTATATTGCCTGCATTGGTCATTTGTATACTAAAGAAAAAGTAAATATGTCGGCTGCTCAAATAGCAAACGCTGCCGAACTAGTAGCAACCAAGGGAGGCAAGCATTGGCCGCACAAGAGCCCGGCTCTCTCGGTAAGATCTTCTTGCTCCTAAGTTTGGTCGCTTTGCGTATCTTTTGCTTGAGATTGTTAGGCTTGATCATTACACGAATCTGATCCTTTCATTCCATTCCTCATTCAATTGTAACAGAAGGCAGTTGAGAATGCGTCAAAGCTCACCATAAGTCCAGAGCACGACGAACCCATGGGCTCTTGGAGCTCGGAGCAGATTCGTGATGCCACAAGCTCCTCCGTCATGCTCACTTGGGCGCCCGGCAAGGCTCGCCATTCGACTCCAATCATTACTCACGGCGAAGGAGTCTACTTGTTTGACGACAAGGGCAACAAATATTTGGATTGGACGTCGCAAGCAGTCTGCTCCAACATTGGCTACACCATGCCGCAGTCTGTCTTGGATGCCACGTTGCAGCAAATGAAGAATTGTGCCTTTGTCTATGGCGGCCTTGGCATTGTTGAAGTTCGCGCTCGATTGTCGAAACTCATGACGGAACTACTACCTGGAGATTTGCAGGGAATGGTCTTTCCATCGAGCGGGTCGGAAGCAAATGAAGCGGCAATCATGATGGCGCGTCGATACACTGGCAAGTACAAGGTTATCAACTGGTATCGTAGCTACCATGGAGGAACTACCAACAGTCAGCAAGCGACTGGAGACTTTCGTCGCTGGTATGGAGGCGATCATGTACCTGGTTTTGTCAAGGCATTTAGTCCCTTTCCACTCTTTTGGGACTATGCGGGCGATGATGAGGCGGAACGCACGCAAATGGCCCTCAACATGCTGGAGGAATTGATTTTGAATGAAGGACCTGATACGATTGCGCTGCTGCAGTTCGAGTCGGTTGTTGGAGGAGGAGGTGTTTTGGTGCCACCGCCAGGATATATGCAGGGTGTGCGAGCCATGTGCGACAAGTACAATATTCTCATGCATTGTGACGAAGTCATGGTTGGATTTGGACGAACAGGGGAGCTCTTTGGCTTTCAGAACTATGAAGGAGTCATTCCGGATATTGTCACGGCGGCCAAAGGAATCACGTCGGCTGCCTTGCCACTCTCCATGACGGCGGTCCGCAAGCACATTATGGAGGCGTTTGAAGATAAACCAATCGGTTGGGGGTCAACATATCAGGGTCATCCAGTCGCCATGGCTTGCGCCTACGAGAATGTCAAGTACTTGATCAAGAACGATATCATTGGGCATGTGCAGCGCCTCGCTCCAGTGGTGGATGAGCAGATGAAAAACTTGGCCGAGAACCATCCGTCCATTAAGCAGTATCGGTCTATTGGACTATTTGGATGCTTTGACGTTCATAATCCTGATGGATCGAACCCGCAACTGCAACATACGGCTGTCGACAAGGCATTTGTCGAGTACAAAAAGGTGCGTCAAGTAAAATGAGTGTACAACAACCTGCGCCCATGCATCTTTGTTCCACTTAAGCATACGGCTTCTTTCTTTCTATCGCAGGCGTATACCGCTAATGGCTTGATGGGGCTTCTGCGCCCGCCGCACTTGCACGTTGCGCCGCCATTGGTAATTTCGGAAGATGAGTTGATTGATGGATTTGAGCGCCAAGACAAGGCACTTGATGTGCTGGACGAAGCCTTGGGATTTTAGCTCTCCGCAACAAGAGTACTCACAAGCAACGGCTTGTAGATCGGCCGAGTATTCAACATTACGTAAATAAGTTACCTTGAACTCTTTACTATTTATTATCAATGACATAGCTAGACGCGTTTGCTCTTACTTAAAGATAAGGTTAGAAGTTTTGGTCATCGAGGATGTCCGCCGCGCTTCTCCACACGCACCGTTGACCTTCATGAAAACAAACCTTTCGTCGCCTTGACGTTTGGTCGCAGCTCAATCCGTCTTTGATCCCGAGCGTCAAATAGAAAACATGGGTATACTAATGAGCAAGCTCTTTGAGAGCCTCTTTGGCTCCAAGGAAGTGCGAATTTTGATTCTAGGATTGGACAACGCCGGCAAAACAACAATTCTTTATAGGCTGCAGAATGAAAGCGACGAAGCTGTTCAAACCATACCAACGATTGGATTTAATGTTGAGACGCTTCAATACAAGAATATAAAGGTAAGGAAAGATCAAGGCATCGTGTAACTCATGGTTGGTGGAGGCTGCACCTGCAAGCTCACATTACTCGGGCAGTCGACTGTTCTTCCGATCGGCATCATATTATTATATCACTGTCTCATCGTTTTCTTCTTCTGCATTCACCATTGGCAGTTTCAGGTATGGGACTTGGGAGGTCAGACTAGCATTCGGCCGTATTGGAGATGTTACTATCCGAACACGGACGCCATTATTTTTGTGGTCGACAGTGCCGATACAGAACGAATGCCGGTTGCCCGAGGAGAGCTGGCTGCGATGCTAGAAGAGGAGGATCTATCGAGTGCAATATTGCTCGTCTTTGCCAACAAACAGGATCAAAAAGGTGCGATGAATGCAGAGCAAATTAGTGATGCGCTTGGCTTGCCGGAAGTGCGTAACAGGCAATGGTCTATCCAAGAAACATCGGCTCTGAAAGGAAAGGGACTTTTTGAAGGGTTTGACTGGCTTGTTACATGCATCAAGGGCACCGAGGAGTGAAAGGACTGGCGCGCAAGAGGAGCAGAAAGGAGTATGTATAGTACAGCACAAACCGACTGAATGGACTTGGAAGTGGATATTTTTCAACTACCGTGCTCCAAATAATACAATTGACAAGTCACAAAAAGACTTATTGTTCTATGATCACTACGAGTCGTTACAAAGTATCGTACCGCGTTAAGCGCCTCAGCTAGAGGCCTCATGAACGAATATTAAATTAGATCATGTCAGCCTTGGCCTTCTCAATCATCTCTCCCAACTCCCCATTCTGATACATTTCAATCATAATATCTGATCCTCCAATAAACTCTCCGCAGACATATAGTTGAGGAATGGTTGGCCATTGGCTAAAATCTTTGACTCCTTGGCGAATGCCTTCGTCGGCAAGTACATCGACCGAGTGATATTCAATGCCGAACGAGTTCAAAATCTGCACCGCCGTGTTACTGAACCCGCATTGAGGAAATAGCTTGTTTCCCTTCATAAACAGTAGGACCGGATGATTTTCAACCATGGCCTTGATGCGTCCTTGTGCATCGTCGGATCCATCAAGAAAATCGGCATCCGCCATGGAAATTGCAGTCGGCAATGAGCTTGCTTGAGATGATATTTTCGCCAAACCGACTGGCGGCCTCATTGGCGCAAAGGCATGGACAATGGATCCCAGTAGGGCCACGACGGCAAGTACTAGCAAGCGTTGAGACGTCATGGTGAGTTGCGAGATTTGTGTGAACGCCACCATGGATAAAGTCGCTTCGTCGATGACGTACCTCGTGTCGCACCATGACGCACCATGACTCGCCAATAGTTGGTACTATGAGATAAGGTGTAGTCCCAAAAACTTTGATTTTCACTGAGTGTCGCACCATGATCAAAGTTATTGGCACTATGAGATAAAGTGTATTGCCAAAAACTTTGATTTTCGCACTATGAGTTATAGTGTAGTCCCAATAACTTTGATATTTTTCAAAGTTATTGGCAGTACACTTTACTCCACACTGCAAAGTCTCCAGCGAAACGTGTTGATGATCGACCATGGCGTTCCAGTCACTTCCGACAATCATGGCTCTATGTTGCCCTCTAACTTTTGTTTCTGGAGTCTTTTCATTTGCACTCTAGTCCATCAGTCTACTTCATATCTATCGCTGCCATCTGCGAAACGCATGCCAATCAAAATGAGCTCTGCTGCCACACCAGATGCCACGTCTTTCCCTGCGTCTCCAACCAATCTAGACGAAACTTCTAAAGTTTCAGCCGCAATCGCCTTTGCCAAACTGGTTGGCAAGCTCAAGACGACTCCTCGCACGGGGTGGGTTCGACGTGGCGTTCCGCGATATGAGAGCGTTGCCGATCATAGCTGGAGGGTAGCAGCTCTTTCGCTTGTCATGGCGTCATCATCCAATGGAACCGCGTCAATCGACCTTGCAAAATGCATGCAACTAGCAGTCGTTCATGACATGGCTGAGTGCATTGTTGGCGATATTCCTCCTGATGATAATGTATCAAAGGAAGATAAGCAACGAATGGAGCTGGATGCTGCCCAGACCATTGCGCAGCTTCTACATGGAGTGAACGGAAATGGTTCTGAGCAAGCTTCGAAAGGTGATGCAGGGTCCTACTTTTTGAACCTCTTTCACGAATTTGAACTGCGCGATACTCCAGAATCCAAGGTTGTCAAGGATTTGGATCTGATGGACATGATAATACAAGCCGACGAGTACGAGGAACGTTTCGGAACGGACCTTTCCGACTTTTTTGTCAATACTCAACCAAGCCGCTTTCAAAACCCATTCATGCGGCAAATGGCTGAACAAGTCCATGTGCAGCGTACTGAGCGAATAGCGCGACAAAGCAAAGCTGTAAATGGATCTGCATCATCGGACTTATCAGCCAAAGACAAGGCTTTTGTTGAGGAATTTTCGCGGGCGTCGTCATCGCTTGACACAGTCGAGATTGAGCGTGTCGTTAAGGCTTTACGGGCATGGGATGAACGATGAGACTTTATCGGATGTATCGTGCCATTTGATACGAAATGGCCCGTGGTATGTAGTAAATTAAAGCTATTTCCACTTATTACTGAAGTAAGCGTTCATTAACGCATGTATTTTGCCTGTCGTTGGTGTGGCGGCACAGGTTATAGCAAAGGCATCTTCGCCATCAGTCGCTACTTTGACTGCGTAATCCCCGCAGCTGCAACATTCTCCTTCCCTCGCTCTCCGAATCGACCAGTCTCTCCTCGATCCAACTGCTCGTACGTTTGGCCAATGGCCAAGGCAGCAGAATTTTGCTTCTCTCCGGGTAGGAGCTGCTGTAAAATCGCATATGAGGCTGCAACAGACTCTTTCGATAGTGGTTCCTTGTCGGAAGAAAGGCGCGACAAGGCTGTCGCAATATTATCAGCCTTTTGGTATCCTGCTAGACCAACCATTTCAAACGTTTTCCCAGTCGCCTCTGGTAGCGACAATGCCTCGACCAAGACTTGAGCTACATCGGCTCGATTGACTCTTCCACATGCAACGTCGCCTTGCGAAAAGATTGGTCGAGAACCAGCTGGCCAGTCGTCATTCAAACCGCACGGCCGAATGATGCAGTATGGTGTTCCGCTTTGTCGAAGTTTTTCTTCGCTCTCACGCTTGATATCCAGAATACCGGCTGGATTGAGACGGACAATGGGAATGTCTGCTGCACCAATGAACTGTTGCTTCTTTGCCTCGTCCCAAACGGTGCGTGTGACGCCGGCGCTGCTCAGCATGACAAGCTTTGGAAGAAGGGGCTTGTTGTTGCGGGAATCTCCATTAACGGCGGGAGCCTTTTCGTTGAAGAACTTGGCAATGGCTTGTATTCCAATGGAGTCAATTGACTGCTTGGGCTCGGCGTCTGCGGTCGTTTTTCCTCCAAAGAATTTACTCTTGATCTTGTCCAGCAGGCTCGTCGGCGCAGACGCAGTTGCTGGTCCACTGGTAAAGCCCGAGGCGCACCATACAGCTGCATCAACGCCATTCAAGGCCTGCTGAAGCTCTTGTTCGTTTGTAAAGTCGCACGCGACAATCTTGAGCTTGTTTAGTTCACTTTCAGAAAAAAGTCGCTTGGCCTTGTCTTCATCGCGGACGACGGCGACAACATTGGAGTTTCGTCGAAGCAGCTCCTTGACAACCAACGATCCCGTTCGACCGGTAGCTCCAGCGACTGCAACCGTCGACGGGGGTGAAGGGGACGCAAATGAACGGACCCTTTGAGCTGTCAGCAGCAGCAGGACGAGTGTGCCGACTCCGGAAAATCGTTGACTGGTCATTATTTGATACTTCCTCTCCTCCAGCCTTTAATACAAGTCTGGGCTATCCAATGGGGACTTGGTGATAGGTATGGTGCGCCTAATGTGTGCGTCTTAGCTTGATTTACTTGAGTGAGACGATTGGAAAGTTGATGATGTGTTGGAGGATGCGTCATGGCCGGATCTTCGAATCGATTCGCTTTCCATTACCGTTGCGACTGCACGATAGAGTACGTCACGCATTTGCGAGCTCTCGTTCGCGCGATCTTCGCAGAGAGCTCGACGCAAAGATCGCGCGCTCCCTCCACCTCGTTCCTTCGCAACCGTACTCGCACAACTCACTCGTCGCATCTGTTCCAGCTTTCAAGTCACCCAACAAGTCTCTCTCTACTGCCATTCAATTATTCTCCATGACTATTACAAAAGTTCTCTCTCAAACGGCCTTGAAGGCTGCTGTCAATCTGCAGTCCGCCAAAGTTCCAACGCAGCTCGTCAAGTCGAGCGCCGCCCTCTTCTCCGCCTACGGCGGCAAGCAGCAGGAGCTTCCCAGCTTGACGTACGACTATGGCGCGTTGGAACCAGCCATTTCGGCGGAAACCATGACGATTCATCATACCAAACATCATGCAACGTACGTCAACAACTTGAATGCAGCCATTGACAAACTGGATGCAGCCTTGAGTTCTGGTGATGTTTCCGGAATCATTTCATTGCAGGCAGCCTTGAAATTTAATGGAGGAGGTCACTTGAACCATACACTGTTTTGGGAAAACTTGACGCCGCACTTGACGCATCCAGAGTCTCCCAAGGGTGACTTGGCGACTGCCATTGACCAGTGCTTTGGCAGCTACGACGGTTTCAAAAAGCAAATGAGCGACAAGACAATTGCCATTCAAGGAAGGTATGTAACATGTCGGCGTAATTTTAATACGCTACGTTCAAAAACTTACTTTGTTAAATTTGTTGGAATTTTCCAGTGGTTGGGGCTGGCTTGGATACAACAAGTCGACGGGCCGATTGGAGATTGCAACCTGCGCGAACCAGGATCCTTTGCAGGCCACGACCGGACTTGTTCCACTTCTTGGCATTGACGTTTGGGAGCATGCCTATTATGTTGACTACAGAAATGTGCGGCCCGATTATGTCAAGCAAATCTGGGACGTCATTGACTGGGACGCTGTGGAGGCTCGCCTCAATGCTGCGAAGTAATTGGCATTGCCGCATTTCAAGCCGGCTTAAAAATAGTCAAAGGAGCTGCGATGCGTTTTCTATTAGTCCACGTTAAGAGTAACTCAAATTAAATGATACTGCTCTTTTACGTGTTTAAGACCGTTGTCGCTTGGCCTCGCGGAGCTTGTCGCGTTTGCCTTCCGCACGATACTCACGCTTCTTGTTTACCTTGCGAGCGGCTTGAATCGCAGCATCCTTCTTGGCGTTTTCCTTCTCCTTGTCGGCTCGCTTTTCGTCCTTCTTTTCTTTGCGAATTTTGACCTTCTCCTTTCGAATCGTATTGAGCGCTTGAATGAATGTGACCTTCTTTCGCTCCTCCGGCTCAAGGACTACGGCGCGTTTGGATAAGTAGCCCTTCTTTTTGCGCTTCGTTGCGTCCTTAGGCTTGCTGGCATATGGAAGTGCTTCCTCCAGCTTCTTGGGAACAAAAAGCTTTGTCTTCTTCTTCTCAGGTCGCTCAATCGGCTTGTATATAGAGTCCGGGTTGACCTCAATGGGCGTATCCGTCTCGATCTGCAGCTGCGCCTTGGGTTTCATTCCGCGCCAACCTTCAACACCACCAGAAGTTAAATGGTTGGTAACAGGATTGTAATACTTTTTCACGTCCACAGGCATCCATGTACGGCAAACGACGATATCAGACATGAGAATCTTATCTTCGAAGGTAGCACGGAAGGAACCTGGCTGGCCTTGGCGGATACCCTTCTTTACTTGACCACGAATGCCACTGACGGTTTTGATCTTAGCGCCCTCGAAACGACTGACTTCAAGGTCACTGTTGAACATACCGGAAATAAATGCCGAATTTTTGAAGATTTTAGTCGGTGTTCCGACAAGCTTAAGCTTCTTCGCGATTGAGAACGATGCATTTAGTTCCAATACGACGCCCGTCGCAGCAATTCGGAAGCCTGAAATGTTACCAGCCATGCGTTGAATCGCAAGAATACCAGTGTTCGGTGGCGTCTGCGGTCCATAGAATGTCGCGTAGCAATGCATATGCTCTGGCGTGTATTTGAGGTACCGATGCCGACTGTTTTGGTCCTCTGTCGAATATACTGGTATGCTCTGAAAGCGGCGCCATCCGATTGAAAACACCAGAGGGTCGTTACACTTTAATATCTTCCTGTGCCAGCGATGTTTCTTGATGCGGCAACGCACCAAACCCAGACTAGTCTCTTGGGGAGTCAGACCGCCAAGGATTAACGGCAAGTTTGGGTTAAACGACGAAATGAAAGCAGCTGGTATTCCGTCAATTTGCACGCGACAGTACAACCCTTGCCGAAATCCTTCGTGCCTCTGGCGTGCGCGTTCGCCATCTTCGCCAAACTCTTCTTGATTTCTAGCCAAGCGAGCTTCCTTGTCTTTCTTCATCTGCATAACATACGCATTCTCTTCCTCTTTATCGTCCTGCTCTTTGTCCTTTGTTTCGTCCTCGCCCTTCCCAACTCTGGCCACCATCTTTTTCTTCTCTTTCTTCTTGGCGTAGTATTCTCGTCGTTGCGTGTCAGTCATGCCTGCCACATCTTCGCTATCGCTAGCTTCATCTTTAATTTCAAGTTCCGTTCCTCCAAATTTCTCGCCCGTTTGAAGATCTTCAAAATCGCCAAAGTTTTCACCATCCTCGTCGACATCTTCATCAGCCTTGTGCCACTTGCCCGTCACAAACTTGTCGCGCAGCGATTCTATTAGTGACTCCTCTCCTTCTTCGAGCCATGGTGATACGTCCACATAGCCGGCGTCGAAGGAACCGGCTAATCTACTCGAATCCTCTTCACCCAAATATGAAGTTTGCAATTCTTTAGCCTCTCCATTGTTGTTTAAACGACCGACTGCGCTAGACTTGCTCTTGGGCCGGAAAAATTCATCATCTGAAGCATCATCATCACCAGTCTGCGTATCAACAAGTGCGTCGTCTTCACTAACAACAGTGGTTGCAGCACTTCCGTATATTAATTCCTGCAGGTTGGCTGAAGCTGACTGCCGGTCGAGGAATGACTGTGCGGCTCGGCGCGATATGTCACTCTTCCAGTCGCCAGGTTTGGAGGACCGAGACACCTTATTGCTCCCGCCGGCTGAGGAAGCGTCATCACTATCACTACCTTCGTCGTCGTCATCGTTGATCTCCTCTTCTTGGTCATCATCACTGTCGTGGTCGACATCTGACATTGCGTCATCCGATTCGTCGCCGCTCTCATCGTCGGATCCGGAATCACTTTCAAATTCGGATGAAATCCCGCCTGTCTGATCACTTTCCAGGATAGTCCTTCGGCGCAAGGGTATGGACGCCTCATTCACGCGATTGTCGTCCTCCTCTTCGTCGCTTGAGGCGTCGGAACTAGCTGGTATCGCTGCACTGCCGCGGAATAGGCGAAGGCTCGATTTCTTCATCTTCTCATCGATCCCAGTTCGAATGTCCTGCATACCTTTCAATATTCCCGCTGGAGTATCGGAATCATATTCCGGCTCCATGTCCTCGTCATCTTCTGCTTCTTCGTCATCGCCATCATTGCCAATCCGAGCTGGCAAAGCGAGATTTTCCTTCTTGGTGTAGTTGATCTTTGGAATGTCAATGTAGATTGCATCATTGTCAAACGCAACTGCGCCCACGTTGGAAAGCGGGGCAAATAACAGATTGCGCTTACTCAAGGATGTGCGTTCCTTGTCCTTCTCCACGAGTGGGCAAGGATCTGGTAGAGTCGTAACACTGTTCATGCTATAATCACCGACACCAATCAAATGTACCTTCATATTTGGTTTCAAATGCGTCCCGCGCACGTAGCCGTAAAAAACGACGCTACGAGAGCATTCAGCGTCACGCTCAATCTCGTTCGGGTCCGTAATGTCTTCATGTCGATCTACAAGAACGTATGGATGGGTATTATGCCAGACAAGAGGGCGGTACTGTTATATGCGTGAGAAAATGGCTAGTGTGAGAGCATATAGGTACAATGACCACCAACTTCCGAAAAGTTTGTCTTCTCTTCCTCATTGTCAGCTGCTGACGGCATTTTGCTCGACGGCGTCTTTCATTTCGTTCAAGATGATTCAGATAGAAGTCACCAAGAAAGTTGATATTCATCACACAATGAGGGCGACGTGGCATGGCGCGAATGGCAAAGAAACATACCTAAAGTTATAAAGAAAAGTTGTGTGAGGACCGAGTATCGTAGCTCTCAGCAAACAAGATTTCCGTAAACATAGTTTCAGAAGCCCATAGAGGGAAAATACTTGAGCTCCGCACGATTTTTTCAGAAGAAGTCACCAAGTTGTTGCTCATCATCAACCACACAACCAAATCGCGAATCCGTATCGCTTAGCAATATAACATACCTTGACTCGACCCATGAATAGAGAAAGCTGCTTAACTTCATTCTTCAGATATTTGCCGCCAATGACTCCGCTAAAGTGAAACATTTTAGCACCCTCGTAAATCTCAGTCCAAAATCGATGCTTCAGCAGCTTCTTCGCCTGCCGCACACTCTTGGCCGTCTTGAATGAATCCAAATGTGTAAAGATTCCCATGACTTTGGGGAACCCGTGCGTCTGCAGTACATTCAAGAACTCGAACGTATCCATCTCGAACCCATACTTGGCATCGACGCAAAGCAAGACCAAGTCGGCCACCTTGGCGCAATCCAGCATGGCTGCAGTATCGCCACTCGGACACTCCAAGAAGGTGACGCGTTTGCTTTTTCCAGTCACGACGGTAATGGGACCAGTAATTGTTTTAAGGTTGTTGTTCGTGTACAGTTTGACGAGCGATCGAATCAGTGTACTCTTGCCGACGCCCGGTGGTCCCATGACGACGACAACCGACGGAGGCGCTTCCTCTACGGACGCAACTCGTCTATCAGTTAATGGAACATACTCCTTCTTTTGCGACCTATCCAAGTTGCGTTGAATCACTCGCTTGGTGCGGCCAATGTTGGCAACGCCGAATGCCTTGTGGTTGTGCTTTTCGACGCGGGAGCCTTCCTTCTTGGCTTTGACGTCCTTCTTCTTCTCCTTGCCACCGCGACCATCTTTCTTGGTCTTGTGGGTATGGTGGTCCTGCTTGACTTCCTCCATGAGTGATGGATGCAAGCTTGACCGATGATAGCTTGGTGGACGAGGCTGCGAAGGAACAATTGCAGGAAATGGACGAGCCATGGTTGGTCGTCAATGATTTTTCAAATGTGTCCCTATGGTACTAAAAATGTCTCTTTCCATGTCGCACCACGAATCAGTTACCGCGTTACTAATTCCGTCACCAACGAATTGCTCGTCGTTTTCGCATCAACTCATCTTCTTTCTTGATAACCAATAATACACAAGAAACAATCCATTACCATGGTAAGACAATTGTTGAAATTAGCAGCTTAGTGGCGAGCAAAGGAGCCATGAAAGGATATCGATCGACTGAGGTGCTTCTTGCCCTATCAAAACATAAATTCTCACATCATTTTCTTCCTCTCGTCAGGTGTTCGTCAAAGTTCAAAAGAGCAAGGCTTACTTTAGCCGCTTTCAAGTCAAGTTCCGTCGTCGTCGCGAGGGAAGAACCGACTACCGTCAACGTAAGCGCCTCGTCGTCAATGACAAGAACAAGTTCGGATCCACCAAGTACCGTCTCGTTGTTCGAGTAAGTTTTAGCGTTTTAGCTCCTCATCGGTTGTACATCAATATCAATTTGCCTTATTGAAGCTCATTCCATTCTGTTTGCTACTGATTCACAGTTCACAAACAAGTTTGTCATTTGCCAAATTGTTTACGCGCTTGTCGATGGCGACCGCGTCCTCTGCCAGGCTCACTCGTCCGAGTTGCCCCGCTATGGACTCAACTCTGGTCTCAAAAACTACGCTGCTGCCTACTGCACGGGCCTTTTATGCGCGCGTCGTCTATTGAAGCAGCTTGGACTTGACGAGACTTATGAAGGAAACACTGAAGTTGATGGACAGATCATCACGACCGAATACGAAAAGAAGAAGTACTACGTTGATGAAGTTGACGAGGACAAGCGCCCATTTCGCTGCCTCTTGGACGTTGGCTGCAAGCCCACCACCACTGGATGTCGCATCTTTGGCGCACTCAAGGGAGCCGCCGATGGTGGCCTTGACATTCCACACAACGAAAAGCGCTTTCCCGGTTACGACCGCGAGTCCAAGGAGTACGACGCTGATACTCACCGCGAACGCATCTTTGGCGGTCACGTTGGTGAATACATGGAGTACTTGGAGGAGGAAGATAACGCCAAATACCAGGAGCACTTTGCTGGATACATTGCTAGTGATGTTGCCGCTGATGGACTCGAGGACCTATACGAGAGTGTGCACACCAAGATTCGCGAGGATCCATCGCCGTCGGAGAAGAAGGAATACACGCCCGACAAAAAGTACAAGCGCAAGTCCAAGCTGACATGGGATGAGCGCAAGGCTCGTGTGCAGGCCAAGAAGGATGCAAAGAAGGCCGAGCTTGAGGCCGATGAGTAAATTTAACTTTACATTGTTAGTCGTCGCCCTTTGCCTACATCAAGCTTGTGCTGTATTATATACTCGTACTTATATGGTGCTACTTAAAAAGGACTGTTTGTAGAAGTTGAGATAGTAGAGTGATGTTTACCCATCTCTTAGCATATGTACAGTTAGAGAAGCGACGCAAGAATTACAAACCGCTGCACATTCAGCAAGCATGCTATGCTGCCCAATTAACTACGGGCAGTACGTCGTAATTGTATCATCGATTGCCTTCCTCGTCAGAACCGAATCTTCCTCCCCGTCGACAGAGCCAGCACTCGACACAGAGACGCAAGAAGTCATGTTCCGCAAAGCTTCCAGATCAGTGGTAACCTCACTAGTATTGGGCAGGTCGCTTTCGGTCGGCGCGAGCACTTCTTGACTTGGTTCGTCGGGAAAGAAAGACCCCGAGGATGATGAAACCGACGCAGCTATCATTTTTGGCAATTTTTGCTTCGCTTTTACCTTTCCCTTTTGCTTCCTTCCCTCGTCGCGTCTTGATTGGACCACCTTCCAGACTTCCTCCTCGTCCACCATTGCCACCCGGCAGCATGGACACTCGGCATTATTTTGTCGCTGTAGCCAATCCAGAATACAGCACTTGTGGAACCTATGAGAGCAAGTCGTGGCTTCGAGCGAGTCAGCTTCTTCCTCATATTCACCAAGGCAAATGGAACAAACTGGCCCTTCCATTGATCCATCTCCGTCGCACTGCATTTCTTCGTCGGTAGCACTAATGGCAAAGTTGACCAAGCTATTGGCAGTAGCATTATCATCATGATCTGGTGATACACTCACATTCGCCTTCGCCTTGCTAGCAGTGGCAGTGGCAGCTTCCGTTAGCAGCACTTCCATTGCATCTCGTCGCTCCTTTCGCGTCATGAGATGCGGTGGATTGCCGGCAGGATAATGCGGATGGGGATGAATATGCCGTATATATCTTCTCAGAATCCAGCCAAAGGAAATGTAGCATCGAGAATTTCCACACAAGTGTATTCTTCCAAAGTCCGCCTCGTAGACGCGATCAAGCTCGCCCCGATTGCGTAGGCGAAGAAATAAAATGACCAGCAAGGCATACATGAGCGCAAAGAGCAGCCACGTGGCAGCCACTGCGAAAAAGACTGCCGCTAATACATCCATGGAGCTTTTGCCGCCGCCGCCATGGTAGCCTCCGTCGTCGTCACTGCCGTACACATTATGGCCAACGACAAGCACCACCATATCGTCGCCAGCAATAAATGTGGGCGATGGCGACGGAATCGGCATGTCAAACGTCCAAATGACCCAATGACCGACAGCTAGACGCTCGAAGTGCTGCTAGTTTCCAAATAGCTCAATTATTCCTTCTTTATTCAGTGCAGCAGTGCGCCTTGACAAATGTTCTGTGAAAGCGTGGGAAGCTCGTTGACTGTCACACTTCACACTCGCCTGCCTTGCGCGTCCGGCAACTTCCTTGCCAGTCAACCTTATTACCAGTAATGTCTAGTTACTGATATAAAAACAATGGCGAGCAAAGGTTCATTGATATACATTGGAAGCCAGGACGTTCGTCGATGCTCGACCGAAAACCTGACCAACTTGCGGCAGTTTTGAAGATGAACGGAATGTTAGGTGCGTGTCACGCTTTGCAAGCGTCACTAAAAAGACAATTTACTGGTCAATGAGGGATTGAAAAGACCCTCATGATTTTCTCCGTCTTCATCCAATCTTCGTTCACCGTCAACGAACCCTTCCTTGCAACAAGCATGGCATCGCCTACTAGCGATGAACCGCACACCGGAGACTCGCGTGGTGCATTTGCCCGCGTCGCCCAGGAAATATTGGACACGGCAGAACGAGTGACAACCACGGTTGAGAATGGCATCCAAGGATTGTTCAGTGCAACCACGAACATGGCGTCTAATAACGAGGGTAATGTAGGTGGTCAGCAGGGCCATCTGATGGACGAGGATGCATCCAATGAATTTTCGCAACAAGACTATGACGCAATGGTGCGCGAGCAGTTGGAGGGGTCGCCCCTTCAAGGCATGGCGGAGCAAGTGCTTGGTGGGATTTTGCAAGGGCAGGTATGTTTCGTTTGTATATGAGTCGCACTTTTTGTTTGGAGATTGCTATACTACCAAATATTTACAGCTGTCTGATGCAATGTCTTATCTCTCTTCTTTAGAATGGCCCAACGACTTTTAAGGAACAAGTCGATGCCTTTCGTTACGCCATCAACTGGACAGAGCCTTTGCTAACAAGTATAATAGGCTTTCAGGTTGTCATGTTTCTCCTGACATTATGGGTGTCTCGTCGCGGTAGAAGCATGGAAGTTCGACTAATTCTCATGGTCCTCGTTGGCGCTCTGGTCAAGGGTGCGCAGCGCTTAAACTCGTATGGAGCGCAGCATTGGGAAAAGGTGGCGACACAAAACTACTTTGACCAGGGAGGCATATTCATGACCATTTTGGTATGCGCGCCACTGTTGGTAGACTGCTTCATCATGCTTGCCTGCTTCTTGAGAGAAGCGGCATCGCTATTGGTGCAAGTCAAGACGGCTGAAATCAAGAAGAAGAGAAAGCAAGACAAAGCAGGTGCAGCCAATAACAAGAAGAAGAATAGCTAAGATGCTAGATGGAAAAATAAAACGTTCGTGATTTCTATTGTTACTTTGCAAGCTCACCTTTTGCCTGTGAGTACCGAACAGTGCTCAATCCCCAGCCGCATCATGCCTCGTCATTACCCTCGTTGCCTTTCCCTCCTTCCATTCCACATTTTCCTTCCACACTGACACTTCATCTCCTTCATAGACTTCCAGCTTCCATATTGGTACGCGGGCCTTGAGCTCATTGATCAAGTACTCGACGGCATGCAACGCTTGCGATCGATGTGGACTCGATACCGCAAGAATGACACTGGGACGTCCAACCGGGCATTCGCCAAGAACGTGAACGGCTGCAATCTTGCAAACGCCACTATACGTTCGTCGCGTCTCGTGACAGAGTCGTTGCAGTTCCTTGACGGCCATGGGGACGTATGCTTCGTAGCAAAGTTTCGTCACAGTCTTGCCGTCGAAATTGTTTCGGGTCGTTCCGACAAAGGTGGCGACTGCGCCACATGATTCGTCGCATACAAAATTGTAGCATTCTTCAAGAATTGGTAGTTGTTCGGAGACTTGAATGAAGAAATTTGGGTGCTCATTGTTGTGTGACGCGAAGTTTGTTGAGGATGCTGCCATTGTTCTGTCCATCGACTGGGAAGTTGATACTCTAAATGTCAATTGATTGATTGTGACTTTATATATATTTATTGCTTTCGGCAACTACTAAGCATGTGTCGTTTCAAGTACTTATGAAGAAGCTTGTTGGAAACGGATGCGCCATGTGCGCCATGGTAGAGACGACGAGTCTCGATGACAAAACCGCTACGATCATCAGTCTTGCTGCGACATCATCGTAGACGGAGATCCGCCGCGATGCTCATCGACGTCCACCACAATGGCAGTGAGGATCTTGTCTTCACCGTCGATTTACCTTCTTCCATCACCTCGGTCTGTCTAACGACCCCTCCTCTCATTCATTAATATCCAAGATCCGCAGTAGAAGCGCGGCAAAATGGTTCAAGACGCTGACATGACGGATGCGACTGCTGTTACCGCTCAAAAGGATGATAGTATACCTTCAGCCGATATCAAGTCCGAGACTCCTTCACTTCCTCCGCTGCAAGCGTCGGCGCTTCGCTTGGAGCGTTTGCTTGGTGGCCCAAAGGGAGCAAGTGCAAGCAGTAACGCGGAAAGCAACTACACCAATCCAGTCAAGGTCATTCGCCGTTGGTTGTCAACGAGTTCGGGCGCTGCGGCGGATGCGACGGCGCAAGATATTCAGGCCGCCGCCATGGTGCTCTTGGATCCAAACGGTGTTTGTGCAAACGGAAGAGCTTGCTTGCTTGGAAATAATAATGTGTCTACAATGGTGGATACGAACATGGAGGTGGAAGCAGCTACTGGTAGCAGCAGCGCTCCTGCCTACTTGCATGTCGCTGCGCGCGAGGTGGAAAGCTGGCTGATTAGTCTTGCGGTTCGACTCTTGTGGAAGGAAAAGAACTACACGCAAGCCTTTGAAATGTGCCAGCGCGGTATAGCCATTATCATGGCTCACCTTGAAGACGCTTCCAACAAAATTACGTCAGTGTCGGCCCCGCTTGCGTCGAGCCTCTTTCCATTCTTGGCGCGCTTGTATCGCTTGAGGGCCTTGACGACGGAAGCCATCAAGGACCCAGCGCTAAACGCGAATCTGCGAGTTGAAATGGCTCGCGCGCATAACATGGCGTCGCTGCGTCGGGACGTTGATACGCAGGCGACCTTGCTGAACTGCATGCTTCGTGACTTGATGGAGGACTCGCAAGGTTTGTTTGCAACAATTTTGAAAATTTTTGCGTAGATCACATACTAACTCACTTGACTCCCTCTGCCAATTTCAGTTGAACAGGCGCAAAAGCTACTTAGCAATGCAACTTTTCCAGAAGTCGCGTCCAACAACCAGCTCTGTCGCTACCTTTACTATAGTGGACGTATTCAGGCGCTGCGGTTGGAGTACACGCTTTCCTTTTCCAACTTGTCGCAGTGCCTGCGCAAAGCTCCGTCTAATACGGGAATGGGTTTTCGCATTGCCGCCCAACGACTCTTGATTGTTGTGCAGCTTCTCATGGGAGAAATTCCGGAGCGACATGTTTTCTTCACCAAGGGCATGAAAGCGGAGCTGTTCCCCTACTTGAGCATTACGCAGGCTGTACGTCAGGGAGACTTGGCAGTCTTTCACAAGGTTGTGACGGAGCAAGCAGATCGCCTTCGCATGGATGGCACGTACACACTCATTAGTCGCTTGGCGCATCAAGTCGTCAAGGCTGGTTTGCGGAACCTTCATGTTAGTTACAGTCGTCTCTCATTGCAGGAGGTGGCGGACCGACTTGGGCTTCCAAGCAAGAGTTCCGCCGAGTATGTTGTTGCCAAGGCGGTTCGCGACGGTGTATTGGATGCAACGATTCATCACGAGGAAGGGTACATGCAGAGCCATGACTTGGTGGACGTTTACGCCACCAAGGAGCCGACGGAAGCCTTTCATCGTCGCATTGCGTACTGTTTGACGACTCACAATGACGCGGTGCGTGGAATGCGTTATCCGCCGGATGCCTATAAGAAGCAGTTGGAGGCGAGCCGAAATCGTCGCAAACGCGATGACAAGTCCGACGAGGAAAAGGCGCAGGAGATTGAGGAAGAGTTGGATGAAGATTATTAAGCATTTGTATAGCAGATGGGCGTTACAATTGTAGACACCTACATTACGATGTTACTCTCACTGCATATATTATAGGGTAACATTGCTGATACATCAAAGGCTTTCATAAAGGATAAAGGATTGATACTACCGTAGTTAGAGCCTTGATTATAATATGTAATGAGTGCGTTCATTTGTACTCGTGCAATGTCTCGTGGTACACCAAAATTGAGACTGGGGCAAGATATAGAGAACAAGAGGCGCACATCCTTGTGACAAACAACAGATACTAAACGACAGGTGGCGACGGCTGGGCTTGCATGGGAGGACTCGCATCACTGTGAACTCTCTTGTGCTGAACCTTGAGTCGTTTGGATCCAATCTGGAAGCCATTCATCTGCTCAATGGCCATATCCGCCGCAGCGGCAGTGTCATACGAAACAAAACCTGTGCATGGTGGGCAAATAAAACGATCAGGATGTGAACCGTCAACGACACTCAAATAATACCACTACACACATTACTTACCAAAACCCTTGCTTTCTCCTGTATACTTATCAACGTAGACCTTTGCGCTAACAACATTCCCAAACGGATTAAAGGCTGTTGCCAGATCCGCATCCGTCAAGTCGTGTGGGAGATGGTATACGAACAAATTTGCTCCAGGTGGGCCTTCCCTTGGTCGAGCGCCTTGCGGCCGCATATCCACACGCTGCTGCTGATGATGGCTGGGATATCCATACGGCGCCATTTGGCCGTACTGGTGATGGGGCGGGTACATGTATGCCTGCGCAGTGGGAGGATAGCTGCCGGCAGCAGCGTAGTGCTGTGGCGCCATTTGGTATACGTTCTGCGGCGCTGGACCGGGATGGTGAAGACCCATGGGAGCCACCATTTGCGCGTGGTAGGGCGAGTATGCGCCATGAGGCATGGCCATCATTGGGTGTCCGCGACCCCCCGTTCCCATTTGCCTTTGTTGGCGCTGCTGCTTGCTGTCCGCAAAGCGGACAATTAGTGGGCGTGCAGATCCTTCCATGGTGTACTGGCTGTTGAGGCTATCAATTGCCGAAAATGCAGAGTCTCTGGATACAAAGCGAAGGAAAGCAGCGCCCTTGCTCGTTCCATCGGCGTTGCGAATCAAGTGAATTTCCTTAATTTCGCCAAAAGGTTCAAAAAGGCTCTTCACCTCGTCTTCTCCAGCCTTGCGTGACAGCATTCCAATAAACAATTTGCTCTCCTGAATGACTGCGTAAAGAAAAACAAACAGTTAAGTTAAAGTTTAATGTCGACAAAAAATAATTGCACGACTCAATCAAGGTGTCAAGTAGTGCAAGCATGACACCTTCACTCACAGTACGCACCTGGAGTAGTAAACGTACCCGACGGCTCCGCTGGCTTGACCTGCGCCGGCCTTCGACCACCAGGAAAAGTATAAGCGTCATGCAGCGATTCTTGAGCCGTCTGGGCGTCAGCCATGTTCCAGTAGGTTACAAAGGCGCAGCCTCGATGCAAGCCGGAATGCTTGTCGCGAATGATCGCAACGTCCTTAAGGGGACCAAACGCATTAAAGACTGGGAAGATTTCTTCTTCTTCCAAATTCTTGGGGACCTGTGGTATAATAGAGAAGTAAATAGTATTAAAGACACAGTTTGATATGAAACGACAAGCGTCATTGGTGGAACCAATGCTGCCTGCCTGGTTTTGGGAACTTGCGAATCTTATCAGAATTCATGGCTAGCTCGTCCTTACCTGTCCAACAAACAGCTTGACCGGTTCTCCTTCCTCCTCATCTCCATCCTGGTCTTCGTCGGAATTGTTCGTATTGCTCTGAGAAGATGATGGCTCGGTACTGCTGGCCTCTTCATGCTGCTGGTGCGCAAAGCCAAGCGCTTGGAACTGACTCTGCAAGCTATTGATCCCAGCGTGTCCCACCAACCCACCATGCCCATTTGGATTCACATAGACTTGCTGAGGAGGCATACCGACTCCGATGACATGTTCATGTCCAGGAATCTGCGAGTCGTACAGGGTGGAGTCGTTGTTGGCCGCCTTGGCGCCGTCAACTCCTCCAGTTTCCTCCATGTGGTGCATTCGATGAGTCATTAAATTCATCTCGCCGCTGACTCCGTGCGGGGAGGTTGCCTCGCGAATGGGCTGCTGCATGTTAATGCCTACAATCATAAACTCGTTACTTTAAAGGAACGCAATGTACTTGACCAAGGTGACAGGGAAGTGATTGGTTGTTCAGTGCAGCTGCAGCGACCCGAACAGTCAACATGTGCCAAACAAATGACGGGCAGCTTCACGTAGAAACTCTACCAGCCGCTGCGCCGCCGAATCTTGCCAGTCAACGGAGATGGAGTCGTTCGAGGGTCGCGCTTGCCGAGCCGGCCACGCCTGGTAACGCCAAAGAATCCGACAGAGAACAGCAGCTGTTTCGGAGCGAAAAATCTCGTTTTAGAATCGCACCGTTACTGGAGAGTTTGCTTCTGCGCCTCGACCATGGGCTGCACCCTGGCCTCTCGCCTCTGCACATCCTCCACCCCTTACCGGTACAGCTGGGCAACATTATGACAGACGCTTTGCAAGAGTACCAGTCGCAACTTGCCGACGTCATCAGTCTTCTGCAGGAGACTCCAAATGACGAGAGCTTGCAAAGTCTAAAGGCAGATCTCGAGGAGCTCATCAGCATTACTCAGCGAGACAGCCAAGCGGTTGGAACTGCATCAAATGGAGACGCTCACCTTTCAATGCAGCAGCAAGGACCCACATCTGTCGCCGCTGCCATTGATGCGGCAACAAACCAAGCCCTAGCGAGCGCTCGCGGAGAAACGGAAGATTATGAGGAGCAACACGACAATTACAAACGAAGTATTGAAGATATTACCGTTGTAGAAGCAGATGCGCAAGCTCCTGCAAAGAAATCGAAAAAGGCATCTGCAGTTGAAACAGAATTTGTCGTTCCATCCGGTTTGGTTGTACTTGACACGGATACGGACGCTGAGAAGAGTCGAAAGTATCGAGCCATCAAGTCGCTAAAAACGAAGTGGAGGGCCAAGAAAAAGGAGCTCGAGTCGGATAAAAAGCAAAAGTCGTGGCAGTCTTTTCAAAAGAAAAAGAAATCGACCGCCAAGGAGAAGAGCATGTTTGCCACGTCTTCGGAAGCGGACACAAAAGTGGGTGTTGTTTCTGCTGGTAGTCGACAATTGACGCAAGGCAATGAACGAAAAAGACACACTTACTAAACGCACATGCCTGTAAATGGTAGCAAAGCGACATTTAAACGTTATACTATCATACTATCGTAGTTTAATGAATTTGTGCACGTCTCGTTATTTTAGTCTCCCATGGCGCACAGCTACCGCATATAGAACAGTAATTGATCCAAGAGTGGCAATCGCTGCGAGAATCTGCTGACGAGCACTTCTTCTCCCACCTCCTTCGGCTCGCTGAGACGGAAACTGACTTGGAGGTACAAAGAGTACACCGTCTCCTCCTAGCTTTGACGAAAAGCACGTGAATTTCCATGGCTTTACAGCTGCTCCTTCCAATAGCAAGCGCACACTCTTTTGCTCAGCCGCACTGGCATTCGTGTCAAACAGGACAATGGCGCACCCGCCGCCACCAGCTCCCGTCAGCTTTGCTGCAGCTCGTCCAGGCGCGACGCGCGATACAATTTCGCAAATGCGATCCAAGCTGGCGTGTGAAACGTTGATTGCCTGCAACAAGCGGTGATTCGTCTCCATCAATGTCAATAGTGAGTGAGAATCGTCATGCGTATTTTGTAAGAAGTCTATCTGGTGGCGCCGGAGTGAACTTTAGTTGCTGCTCGTCCCCTGGCGGCAGTCGCTACTCGATCTTGAGATCACCAAAGTCCCGCACTTACGCTCGACGACAAGCGCTTGTTTGAAAGTAACTCAAACTGGCTTCTGTAAATTGTGATTGCTTCAGTCGCTACAAGTGTGCTGATTTAGGACTCTCCAGCGTCTACTCCCTGGCGTCTCATGCTTGATTGACACCTCCAAGGTGGAACCTTGCACTTCAGGCGTAGCAGGTTTCTTTTACTCTTCCTCAAGTGATCGGTGTAACAGGGTCTTACTTGCTCATTGTGTTGTTCCTGGAGAACCCCGATGATCTTCTTACGGATTGCTTCCAGTCGGATACGGTCCAGTGGCTTCGTCATAATGTCTGCCCACTGCTCCTTGGTATCGACTCGCTTGCACTCAATCTGCTCGTCGTCGAATGAGATGGACCAACAAGGATTTCTTCAATGGCTTCCGCACAAGCTGGCGTCGGAGGAATCTTTAGCTTGTCTTTCAAATCACTCATAACTCTCTCCATTGGTATTTCAAAATCAATGGGATGTGAAAGGTCTGGCATTTGGATCCGAATCATTTGGTCGTCAAACGTTGGTTTCACTCGGACAGCGATTCGAAGGTCTGAAAGGGCGGCCGCCAATGCTGGTTCACCGTAGACGACTGCATGCTCTCCAAACAAAATTACTTTTCCAGGAGCTGATGCACAGACGGCGTTGTCATTGTTGCATATAGTATCAGTGAGCAAGCTTGTCATAATGTCAGTGAATATAGAGGAGCAAAATGGTTGTGAATCGCCATGGTGAAATCGTTGGCAAATTCCTTGCCTTTGCTTCTGAAAGTCGTTCCGGGACTAACTGTAAAACGGAAACGGACGAAGGGTCGACCGCGCGTGACGTGTTCGGCGCGGACCATCAACCGACTGCCCCAAATGGTTGACGAACGACTGATCCATCAACATGGCCAGGATCTGCTTTGTCCCTGATCAAGATTGCCATCAAAAAGACAGTTTGGGAGCGTACTTATAGGACAGTCAACTTTCATGGCTCTTCATCTCATTCTAGTGGTCGCACTCGCAGGCAGTTTAACGCTGGTCTCTTGCTTCCAATTTCAACTTCAATCGTCGACCATCGGCAACCAACTGATTCACTTGCAGTCGCATTCGCAAGAAGCATCAAGAACTACAACCAGCTTGCATGCCAAGCAGCGCAAAACGAAAAAGAGAGTCACAAACTCGAGACCAAATTCATTTTACGACAAGACATCCGACTTGGCCACAGACGACAAGCCACCTGCTACAGCCGCCGAGAATGAGATTGAGGCACAGCGCGAAGCAAGAAAAGATGAAGCAGTCAAACGATTCGAGCAACGACCAGAAGTATCATCACTAGTCATTGACGAAGAGACGGGTGTCGAAATTTTGGTGCAGGGCAAGACAGTCATGGACGTTGTCACCCGCAAGCCAGTCAAGCTTTCGAAACTTGGACCAGTCTATCGGTTGGCGCAAATGTTTCCCGGTGTTCCACCCGATGTGAGAGAAAAACATCGACTAGATTGGAACAATGTGCAGGTCGAACAAGTCGTTGAAGCGCTTCGGAACGCATGTTCAGTGAAACTTGAAAATGGCAATCGTGGCATTCCTCCGCATCCGTCCGTCGCTAACAAAGCGATTGACTTTGTGCTGGCAAACAGGGATCGCATGGGACGACAAATGAAGAGTACGCTCGGTCGATTGACGCTACGTTCCATGTCGGACTTTAACAAGGAGCAAGCCTCGGCCAATCAGCAGTTGTGGAGAAACTACTTGACTATTGAAAATCACATTTCGGCGCCATTTAGACAAATGGTACTTGACGCGGAAGGCAGAGTTGGACCAAACTTTGGAAACCTTGACTTGATGAGCTACTGCAACGGAGATTTGTACGAGCGCTGTGCCAACTATGTAGTGCTAAAGGGCATGGTGGCGCACTGGGAAAAGAAGGTGGTCGACGCCGACTATGTTGAAAAGAATCCCCGGACAAAAGACAACTACGTATCCATGCTGAGCCGGGGCGATCCGAGAAGGTACTTGCCCGACCCTCCCATTCTATTCAGCCTGCGAGAATGTACGCAAGTCTGTCTCATGTCGCAAACACTGACCAAGCAATTTGTTGAGACTTCCGAGCTGTTTGATGACTTTCCACCAGAACTAAAGTTTTTAGAGGCAGCCTTGTCAATTCGCGGAGGAACTGGCTTGCGCCAATTCGTCGTGGAGGAGTTTTGCCCCGCCAATGACATTACGCCTGCAGCGTTGCGTGAGGGCATGCGAAGACTTTTGGCGCAGCTGGACAGTCTGCAGATTGATCCATATGCTGACATTTGCAATCTTCTTGAGAGTCTCATTATCGCCATGTCTCGAGGAACGGAGGATGAACAATCGCCATTTCGTTCAGTCATTGCGAATACGGATACAAATGGACCTGGCTACTTTCAAACGTACACTTTCAACCACAATCGCCTTTCGTTTGTTCGCTTTCTTGATCAACAATATGATGGGGAAGCTGGTGAAGGAGGTGACAACTCCTTTGGTGAGAATCCCTTTAGCAATTTCATGAACATGGGACAAAACGATAAGAAAAAGTCAGCAGGAGGTAACTTTTTTGATTTTGGAGACAAGCCGCTGGCACGCTTATTCAGTATGGAGGATGATTCTCTAGAATTCATGAGATCCGAGCCAACAGATGACGATGAAGATTACAAGGTCCCTCCGCTCCGAGCGCTTGGTCGACCGCATGAACTAGGATGGTTGGAACTCTTGGATGAAGAAACGCAGGATTCAAACAACAAGCTTAATACTATACCGGCAGGTACAATTGTTGCGGATGAAGAATAGTTCTTTGGCCATTCGTTCTTATCATGGATTTATGGTAGGTTTTATAAAAGTAACTACCGTAAAGAGTACATGAAGGTTTGAGTCCAAGATTTTACCTCCCTAGTTGATATATATACATATGTGTCCCCAAGCATAGCCAGAACAGAATTCATGGATCTTGACATACACATGGCAGGCATGGGCATTTGAAAGGCATGGCAGCTGCTGGCTGAGACTGGTGACAAGTTATCACCAATCACATTCCAGTCCACAGAGACACTAGCCAGTCAATTTAACTTGTAGTGCACCTGTAAAAAGCACCATTCAGATGATGATGAAGACTACAAGGTTCCTCTGCTCCGAACGCTTGGTCTACTGCATGAACTACCGGTAGGATGGCTGGTACTCTTGTACGAAGAAAGCAGGATCCAAACAGCAAGCTGAATACTATACTGGCCAGAACAATTATTATGAATAAAGAATAGTCTTTGACAACTCGGTCTTATAAAGGTTTTTCTGTAGGTTTGTAAAAGTAACTTTCGTGAAACTACAATGAAGCCATTGTCAGATTTGTCTTTTCATTGCCGGAACGACTGACACAACAATGAAACGCACGGTGGCGCGAGCGAGACACGCTGCGCGGATTGCACAAAACCAGACAAGCTGACACCCTTCGAAAGCGTTGTTGCATCTATCACCATTGTCGCGCTCGTGTACGAATTAACGTAATTACAACCATGGAGCAAGCTCCTATCCAAATTGGACAGTTCATCCTCGGAAAGAATTTGGGAATTGGCGCATTCGGAAAGGCACGTTTGTCGGGGTTTTCCTGCGTGTTCGTTCCAGCGTGCGCTTCGTCAAGAACATTGAGCTAATGCTTTTCGTTCCGTTCTCCATCTAATAGGTCAAGCTAGCCACTCATGCCGTCACTGGACATAAAGTCGCTGTAAAGATCCTGAACAAGGCCAAGATTAAGCAGCTCGGAATGGATGAGAAGGTTCAGCGTGAAATCAACATTTTGCATCTCTGCACGCATCCGCACATTATTCGACTCTATGAAGTCATTGATACACCGACGGACATTTTTCTCGTCAATGAGTATGTGTCGGGAGGAGAACTATTTGACTATATCGTCTCCAAGGGTCGCTTGTCGGCTGATGAAGCGCGAAACTTTTTCCATCAGATTATTTCCGGCGTGGAATATTGCCACTTTCATCACGTTGTTCATCGGTAAGTTGACATTATACTAGGAAGAAGGGTTTTGTTTAGCCGAAATTTCATTATGATTATTGAACATGTCTCTATTTGTCATTGTGCAGCGACTTGAAGCCAGAAAATCTTCTCTTGGACGACAAGCTCAACATCAAGATTGCGGATTTCGGACTCTCCAATCTCATGCGTGATGGAGATTTCCTTCGAACGTCTTGCGGATCTCCAAACTACGCTGCACCAGAAGTTATTAGTGGGCATTTGTACGCTGGTCCCGAGGTGGACGTTTGGTCCTGCGGAGTCATTTTGTACGCACTCTTGTGCGGCTCGCTTCCGTTCGACGACGAGTCCATTCCCAACTTGTTCAAGAAGATCAAGAGTGGAATGTATAGCTTGCCAACGCATTTGTCGCACCTTGCCAGAAACCTTATTCCGCGAATGCTGGAGGTAGATCCTATGAAACGCATTACGATTCCAGAGATTCGGATCCATCCGTGGTTCCAGCACAAGCTGCCGCCGTACTTGCGTCATCCTCCGGAGCTGATTGAGAAGCAGGAACGTATTGTTGACCAAGAAGTTATTGATGAGGTCATGAAATTACCCTTCCATAAGGCTTATGGAAGCGCGCTACATAGCCATGGTCTTGGAGGCGGCATGGATTTTCCGCAGCAGTTTCCGTCTGGAATTATTACCCGAGAGCTCGTCGAACAGGCTGCCTCGTTGGAAGATAGCCGAAACGAGTCGCCAAAGTTGCTTCGCGACTTGCGGTGTGCCTATGAGCTTCTTCTTGACCATAAGCATACACGCCTACGTGTCATGGAAGTGGCGCGAGCGATTCGCGAAGCAGCTAGTGCGACGCCGCCTGCCTTTTCGCCTGGTGGATCGCGAGGAACCACTCCAGGTGGCCATTATGGGAGCAATCGATACAGCGCGGGAAATAGCTTCGATGGTCGATCGTATTCGTCGAACATTTCTTATGGATCTCACTCGCAGTCACCCACGGCTCATCATCAGTCGCCATCGCAGCAGGCGCGTTTAGCTGAGGAAGCAACTAGGGCACTCATGCAACCAGGAACATCTGCTCAGTCACAATATCAGCCGCCACTTTCAATTCACACACCACCGACTTCGGTTGGTGGACATCCACCGATGCAAATGACTGCTTCGATTCCTGGCAATACGAATATGATTGCTCAACATCAGCATGCTCGACGAACCCGACGATGGTACTTGGGAATTCAAAGTAAGAAGGATCCGGCGCATGTAATGACAGAGGTATACAAGGCCTTGATGTCGTTGGGTTGCCAGTGGCTGCAACTCTCTTCGTATCGCATCAAGTGCAAATGGTGGCCGAACGTTCCTCGCAAGCCCATGTCCCCTGGTGGTCTTTTGTCGAATGTTATGCCAAGCGCTGGAGCTGATAATATGCAGGCTGCTTGGGCGCAGGCGATGGCGCCAGACACGTCTATGGATGTCGAGGATGCAACGGCCAATAAAGCAGCTGCGCCAAAATTTATAGGGCCAGGAATGACTGTGCTCTCCCCCATTGAAAATGAATTCGTAACCGTACCGAATTTATCGACTGGGGAATATTCGGTAAAGATCGGGCTGACATTGTATAAGGTGCAGCAAAATATCTACTTGCTTGACTTCCAAAAGCTGACGGGTGACCCATTCTCGTTTATGACGCTTTGTGCGAATATCATCACCGAGTTGAAGACACTCAGTGCTGCGAGTCGACAGGTCCAGCAGCAAGCCATTCTGGCGCAGCAACAGGTTGCAGCAATGCAACAAGCTGGTCGATTTCCTCCCCAGCAGCCGGCAACGTTGGAATGAGTTGTTTGATTCATGCGGATGTGTTGTGAATCGTGCTCAGCATCGCGCAAGGCTTACTACTGTATAACTAAACCTAGCGATAGATACTGTTATAAAATCGTTTTAAAACACGAGTCGCTTGATATCAGTCGCAATATCCTTGCCAACAGTAGCCCTTGTAGACTTTACATCAATTTTTACAGTCCGTCCCTTCATCTTGGCCAGCGCTCGGACGCGTATGCCCGAGTTAGATCGGGCGGCAAAGGCTGCGGCCTCGGGTGTTCCGCTTTTTACTTCTGTAGCTCGAAGGAAAGCCGCAATTGTACTGAACACGTCCTCTGATGAAGCTTCAGTTAAAATGTCAATCTTTGATGAGTAAGAGAACCATCCAGAAGACGTGAATTCCTGCAAGATGCCATCAAGCGACACTCCTCCCTCTGGGTCAAAATGTGCGGAAACGGGCACGGAAACTTTAAATGAGACGGAGCTTCCCGTATCAGTAGATAGCGTCCCCTTGCATTCTTGCGACCCCTCTGCTGTAGATTCAAAAGGACCAAGCTTGTCTGTTTCTCTCGATGATCCGCCCGCGATTGAGCCTAAGCGTTTTATTTCGTGCCCTTTCATTTTGATCGAGACGTCAAGCAAATTTGCCAAACTGCGATTCTCGAGCCGAAATACCAACATTGCACTACCATGCTTGCTAAAGACTTGATAAGCCAGCGATATCTGTGTCCAATCGATCGTCTGCGGTCCACTTGCGCCTGAAGTCTTGATTGATGCTCGCATCCATGGCCTATGTCGATTGGTGCTAGGGCGAGAAGCCTTAATCTCTTTTGTTGTCTGTGGGGCTGACGGCACTGACAATCCAAGCAGGTCATCAAACGCAGTATTAATCGGATTTGTGCTTGCTGTTGCAGGCAAGGCCGTCATTTGAGTAGTAACGGGTAACTCCGATGCGATGGACGTCTGGAATAGATCAGCTGAACTCGACCGGGACTGGTCAAAACCTCCGAGGTCGAGCAAGTCTTCCACATCGACCCGATCGATGCGAGCTTCCTTTGCTTTTTTGCTCTTCTTTGTTTTCTTTTGCTTTTTCAATGACTTGCCTTCTGGTTGACGGTCGGGTACGACACGGTGCGTTTGCGTGGGCATGAACTCGTCATCCCGGAGCGGCGTTGTGAGGTCCACTCTAGCCAATCCGGAGAACTCTTTGCTTAGACCTTTTTTCTTGGCAATGAGCCCTGAGACGCCAATATCGTCATCGTCGTCGTCGCTTCCGTGAATATATGCTTGTTGTCGTATTGCTCTTGAAGACACATCGTGACCACCACGCGACGAAAGATTGTCACCGGCAGGAGCAAAAGCATCCGCGTACACATCGGCTGCCTGCTTTGCTTTCTTCTCCTTCTTCTGCTTGTACTTTCTACGGACATGATCGTCCTCATCACTGTCGCTAAGCTGGATAGTCCCAAAACGACTATCTGGCAACATCGACTCATCCCCCTTTTTCGACGGGGTAGAACTTAGATAAAAAGGGTCCCCTTGTCTCAAGTTTTGTGAGGTCGATTTGCCGTTTGCAACTTCGCCATTGTGCTGGAAACTATTTGTGGCGCCGCTCGATAGCTGCATAGCCGAGTACTTTTGATTGCTGTCAGGGACGTTCGAACCTGGAACGGAAATCACATGTGATTGCTCACGCTTTTGCGGAAATTGCTGAGTAAAGCTTACTGAATCATTACCAATTTTGTGTGTGATTCGATAGGTCTCTTCTTCTTCGATTAATGTCGAAAAGACGGATAAGTCAACTGGCAAGTCTAGATTGGCCGAATGGCCGAGCGTCGACGCTCGTTTCTTTCGTTGAGCCTTGGAACCAACGGGCTTCATCGGGGATGGCTTGTACAGGTAATTCAATATTCCAGACACGTCTCTGAGTATCGAGGGAGATGGCTGCTGTGAAGAATCCTGCAGAAACTCTAAGATTTCGTTTTGGCCGTTGCCTAATGAATCCATAGACGAGGCCGATGACCGATTAACCATCGCATCAGGAATTATATCCAGCGAGCGAAGGAGTTCCAAAGCAGTCAAAGCTCGCTCAGCAACTGCCACATCGGCGCTTTGCGAAAAGACGGGCAAGTTTATGAAAATTGTGTTGAGACAAGCAGATAATTCTGACGTCAGAACTTGGGCATCGGCAGTCGCAGCCGCAAAAACTTTCATGGCACCCTGAATATAAACTTTCTGCACGCTGGCGTGCAGAGTTTCGATGTTTGAAGGGCTGAGAAAAACTTGAAGCAACGCATGGTAACAGCCTTGGCTAGAAGAGTCATAAACATAGTCTCTTGCATCACCATCACCTGTGGCAATCGCGTCTTGAATTAAATCTGAATATTCTCCAACTATCCACGCTAGTGCGGGCAAGACTTGTGGCATGAGGTTCTTGCCTCGCCCGTTATCGCCACGTGGATCGTTGGATGTGTTGCCGTCGCGCTCGAGTAGCGTCGCCATTGACCGACGCACTGCATATGATCGAATAGGCAGCACTCGAAGGGCCACATCCGTGATTTGTGATCGTAGTAGCTCGCCATGCGTTTCAATGCCACGCAAATGTCCAATGTGAAATAACACATCAATGTACCAGCCAAAGTCAGTTAGTAGACTATACTTCTCCGACGAACACAGCTCAATAATCTTGGCGACAAGATCGTTTCGATAAGAGCCCGAGGCTAGCTGTACATGCTTCATGAGCTGCGCCACCAGCTCCATCAGATTCTTGCGCGAGGTCATTCCAATGAGCAAATCCAAAGCTCTTCGTCGAATAGTAACATCTTGGTCGCTTAAACAGGCCAGAATCAGCGGGCGATACTCGGACGTTGACAGCACCTTGGGATGCGATGTTAACAAACTTCCAAACCCGACTAAACCAAGATACTTTAGATTCTGATCCGTCTCTTCCACAAAACTCCCGAGCGTCTTGGCGGACAGCTCCACAATATCAGGCACAATGGCTGGCATTGACCCATCTGCCTTGCGCGTGTATGGCAGACAAAGTGTAATCGTATAGACGGCTTCATACAGGAGCGACTTGGCTTGCGTGTTGCGTACAATATTTGCCAATGGCTCGAGCAGCTTGCGGGCCAGCCGAGGCTCCTCTGGTACCAAGCTTCCCAGCAATTTGACTACTTTGATGAGCATCCAATTGTTGCTTGACTTTGTGAGTAGTTCGAAAAAGGCTGGTGCGAGGTGTAAATAGTTTCTGGGATTCTTGTCCGAAAGTTCCGTGATTACGTTCACCGCGCAGCTCACCACGGACGGGTTGGGGTCCTGCAGCGCCTGCTGCAGCTTTTGAAACGTTAGTCGCAACCCCTGCGGATATTTCATGAATACTTTGAACAGGCATAAAATCGCCTTTTTGCGCAAATACGGTTGCGGGTGCGCCGTGAGGCTTGTAATTTCCGGCAACAGGTCCATGGCCAAGTCTTCCGTGACGATATTGGAAATGCAGTTGATTGCCAAGCCTGCCTCGTACACGCCGTGCATGCCCCCTCCGACGGCGCCTCGAAGCTCCTTTTTGAGTAGATTGGTCGTGAGCAGAATAACTTCAGTATCTTGTGTAAATCCCTGCGAGGCTGCCAAGTATCCTATTCGCTTCTGTCCAAACCGCGGGGATGACATGACTTCAATGGTAGCAAAACTAGCCCAGCTCATGCTGTATCCAAGCATTTGTAAAAAGGTCAATTTCTGTAGAGCATTTGATTTGACGAATAAGTCGTTGGAGCTAATTTCCGTCTTGATTTCCGCAATGCATTGACTAATGTAGAGAGCCGTGTCGCGCTTGGACGCGCGAATGCCCTTGACGACGTCTGTCAAAGTTCTCTCAAACATGGTACTGACTAGGTTTCTTTGCTAGCTGCGAGTATATTGCGAGGAAGCAAGTTGTCAAAGTGGTGTTGATTCTAAAAATGGAGGTGACCAAGGCGTGTTCCACAACGTTAAACCAAATCTGATCAAGACAGTACGTTGATTTGCGTAAAAAAGAAAGGCGTAGTTCCTACTCAACAATCTCTGGTTCCAGGTGAAGAAGCGTCAGTGAGAGACTCGAGAGGTCAAAGTTGGACGTGCAATATTATGTTGTCGTCCTGCTCGTGGTCGTGCGTTTCGTTCGCTGTCGCTCGAGTACCAGTCCGACTTTTCATCTTGTACACCAAAGAGACGGGTGGAAACGACGCTCGGGACAAGTGCCCGACAATTTGGTGCCCACCTTGGACCATGCGAGCAGCGTAGCCGGTGGTGTGAGCAGCAGTGCCATGCAGGTAGCGTAGCATTGCGTCAGAACGCCAGCGGCCCATCAATTTTATAATATTGTCATCGCAGCCGCCATTGAGGAGAGCCATAGCACCACCAGCGCGCAGGGAGCGAGCCTCAATGTCGGAGGGGTCTAAGCCCAGGGTAGGACCAAGTGCAATGACAGCATTGCGAAGGGTGCGCGTAATCTCCCCATTCTTGACGCCAAGAGGACGATTAGCACACCAGTAGGTTGCAAGCGGTGTGTGGGCAGTAGCACCATGCTCACGCAAATAAAGAATGCGCCGAGCAGCAGCAAGCACCGGACAGCAATGGAACAAGCCAGTGCGGCCTTGGCTAATGACTTCACCGCGGACACCATTTTTCTGATTATCAAATGTGAACGACACCTGGGAAGCCGCCAACAAATCTGCAGCTGGTGCAGCAAAGAGATCAAGACGGCGGGAACCCAGACAGAGTTGGACTGCACCTAGGCGTAGTGGTGGGGTGTTGCCACCGTGGGTGCCAGTGTACTCACCAGGGCGCATCAAGAAGAAGAAACCCAGGGTGATGATGTCGGCAAAGGTTTGCAGGGGCAGGTGAGCCTGGTCCAGAATAGGCTTGGGCCAGGATGTGTTGCACAATGGTGACCGGAATTGGTTTGACGCGAGTAGGGGCTGGATCTTCGCGGTGCCAGCATTTAAATTGTTGCTGCAGCCGGTAGTCAATTTTGCCACAGGAATCTTGTCGAATGTCGTGGGACCCCATGCGGGCGAACGTCTGGCCCACCGCACGGATGGCGTCCGCCACTGTTGCAGCGCGGACGGGTTGACCGCTGGCGGAGAGTCGGCCATCGCGGTAACGGGTTGCCCAGACTTGGAGAGTTGGGACTGGGTCATCCAAGGTTTTGAGGAAAGGGTCGAGATGGTGTTCAAGACAGAAGTCACACCATGAGGCCCAATGCTTGTCCGCGGAGGCGGCTCTTGAAGGAACGACTCCGGCACGGATCTGGTCTTGGACAGTGCGGTAATCATGGTAGAAAGCATCTCGGGTCGTGGTTGGTACAGTTGCCAAGGTAGAGGCTGTGGGTAATGAGTGTTAAAGTAGGTGAGTAATTCAGAGTCAGACAAATGCCACAAACGGGAGGCCTTGTCCGCCATTTCATTCACTGGACCAGGAATGTAATCATGGAGTGGAACATAGCGATGTGTGCGTTGATGCAAGGACTGGCATCTGAGTAGGTATGCTGCTGGGCCAGTGGAGGTAGTGGAGCCCTTGCGCTGCCAAGCGACAGCTGGAGTGTTGTCGTGGGAGGTGTGAATGGTGCGCTCACGGATGTCAAAATTGTGTGCCAAAACATCATGATGGAGAACCGTCCCAAACAATTCCAAATCACTATTGGTAATAGTGCCATGTGGGTTGTCAAAACTCACCAAGTCCGCCTCAATGTGAGGAGGGAACCTGGCACGCCACAAGATTGGTTGTAGGGCATTGGTGGGCATGGAGACAAAGGCCACGGCCCCAGCGCCACGACCAGATGCATCAGTAGTGCCCACAATAGCCGGGTCATCAGGAATCAATTCAGCAATGCGTGTTGGTCGTGTCTCTAGACCAGCCGCAATCCATCGAAAATCTTCCAGAAAGTCATGCACTGCCTGGGTCAACCGCAAACGACCAGAGTGACCATCAGGATGGCGAAAGGCCTCTTGCAAGGAACTGAACAGACCACGGCGCCCAGTGGATGCAAGGACATGGAGCGCAGCTCGCCCAAGAACTTGTGCCACTGCTTGGTGGCAATGCGGCGCCGCGTAGGAGGGATACTAGCTAGGATCTCACGTAGGCGTTCCAGGCGATGGGCTGGCAATGCAACACTCATCGCACCGGTATCAACCAACCAACCCAGGACTTGCTTGCGAGTGGTCGCACAAGCTCCTTTGAGTAACTTCTTGACAGACACTGGTTCTTGACGAGCAGGTAAGTCAGTGGGCTCCAGTGGGCGTAGAACTTGGTCAAATGTGTGCAGGAGAACACGTTGCAACCTTAGCAGCCGATCCGGATTGCCTTGGGCTAAAGCAATCAAGTCATCCACATACAAGTCATTGTATGCAACAGGACGCTGGAGGATATCAGAGCGCTGGCGTGGAGCAGGAAGAGGCGCCACACTAGGATCATTGATGGGCGTATCCTCCACAGTCACAACAGGTGGGACAGAGCCGTGTGCGGGCACACTTCCAGGCAGGGGTGTTGGAGTGGTGGTAGCTGGTAAGGTTTGAGCTTGTAACTCCAGACGGTGAGGCGGTGGTGACTTGGCACCACACTGGAAGGCTTGATTGGCTAAGTCACAAATGGTCTCTGTCACTGCACAGAAATAGGGTGGAGAATGAATCCAACCCATAGGCAGTGTGAGTGGAAAAGCAATCAGAGGCTCCTCACCAGCACACTGAGGAAACAAGACACCAAGCTTGGGGATATCTCCAGGCAGCAAACGCACACGGTAAAATCCATCAGCAATATCCAACTTGGACATGTGGACGGGCCCATAGCGGGGGTTGGCTCGAGCAATGCGTTGCAGCAAACGATAAAAAGTGCGGCCAAACTGCATGGACTCCAGTGGCGCAACTGCAGCAGTGTCATCATTGACCCCAAAGTAGCTGTAGTCAGAGATGGTCCGAGGTCGCCGGTCTCGCTGAGGCACAACACCAAGAGGACTGAGTCGGAGTTGTTCCATTCCAAGGACCTGTGAGGCTGGTAGGACGGTCCAGTGGCCTTTCTTGATCATGTCAGTGAACTCCTCCCGCAGAAAAGCAGTGTGTTCAAAGGCAGACTTGTGAGGGCCCCTCTTGAGCGCCATTTGCTTTTGTGCTAGTGTCCAAGGCTTTTTCTGCATAATGGCTGGTGCGCCACGTGCATCCAATTGGTGTAGCAAATGTGCAGCTGGATGATCCAGATCCTTGACGCTGGGCTGTAAGTCAGAGGCGCCGCGGCTGGCCTCCACAAAAGCACGCCAATCCGGAGACAAAGCAAGACGTGCAGATGCCTCCTGAACCAGCTGCCCCAATTCATCATCAAGTAGTTGCAAGGATGAGGTGTTGGTGTGTGTAGGCAACTTGGATGTAGGAAGACTGCCAGGCAAAGTGTAAGGAGGTGCAGATGCCTTTGGGGAGACCAGGTCATGTGCCTTTGGCTGAGAGGCCCAGTGTGGAGCCCAGCCAGTTGCCATGGCAGGTAACTGTGCAGGTGCAGCAGTGGCTTCCATTGAGAGTGGAGCAGCCTTGCTGAATGCCAAGTGTGGTGCCATGGTAGGAGCAGCCTTGCTGGCAACCAAGTGTGGAGCCATGGCTTGGTGTGACACCACAACTGGGGAGGCGCCAGTACATGGGACTGGAGCAGCCACTGGAGAGGCATCAGCGGTGTGAAGGCCTGGAGAAGCCACATCCTCAGGTGCGACGGCGACAGACGATTCAAGGGGGCCTGGAGAAGCCACAGCCTGGTGTGTAGGTGTGACGGCAACAGATGGATTGGTGCTAGGAGCCAAGGTTGGACGACACTCAGGGTGGACAACTTGACGACTTGCTTGGAGTTGACTTGCTTGGACTTGGACCAGGGACGCAGTGGGACCGGGGACAGAGGCCAATTTGATTACATTCCTGGCAGCAGTAGGCAAGAGACGTGGTGTGGGCAGTAACAATGGTTCTTTCTGCACAACATGCACGCCAGCTTGCTTACCAAGTTCAGGAGATAGGACAGGTGACACAGTAGATTTAAAACGTTTACTACTGGGCGACTTAATTACTGGAACTACTTCTTCATTTTCGACAACTGGACCTGCGACTCTGGATGGTGGAACAGCAGAGGTTGCAGGCGTCAGCGGATTATAACATATAGGGATCCGCCCGCCGGACCGTCAATCAATGCGGGGCTCAAGATGCTCCAATGCCCAAGCCAACAAGGCATCATCAGCTGCCTGACTATGCTTGATGTGGTCGGCTTTGCGCTGAGTCACATTTGCCACGCAAATGATAAGCCATGCAGGGAGCAGTAGCGAGTCCTGGGATGCTATCCTTGGTGGGCCAACTCTTGTCCTCGGGATTCTTCCTCATCAAGCGGAGTTGGCGCTTGTCCTTCTGGAAGGCTTCAAAGGCTGGGTTGTAATCCAGGTTGATGACCACCGCATTCGCCTTGGTAGAAGGACTGTTGCCGCTTGCACCCGTCAAAGTAGAAGCCGCGGTGGTATGAGTGCCTTTGCTGTTGACACTGCTACCAACCTTGATGGATCCTGGGATGTCGGCTGCCTTGTTGAGTTGCTTGCTTAGTTGAGTGCAATACTTGGCAGGCAAAGGAGGCAGGACAGAGAGATTGCCAATTTCCAAGTCCTCCATGACACTGGCCAGATCCGGGACGGCCTTGTAGGTGGGAGAAGTCTCCATAGTCTTGAACCAACGGTGGAAGCGGACTTGGACTGCTCGCAGCATGAGGGAGGGTCCCTGCTCACCAAGGCTAGCCAAGGCGTGCTGATAGGTAGGAATGTTGGCTTCAAATGTCTTGGTCCAATGCTCCAACGTGCAGACAAGCTCATGATCTTCCCCAAAGTACTGTGTGAGGAGGATTAGGTAGGCCCGGCACATGCGTGCTGCCAGGAAGTAGTTGGTTGGCAGCACCACTTTGGAAGTAACAGCCTGGAGTTCCTTAGTATCTTGGTAGGTGATTGCATGACCGCCACTTAGGATGTCGTCATGCGCCTGCGCCGCTTGGAGGACTTCAGCTGACATGTTTGAGCCTTGGAGAACAGTCAGATTGGGTGGTACCATCATGAAGACATTGATGCCTCCACTAAAATCATCCTTGTCGGCGCCTGCAAAGTCTCCATCTTGAAGCCGTCGGCTAATGTGCGGCGTCACAATAGGAGCATAGTCTTGGTTACCCGCTGCCACCGCACCCTCAACTAGATGGTCTTGCACTACCTTGCGCTTGTCCTTGTCAGCCGTGGCGGCGAGGAGGTGGTGCAGTTCGGGATAGCCACTTGGTGAAGCAATGCGTAGCATGATGCTAGTGCGCCGTAATTGTGTCGCAGTTAAAATGTCGGAGACTTTCTTGGGTGCCTTGGCTGCTTCGGCGCGAGCCTCTTCACGGGCTCGGACTTCGGCTGCATCCTTAGCTTGGCGCTCCAAAAGGTTGACCAAAGCACTTTGATTTGGATCGGGTTGGGCGAACAAGTCCGGCAAGAGGCGCCGCAAGTTGGTCGAGGTGAACCGGGCCACATCGGCATCCCAGCTCGGAGCGGCTCGTGCAATTCCTGGAATAGTAGGCACTCCATCAGCGGCTCGGCAAGTAACCAATAGCTTTAGCCAAGTGCAAAGGTTGGTCAAGACATGTTCCAGCCCCGCATCAATAATAGCCGGCGCCAAACGGTCGAAGAATTCGCGCCGCGTAAAACCCTGCCCAATCACCAGCGGTGCGAACCGCACGGGCAAGGCCTGAACCATCCGCGCACGACCTTGGACAATGGTCGCATCGTCTTCGTCAACCGGCTGCAATGGAGGCAAATACTCAGTGCCAGCAGGCAAGCCTTGCAATCGCTCCATTGTTTGTGCCAATGTTGCTGGCACATTTGTGAAGTGCCCGTTCAATGGACTGAGATGAAAATCTGCCACCGTCAGTTCGACGAGGCCTGCCGTGCCTTGGAAAACCTCCGTACCAAAACCGATGACTCGATTGTCCCAGCGGTTGGTGCGACCTGCAACGGCAAGGTACCGCTGGGCCCCGACAATGGCGTGAATGCAACCATGCATAGGCTGGTCGGCCTCGACCAAGGCAGCAACAAGAATGGGAGCGGTCTCCAAGGGCGTGTCGACCAAACCTTTAAAGCAATCAGCTGCAGTTAAAGGAGGATCGGCAGTGCGAGTGAGACCGTTCAAACCATTGTATTCACCGTTCAAAGGATCATTACTTGCCTGACTGTAACGGGCAAGGAAGGTGACCGTAGGGAGAGTGGCCCCGGCAAAAGGAATGGCGGCGGCTGCGGCAGCGGCGTCGGCTCCATTGACGGCGGCCATGGAGGAATGCACTTAATTCTATCTTCTTTCCTTGTCAAAAGCAGCACTCGAGGCAGCTCTCTAAAGGAATCAAAGGACAAGCGACTGTAGCAACAACAACAGGAGGGGCTGCTTGGAAGGAGCTTGCCTTCTTCAAAAGAATGGCTCCGAGCAGGGCGAAGGAGGATCAAAGGATGCTCTTCAACACGCTCAGGGGCTTATCTGCAACCACGCAGCTTTCAAAGCCGTATGGTGTCGCCACGCTGGCGACTGTAACATATAGTGTAGTCTTTTCCTTCCGCTTTCAGCTGCGGCAAAGACGAGCCGTCAAAAGTCCTTCAACTTCGAGAGGGTGAACCAAGCAATCGACCGGCGTCGAAGAAGTATAGCAACTACCTGTAGCCAACAAGCAGCATTGAGAGCTGAATAAAGACTAGATAAAACCATTTGAACCAATAAGCTAGGCGAAAAGAAGATGAAGCTGCAATTTGTCGTGTCGGCGCAGCTGCTTGCAGTGACTGTCTCTTTTCAAACGCACCGTGCATACTTCTTGTCAAAGCCATTGCTACAGACGACGACGACATTGAGAGCACGGGGAGAGGAGCCAATTGTCAGAAACTTCAATGTTTTAGTACCCCAGCGCTCGCCATATTCGGGACGGTTCCCAGAAGAAATCACGGCGCCCGGACTGTCATCAGCACCTGCACCATCCGTCGCACCCCCTGCTGTCGTGTCGGCTCCTCCAGCACCAGTCTTTGTCGCCCCAGATCCTCCAGTGCCTCCTCAACCAGTATCTATTGTTCCAGATGTCATTGCAACTCCCGAGCCAGAGATTATTCAGCAAGTCGCGCCGCCACCACCAATCTCCTTTCCTGACGCGCCAATTGCAAGCACGCATTCCGCAGCAGTATCATCCGCCGGTACAAACCCATACTTGGAACGCATGCGCGAGAATCACCAAGAATTTCGTGCCATGGTCAAGGGTTCCCTACAGGAGTTCGGCGACTCGGACGCTGGCGGTGCGCTTCAGGACAAGCTTGCCAATCTAAAGTCACTCAACGTTGATACATCAAACGGTTGGCCTGCACTTCGAGACAATCTCAACAAGCTTACTCTTGATACAAACAAATTATTTCAGGACTCGTTCAACCAAATTCCAGCTGACCAAATGCGCACGAGCATTCAAAACGCTGCAAGCTTGGTGGGAAGACAAGGAACGACGGCCGATCAAGTATTGCAGGCACTCAATACCAAAGAGTTGGGTTCATGGTATGCCGGCATTATCAGTGTCATTGTATTGGGTGTCGTGGCAACGGCTAGTTCGAAGTCGGCGAGTGATGAAGTTGCAACTGTGGCAAAGTCCAACGAGGACAGCATTTTGGATAGTAGCAGCAGCATTCCACCAACGCTTGTGGACGATTTGACGGAAACAAACACAGCAATTCCAGCTAGTAGTACCATGGAGCAGCAGATCATGCAGCTCACGCAGGCGACTGCAGCAGTATCCAAGGAACTCAAGGATTTAAAGTTGACACTGGCCGAACGTGACTACACAATTGCGTCCATGCAGAGCGAATTTCGTGTCGTGCAGAATGAGCTGACAATGTTGAGAACTGTAGAGGAACAACTTGGTACCAAATTAAAACGAGTGGAACACGAGTTGGCGGAAAAGGTTGGGGAATTGGAAGAGGAGCGAGCGATGCGTGTCAAATTTGAGGCTGAGTTGAAAGAAGCGTCGAGCAAGGCAGCGAAGAGTAGTCTTAAAGAGGCTGAACCAATTAAGTCGGAGGCACTAGAAAAGCCAGCACCAAAAGCATCGAAATCTTCGAAAGCCGCTACGGCTTCCAAAGCTTCGCCGGCACCAGTAGAAGTGCCATTGAGCGAGAATGTGGCATCGAACGCGTCGAATCCTGCTGCTCCAGCACCTGCACCCAAATCAGCGCCCGAGAAACAACCTGCGACAAAGAAGATGTCAGAGCCTATCGCCTCTACGCCTAATCCAGAGCCAGTAGCGGTACAAAAAGCTGCGAGCGAAAAACCCCAAGCGACCAAGAAGGCGCCCAAGTCTGCCGCCTCTGCACCAATTCCAGCACCCGCACCATCACCCAAAGTTGCAATCGCGACACCACCAGCGACAAAGAAAGTAGATGAATTACTCGCGCCTTCAACAAATCTTGATCCTGTATCTCCACCTAAGACTGCGTCTTCGAAGGCACCTGCGACCAAGGCATTTGCCGAGCCAGTCGCTCCATCGCCGTCTCCAAAGGCTGCTACTCTGAAAAAGGCTCCAAAGAAAGCTCCTGCCAAGACTGTCACAGCAGATGCTTCTGCACAAGTCTCTGCACCAGCATCCACAACTACGTTGGACAATGCAATTAGCAAGAAAGCGTCATCGCCTGTATCTGAACCTTTTTTCGCTGCGGTTGCCACCAACACTACCGAGTCTATCGCGACAAAAGCTCCGACATCGTCACCCGTTGCTTCCAGTGACGATTGGAGCAAGTTTTCGACTTCGACCTTGACAAGAAAGTCGATTGCTGAACTAACTGATTATCTAAAAGTGAAGGTGAGTTTGCATGCAGAAATATATTGCTGGCGGATGTAGAGCGACCGGATTCTAACACAAACGTTTCGATACAGGGGGTTTCTGTCGTTGATAGTAGTGGCAAAAATTTGAAGAAGGCAGAACTGGTTCGAGCAGTGCAGTCGGCGTGAAGGGGAACGATTTCGTTGCAACGCTATTAAAATTGCTTGACTGTAAATTACCACTAAATTTGTAACATACAACTTTGAAAGTCAAGCAAGTCATCATTGACATACGCTACTGTATGACGCCTTTCGCAAAGTACCTAGCGATGGTATCGAATCTGTCGTCGGCCTGACTTAGATCTCTCCAGAAATTTTCTCGCAGGGATTCAGACACGTCCTGTCGAGATTCTCCATCGCCGGCTCGGACCTTGGCATAAACCTCGTCAATGTTTAATCGTGATATGGTTCCTTCCGAACTTGATGGAAGGGATAACGATATTCGCAGAAGAGAGTCGATCTCATTCTCCATCGAATTGCAAAGATGGTTGTACTCTTCGACTTCGCTAGTCAACCGCGATATTTCTTTTCTGGAATCCTCTAGAATGGATCCGACGTAGTCTAGCGCGACCGATAATGGAACTGTCTGCCGGTTGAGCGTCTTGTTGAAATTCTTTTCACTGAATTGACCAGTTCCTTCACCTGCAAGGATGCGAGCAACCCGTACGGGAGGCAATAAACCCTGATCTTTGGCTAGCGCAAGCGCCTCCTGAATATCTTCAAGAATTTCGTCTGCCTCGTCCTCTTCGTCAGAATCATCTTCATTTTCACTCTGTTTTGGGGACTGCAGGATATCGAATGAGGTCATGATGATGGAAGAAATAAGTCCACAACGTGTACAGTACCAACTGACTCACCACTTTTAACTTTTCGCCTACAAGGTTGACAAAGTGGCCAAGAACGTCCGCCAACACTTCTGGATCAGTCCGGCTCATTGCAAGAAGAGCGCGTCGAGACTTTTCACTGCCATCTTTGGCATACCTCTCTAGTAACATGGGCGTCATCTGGAGCCGTTCGTACAGCAGTAATTCACCATCTTTAAACCCTGATAATTGCACAAGAACGAGAGCATCATACTCGCCAATTTCACCGCAATGACTGTCCGTCAGCGCCGTTATAATTTCTTGGTGCCTCAGCTTCTCAACCTCAATGTCGCCGTTCCGCTTGGCCTGTTTCCACTCATCAAGAGTTACCTCAAGTAACGTACGACGTAACGATGGCGTCAAGTAGCACCTACTGCGATTACAATGAGCGAGAATGAGACGCAACATCTTTGAATTCTCAACAAATGCAGGTGCAAACAAGTGCACTGGGTACGGAGGATGAAGTATATCCTCTGGCGAGAGTTCAATCATTTTGGAAAGGGACGCCGAGTCCACTAATGAAGCTTCAGCTAGAAAATTTGGTGAAAATTTGCCGACGCACAGGGCGACGACAACTCCGGCAGTCTCTCGTGGTAGAACGCGAGCCAGGCTGACGCCGTGAACCACTAGTATTTCCGCCACTTGCTGGGCATCCAACGTGCAGATAGTAGCCAGTGCATCGCGAGGGTTTTCCGATATATTTGCCAGAATTGCCGATAAGGATGCTTTGTTAACCAAACTGGATGTTGAAGCCACCAAAGCATCCGCCGCTTCGATATCGTTGAGCTTTAAATAACATGTTCGCAGCAATTCAATATGGACAGAAGTCGCCAACTCCAACTCTCGTAGCTTCTCCAAATACTTGACCAGTAAAGGAATTTTCGGTGCGTCAAGGAAACGAAAAATGACATGAGAGCTCTCCAGCGACCCAATCGTATGGATGTATTGATCCATTGCTCCCGCGTAGTCGTCCTTGCTGTACAAATGCTCGGCGTATTCTCGAAACAATGCTGTGACGTCAGCCGCATCGTACGATGGATCCGCGTAAGCAATGACAATTGCTGCAGAATACAAGTTCTTCTGTACGAGCAACGATATTTTCTCTTGCGTCAACTTTTCCGCCAAAGTAATCAGAGACCCACCCGATGTTAAAACGACGGCACTTGATCGCCCGCTACTTCCGCTCCCTTCCTCACTCTGTACAGGTAACGTCGCTACACCTGCAGCTCGCACCGCACGATGTCCCGGCGACAGCAACAAGTGGAAGGCAACAAGCTTGTTAACGGTGTCATAAACATCAACAGCATCGCGCCCCGACTTTTCGTCCGTCGATGCCACGAGAGCGTAACCACTGGAAACTTGATCCGACTGCACGATTCGCAAGCGCTCGGCCGGCGTTGGCGGCGGAATCCCACAATAAGCCAGTTTGGTGCCTTCGACAGGGGCAACGTTGGTGCGTTCGGTCCGCTGGTACGAGTACAACCCGTCGTTTCGAGCGACAGTGATTGTGACTTGTCCCTGAACCCAAGTGGCATCAATCAATGACGCCGCGTTTACCGGTCGTCCATCCAAATCATGCCTCGCAGATGGCGCTGACAAAGTAGAGTTTCCAGCAGGAAGAGCCATATCGTATGAACACAGACCGACGGCAGAAGTCATGTTATTATTGCTGGCTAAAGTGCCAACATCCTTGGGTCGATAGGCACAAAATACGCTTGCACGCTGCTGCTGATCCACTAGCGCCAGTTTGACACTGACAACTTGTAAGCCTTCCGCCGACGGTGGTGCTGGAATGCGCAAGTATGGCCGCAGTGTATTGTTGCGTAAAGCCACGGCTTGACTGTGGCTGTGATTTTGCGTATTGTAGGAAAACACCAAAACGACTCCAGAGTCCGTTCCAATAGCCACCATGCCTGGAACAATATCAACTGTCGTGCAGTTACCGTCACTGACACTCCAAGAATGTAAAAGGCGCCAGAATTTAATGGTTGCTACATCCTCCATTGTTAAGTTTGGTGCAGTCTTGGCAGAAGGCAATGGTTTCTGACATGACAAATGCAAATGAGGATCCTCCCATACGACCAATTGATTGGCCGAGACACATGCTAAATGTAGAGGGCCCTGTGGTGGCATTTGAAGCTGCTGCTTGCTGTGAGTAGTGCCATTATTCGAAACAGAAAGCCGACAAGCCGCTATACCAATTACGTGATCAAGTTCCTTTGTCGCTTGCCTTCGCTGCGGCTGCGGACTTGACGACGACGCAGACGCCTTGACGGTTACTGGCGCGACCAAGGCCGACAAGACGCTAAATGGTGCAAAATAGCCTCGCCAGCCATCCAGGTCATCCAGATCCTGTTCCATGGCAAAGGGTGGATTGCAGCGAACTGTCAAATCGACGCAGTGCACGTAATGCGAGTCTCGTGACGAGATAAAGGCCAAGACCAAACCCTCAGCTGTCTTGGAAATATTCTTGTCAGTTACGTTCGATGGAGAAAGAATAAGCGCAAGTTGCTGCTGCTGACTCGGCAAGTGCACCAAACCTGCAGTTGATGTATCGTCTGTGTTGGCAGCTGCAGTTGCGCTACAAGCCGTTAAAGACGACCAGAAAGCCTGCAGCGATTCGCCATTTTTCCTCTGCTTGACGTTAACCGCGCTAGTATCATTTGTATTCGCAGTTGCAGGAGTTGGTTTCGAGTCGAGAGGCAAGGAAGCAGTCGTAACGACGAGGCTAATTGCCGTGTCCTCCGCAAGGTTGCTGCTGCTTACTGCGACTACGGTAGACGGCAAATTATCTCCTTCCTTTGCCACAAACAAGTCTTCGACAACTTCCGTCGGCAAGCTAAGAGTATGCCGCTCGAAAAAGGCGAACCGCTTCCAGCGAGAAGACGCCATGGTGCCCGAATGGATTTGTGCAGCAAGGCTTCGTCAATCGAGACGCGGTCAGACAGGACTACACTATGGTCGATAGTGCCAAAAACTTTGAAAAAATCAAAGTTTTTGGCACTGTAAGCTCAACAGTAGTCATGAGTCCCGGGAAAATCAAAGTTTTTGGCACTGTGCGCTTAACAGTAGTTTCCTTGAGTCGCGGGAAAATCAAAGTTTTTGGCACTGTGAGCTCAACAGTAGTTGTCATGAGTCCCGGGAAAATCGAAGTTTTTGGCACTACACTCTAACTTAGAGTGCCAATAACTTTGATTTTCAAAGTTTTTGGCACTACTCTTTGACTTACAGTGAGATGATCAACGAGTGATAGTGTGACACTAAAGTCGCGAGAGCCATCCATTACTATTGCTTGCGACTCACACATCTCACAGAACAAAGCTTCAAGCATTCAACCATGGCCAAGAAACGCCGACACACGGCCAAGACAGGCGACAAGAGCCTTTACAAGAGCCGGGAGGATGTGGAGGCACTGAAGAAATCTAAGCGCGACGATGACGACGATGAAATGGACGCGGCCGATCGACACTTTGCCAAGGACTTTTTGAAGCTTGATCACGACCAGGAAAGTAGCGACGATGATGATTCTGTCCAAGAAGAGGGTGTCATGAATTTGGGAATAAGGGGGGATGGTGACGACGACGACGACGATGAAGATGTTGACGATAGTAGCAGCGATGACGCAGATTCTGACATGGAAGATATTCGCCGTGGATCGCAGAAGCGGTCTTCCAAGAAAGCAACCCATGACGACGACGAAGAAGACTTAGTAAGCTCATCGGATGACGATGAAGAAGAAGAGGAGATGGAAGATGTTCGCGATTGGGGTCGCAAAAAGTCAGCATACTATCACGGCGATACCGCCGACCTTGAGATTGGCCAAGACGCGGACGATGCGTATCTTGAGGAGGAAGCTGCCAAGGAAGTCCAGGCAGCCCGATTTAAGGACATGTCGGAGGATGACTTTCTTGACGAGTCTGATACGGAAAAGGAAAAAGTTGTTGCAACTGGAGATGACATAACGATTGCTCGCGACAGCTCCAAACTTTCCGTTAAAGAAAAGCGAAAGTATCTCGACAAGCAGCATCCAGAAATGCTTCCCCTTCTATCCTACTTTTCTACCATTGTAGAAGATCTTAAGGAAAATACCAGCGTCGCGGCACTGGCGTTACTGGAAGGCGAAGCTGGAACGGCAGAGGTAAGCAGCCAGATGGTTGGGGAGATGCACTTTGATAGGCTGGAACGGAGGCTTTGCGCCGTTGACGTTCTAGTAGAAAAAACTGTGCAACATTACCTTGGGGCGATTTTTTAATCCTACGATTTGGTCGATCCTGTGACTTGATATCGCTTGGTCCGCCCACTCACTCCTATTTTTGCTTTGCAATCACAGGCTGTCGGCGCGACGCGGACTGGCCAGCAATACTTACTGACAAAGTATCTGGCACAGCTTTCAACTGTGCTCAACATGTGCATATACCTTCTACTCAAGTCAGAACAAGCGCGTCAAGAGGACGCAGTGGATCCGGCATTGATACAGACGCACCCAGTAATGGTGCGGCTACATAAACTTAATTCAACTTTACAAAAGCTGGAAACTGGAGTCGAAGATCGCGTGGATGGTCTAAGGGAACAGTTGTCTAACTTGGTTAAGGCTGCCAGTCTTATGAATAATGGAGAGTTGAGCGAAGCTGAGAGCGAGGAAGATGACGACAACGAGGAAGCTGTTGAAGTTAGCGATGCTCCTGAATCGGACGAAGGGTCGCCGGCTCCTGCTGCTGGGTCGGAGGACGAGGTCGACCAAGCTGGTATAAGCAGCGACGAAGCCTCGGTTGTTGACGAGAAAACGAATCACAGGCGCATTCTTAATGAAGCTCGTTTTGGCGTAAGGCTAGACGAGGTGAGGGAGGATGCCAGAGCTAAAACGAATCGCCGCAGACGACCGGCTGACTTTGGCGATTTTAACGATGAAGCTGAGGTACATGCAAAGTCCCTTGCTTCAACTCTAAATACTATCGAGCAACGATCTGCTTCTAAGAAAAGAAAGATCAATGCCGGTGCCGATGATATTGACGACGTTGAGAAGCAAAGCGATCAGCTTCGTCGAGGCATTGAAATGATGGAAGCTGAGTTTGGCAAGGATTTCGACAAGCACGATGGCGGCGGTGACGGCAACGACAGCGACAATGTTGACCCGGAGCTAGATGAGGATGACTTTTACGGCAAGGTAGCTACGGCTAGCAAATCTCGAAAGGAGGCACGAAAGAAGCAATACGAAGTTGCTCCGAAATATCCACGTTTAGAATCAGTTATTGATGGTGAGCGTGGTGTCTCCAAGCAAATAATGAAGAACAGAGGTTTGGTCGCTCACAAGAACAAGCTGAACCGCAATCCGCGCGTCAAGAAGCGCGAGCAGTACCGCAAGGCACTCATTCGTCGCAAGGGTGCGGTGCGTGACGTGCGGACCGACGAGGGCCACAAGTACGACGGCGAAGGCACTGGTATCAAGAGCAACATTAGCCGCAGTCGCAAACTGGCGAGCTAAAAATGCTATTCATCTTCTACTAGAACAGTTCTTGTCAGGTCGTAAGCACTTAGCACACCACCTCGCTTGACATAATCATTGTATTCTTTTAATCGTCGCTCCAGCAAGGTTGATCGATCACCAGCCTTGTCAACATCATCCACCATTGTAATTCCCTTGTATGGAAACTGCGGTTTTCGCGGCGGCATTCCTTGGACAATGCCCAAGTGCAGTTCCATCGCTGTGAGCAATTTATCACTTGGCGCCTCGAATACTTCAGTTCCGTCCGCAAACTTTCGATTGCGGTATTTGCCCACTCGTCGATAATTCTTGTTTGGCAAGTGCAGAACTGTCAAGGCGCCAAACTTGTCTCGAGGTATCACTTGTTGAACGTTGCAGTGTCGGTTGCCGTACAGCATTTGACTACTCATCCAAACGCGCTGCGTTCCTTCGGTTGGCTGCGCGCCCACCCCTGGTCGGTCTCGTACTCGATCGAACTCACAATGGGGACGATCCTTCCATGCCAGTAGCAACTCGCGCGTCGCCAAATACATTCCTTGATGATGATTTTTCATGGTAACGTAGCGTTCTTGTATATCAAATGGGCGTTGTTCCAGTGGCACGACGCAGTTTGGAACGACGGGCCGCTCAAAGTTGGAATGCTCCCAATAAACACGAGTAACATTCATAGTGGCGTGGCGCGTATTGTCATCAATGACAACGTTTGCTGGATAATTGTACTCATAGCGGACAATGCCAACATTGAAATCGGATGGTTTGGCATCCTCTGAGTCTGCAAGGATTCGTTCAACACGCTTCGTTTCCTTCACATACGTTGCAACGACGGATGGAGTTAATCGAATATCGTCCTCAGAGTAAATAAACAAGTCGTAATCGTGAATGTTGTCGTAAAAAAGCTTGCGATGACAGTCCACTAGATGCAGTCGAAGCGACTTGTTCTTCAAAACAATATACAGCTGAAAGTTTTCGCATGTCAATCGGGTATTCCAAAGGTCAATAAGAGTGACTGGATATGGAACAGTTGCATGTATTTCAACATGAACAATGGCGCCAGCCGTACACAAGTCATGGTAGCCGTCTATGACTTCCTCCAGATGTGGTATCTGACTAAAGTCAAAGGCTGCTATGGCGACGAGAACTCGCAGTCCTTGTAGAACACTGCCACTCGAGGATAACACATGTTGCGATATTGGATTGTCGAGAGAGATTTTATCGATTGCATTTGCTACGGACTGCTCCTGCCTTTGAGGAGGCTGCTCTGAATGCGATGCAAACCAAAAGGTACTCGCCACCTTGACGTTGAGAACCAAGGTGGCCGACAAGAGACAGCCGAGGACGAATGATATAATGGGTATCACGAAAGAGATTGACGCTTCTTTCTTTGGTCCATTGTAGCGCATTCTTGCTTGCGTATGAGCGTTTGTCGGTAACTCATTACAGTATGTATATCTATTGCTCTTGTCGTGCAAGCACGTCGCCACGTCGTCCAAGCAACGTGAAGGCCATGGTTCGAAACGAGTGCCAGTGAAACCAAGTAACGAGGCAATAGTATGAAACGGGTGCCAGTGTCAATTACGTCACAAGGCAATAGTATAAAACGGGTGCCAGTGAAAACTGCGTAATAAGGCAATAGTATGAAACGAGTGCCAGTGAAAACTGCGTCTTAAGGCAATAGTATGAAACGAGTGCCAGTGAAAACTGCGTCACAAGGCAATAATATGAAACGAGTGCCATTGTCAAAGCAGTTTTCACTGGCACCCGTTTATTACTATTGCCTTGTGACGCAGTTTTCACTGGCACCCGTTTCATACTATTGCCTTGTGACGTAATTGACACTGGCACCCGTTTCTTACTATTGCCTTGTGACGTAATTGACACTGGCACTCGTTTCGTACTATTGCCTCATTACTTGGTTTCACTGGCACTCGTTTCTGGCAGGGGACCAATGTGACGAGAAAGACCATCATGTCGCCTATTTCGTCTTGCCGCGTCTGTTGACAGAAAGTCTTGCAAGGAAACAAAATGGACAGTCAAACAGCAAGCTATGAGACGTAAAGGGTTGGTTTTATAGCCGAGTCTAGCAATTAGCACCATGAAGCGACAAAGGCCATGGACTCATGCACGCATGATTGCCTGGTCAATCGTGTCAATCTTCTTATGTCAAACGTTACAATTCGCTTCAGCTCAGTCGACGACAGCTTCAAATGCAACCATCATTAGTACTTGCGAATCCGGAACAAACTCTGTCACTCTCAGGGTTCCAACCACAACGACGCAGGATCAAGTGGACGTGTTCTTTCTCTTTGACGACACTGGCACCTTCATTTCGGCCTCGTCCACCGTCGCGCGTACCTTTGGCACTATCATTAACAATTTGATTGTTTCCTATCCAAGTGTTTCATGGGGCTATGGTGTTGGCAAATTCGAAGATTTTGGAGGCATTGGACTTGACTATGATTCCGGTATATCTTCTGATCGGCCATTCATATTGAATCAACCAATCATAGATTTTGATACGGCTGGAAGTCAAGACAATCTAGAAACTATTGTGCAGGACGCTCTGAATGTTCGATCACTAGGAAACGGCGGAGATTTACCGGAGAGCGGCATTGAAGCCTTGTACCAAGTCGCTGTTGGCAGCGGGTTCGATGGCAACGGCGATGGAACATTGACTGGTATCGACGGCTCGCAGATTGCGGGCGCAGCCTCCACGCAGAGTGCAGCCGATGCAAGTGGAGACGTTCCGCCCTTTAGTTCGTTGGATGCGTCCGTGCTGGCGGCGGGAAGCATTGGAGGTGCTGGCTTTCGACCCAACGCGCTCAAGTTGGTGATTATTGCCACTGACATTTGCTCGGCCAGTGCGTTTTCCAATGTGTCTGGTGTTCCAGAGTCTGTCACTTCAATCTTTAGTAGTGTGCCTGCCAGTGACTTTGCTTGCGCGGCTGATGTCCGCTTTGGCGTGGTTGGAACTGCAAAGACTAAGGCGGAAAGTACGGCGGCAAGATCGATTGTTCCTCTGGGCGCTCACACGGTTGACGAGACGGTAGCAGCGCTTGTTTCGGCCGGCATCCAGGTCATAGGACTAGTGACGGAATCTGGAGCGCTTCCGGCTGGACAAGGCCCAAGCAATTTGCCTGCCGCGTATATATCGGCAATGGCCCGACTGACTGGCGCAATTGATTCGACTGGCAATCCCCTCGTTTACCAAATTACGCCGGACGACTTAGATGGAATGGTTTCAGCCATTACTTCGGCGGTGACGTTATCCTTGTCAGATCCTTTGAATGTGACGCTTTTACCAAATGGCTGTGACTCCATTGCCGGGTTGACGTACACTATCTCGCCAGACCCGGCGGAAAATATACAGCCTGGCTTGAACGTAACATTTGATGTGACGGTAACCATTGACCCAGCGATCGCTCGTGGAGATTGCCAATTGTCTTTTGCCAACTCTGACACAGGCGACGCTTTGACTCCAGAACCAATAGAGCTCTCTGTTTGCGCCGACGTTTCGGCGGCACCGAGCCTCTCCCCATCCATCATACCTACGACACCGCTACCTAGTCAAATGCCCTCAATCACGCCAACTGCTGTTTCAGCGTTGCCTAGCTTTCTACCGTCAGCTAGTCCTACCGTGCCAGCAACGGGCAGACCGACTGTAACATTCGGTTCGCCAACAGGTACGTTTTAAGCTTTTCACTCGACCAAGTATGCTGCGTAGAACTCACCCTCTTAACATAATTCGAGTTCAGACACACCTTCAAAATCACCTAGCGTTCAACCAGCTTCAGTTACTGGTGCGCCATCGTTGCCGAGTTCACCGACGAGTAAGCAACTGAAAACTCGACAAACGTGTCCACGCTAGCATCCGCATCTCTAATAATCACTTCATTTTCTATTCTACTTTGTAGCCGCACCGTCGACTACGCCGACAACGACTCAAATGACCCGTCGGCCGAGCAGCTCGCCAATCTCGCGACCAAAAATGGGAACAATGACGACGCCTCGGCCAACTTTGCCACCGTCGCCCCAACCAAAGATGAACATGGCAACAACCAACCGGCCGACGATGTTAATGGTGACAAGTAAGTATCCCAGGGCTTGTGCTTTTTACTATCTGCAGATAACTGATTGGGCATGAACTCATTCTTTTTCGTTCATTTGACAGCGACTCCAACCGTCTCTGCTGCTCCAACTGAGAGTCTTAGTCAAGGGACGGGCATCATATCACTTTTCGGTCGAACGACTGGGTACGTTTACTTAACGAGTCTATATCGCAGGTCTTACATGAGACGGCACTAACAAAGATATTCTATATTTACCTTTCATTAATAGGGCCCTGTTTACTCGTGGCGACGGTCTCGTCTTGGCCACAATCCCTCGTGGCAATAACATGGTTCAAATGAACCAGTCGCTAGGCATGCGTGGACAAGGAATGAGAGGCGTAAAGATGGGATTTGACAATGGCTTTAGCATGCGTGGAGGAAAAAGTGGGAGCAAGGGCTTGAAAGGCGGCGATGGTGGAAATAGTGCTATGGGCGGCAAGAGACACGCGAGCAACGTGAGTCATCAAAAGTCCAGCAAGACTTATTATCAAGCTACCAAAGGAGCCAAAGGGTATGGTCGCGCGATTAAGGGTGGCCAAGGCCGCACGAGCAAGGGTAGTCAGAAGGTGGGTGGAATATTTGGTCGAACAAACGACGATGGAGTTGATCTTACAAGCAATATGAAAAGGATGCGTATGACCATGCGCATGAATCTTCCCGGCATGAAACGGAGACAAGGCGCTGCAGCTGCATCAGCCGCTGTATCGGAGGAAGGAAGGATTGTTTTTGTTTCGGATGACGACGAGAGCGACATCGGTCAACTCAAGACCAGGTTTAGCGGAACGCTGATAGGGTACCAAGCATTCACATGACTCATGAGTATTATAGTTATAGTAAGTTGATTGACTCATGAGAGTTTTAGTTATATACTACGTAAGTTGTTTGCGCGTCGGATGCCTGAAGTTCGTAGCTAAACGGAGAGGCCAGTTGCGCAAACAAGAAGTGCTGTTAGCGATTTTAGTAATGGTGCGACTAGTGTCGTTGACCAAACGAAACGAAACGCATCCGTTCATCCTTCGTCGTCTACTTTCCATCACTCGCCTTGACTTCATACAGCTGCTTTTACAATTGTTGAACATGATAATAAAGCGACTCACCGTATAGACAGATATATTTTTGGCTTTAAAGCTCTCATTTCATCGTCTGAAATGAGCACTACGCCGCCTCGTCGGACGCCCTTGCACCGACGCATTCCATTTCCAGTCACAATTGAAGTGAACAATCTACTTCCACTTGAATCAACGCCATTGAAATGGGCTCGACACGAGCATTCAATCAGTCTGATTCAATTCATTCATTTAGAAATTGTTGTGAATGAGAACCAGGTCGTCTACGAGTGCCGATTTCCTCGACGAACGACGCATCCGTCATGGAAACACTTGAACGAATACATTCCTGTCAATGAGCTTTCCACGGAAGACTACGAAACAATGGAAGCGAGACTGTTAATAGAATCGCCTGCTTCATCATCCGATTCAGACCGTATCTTACTGATGCAAATACCGATCCATCCAAGCAAACTATCGAGGATAGCATCATCATTTTCCACCGAAATTGACCAAACACTTCCATTGAATGCTTTTATAATCACCTTTTCTGACGATTCAATCCGCGTTCCCCCAAAACTATACAATATCCTTGTTGAACGAAACCTTGTTCAGACACAAGTATCCGAAAGGGTGAATGAATTTAGTCGCTTTCGCGACGATGCCTTTGTCGCACTCGACCAAGTGTCCACGCCCGAGCGACGACAATTTATGGAGCGGAGTCTTTTGGACGATCCCTTTCTCGCTCGCAATGGACTTTTCGCTCCCTCAACATATAATGTCGATGATAGTGATAAGGACGACGACAATTCGGTCTCTTGTGAACAACGCGATATGAATGGCAATGGCAAAGTCATTCATCCGTTTGCTAGTACCCCATCCTTGGACGACGACGAAGATCCAATAATTCATGACGATGGTTATAATTCATTAAGGGAGCAACAACTTTTGGTGCGTCTAATTGAACGGGAATCCATTGCGCTCGAACAGGATTATGCTGCCATTGTCGTGCAGGGAAGGGAGTCGCTGGAACATTGTCAACGGTGCATTGCCGATGCGCGCAAGCAGACGGAGCAAGTTGTTCACGACACGGTCAAGCTACGGAGTGACTCGCAGCGGACAAGTTTTTTGTTGGATGTTCAACGAATACGACTTTTTCGGGAGCTGCGTAACATTTATCCCATTTCACTTGTCTTTACCACCGACCAACGCTATAAAATTCGCGACTTGGAGATTCCCAACGAATTACTATCGGGAAGCGGCAGCTTGTCAGTTCCCGACGATGAATGCTTTGCCGCGCTCGGCCACTTAAGCCACCTGTTAATTATGATGGGCAAATACTTGACAGTAAACTATCGTTATCGCATGTACTATCAGGCGTCGCGATCGGCAATACAAAATGATCGATCCAAAGTGTTTCCATTGTTCATGGGCCGGAACATTGAACGCGACCAGTTCGAGCTCGGGGTACGTTTGCTAAGCTGTAATGTGGATTTTTTGGTACAAGTGCGGAACATTCGCGTATCACCAAAGCTACATATACTAGGCAAGGTTAAAAGAATATACGAGCACGTGATTGATGGGTTTTAACAATAGAGACTATTACAAGCAACGACTATAGAGTAGACTGCTCTTGTTCCCAATAGTCCTTCCAAGCAGGTTCAATTATAGGTTCAGTAGCAATAATTTCCTCATCGTCATCATCTCCCCCTTCGGCTGACGGTGAGCTGGGATTACCTTCCACAATACTCGCAAGATCATCATAACCTTCCGACACTTGCTCGACCGAAAATGATCGACGCTCTGCCTTGTCTCGGCGGTAAGTTTCACGTGCTTCGTCAGCTGCTTCATGGGACGAGTATCCAAGCCATTCATGTCGACCAGTGCCATTCATTGCGTCATCAACCGGCAACGCAGGAACTTCGAGACTCTCTGCCCGGATGGTATCCCATGCAGCAGCACAATGCAGCGCTCGAACCTGCAAGACACGGTCGAAGAAGGGATTAACGTCCTCCTTCACCACCATCTGCTTTTTCTTGCTTTCCATCAATTGTTCCGCGGCAATCGCACTCTGTCGAAATCGAGAGACGCTCATGAGCCGATCCTTCAGCACAACGTAGCATGTGGATTGCGGTAAAACCATGAGAAGTGACTTGAGTGTCTGAAATAGCATAAATCCGCTCCCTTCAGTAGTGGGGTCGCTATCGTTTTCCAGCATCCGGATATGGAGATGCCGAAATAACGGCCGCTCCAGCATTTCTACTAACCGGTCAATTTCCAGGAAAAAGACTAGGTTACAATCCAAAGGATTCAGCCGATTTATAAACATGTGCGATGTACGGTAGGCCCCTACCCAGAAGCACAGAGTTAATGTACTGGCGAGGTTGTGCGAGAATGTATGGAGAAGAATATGGAAGAGCCTTGAGCGCTGCCGGTCCCGTTCACTATGCGTATGATAGCAAATGCAGTCTTTCAGAGTCGTGCGCAATGGCTTTGCTTCATTTGTGTTTAACAACACGTGGCTCAGATGTCGTACGAACGAGGATGCAAATTTTAGACGCTTTGTCGAAGGTACACCTCGCAGCATGAAACGGTCGATTTCGACAGCAAATGACACAAAGACAAACTCAGGGGGCTGCATCTTGCACATGTATGTGAGCAGTTTCGACAGGTCACCAACCAGCTCTTCGTTGTAGGTATGAAGCTGAACTAGAGCAAAATATACCTCTCGATTGCGCGAAAACATCTTTTGATGGGAGGGCTGAATAATGTTTAACGCATAAGAGACGCATTGTTCAGTCATTGGAAATTGAGGCGCCTCTGTATCATCTGAACTGTCGGATAACCATGCAGGATGTGTGGAAATTGGAGTTGGATTTGTTCGCATATTCTCACTGTCTTCTCCCTCTACTGGGATTGTAATAATGGCAAGAACTTCAAGACTTTTATGGACAATCGTTTCTGGCGGTCGATCCATTAGCTGATGAATGATGGCGATCACAAACTCCCCAGCGAACTAAACGGCAACGACTGACAATTTGAGATCATAAAGGCTGAGGCAGAATACTCCATTATGCTAAACTCATCACTTACCTCGGCCTTTATCGCAACAGGAACCACACTTTCATACAAAACAATAATCCATTGTAAAGTACATAGCCTCGATAAGATCATTGACTCGTCACTTCGAGTGACTTCGTCTTTGCTGGCATTAAACCAGCCAGGACTTTCGATGCCTGTCCCGTCTTGTACAACGTCCATCCTGTATGGCACACGATCCACAGCAGGCGGATGACGCGCGGCTAGTCCATCAGGCGAGTCCAATTCGTCTCGCAAAGCAGCAATGAAACCGTCAAGCAGTGGCACATAGCTCGGACCATCTCGGCGAACGGCAACTTGGAGAGTCTGGTTAGTCTGCTCTGCGAGTGCCCGTGTGCTTTGGTCGGGCAGGAATAAGTCTTTTGACGATCCGTTAGGTTGAAAATCATCTCCAATACTTAAAAAGATCCCAGGTAGCATGTTCGGCAAAGCGTTCCTGATAGATGTTGCTGCACCAGATAGATGACCACCGGCCTTGAAAACATCCACTGCAGGAATTGCTCCGGCATCATTCTCGCTAGATTGTGGAGCATTGCTTGGAGTGTCCAAATGCGTTTTCACAATGCGCGACATCCAATACATGGCCACCTTTCGTACACATGGATCAGGGTGTTCCATTGTAGTTACAAGCGACTGCAGAACCTGGTCGAAATCCACTCCAACTGACTTGGTGCTATCATCGGCACCGGGCGCCTCGTTGACCAGCAATTTGGGGAGCACAGAACGAAGAAAGGCAAGAGCCGCCTGCCGAATATCCTGTGATGGATCCCCGACCATGTCAAGAATGCCGCCCAGGAACAAGTGTAGAAATTCGAGAATTGGCGACGACACGAGCTTTTCGTTCAGTTCCTGTAACCAAGTCAGAGTCAGTCGTTTGGTAGCCTTGTTTCGCATGTGTACGAATCGAGCAAAGACTGGAATGCAATCCTCGGCCGAGAAGCCTTCCGATCCTTGGATCATGGCCTTGACAATAACTTCCTTCATTTTCTTGTCGAGTAGCTCGGCGCCTGATCGCACGTCCACATCCACATCAGCATACAGCGATCGCAGAATCTCGAAGAGAATGAAGAAATGCTGGACAGCCATGCTGGGCATGACCTTGACCACGTTAAATAAGGACTCCGTTGCGTAGTAGCGGACGCGCTGACTATGACACTGGCAGCAATGCACCACGCTTGCCAAAATCAAGTCGCGACACTCGGACACGAGCGGGTCCGTGTCTTTTGCCTTCTTCAATCCAATTGCACAGGCTGCAAGCGCCACGACACCTCCTTTGCGAGCATCCTCGTTTAAAGATCGAACATAGTCGTCCGATAGGAGTAACAGTATCGCTCGTATTCGTCCAAGTTCGTTCTGCTGTACCAGCGACCGCACCACCTTCTCAATCTCCATGGCGGCTAATCGCCGTCGTTCATACCGCTTGTGCGCCAGGCTCACCAAAACAGCCGGACTAATACTTTGCTGCGAACTTCGTTTAAGCGATTCGCGCGACTCTCGAATCATGGGATCATCCTCGTCGTCATCATCATCTACATCAGCAATGGTAGTGTCGGCAGCTGCTAGCTTCATCATGTCGCTATCAAAGCCCATGAAGGATGACTCAATCTTTTGTCGCATCGTCATGAGCACATCCGGCAGGACGCCACTGGAGACGTCCGAATCATCGGGATGTGGTCTCTGCTGACCCGTGATGCTACTAGCAATGCTGGATCCGGATGAAATGTGTTGATTGTTCGGGTATCGATGATTGCTGCTTGCGTTAGTGCCATCGCTTGACGGTATCACCTTTCGACCATTCGCATCGGCAGTTGCAGTGCCAACCGAGACCTCCGACGAGTAAGATTTGCTGTTGTTTTGAGTTGCATGATGCACTGGCGGTAAGAATTGTTCTCCTGCTGTTGCTCCTCCTCCAGCCGATGACGACGTTCCGGAGGATGCTTGGCGCGCAACGTCACCAGCATCTAGACTCACGCTAGGCGTCGTGAAAAATTCTGCAGCAGCCTTGCCTTCGGAATGCTTGCCCGTCTGCAACGCCTTGTCCCATTCCGACTGGCCAGTTTGACTCGAGTGTGAGGGAAGTTGAACCTTGTCGGCTTCGTCCTCCGAGTCTGAGCTAAAGTATGCAACGCCATCTGGATCATTAGCTTCATCCAAAGTCCCATCTCCCTTTTCGTCAAGTAAGCTCATATTGGCTTTGTTCATTTCAGCAGTTTCTTGTAGATCGGATGCGTCCTCATCCATGACGATCGGAACTGCAGCAGCAGCAGTCGATGCACTAACAGCATCATCAAAGTCAACTGCATCATCATCAAGCAATTCTCCTATACCCGAAGTGACTTCAATCGACTCGGTCGTCTCAATGTCGTGTATGACAGTCTCCATGGTGCCGAACTTGAGCTCATTCGTAGACGCAGCTTCCATCGGTTGACCACCATGGCGCATCGCTCGATTTATAGGCCATGTCGTAGAGGTACTCCAATCGGCGAAGTATCGCTGCGACATTGCAAAGAAGGATCCACCTTGCGATTTTCTTTCGCCGTCGTGCACTCGAAGCGGAGCTATTACTGCATCATTTTACCTTCTCAACGGGTCGATTAGAGGACTTTCCGAGTAATTTTGTTTTAAGCAAAAGTTTGCCGCTTAATAACTTGCTGATTTGGTCTCGATACTCCATTCACCAGCCATGACGGAACCGCAACAAGCTGCTCCAATCGATTCCAAGATGCAACCCGAAGAAACCTCTGCAACCTCCACAATCACAAAGTCTAAAACTAGCATGACTAATATTGCGGATGCGCGCTACACTTGCGACATGGAGAAACTCCAGAAGCTTCGGACGGCTGTGCCATGGGCCAAGGACCCAAAGTTTTTCAAGACTGTCGCAATCAGTCCGTCCGCCATTATGAAGATTATGATGCACTGCGCCAGCGGCGTGGAAAAGGGCATTGCCAAGGGAGGTAATCCAACCGAAGTAATGGGACTCTTACTGGGCCGACCCGATCCAGATACGCCGAGCACGTTTGTCGTGACGGATGCCTTTGCCTTGCCGATTGAAGGTTTTGAAACGCGAGTCATTGCGGACGACGATACCGTCACAAATCACATGATTGCGCTTGGAGAATCTTTGGAGCGAACCCGCCGCGAGCGATTCATGGGGTGGTATCACTCGCATCCCTTTGATTTGGGCGAGCATTCACACTGCTTTATGAGTCAGACGGATATTAGCACTCATTTGCAATGGCAGCGAGCAGAAGATCCACACGGGAATCCATTTGTTGCGATTGTCGTTGATCCATTGCGGACGGCGCATTTGGGAACTCCTGAGCTCAAGGCCTTTCGTGCGTATCCGCCCGAGTACATGTCGCCGACGGCGAACGAGTGTCCGGATGGTTCGGTGGAAACATCCGAACAGGTGCGATTGGAGCACTGGGGCTCATGCTGGAATCGTTACTACGAACTAAACATTGAGTACTACATGTCGCAAACCTCGCGCAAGATTATGGAACAGCTTACGCAAAACTACTTGTGGATTCGCAAGCTGACACAACCAGCGGACAATACAAGCAAACTGGTAGCATGCGCCAAGCAGTTCAAGACGGCGGCCAATGCGTCCAACACGCCCACGGGCGGCACCACAAGTCGTAGTACCGCGAATCGAGCTTCAACAATGGCATCGCTTTTGGAAGGAGGAGGAAGCCGCGGTGGTGGACGTACGCGTGGAAAATCGGAAGCAAGCTTGCTAGCTGGCCCAAACACGCCGCGTAGTAAGGAGTGGAACAAGGCTGTGGGAATGCTGGATGACCTGGCTAGTGAGCAGGTTTGCGAGAATAGTCTGCATGCAACCAAGGAGCATTTGTTTTCGTGAGCTGGCGTTACGCTTGCTCTGCAGCTGCAGCGTCGCCCCGTTCGAAAACCTTTGGCTGCGACAAATCACCCTATAAATGCCAGGTAATGTATTGATAAAAGTTTCATCACTAATATGACGAGTTAGACTCACCGGTTGCTTGCTGTAGGATGACTGCGATAAACTCACCATTGAAGATCAGCTCACGCACCGCATGCAGATAGCTAAAATATCCTAGCCTCAACCCTAATTGACGAATTGGAGGACGAGGCGAGCAAAACGCACCACACGATGACCATGGAAGGCCGCCGCTGCTTGGTGCAAAACAGCTTGATACAAAGAATAGAAAGATCAATTGACAGTGCAATCTATTTGACATAGTAGTAATTCATCATGTCAAACGCACGGAAGCTCCAAAGTAAGTTTAGAAGCGGCGAAGAAGGGACGGAGAAATTGCAATTTTTACTGCGTTTCACCTCGACTTGAAGATTTCGCTCGCATCAAAGAGCAATTGCTGTCGAGTAGAATGGCTCGATAGTATCTCTAAGAAATCGTCTCACGAATATACTATCTCCTACTGCAGCCGAGATTGACCGAGTCATGAAAAAGATTGATGAGGGAGTTGAACTGTTTGACGACATTTGGGAGAAGGTTTACTCGGCGGAGCAGCAAAACCAAAAGGAAAAGTACGAAGTAGATTTAAAGAAGGAGATAAAAAAGCTGCAACGTCATCGCGACCAAATAAAAGCATGGATCAGTGGGAGCGACGTCAAGGACAAGGATGCTCTCATGGAGGCGCGAAGATTAATTGAAACAAAGATGGAGCAATTTAAAGTCTGCGAAAAGGAGACTAAAACCAAGACTTACTCAAAGGAAGGTCTTGCAAGGGAAGACAAGCTAGATCCGTCGGAGGAGGCAAAACTCAACACTGCAAGCTGGCTGCAAGAGTACATTGAGAAGCTCAAGCGACTAGTGGAAGATACAGACTTTGAGATTGAAAGGTTGTCGGCTGGAAAGGGAAAGAAGACAAACAAGAGTCAAATTGAAAAGCTGAAAGAACATATTACCAACCATCGGAACCATATATCCAAAATGGAAGGCATCATTCGTCTCATCAACAATGACAGGTTAGAGGTGGATACAGTAGACGCGTTGAAGGACGACATTGACTATTACCTAGAGTCGTACGAAGACGAGGATTACCACAGCGCGTACGACGAAGACTACTTTTACGAAAGTTTGGGCTTGGAGGAACTTGACGTTGTCAACGTCGACATGATTACTGCAGCGGTCACGAACAGCAAAAAGGCGGATGGCGATGATCCGTCAATGAGTTCCAAGGGTAGCGAAGATAAGCGCGGCAAGGGTAAGGCAGCCATTTCGTCAGTAATACCGCTCACTATTGGACGCGCAAGAGTGGGAGCGGCACCAGCAGTAAAGGTGGAAGAGCCAAAACTAACGCCTGTGAAAAAGGCGCCAGCGGCACCGGTACCCGTAAAATCACCAGTGCCTGCGTCACCGGCGGCGTCGCAAGTGCAGGGAGCAAGCATGGCGGCCATACTGAAACGAGAATCGGAGCAGCAAGAAAAGGAACGACAAAAGGTAATAGTAAAGATGCTTCGTGCCTGTAAATTCGCAATCCTGCAATGTCTCACTCGCCACACGTCGGACGTGCCCGTTATCAGGCGGAGCAGGTTCGACAGCAAGCAGCACAACGTCAGCAGCAAGAGGCACAACAAAGACAACAAGAGATTGTCCGACAACAGGAAGCGCTACAGGCTCAACAGCAGCAAGAAGCGCAAAAGCGGCAGCAGGAGGCAGTACGTCAACAGCAAGAAGCCGCAGCTCAACTGGCGGTCCAGCAGCAAGCGCAGCAAGCGGCGGCAGCAGCAGAAAAGGCGAAGAATGTGCAGCCACCGCAGCCTTCCGGAAACAACGGACTGGAATTATTGACATCTGGACTGAACGGTCTTGGTCTGAGCGCAGATTCGGGAGCCAACTCGGTTACGACAGCCACTGCTACATCGAGTGGCGGTCCGTCGCCAAACCTTGACGCTGGATCGTTGGCTTCCGCATTAAGCGAGTCTTTTGCCACGAGTCCCAACATGGTTGACAACGACAGATCGCGTCAATACACGCCGCAGAACCCGTACCCGACGCCTACATCCTATCCCTCGACACCGGCTGGAATTTTCGAGAACCCTGCAGTGTTTGAAAAGCTGGGAACAGATTGCTTGTTCTTCATCTTTTACTACATGCAGGGCACATACCAACAGTACTTGGCTGCGCGAGAGCTCAAGAAGCAGAGTTGGCGGTTTCATAAAAAGTACATGACGTGGTTCCAGCGTCACGAAGAGCCAAAAATTACCACGGACGAGTATGAGCAGGGCACGTACGTATACTTTGACTATGAGACTGGTTGGTGCACACGGATCAAGTCGGACTTCCGCTTTGAATATGCTTATTTGGAGGACTCGTTGCAATAAGTAAAAAGTAGGGTAACATGTTGTAACAGGGAATTACGGAAATACAAAGAGACGACGTCTATGATAGATAAGCATGCTCTATGATGCGGCAAGATTCTGAGAATCATGTGCTGGCTGCGATCCCTTCTCGCTCGCAGTCCCATCCCTCAGTTGTCGTCGAGCAGTGACGCCACCGCCTACTCCAATTGTTTGCGCATCAAACTTGATTATCAACGAAGTCATGTTATCCTTGCTTCCCCTAGCGAGACACTCGTCCAAAACCTGCAAAAGTAAAGCAAATGTACGTGAGCAAATTATTAAACTGACCCATCAACCCATTCATGGCCATTTGTTCCTCGTTAACCAAACTCACCTCTTCGCAAACAAGCCCCAAATCAGTTTCGCCTTCACTGAAAATTGACGAAACAGTTTGAATAGCTTCATAGTTCGTTTGCACGTCCCAAATCCCATCACAGGCAATAATGATAAACTCGTCCAGTTGCTGGTTTCGCGCATGAATGGTGATATCCGGCACTGGCGACACCTTTTGATCGCCCGGCCGCATCAAACGTGTAGCTTGGTCAGCACTGGACGATTCCTGCAGAGCGCTCGTCCCGCCCATGACCGTGTCAATATTTTTGAAACGAAAGTCACCCAACCCGCGGCTGACTGCCAAGTCTCCTTCAACACGACCTCCAGCGACGTAGCCTCCAGCAGCTCGAATGCGACTTTCCTCGTCAATATCTTCAGGCTTGTGATCATAGCTGAGTGGTACGACAGACTTGATGCTAACAGGCACATTGGTACTCGTTGCAGCAGCGTCAGCAGAAGAGTCACTACTTGAATTCGCCGCTGATCCTCCACTGACTTGCTGTTTGCGACTCAGCACAGCTCTCGAGTCACCTGCATTGGCGCAAACAATGTACTGCGGCGTGAGCAAGACGACGCAGGCCGTAGTTCCCGAGTCGCCCTCCTCCTCCAATCGCTTCAAGGCAGTTTCGGCTGGAGAATCAACGTCGTCGTCGTCATCGTCAATGTCGTCTCCATCCTTTTGAATTGCTTTTGCAGCAGCAGCTGCTGCAACTCCAATCGTCTTACGACTCTCATTTGCCTCATGTGCATGGTACGGCTCGTCGGCATCCTGCACTGCTCCAGACTTTAACGCACAAGCAATCTCGCGATCCAAATCAACAAACGCACTCATCAAAGCATTCTCGAGTAAGTCGAGTCCCTTTTGATTCTCCTTGTTCTTGGCAGACACATTCTGTTGCTGACTATTGACATTCGTTTGCGATTTTGTCCACCAGTGCGCGTACTCGACAAAACTTGGTTGTCGAGCCAAGACGCGGCAAAAGTTGCGACCAGCGTAGAATGCCGCAAAGGTTCCACCGTGACCGTCAAAGACGGCAAAGAGCGCATGTCCGGGAAGATTGATGTGAACATAGATGGCGGATGCTTTCCTATACGTCGTCCTGACGGCATTGCTACTCGCACCGTCAAGCTCGGCCGCGTACAATCGAGGTTCAATAATGTGCGCATCCTCCATGTGAACCCGCCACCCCTGCATGGTCGAGACTGCATATGGATGTCCTTCCGACGTCACGCCTCGATGCGTCTCCTTGTCAACGACTGGGGCTCCAAGCAAGTTTCCCATAATGATGGTGATGAACTCTCGAATGAATTTGCTGTAATCACAGCAGCGATTGAAGAATGAGGCGAGCACTTTGTATTTCTAAAGCTCAAGGAGTAACGTAGTCAGAGTGACTTGACGAGAAACGACGTCTGAGATATTGTAGTGCAATGCTATGGGTTCTAGCGGTAGACGAAAGCTGAGCAGGATTACCAGCTCCAAGCATGGAAGGAGCTTTGCGCCAGCGGCACTCCTCGCGCCATGTGGTGCAGCACCACGCTCGAAGGAATTCGAGGGTCGCAGAATCCAGTGCCGTTGCGATTGGGTTATTTTCCAACCATTGCAGCGCGCGGATTGCTCTCAAAGGTTAGCTATCTTATACGACGGACGAAGAAGGCAATGCCCAGTCTACCTCAACGTGCATTTATTTAATTGAGCAACCATTAACCATTAAAATTAAAATAACTTTTGACGCAGAAATATCTTATAGAATCAGGATCTCGCTGGTGTTTGCCAACTGCACCGCATTGTGACTCGTACACCATCACATTTGTGACCATACGCACACCGAATTCAGCTAATCTGCACTCAATCCCCCAAGTACAGTACCTTGACGCGCTCAATCAAATAAATGAGCATCCAGTGGATTGTCGACCATGAATTCGTGCCGCGGCGCTGCTAGCAGGATGGGTCGGCGATTTTCAAACAAGGTCAGCTTGAGCATGTAGATGAACAAGAGGACACACGCAACGACAGCAAAGACTAGCGTCTCGCTGACAAACTTCAAACTAGCCAGTGTCACAATCATTATAAGCATAACCACGAAAACGACTGCCATGGCTGTAGGAGGAAGGCCTGGCATGGGTTGGTCGTCTCCGTAGATGCGAGCCTTCTGCTGGGCTTTCAGACGCTTGGCCACTATCAAAAGCACCATTGCCGTCATAAAGATACACATGATGACTACCAGGAAAATGTCCGAGACGGACCATTGATCGGACCGAAAGTAGTCGAGTGATCGACAGTCTTCATCGCACCACATGCCGTACTTGTAGACGCGCTGACACATGTTCCATTCGCCAATGTCGTACGAGTTGTCGTATAACCTCCGTTGCTTCATATCGTGTATCTCGTCCCAAAAACGTGATTTGTAAGCCTTGGAGCAGGGGAGTAGTGGATTGTTAGCCACGCGACGGACTAACGATATTTTTCGCATGTCGCGCCAATTTTCTTACCTCTAGCGAGTCGGCCCAAGTCGATTCCTCCAGCAGTTGACGGCGACCACCGTCATCATACGATACATCGTCGTTTGCTGAAAGATACTGATCGTCGTAAAGATCGTCCGATTTGCTGGCATCGTCACCATTCGCTTCCTGCTCATTGTTGCCGTTATTCTGCTTCTTGTTACTGTAATTGATAAAGTCATCGTCATACCAATTGACGCTCTGCTTGTTAAAGTTTGCGGAAACTTCATCGGGTGCACATGTCATGCAGGAGTAGAATGGAGGTCGAAAGCTCACCTTGGTGCTCAAAACGTTGTCACCAATCAAGTAGCCTCGAGATGCATGCTCTCTTGCAGTTCGGCCATCGTCATACTTTTGCGAACATTGCGCGTCCTTGTATACGTGTAACTGTAGCTTCGTGGACGTATACGTCTCGCGATCCATGCATCCAATCTTGGCATACAAGGACTGGCTGGCATCGGAGCTGGACACGATTTGGACGCACTGTCAACAGATAATAACATTAAAAACTGAGACATTATGCATATCGGATTCGACACAAAACATCGTACACGGTCCTTACATTCAAGAATCCAGCGTCCTTGGGCAGCGTGAAGTATTGTCCGTCGGTGAGAGCCTGATAATTGAAATATGCTCGCATAAAGTGGGCAATCGAAACCACAAAGGTGGCAATCTCGGCGAAATGACACTGATAACTTGCATCTGTATTGTACAGCTGAAACTTGATCATGTGGCCATTGTTGCTAAAGAATATACGAAAATAATGAGCTGTCAGAGCGTGACATCGACATGCATGAAATCGCGCACCTTCATTCTGATCTCTGCCGTCGAGCTTGCTTCTCACGCTTTATGAAACTTACTAGCTGACGCACGACAGTGGCATGACACTGACTCCTTCGAAACCAACATTAGCGTCCCAATGAAAGACATCATCGTCGTGCGTTGAGTATTGCTGTTGCTCCTTCTTATACGCGTCATCATCCGTCTTGTCGTCGTTCAAATTCCGTACATAGTAGTCATCGTCTCTGTAATTGCTGCTGCTATTTGTAGCAGAATCTGTCTGATTACTTGCAGCATCGTCAGTGTTGCTGTAATTGTTATTGTCATCGTTGACTCCTGCGTTATAGTAGTCGTCACTCGCATGGACGAGGCACCTTTCATGGAAGCATATCAGGAGGACGAATGCGAGGCACCAATGATGTAGTCTCATTGCACTTCTCCTTCTTCCTGGACCTATTATTTTGCTATTAGATAGTTTTCGCCTCATCACTGTTATTCCACTTCACTCTTCTCGTCAAAGTTGAGCGCAAAGAATGGTCATGGTCAATCTTGTCAATTCGTCGTTAAAATGACGCGGAAAGCAAAGGTATCTTTCATGTCGCGCCCGTCATGCCATCAAGCTCCGGGTTTCGACTAGCTATTCTATCCAACACTACAACTACTCGTTCAGCGCATGTAAACAAATAAAAATATCTGACTGCTATAGAAATACGTCCTCTCAAGCTCATATCACCTCTTAAATTAAGCAACTGGTGGATTCAGTGTGATGACTTCGTCTGAAATGGCCATGGCAAGTCCATCTCCAAGGTTTGCTCCAAGCAGCGTACCCCAGCCAGGCGTTATGCAGGATCCCACGGCAGAACCAAGCGACGACATGAAGAGTCCGATAGTTCGAGAAATGAGTAAAAGGGTAGAATTCTTGACAAGCGTCAACGTAATCGTCAATCCTTGCGCGACAATTTCCTCCTCGCTCGACGGCTGCAACTTCTTCTTGTTCCTTCGTCGTTGCTCCTGTATGAAAACGTAGTAGCCATACAAGAGGATCACTTCATGTACACTAAAGTCAGCCAAATATGAAATGAAGCTTGCTTTGATTGACGCTTTGAACACGGTTCGGCCTAGCTCGCGTCCCTTCTTGCCCGATTTTTCAGCTCGTTGAGCGAAATTAAACGTGTCAAGCGTCCATGAGTCCAAAGTGTACTTGTCTACATATTTTTCAGCAATTCGCTCGTACAGTCGCATCAATAGAATAACGCAGTGGTACTTTGCCATGGCGGTGGTCAGCTTTCTCGGAAAGGATTCCCAACGCTTCTTCCATTCTTGCTGCAGGCAGAGGTGAAAAAGTAAATGAGAGAACGTCGGAAAGCATGCCTATATAGCATTCAAATGGCAGGCGCTCAGCATAACGATTGACTACAGACTTGATTTCAGATTTCAGCGATGGTCTTTCGACGCATCCATCCTTGCGCTTATAATACATGCAACACAGACGACAGGAGTTGATTTTCACTTACGTCGGACCATTGAGCCGCTTCCTCGTCCGCCTCCAATTGTGAAAGCTTTCCATATGCTACCAGTTCGTCTCTTCTCATGTCTTCCTTCAGTTGATCGTTCATGTATTGCGTCAAAATCGTAGATCCTTGCATAATGACGATGCGCATCGTCTGAGGTAAAGAACGTGAAGCAAATACTGCTACATGAGACAGATAAGTTGCAGAATTGCAATTGGACAATCACACCATACTTACACTTTTCCCGAGCGTGTAGGGCGACAAGTGATCAACGAAGCCCTTGCGATCCTCGCAAAGATGGCGATACGGGGTTGGTAATGCACCAGGCTCATTTTTGTTCATAGGAGCGAACACCACGGAGGAGGCCAAAATCACAGGCGTTCTTTCCATAGCACTTCCATCTATCCATGGTTGCCGCCCATAATGTCGATCAAACGCTTTGTACTGTATGCTCATTGTTGCCTCGTGGTTTATACATTCGCATCCTGCGACGACCGGGTGGGAAGGACGGGATGAAGACGGACCCGCGCCTCGAGATCGTTTTGTCGTTTCGGTTTTCGATCCGGCTCATTACCTACTAAGTGGAAGCTTCCTGAAACTCGCGCAATAGAAAGCGCAAACCGTGTTTCTGGCAGGCGCGCGGCACGTGTCGCATCGATGTCTCCCGGAAACTCATCGGTCGCAATAGAACGATGACGACGCGCCTTGGTTACTTAGACGAGTCAAATTGCAAGCTCGTCTACGGTACGCTTCTTAATCAAATAAGCATGGTTTCTATAGGCACCCACCAGGTATAATCTTGTAGCGCAGACTGAATAATGATGTTGGCACCATCTGGTGTGATTTGGTATAAATGGCATGTTTTATGGTCCAGTTGAAAGTCAGGCATTCCAGGAGGGAGCTAAGACTGGTGAGAAGTCCTCACCAGTCACATTGCAGTTACAAGGTCACCCACCAGTTGTGGCAGAGATTTGTAGACGTGGACAGCCTAGCAGAGGGTTAATTAAATTTCTATTTGCTGCACGGCCGGCGTATCTCATGGAGAGGAGATGGGGGGTCGAAATAGGCGAGACTTTGGTGTAATTTTGTCAATAGCAAAAACATATGCCCCCTAAGTAACCAACGAACGACACGTGTCATCCGATCTATTTGCCATCTATTGCGCGAGTTTCAGGAAGCTTCCAGTTGCTTGGGGAAGCAATGCAAACAAGAAGTATCACTCCAATCTTGCATAGTTTGGGTGTATACATGGATTGATATAGGGATATATGAATGTCAAGGCACTGGGTGTATACAAGTCATGTTATATAGGCAATGGAATGTCAATTCATCTGTGGGCTGAGACTGGTGAAGTTCTCACCAGTCACATTGCAGTCTACTAGGGCACCCACCATTAATGCCATCTTGTAGCGCAGACTGAATAAGAATGTTGGCGCCAATCTGGTGTGATTTGGGTGTATACAAGGCATGGTTTATGGGCATTTAAATGTCAAGGCATCTGTGGGCTTAGACTGGTGAGAAGTTCTCCCCAGTCACATTGCCATCTACTAGGGCACCCACCAGGTATACCATCTTGTAGCGCAGACTGAATAATGATGTTGGCACCATCTGGTGTGATTTGGGTATAAATGGCATGTTTTATGGTCAATTGAAAGTCAAGGCATCTGCGGGCTTAGACTGGTGAGAAGTCCTTACCAGTCACATTGCAGTCTACAAGGTCACCCACCAGGTATACCATCTTGTAGCGCAGCCTGAATAATGATGTTGGCACCATTCTGGTGTAATTTGGGCACCAACAGGGCTTGCTGTAGGGGCGTTTGAATGTCAAGGCATCTGCGGGATGAGACTGGTGACAAGTTGTCACTAAGTACATTGCCATCTCCTGAGACACCAGCCAAGCATTACCATCTCACTGAAAGCCAAAGAAGTTTCTACAGATGGTAACACAGCGGCGAACGTAAAATCGAAAGCAAACGGGCGCACGCATACCTGGGGCGTAAGGTTGCCGCGCAATTATAAAGATGCGAAAAGCTCTCTCGAGAAACAACACGTGTGGACGGATGCGAAACGGAAAAATCAGATAAATGATTACCACACGCTCGAGAAAGGAGTGCCGCGCCGCGGGAAACGAATAAACGCGCACATGATATTCGATGTCAAGCACGATTTGCGATGAAAGCACGACTCGTTGCAGGACATCAAGGCGACAGAGCGGGATTCAGTTTACTCGGGCGGTGTCATTGCTGGGCTCACGAATGGTAGCGATGTTAGCGGAACTCAACGGTCTGGAACTGTGGGCAGCTGGACGCCACAACGCATACTTGGAAGCGAAAACAAAAGAGAAGGTTTATATCGCGGCAGGTCCGAGTTCGGGAGCTCGAGGGGCAGCACGCACGATCGTGAAGGCATTATACGGTCTCGCATCGCAGCTTATCGCTGGCACGAGCACTTTGCAGACACGTCCGCTGACATTGGCTTCACGCGTGTAAGAACCGGACGTGGATGCGCTGATAAAGGCACACTACTAATACGCTTGTGTGTATGTCGAAACATAGCGATGAAGAAAAGGAAAACTAACGGATCTTTTAATTGAGAACAATCTTAAGCCAGCGGGGGCGCCGCCCATTGGCATACATTTGGGCGCAGACGCTTAGACGACGACCGCATTTTGCTTCGAGCGAAGGAAGTACGCCACAAGACTACTTAGCGAACTACAAAGAAATGTTCGCACCGCGATCGCAGACAAGTCCACTACGCGACGGATTGCTGTGTTGCAATGGGTAAGTTTATGTCGATTCGACATTCACTGTGCTGTCATGACTATGGGGAGATTCCGAGCTGGCGCCCGAGCGGCAATTTGGAACGGTTGAAGCATATTTGGGGATTACTTACGAAGATACCCGGATGGAGCGATTCGATTCATCACGTTTCGATTCCAACGGACGAGCGATACGCGACAGTTGACAAGCATGGATTGGGATTACAGTGTGTACGGCAAGATCTGCGAAGAGCCTGTGGAACATGCCCACGCCGCGCGGCAAGGCGGTGGCGAATGTCAACGTCCGAAGATGCGAACCTGTACCACGATTACACGACGGACGGGCAGCGATGGGCATGGCGTACACATGTTGAATGGAACAGTCGTTGATTGGTTTTCGAAACGCCAAGCGACGGTCGAGACGGCGACGTACGGCTCGGAGTTTGTAGCAGCGAGAGTGAGCACGGAGCAGATCATGGATCTTCGCTTCACGCTACGCATGTTGGGAGTTCCGCTCGACGGACCTTCATGGATGTTTGGAGACAACAAGTCGGTAACGCAAAGCAGCAACCTACCGCACTCTAGTCTGACGAAGCGACACAATGCACTGGCATTTCACCGTGTACGCGAAGCGATTGCGGCGGGAATTATTAATTTCAACCACATCATGGGAACGACAAACCCGGCGGATGTACTTACCAAGTTTCTTCCACGGGCTACGGCAAGCAAGCACTTAAAGAACCTGCTCTTCAAGGAATCTAACTATTAGGTATGACTTGAGGGGAGTTGCAGGATGCGAACGAAAACAGCGAAAATCGGGCAAGTCACACCGAATGTCCGATAGGGTGACACAGCGGCACTCGCGGCTCACCACAGCCTCACGATCGCGTGATGCGTGGCAGCGACGGCTTCGAAGCGATTCAACAAGTATATTGCTGAAACTAGTGCGATATAGAGTAGAAACAAGCAGACTTACTAAGCTTGAAGAGTTAAGAAAGCGATTTATTCGTCTCTCGTATTGTAGCAACTGCAAGCTTGGATTGGCCATCCAAGGACAGCTACAAGCGAAATCACCGACACTCAAACGCATCTACAGCAAGCCCTGTAGGTGCCCAAATTACACCAGAATGGTGCCAACCTCATTATTAAGGCTGCGCTACAAGGTGGTAGGCTTGGTTGGTGTCTCAGGGGATGGCACAACTTGTCACCAGTCTCAACCAGCAGATGCCGTGACATCTAAACGCCCCAACAGCAAGCCCTGTAGGTGCCCAAATTGCACCAGAATGGTGCCAACATCATTATTCAGGCTGCGCTACAAGACAAGATGGTAGGCTTGGCTGGTGTCTCAGGGGATGGCAATGATATTGGTGACAACTTGTCACCAGTCTCAGCGCAAAGATGCCGTGACATTCAAACGCCCCTACAGCAAGCCCTGTAGGTGCCCAGATTACACCAGAATGGTGACAACATCATTATTCAGGCTGCGCTACGAGATGGTTGGCTTGGTTGGTGTCTCAGGGGATGGCAATGTATTTGGTGACAACTTGTCACCAGTCTCAGCCCGCAGATGCCATGACATTCAAACGCTTCTACAGCAAGCCCTGTAGGTGCCCAAATTGCACCAGAATGGTGCCAACATCATTATTCAGGCTGCGCTACAAGATGTTAGGCTTGGTTGGTGTCTCCGGGGATGGCAATGATATTGGTGACAACTTGTCATCAGTCTCAGCCCGCAGATGCCATGACATTCAAATGCTTCTACAGCAAGCCCTGTAGGTGCCCAGATTACACCAGAATGGTGCCAACAACATTATTCAGGCTGCGCTACAAGATGGCAGGCTTGGTTGGTGTCTCAGGGGATGGCAATGTATTTGGTGACAACTTGTCACCAGTCTCAGCCCGCAGATGCCATGACATTCAAACGCTTCTACAGCAAGCCCTGTAGGTGCCCAAATTGCACCAGAATGGTGCCAACATCATTATTCAGGCTGCGCTACAAGATGTTAGGCTTGGTTGGTGTCTCCGGGGATGACAATGATATTGGTGACATCTTGTCATCAGTCTCAGCCCGCAGATGCCATGACATTCAAACGCTTCTACAGCAAGCCCTGTAGGTGCCCAAATTACACCAGAATGGTGCCAACATCATTATTCAGGCTGCGCTACAAGATGGTAGGCTTGGTTGGTGTCTCAGGCTATGGCAATGATATTGGTGACAACTTGTCACCAGTCTCAGCTGGCAGATGCTGTGACATTTAAACGCCCCTACAGCAAGCCCAGTCGGTGCCCAGATTACACCAGAATGGTGCCAACATCATTATTCAGGCTGCGCTACAAGATGGTAGGCTTGGCTGGTGTCTCAGGGGATGGAAATGTATTTGGTGACAACTTGTCACCAGTCTCAGCCCGCAGATGCCGTGACATTCAAACGCCCCTACAGCAAGCCCTGTAGGTGCCCTAATTACACCAGAATGGTGCCAACATCATTATTCAGGCTGCGCTACAAGATGGTAGGCTTGGCTGGTGTCTCAGGCTATGGCAATGAAATTGGTGACAACTTGTCACCAGTCTCAGCCCCGCAGATGCCGTGACACTCAAACGCACCTACAGCAAGCCCTGTAGGTGCCCAAATCACACCAGAATGGTGGCAACCTCATTATTCAGGCTGCGCTACAAGATGGTAGGCTTGGCTGGTGTCTCAGGGGATGGCATTGTATTTGGTGACAACTTGTCACCAGTCTCAGCCCGCAGATGCCATGACATTCAAATGCCCCTACAGCAAGCCCTGTAGGTGCCCAAATTACACCAGAATGGTGCCAACATCATTATTCAGGCTGCGCTACAAGATGGTTGGCTTGGCTGGTGTCTCAGGGGATGGCAATGATATTGGTGACAACTTGTCACCAGTCTCAGCCGGCAGATGCCGTGACATTCAAACGCCCCTACAGCAAGCCCTGTAGGTGCCCAAAATACACCAGAATGGTGCCAACATCATTATTCAGGCTGCGCTACAAGATGGTAGGCTTGGCTGGTGTCTCAGGGATGGCAATGTATTTGGTGACAACTTGTCACCAGTCTCAGCCCGCAGATGCCGTGACATTCAAACCCCCTTACAGCAAGCCCTGTAGGTGCCCAAATTACACCAGAATAATGCCAACATCATTATTTAGGCGGCGCCACAAGATGGTAGGCTTGGCTGGTGTCTCAGGGGATGGCAATGTATTTGGTGACAACTTGTCACCAGTCTCAGCCCGCAGATGCCGTGACATTCAAACGCTCCTACAGCAAGCCCTGTAGGTGCCCAAAATACACCAGAATGGTGCCAACATCATTATTCAGGCTGCGCTACAAGATGGTAGGCTTGGCTGGTGTCTCAGGGGATGGCAATGTATTTGGTGACAACTTGTCACCAGTCTCAGCCGGCAGATGCTGTGACATTCAAACGCCCCTACAGCAAGCCCTGTAGATGCCCAAATTACACCAGAATGGTGCCAACATCATTACTCAGGCTGCGCTACAAGTTAGTAGGCTTGACTGGTGTCTCAGGGGTTGGCAATGTATTTGGTGACAACTTGTCACCAGTCTCAGCCCGCAGATGCCGTGACATTCAAACACCTTTACAGCAAGCCCTGTAGATGCCCAAAATAACACCAGAATGGTGCCAACATCATTATTCAGGCTGCGCTACAAGTTGGTAGGCTTGACTGGTGTCTCAGGGGATGGCAATGTATTTGGTGACAACTTGTCACCAGTCTCAGCCGCAGATGCCGTGACATTCAAACGCCCCTACAGCAAGCCCTGTAGGTGCCTAAAAACACCAGAATGGTGCCAACATCATTATTCAGGCTGCGCTACAAGATGGTAGGCTTGGCTGGTGTCTCAGGGGATGGCAATGTATTTGGTGACAACTTGTCACCAGTCTCAGCCTGCAGATGCCATGACATTCAAACGCCCCTACAGCAAGCCCTGCAGGTGCTTAAATCACACAAGAATGGTGTTATCATCATTATTCCGGCTGCGCTACAAGATGGTAGGCTTGGCTGGTGTCTCCGGGGATGGCAATGTATTTGGTGACAACTTGTCACCAGTCTCAGCCAGCAGATGCCATGACATTCAAACGCCCCTACAGCAAGCCCTGTAGGTGCCCAAATTACACCAGAATGGTGCCAACATCATTATTCAGGCTGCGCTACAAGATGGTAGGCTTGGCTGGTGTCTCAGGGGATGGAAATGTATTTGGTGACAACTTGTCACCAGTCTCAGCCCGCAGATGCCGTGACATTCAAACGCCCCTACAGCAAGCCCTGTAGGTGCCCAAAATACACCAGAATGGTGCCAACATCATTATTTAAGCTGCGCTACAAGATGGTAGGCTTGGCCGGTGTCTCAGGGGATGGCAATGTGTTTGGTGACAACTTGTCACCAGTCTCAGCCTGCAGATGCCGGGACATTCAAACACCCCTACAGCAAGCCCTGTAGGTGCCCAAAATACACCAGAATGGTGCCAACATCATTATTCAGGCTGCGCTACAAAATGGTAGGCTTGGCTGGTGTCTCAGGGGATGGCAATGTATTTGGTGACAACTTGTCGCAGATGCCGTGACATTCAAACGCCCCTACAGCAAGCCCTGTAGGTGCCTAAAATACACCAGAATGGTGCCAACATCATTATTCAGGCTGCGCTACAAGATGGTAGGCTTGGCTGGTGTCTCAGGGGATGGAAATGTGTTTGGTGACAACTTGTCACCAGTCTCAGCCCGCAGATGCCGTGACATTCAAACGCTCCTACAGCAAGCCCTGTAGGTGCCCAAAATACACCAGAATGGTGCCAACATCATTATTCAGGCTGCGCTACAAGATGGTAGGCTTGGCTGGTGTCTCAGGGGATGGCAATGTATTTGGTGACAACTTGTCACCAGTCTCAGCCCGCAGATGCCGTGACATTCAAACGCCCCTACAGCAAGCCCTGTATGTGCCCAAATTACACCAGAATGGTGGCAACATCATTATTCAGGCTGCGCTACAAGATGGTAGGCTTGGCCGGTGTCTCAGGGGATGGCAATGTATTTGGTGACAACTTGTCACCAGTCTCAGCCCGCAGATGCCGTGACATTCAAACGCCCCTACAGCAAGCCCTGTAGGTGCCTAAAATACACCAGAATGGTGCCAACATCATTATTCAGGCTGCGCTACAAAATGGTGGGCTTGGCTGGTGTCTCAGGGGATGGCAATGTATTTGGTGACAACTTGTCACCAGTCTCAGCCGGCAGATGCCGGGACATTCAAACGCCCCTACAGCAAGCCCTGTAGGTGCCTAAAATACACCAGAATGGTGCCAACATCATTATTCAAGCTGCGCTACAAGATGGTAGGCTTGGCTGGTGTCTCAGGGGATGGCAATGTATTTGGTGACAACTTGTCACCAGTCTCAGCCCGCAGATGCCGTGACATTCAAACGCCCCTACAGCAAGCCCTGTAGGTGCCCAAAATACACCAGAATGGTGCCAACATCATTATTCAGGCTGCGCTACAAGATGGTAGGCTTGGCTGGTGTCTCAGGGGATGGCAATGTATTTGGTGACAACTTGTCACCAGTCTCAGCCCGCAGATGCCGAGACATTCAAACGCTCCTATAGCAAGCCCTGTAGGTGCCCAAAATACACCAGAATTATGCCAACATCAATATTCAGGCTGCGCTACAAGAAGGTTGGCTTGGCTGGTGTCTCAGGGGATGGCAATGTATTTGGTGACAACTTGTCGCAGATGCCGTGACATTCAAACGCCCCTACAGCAAGCCCTGTAGGTGCCCAAAATACACCAGAATGGTGCCAACATCATTATTCAGGCTGCGCTACAAGATCGTAGGCTTGGCTGGTGTCTCAGGGGATGGCAATGTATTTGGTGACAACTTGTCACCAGTCTCAGCCTGCAGATGCTGTGACATTCAAACGCCCCTACAGCAAGCCCTGTAGGTGCTAAACCAGAATGGTACCAACATCATTAATCAGGCTGCGCTAAAAGATGGCAGGCTTGGCTGGTGTCTCAGGGGATGGCAATGTATTTGGTGACAACTTGTCACCAGTCTCAGCTGGCAGATGCCGTGACATTCAAACGCCCCTACAGCAAGCCCTGTAGGTGCCTAAAATACACCAGAATGGTGCCAACATTCATTATTCAGGCTGCACTACAAGATGGTAGGCTTGGCTGGTGTCTCAGGGGATGGCAATGTATTTGGTGACAACTTGTCACCAGTCTCAGCCGGCAGATGCCGGGACATTCAAACGCCCCTACAGCAAGCCCTGTAGGTGCCCAAAATACACCAGAATGGTGCCAACATCATTATTCAGGCTGCTCTACAAGATGGTAGGCTTGGCTGGTGTCTCAGGGGATGGCAATGTATTTGGTGACAACTTGTCACCAGTCTCAGCCTGCAGATGCCGTGACATTCAAATGCCCCTACAGCAAGCCCTGTAGGTGCCTAAAATACACCAGAATGGTGCCAACATCATTATTCAGGCTCTGCTACAAGATGGGAGGCTTGGCTGGTGTCTCAGGGGATGGCAATGTATTTGGTGACAACTTGTCACCAGTCTCAGCCGGCAGATGCCGGGACATTCAAACGCCCCTACAGCAAGCCCTGTAGGTGCCCAAAATACACCAGAATGGTGCCAACATCATTATTCAGGCTGCGCTACAAGATGGTAGGCTTGGCTGGTGTCTCATGGGATGGGAATGATTTTGGTGACAACTTGTCACCAGTCTCAGCCTGCAGATGCCGGGACATTCAAACACCCCTACAGCAAGCCCTGTAGGTGCCCAAAATACACCAGAATGGTGCCAACATCATTTATTAAGCTGCGCTACAAGATGGAAGGCTCAGCCGGTGTCTCGGGGGATGGCAATGTATTTGGTGACAACTTGTCACCAATCTCAGCCTGCAGATGCCGTGACATTCAAACACCCCTACAGCAAGCCCTGTAGGTGCCCAAAGTACACCAGAATGGTGCCAACATCATTATTCAGGCTGCGCTACAAGATGGTAGGCTTGGCTGGTGTCTCAGGGGATGGCAATGTATTTGGTGACAACTTGTCACCAGTCTCAGCCCGCAGATGCCGTGACATTCAAACGCCCCTACAGCAAGCCCTGTAGGTGCCCAAAATACACCAGAATGGTGCCAACATCATTATTCAGGCTGCGCTACAAGATGGTAGGCTTGGCTGGTGTCTCAGGGGATGGCAATGTATTTGGTGACAACTTGTCACCAGTCTCAGCCCGCAGATGCCGGGACATTCAAACGCCCCTACAGCAAGCCCTGTAGGTGCCCAAAATACACCAGAATGGTGCCAACATCATTATTCAGGCTGCTCTACAAGATGGTAGGCTTGGCTGGTGTCTCAGGGGATGGCAATGTATTTGGTGACAACTTGTCACCAGTCTCAGCCTGCAGATGCCGTCATATTCAAATGCCCCTACAGCAAGCCCTGTAGGTGCCTAAAATACACCAGAATGGTGCCAACATCATTATTCAGGCTGCGCTACAAGATGGGAGGCTTGGCTGGTGTCTCAGGGGATGGCAATGTATTTGGTGACAACTTGTCACCAGTCTCAGCCGGCAGATGCCGGGACATTCAAACGCCCCTACAGCAAGCCCTGTAGGTGCCCAAAATACACCAGAATGGTGCCAACATCCTTATTCAAGCTGCGCTACAAGATTGTAGGCTTGGCTGGTGTCTCATTTGCAGGATGCGAACGAAAACAGCGAAAATCGGGCAAGTCACACCGAATGTCCGATAGGGTGACACAGCGGCACTCGCGGCTTACCACAGCCTCACGATCGCGTGATGCGTGGCAGCGACGGCTTCGAAGCGATTCAACGAGTATATTGCTGAAACTAGTGCGATATAGAGTAGAAACAAGCAGACTTACTAAGCTTGAAGAGTTAAGAAAGCGATTTATTCGTCTCTCGTATTGTAGCAACTGCAAGCTTGGATTGGCCATCCAAGGACAGCTACAAGCGAAAGGTGCAACGATTTGATTTACAAGTTACAAGATTAACAGTCTTGAGACTCATTGCCTCGGCATAGAGACTTTATCGACGAAGAGTACTATTGATTTACGAAGTAACGTGGACGCACGTTGGTTCTTGGCCCGGAAAGTTCCGCAGGTGATAGCAAGAACATTGTCACGACGACAACGATGGCGGAAACTCGCGCGCAGAAAGACGCGGCGTTTGCGCATGTTTACGAAGAGAACGTAGGCGTTTTCCAAGATCCTCAGTTCAAGGAGTTATTCGACGAACTCGGAGTAGAATCGCTTACGCAATTGATCGAGATGGAGTACGACGATTTCGCGACGAAGTGGAACGTCACGACGACGACAACGACGACGACTGACGATGGCGACAATGTCACGCAGGAAACGAGCGAACACTCGCTAACGAAGATGAAACAACGCACGATCACGAACGCGATCGAATGGTATTTGGCGCAAGAGTCGCCGGACATCAAGACATGGTCGCAACTGACCACCGAAACGCTGGCGACGTTCGTCACAGCACGAGCGAAGGAACGAGTCCAAGCGCGCAACATTGCGAGCGTGGGCAGCGGAAGCGGAGCGAAACCTCCAGCGAAGGAAAGCGAAACGGAATCCAAGAAGGACGAATCCAAGGACTCCACGCTAACGAACGAAGGCGACGAGTCGAAGCCCGACTCGGCCGACAAGGTGCCACCGACGAGCGTGGACGTGGACACGAAGCAGTCACCAACATCCGTACTGGACCTCGGTGACGACGAAGACGACGAGAAGTATTCAGACCAATTTACGAAGTCTATCAAGTTCTCGGCGAAGGATTGTAAAGAAATGAAGCTGGATTCCTCGTGGAAACAGTGGATTTCTGAGTTGAAAGTCATCGCTACATTGCACGACTTCCACGAAGTCTTTGACGACGATTATGACCCGAAGGAAAAGGGACCGAAGGAACAAAAGGCGTATGCAAAGAAGAATGTGTTTGTGTACAGGATCTTTCTCACGCACTGTCGAACTCCGTCTGCATCACTCGCAGTACAGCAGTTCAAGAAGACGATGGACGGACGCGAAGTCTACCAACGATTGCGAACGCGATACGAAGAAGGCGCTACTGCTCACATCGAGAAGGAACGCGCGCGAACGGAACTGCAGGGAATGCGGCTGACCGAGAAGTGGTCAAGGCCGACGATCGAATTTCTCGCACTGTTCTACAAGAAAGTCATCTGGCTGCTCGAAATGGACGCAGAAGCTCTGACAGGTTTACAACGATACGACATGCTACGCGACGCTTTCTCTGAGCACACTGGATTCAGCGCCTCGCTAGCAGGTTTTGACGGAATGATTGCCATCAAGAAACACATGGGGCAACACGACTCGGAAGACAATTTCGCGCAGTTGTACGCGCACTTAGAAGAGTGCTGCATCAAGTATGACAAGAAACATCCATCGACGACGAAGACTAAGCGCACAATCAATCAAGCGCAGTCTAGTGGAACGAAAGGAGGCGGCGGCGGCAATGGCGGCGCGACTCCAAGCGGCTTATCGGCGGAACGATTTGCAGCGATCATGAAGAAACCTCACGCGAGCGTGAAGGATGAAGTCTGGTTGGAGATGAAGTTCGATCAGCGAAAGCAGTTGAAGGACAAGCGTGCGACGGCGCCCAAGACACCCGAAAACGGATGGCGACCGCGCAACCAACGAGGCACGGCTACGACGCAGACGCAAGTCAACGCGGCGCATCAAGAGCGTCACGCGACGGAATCTGTAGCGAACGATCACGCAAGCGTTCCTGGCACGATTAATATTCAGCCAGGCAATAGTGGAATGTCAGTCCAAACGGCTGCACGATCGGTTCTGCAAGCAAATAATGCGAGTACTACAACTCAGCAAGTGACAGGATCGTTGACGACTGATAACACCGGACGAGGTACATTCAGCTTCAACATGCATCGTCGTATGCGCGTCAATCGCGCACACTACGAGCGGATCAACGAAGGCGCGCTCATCGACAGCGGCGCGAACGGAGGCTTATGCGGAGGAGACATGCTCGTCGTTTCGGAAACGAACGCCGAGGTGGATGTGACTGGTATTGACGATCATATTGTCCCAGCTCTCAAGATTGGCACTGCAGCTGGACTGGCTAAGACCCTTAGTGGCGAAACCATTCTGCTTTTGTGTCACCAGTATGCTTTAAAGCGAGACGGACCGACGATTCATTGCCCGAATCAATTGCGCGCAATGGGACATCGTGTCGACGATATTCCGACCATGTTTGGCGGAACGCAACGAATTACGACGAACATTGGAGGCTACGTTTTGCCATTGGCAATTCGCGATGGCCTGGTGTACTTGGACGTGACGAAACCCACGTTCGATGATTTGGATAAGTATCCGACTGTCATCATGACGTCGGACGTGCCGTGGGACCCGACTGTTTACGATGTCGAGCACGCGCACGACGATTTCGACGAACGCGATCACGATTATGGATCTTTCGACGAACGATTCGACGATGACGGTATCACGCACCGCAATCGTCACACGCCGACACGCACTGGCGACGAACTTGACGTACTGATCAATCGGTGCGTGCGACACGCTCAGTTTTCACGCGTTAATTTGCGGAAGCTAAGAAGCAAGGAACCGGACTATAATGCTCTTCGGCCGTACCTCGGATGGGTCCCGACTGAGCGCGTTCAACAGACTTTACGTCACACGGAAGCATGGTATCATCTCAGCGAACACCCGCGATTACCATTTCGACACCTCACGAAATCACGATTTCCGGCCGCGAACGTTCAGCGGTTGCGCGAACTATTCGCCACGGACACGATACACTCTGACACGCCAGCTTTGGATGATGGAATTCTAGGGCATGGGGGAGCTACTAAGATGCAGCTCTTTGTTGGACGAGAAAGTTTTTACACGCGCGGCTACCCGATGAAGTCGGAGAGCGAAATGTCAAACGCGTTAGAGGATTTTATCCGCGAAGTGGGCGCTCCTAACGGACTGCTCAGCGACAATGCCAAGTCGGAGACTGGCAAGGCTGTGAGGGATCTCTGTCGGATGTACAATATTCCTCAAGTGACCACAGAACCGGGTCATCCAGAACAAAATCCATGCGAACGTCACACGTCGCACATTAAGCCAATGATGGAGAACCTCCAACGAGATTCGGGTTCGCCAGGTCATTGCTGGGTTTTGCTGATTAAATTCGTAATCATGATACTGAACGTCCTCGCGACGAAATCGCTGGGATGGCGCACTCCAACGGAAGTTGCGTTCGGAAATTTGCCGGATATTTCGCCTTTGTTACATTTCAAGTGGTGGGAACCGGTCACGTTTGAGGCGCAGGGGAGTTTTCCCTCGGCGGTACGATCTGGCAACGGCCGATTTGTGGGCATCGCAGAGAATAGCGGTCCGCACATGACTTTTCTCGTTCTGACGGACGATACGCTTCAGGCGATTCCGCGCTCCAACGTGGTCTCGCGCAGCTACTTGTTACCACGAGAGTTGCCTTCCTTCCCTGAGTCTGGAGGGGAGATTTCTGAAGAAGCTACACGCGCAAGCGAGCGAAATTTTGAAACTCCAGATCTCGCGACAGGACGCTACCATAGCACGAATGCGACAGAAAGTAGTCACGACAACTACGAAGGAAACGACGACGAAACGATTCCGATGGCGAACCACGCCAACGTACCAGCGAAGTTCTTCAGAAGGGCTGAGCAAGAATCAGGGAATAAATGCCCTCTGTTCTCTCCAAGCGAACTCATCGGACGCACGTTCGTAAGGGAACACGAAAACGGTCAGAAAATGCGAGCGACTGTATGCGAATATATCGAAGTACGCGATAACGAGCTACTCGAAACGACGAAAGGTTTCCTAATCCAAATGGGAGAGGAGCCAGCGAAAGACTTAATAAGTTACAACGAACTGTCGGATTTAATCGAACGACAGATGGACGAAGATATACGAAACGATCCGGCGACTCAGTGGGTATTCACGAAGGTAATCGGACACGAGCTTAATTTGAAACCGAACGATCCGACATACAAAGGAAGTTCAAGTAACGTTCTCGTCGAATGGACTGACGGAACGACGACGTGGGAGCCTCTCGCGATCATGAAGAAGGACGATCCGATAACGATCGCAGAGTATGGACTCAAGCACGGCTTACTCGACAAGCCAGGATGGAAGCAGCTGGAGCATTACACTCGGAAGCGAAAGAAGTTTCGACAGATGGTAACAGCGGCGAAACGAAAATCGAAAGCAAACGGCGTACGCTACAAATTCGGCGTAAGGTTGCCGCGCAATTATAAAGATGCGAAAGCTCTCGACGAGATCAACGGCAACACGCTGTGGACGGATGCGATTCGAACGGAATTAAATCAGATAAATGATTACCACACGTTCGCAGATCAAGGAGTCGGTAAGGTTATGCCGGCGCCGTGGAAACGAATAAACGTGCACATGATATTCGATGTCAAGCACGATTTGCGACGGAAAGCACGACTCGTTGCAGGAGGACATATGACAGAGCCGCCGAAGGATTCAGTTTACTCGGGCGTTGTGTCATTGCGAAGTCTACGAATGGTAGCGATGTTAGCGGAACTCAACGGTCTGGAACTGTGGGCAGCTGACGTCGGCAACGCATACTTGGAAGCGAAAACGAAAGAGAAGGTTTATATCGTGGCAGGTCCGGAGTTCGGGGAGCTCGAGGGTCACACGCTCACGATCGTGAAGGCATTATACGGTCTTCGCACGTCAGGCGCACGCTGGCACGAGCACTTTGCAGACACGCTCCGCGACATTGGCTTCACGCCGTGTATCGCAGAACCGGACGTGTGGATGCGCGATAAAGGCACGCACTACGAATACGTTTGTGTGTATGTCGACGATTTAGCGATAGCGATGAAGAATCCGAAGGAACTAACGGATCTTTTAATTGAGAACTACAACTACAAGTTGAAGGGCGTCGGCCCATTGGCATATCATTTGGGCGCAGACGTTTGGCGAGACGACGACGGCGTACTCTGCTTCGGAGCGAAGAAGTACGTCACAAGACTACTAGCGAACTACAAAGAAATGTTCGGCGAGGAACCGCGACCGCAGACAAGTCCACTACGCGACGGCGATCATCCGGAACTCGACGAAACGAAAGAACTTGACGACGACGGAATTGCGAAGTATCAATCGATAATTGGTGCGTTGCAATGGGCAGTAAGTTTATGTCGATTCGACATTCACTGCGCTGTCATGACTATGGGGAGATTCCGAGCTGCGCCACGAGCGGGGCACTTGGAACGGTTGAAGCATATTTGCGGATACTTACGACGATACCCGGATGGAGCGATTCGATTCAACGTTTCGATTCCAACGGACGAGCGATACGCGACAGTTGACAAGATGGATTGGGATTACAGTGTGTACGGCAAGATCTGCGAAGAGCTTCCGTGGAACATGCCCACGCCGCGCGGCAAGGCGGTGCGAATGTCAACGTTCGAAGATGCGAACCTGTACCACGATTACACGACGGGACGGGCAGCGATGGGCATGCTACACATGTTGAATGGAACAGTCGTTGATTGGTTTTCGAAACGCCAAGCGACGGTCGAGACGGCGACGTACGGCTCGGAGTTTGTAGCAGCGAGAGTGAGCACGGAGCAGATCATGGATCTTCGCTTCACGCTACGCATGTTGGGAGTTCCGCTCGACGGACCTTCATGGATGTTTGGAGACAACAAGTCGGTAACGCAAAGCAGCAACCTACCGCACTCTAGTCTGACGAAGCGACACAATGCACTGGCATTTCACCGTGTACGCGAAGCGATTGCGGCGGGAATTATTAATTTCAACCACATCATGGGAACGACAAACCCGGCGGATGTACTTACCAAGTTTCTTCCACGGGCTACGGCAAGCAAGCACTTAAAGAACCTGCTCTTCAAGGAATCTAACTATTAGGTATGACTTGAGGGGAGTTGCAGGATGCGAACGAAAACAGCGAAAATCGGGCAAGTCACACCGAATGTCCGATAGGGTGACACAGCGGCACTCGCGGCTCACCACAGCCTCACGATCGCGTGATGCGTGGCAGCGACGGCTTCGAAGCGATTCAACGAGTATATTGCTGAAACTAGTGCGATATAGAGTAGAAACAAGCAGACTTACTAAGCTTGAAGAGTTAAGAAAGCGATTTATTCGTCTCTCGTATTGTAGCAACTGCAAGCTTGGATTGGCCATCCAAGGACAGCTACAAGCGAAAGGTGCAACGATTTGATTTACAAGTTACAATCATGGGATGGGAATGATTTTGGTGACAACTTGTCACCAGTCTCAGCCCGCAGATGCTGGGACATTCAAACGCCCCTACAGCAAGCCCTGTAGGTGCCCAAAATACACCAGAATGGTGCCAACATCATTTATTAAGCTGCGCTACAAGATGGAAGGCTCAGCCGGTGTCTCGGGGGATGGCAATGTATTTGGTGACAACTTGTCACCAATCTCAGCCTGCAGATGCCGTGACATTCAAACGCCCCTACAGCAAGCCCTGTAGGTGCCCAAAGTACACCAGAATGGTGCCAACATCATTATTCAGGCTGCGCTACAAGATGGTAGGCTTGGCTGGTGTCTCAGGGGATGGCAATGTATTTGGTGACAACTTGTCACCAGTCTCAGCCCGCAGATGCCGTGACATTCAAACGCCCCCTACAGCAAGCCCTGTAGGTGCCCAAAATACACCAGAATGGTGCCAACATCATTTATTAAGCTGCGCTACAAGATGGAAGGCTCAGCCGGTGTCTCGGGGGATGGCAATGTATTTGGTGACAACTTGTCACCAATCTCAGCCCGCAGATGCCATGACATTCAAACACCCCTACAGCAAGCCCTGTAGGTGCCCAAAATACACCAGAATTGTGCCAACATCATAATTCAGGCTGCGCTACAAGATCGTAGGCTCGGCTGGTGTCTCAGGGGATGGCAATGTATTTGGTGACAACTTGTCACCAGTCTCAGCCCGCAGATGCCGGGACATTCAAACGCCCCTACAGCAAGCCCTGTAGGTGCCCAAAATACACCAGAATGGTGCCAACATCATTTAATAAGCTGCGCTACAAGATGGAAGGCTCAGCCGGTGTCTCGGGGGATGGCAATGTATTTGGTGACAACTTGTCACCAATCTCAGCCTGCAGATGCCGTGACATTCAAACACCCCAACAGCAAGCCCTGTAGGTGCCCAAAGTACACCAGAATGGTGCCAACATCATTATTCAGGCTGCGCTACAAGATGGTAGGCTTGGCTGGTGTCTCAGGGGATGGCAATGTATTTGGTGACAACTTGTCACCAGTCTCAGCCCGCAGATGCCGTGACATTCAAACGCCCCTACAGCAAGCCCTGTAGGTGCCCAAAATACACCAGAATGGTGCCAACATCATTATTCAGGCTGCGCTACAAGATGGTAGGCTTGGCTGGTGTCTCAGGGGATGGCAATGTATTTGGTGACAACTTGTCACCAGTCTCAGCCCGCAGATGCCGTGACATTCAAACGCCCCTACAGCAAGCCCTGTAGGTGCCCAAAATACACCAGAATGGTGCCAACATCATAATTCAGGCTGCGCTACAAGATGGTAGGCTTGGCTGGTGTCTCAGGGGATGGCAATGTATTTGGTGACAACTTGTCACCAGTCTCAGCCTGCAGATGCCATGACATTCAAACGCCCCTACAGCAAGCCCTGTAGGTGCCCAAAATACACCAGAATGGTGCCAACATCATTATTCAGGCTGCGCTACAAGATGGTAGGCTTGGCTGGTGTCTCAGGGGATGGCAATGTATTTGGTGACAACTTGTCACCAGTCTCAGCCTGCAGATGCCGTGACAGTCAAACATGCCTACAGCAAGCCCTGTAGGTGCCCAAAATACACCAAAATGGTGCCAACATAATTATTCAGGCTGCACTACAAGATGGTATGCTTGGCTGGTGTCTCAGGGGATGGCAATGCATTTGGTGACAACTTGTCACCAGTCTCAGCCCGCAGATGCCGTGACATTTAAACGCCCCTACAGCAAGCCCTGTAGGTGCCCAAAATACACCAGAATGGTGCCAACATCATTATTCAGGCTGCGCTACAAGATGGTAGGCTTGGCTGGTGTCTCAGGGGATGGCAATGTATTTGGTGACAACTTGTCACCAGTCTCAGCTCGCAGATGCCGTGACATTCAAACGCCCCTACAGCAAGCCCTGTAGGTGCCCAAAATACACCAGAATGGTGCCAGCATCATTATTCAGGCTGCGCTACAAGATGGCAGGCTTGGCTGGTGTCTCAGGGGATGGCAATGTATTTGGTGACAACTTGTCACCAGTCTCAGCCCGCAGATGCCGTGACATTCAAACGCCCCTACAGCAAGCCCTGTAGGTGCCCAAAATACACCAGAATGGTGCCAACATCATTATTCAGGCTGCGCTAAAAGATGGTAGGCTTGGCTGGTGTCTCAGGGGATGGCAATGTATTTGGTGACAACTTGTCACCAGTCTCAGCCTGCAGATGCCGTGACATTCAAACGCCCCTACAGCAAGCCCTGTAGGTGCCCAAAATACACCAGAATGGTGCCAACATCATTATTCAGGCTGCGCTACAAGATGGTAGGCTTGGCTGGTGTCTCAGGGGATGGCAATGTATTTGGTGACAACTTGTCACCAGTCTCAGCCCGCAGATGCCGGGACATTCAAACGCCCCTACAGCAAGCCCTGTAGGTGCCCAAAATACACCAGAATGGTGCCAACATCATTATTCAGGCTGCGCTACAAGATGGTAGGCTTGGATGGTGTCTCAGGGGATGGCAATGTATTTGGTGACAACTTGTCACCAGTCTCAGCCCGCAGATGCCGTGACATTCAAACGCCCCTACAGCAAGCCCTGTAGGTGCTAAACCAGAATGGTACCAACATCATTAATCAGGCTGCGCTAAAAGATGGCAGGCTTGGCTGGTGTCTCAGGGGATGGCAATGTATTTGGTGACAACTTGTCACCAGTCTCAGCTGGCAGATGCCGTGACATTCAAACGCCCCTACAGCAAGCCCTGTAGGTGCCTAAAATACACCAGAATGGTGCCAACATCATTATTCAGGCTGCGCTACAAGATGGTAGGCTTGGCTGGTGTCTCAGGGGATGGCAATGTATTTGGTGACAACTTGTCACCAGTCTCAGCCCGCAGATGCCGGGACATTCAAACGCCCCTACAGCAAGCCCTGTAGGTGCCCAAAATACACCAATATGGTGCCAACATCATTATTCAGGCTGCGCTACAAGATGGCAGGCTTGGCTGGTGTCTCAGGGGATGGCAATGTATTTGGTGACAACTTGTCACCAGTCTCAGCCCGCAGATGCCGTGACATTCAAATGCCCCTACAGCAAGCCCTGTAGGTGCCCAAAATACACCAGAATGGTGCCAACATCATTATTGGGTCTGCGCTACAAGATGGCAGGCTTGGCTGGTGTCTCAGGGGATGGCAATGTATTTGGTGACAAGTTGTCACCAGTCTCAGCCCGCAGATGCCGTGACATTCAAACGCCCCTACAGCAAGCCCTGTAGGTGCCCAAAATACACCAGAATGGTGCCAACATAATTATTCAAGTTGCGCTACAAGATGGTAGGCTTGGCTGGTGTCTCAGGGGATGGCAATGTATTTGGTGACAACTTGTCACCAGTCTCAGCCCGCAGATGCCGTGACATTCAAACGCCCCTACAGCAAGCCCTGTAGGTGCCCAAAATACACCAGAATGGTGCCAACATCATTATTCAGGCTGCTCTACAAGATGGTAGGCTTGGCTGGTGTCTCAGGGGATGGCAATGTATTTGGTGACAACTTGTCACCAGTCTCAGCCCGCAGATGCCGTGACATTCAAACGCCCCTACAGCAAGCCATGTAGGTGCCCAAAATACACCAGAATGGTGCCAACATCATTATTCAGGCTGCGCTACAAGATGGTAGGCTTGGCTGGTTTCTCAGGGGATGGCAATGTATTTGGTGACAACTTGTCACCAGTCTCAGCCCGCAGATGCCAGGACATTCAAACGTCCCTACAGCAAGCCCTGTAGGTGCCCAAAGTACACCAGAATGGTGCCAACATCATTATTCAAGCTGCGCTACAAGATGGAAGGCTCAGCCGGTGTCTTGGGGGATGGCAAGGTATTTGGTGACAACTTGTCACCAGTCTCAGCCGGCAGATGCCATGACATTCAAACGCCCCTACAGCAAGCCCTGTAGGTGCCCAAAATACACCAGAATTGTGCCAACATCATTATTCAGGCTGCGCTACAAGATGGTATGCTTAGCTGGTGTATCAGGGGATGGCAATGTATTTGGTGACAAGTTGTCACCAGTCTCAGCCCGCACATGCCGTGACATTCAAACGCCCACCCACCTCCAAGGAGTGTTAGCAAAACAACAACACTTTCAATGAATGACACCCCTTCCATACCCAACTCACAGCTCCAGCTGGAGCCATCTGACCCTGCATGGTGTGCTAAACTTACTGGTGTCATAAGTCAAATGCATCTATCATTGTGCCAGCAACAATGGCATACTCTCATACAATGAAGATACCTATTTTAGCTTTAAAGCATAGTTCCAACAGTCATATTCCTTGCCAGTGGACATAAGAAAGGATCCATCTTTGAGCGCAGCTTTCGTCCACCAAGGACTCTTGTCCCCTCCAATTTGAGGTGGGAGGTGGAGTCCGGCAGCAGCAGTACCAACAACAAAATCGGCTGGCAGGTCTTGATATAAACCACAGGTCTCAAAACTTGTTCCATCTGACATGACTCCATGGGAGAAAACATCTAACACTCGGGATGTTCGTTGCGATTGCTCAATCAAGACCTCCGTCACTGCGGTGTTGCCTCTGCCACTTCTCGCCGTTCCTCGGCCAAAGTTATGTCGTGATGAATTAGCGCAATCACCTGATTCATTGAGCCACTTTGTATCGCCCGAGTAGCTAGTGTCGGCGCATACAATGAATGCAGGAGTAGCATCTCCGGGAATGTCCACGCGTATTGTGTTTGGCATATCCCCTTGCGGTTGATGCCCAGAACAAATTAGTTTAATATCAGCTCGCTGGAAAAAGTCACGAACATGATTTACGTAGCGATGGTTGTTGCTATTCGTATCGTCAAAGAACCGACGGGGCATGCCATCCGAGGTCCAGCCTTGGTAAACTATCGTTGGGTTGTTCCCCCTTGGCCCTCCAGGAAGACCTCCCATGCCGTATTGAACAAGGTTTGAATATGATGAATACGGGCGATATCCACCGTTGATGGCCCACAGTGGGTCATCAGATCGGGCTTCAATATTCTTCCATGCATCGACGCTATCGTGCAAGAATTTATTCAAGCCAGCAAACCACTCATAAATAGTATCGCAGCGTGCTTGTAAACCAGTTGGTAGCCAAGGCATGGCAAAAGTCATGTCGCTCCATATACTCTCACTGGCATCACCGTAAGCTTCAATGACTCCTGGTGTCAAGGGAAGAGCTCCGTGAATAAAGAGTGCATCGCCCAGCTTGACTGCCAACTCTGCCTGTGACAGGTATCGGCTCATTTCGCCCGTAACGGGATCCGTGCTCCTCTTGTACGACTCAACAACGTCCAAGTCAGAAACAGCATCGCTCTGACCCATTGCGTATCGCTCTTCTTCCAGTTCACATCTTCTATATTCAAAAGCTCTCGGACTACCCATGGTGTCGCGTAGCATCCACTGCAGCCGCTTCACTGGATCAGTGGACAGCCACAAACCACTGTTCGGATCACCCTCTCGTCCCGTTCCCGCCAGCCAGTACACTCCTTGATGTGGAGGCGCCGCAATATCATTGAGACTTCCCAACTCTTGGTGCATGCGCATCTTGTTCACGTCGCGGTTGCCAACGACCAAATGCACGCGATCAACGTAGCGCTCCTTGAGGCTCAGCAGTTGCCGCATGACGTATAGATCGGACCCACCTTGATCCCAGGCGTCACCTCCAAAGACGAGCATGTCTCTGTCGTTGATAAAGTCAATGCAGTGATCATATGGAAATAATGCAGTTGAAGTTTGATCGACATCACATTCTGAAATTGGTCGAAAGGTGAGCACGCGAGACTGCTTCACGAAGCGAGTTAGGTAGTCGCGATCGCCTTCCACGTCAGTCAGATATGATACAAATCGAGATGAATGTGGCTCCTTTTGTATTGTGAGATTCTCGTCATTGTATGTAGAGTGTAAGCGTTCATGGCGACGAGTCGTTGTCGTCGATCGAACTGCTAGTGATGGCCGCTTCATGAGTCGTCGGCTCGCCACGAAAGAAAGCTGCCCGCATCGACTTAATGAAGCGGCGACTGGCGCAGCCATTACACAAACGATTAAGAAGAGCACACGCATGTATTGCCAAGATCGGCCGCAGAAGGAAGTAGTGATCGTTCCATCGATCGCCCATCGCGCGTCGGCCATGATGGTAGACGTCTCAGCGGTTCACAAACTAATGTCTTTTCAGTGCCGCCGGTCAAGAATTTCCGACGCTCTCGTCGTCACTCGATGGCAGCATCACAAACCTCATTCTCACACAAAGTTTGACGGAATCTCGAGGATACTATCCAGATTCAGTAGCACATAGTAGTAGCAAAGCAACGCAACAGCAATATGAACCAAACGCGCTTTACCGCTCTCGGACCGCCGAATCCAATCGACTACCTTCGCGCCGTCCAAAAAGCGCGAGGCGATGACACCATGGATCTTCGTCGGTACGACTCGGACGATGAAGGCGGCGACCAAGCGAATGGCAATCTTTCCACCACAGACTTGTTTGAACGCGAAAAGAGAAAAGCGTTGGAGGAGGAAAGCTGCAAGCAGCAGCTGGAGGAGCCTCCCGCCCGCGAACGACCACAGGAAGGTGCCGCGTGGCCCTACCGCGAGAACCTTTCCTTCACGCGATCCTTGACCTTTTACGGAGCGGGCGCCGTGACGCAGGAGAGTGAGAGCGCCTGCTTGTACATTCAGCATGCGAGAAACATGCGGCAAAAGTACTTTGGAGGCAAGGCTGTTCATGTTAGTGAACCTCAACTGCTCGAGGATGAGTCTGGTCGACTCTTGTTTCGCATGGGTCCAGATGGCGTTGCCGAGATTTATAATCAGGACGCTCCCGACAATAATTTGATTCACGTTCCATCCATTGACAAGTTCCGCAAGGATTATGATCGTCTCGTCGAAATGTGCTCGGAGGGAGCCATGCGCAGCTACTGCTTTCAGCGGCTTCAAATGCTTAGCACCAACTACAAGATGCACACGACCATGAACTCGGCCGTGGAGCGGCAGGAACAAAGTAGCTTGCTTGGAACTGACTTTTATCGAACCATGAAGATTGATAATCACATTCATGGAGCTGCTTCCATGACGGCCAAGCAGTTTGTCGAGTTTGTTCGAGGCAAGCTCGAGACGGAGGGAGATACGATTGTCTTTCAGGACGATCGCACCTTGAGCCACGTCTTTCGCGATGCTGGACTGGACCTGGATCACATGACCATTGATGCCTTCAACGTACTGGCTGATTACTCGGTGTATCAACGGTTCGATAATTTCAACCAGCAGTTTTCGCCCTTTGCCTTGGCGGACATGAGACGCATCTTTTTGAAATCGACAAACCATCAGAACGGTCGTTACTTTGCCGAGCTACTCAAGATTGTGTTGAATCGCCACGAACTCTCCAAGGGACACAACTCGGCCTGTGAGATGCGCTTGTCAATCTACGGCATGGAACGTGAGGAATGGTACGACTTGGCCAAGTGGATGCTCACCGACTGGGAGCATGACGATTTTCCGGGCCCAATGATATCGTCGCACAATCGGTGGTTGGTGCAGATTCCAAGGTTGTGGCGCATCTACTGTCAAAAGCCAACGATGAATGGAAAGCCGAGGTCATTCATGGAGATGCTGGAAAATATTTTTGAGCCGCTGTTCGATGCAACGCTGCATCCAGATGAATATCCAGAGATTGCCGAGGCGATGAAGCACATTGTTGGGTTTGATTCAGTGGACGACGAAGGCTGCCTGGAGGAAGTATGCGGGAACGAGCGCCCGCAGGAGTGGACATCGGATAAAAATCCGTCGTATGCTTGGCAACTTTACTACATTTGGGCAAACATGGAAGTTTTGAACCGACTTCGCTCGGCGCGTGGTCTTAATACGTTTGCTTTTCGTCCACACGCAGGTGAGACTGGAGACCCGATGCATCTTGCTGCGACATACATTCTTTGCCAGTCAATAAATCACGGAATCTTGCTTGACATGCAAGTGAGCCTGCAGTACCTTTACTACCTAGACCAAGTTGGTCTGTCGATAAGTCCCTTGTCGAACAACTTTTTGTTTCGTAAGATTGCGGACAATCCATTCAACAAATTCTTTCGACGCGGTTTGAATGTGACACTATCGACGGACGACCCGCTGCTATTCCACATGTCGGACGATGCTCTCTTAGAAGAATATTCAGTTGCCAGGGCCACTTTCGACTTGAGTATGACGGATATGATGGAGATGGCTCGGAACTCGGTTTTGCAGTCCGGCTTTGAGAACGACTTTAAACGCAAATGGTTGGGCAAAGACTATCAGCGCGGGTTGACGTTTTGCGATGAAAACATTACACATGTACCCTTAATTCGTGCTAAATTTCGTGCGGAGCACTTGGCTATCGAGCACATGCTCGTTCAATTGGTTGCCGCTGGCAAAGGTAGCAGGGTGCTGGATGAAATGAAGGTTCAGTTTGGTCTGGCTCGAGACGCGCATCGCAAGGTGCTGTTTGAAAACTTTGAATCTGTCCCAGAATTCCCGGAAAGGGGTCAGTTGTAAACGAACTAACAAATAAATATAGAGAAAGGCAAGCAATTTTCTATAAGTTTGTTAAATCAGTCTGTTAATAAGACGAATGTTGCACTGCTCGTCCACTCTAAGCTAAGCACGTGTCTTGGCATCGGCGGCCAGTGATCAGCTGAGTAATAATGTCCTTCGTGTAGCGCAGACGCTTCTCCATGTCGGTGGAGGAAGCGACAAGGTCACTTGTAAAGTTGTAAGTCGTTCGCTCGCGGTTCTTGTCGACATATGTGATGTAGCGTTCGTCGGGCGTAATTAACAACTCCGTTTGGTCGTAAAATACAACCTGAACCGTTTGATTGCTCAAGCGGAATAGGATTGCATGCTTTGTACGCAACCACTTCTTAACAAACACAAAGTTGGTCGGTAAATGAGGGGTACTTGAAGTCGGAATCACATCATCCTCTGTGCCCTTGTGATGCTCCATGAGATAGCTCTGAAAGTGCTTCAATAGAGTAACTTTCTTTTTGAGCGATTCAGGATACTTCGAAAGCGTATAGGTTTCGATAAGAGCTTCGGCCCGTCCACTGTCCTCCGTCTTTCTGCGCTCAATATACTGGAATGTTTCACTATGAGCATCAAGCACTGTTTTGGTCGAGTCGTTGAAATATACTCCAGAACATTGGTCATTCAGTAGGAAGCCAAGACCATATTTGGCCGTATAATCGACATAACGTGTGACCCATTTGCGTGGACCGTAACACAACGAGACTGGTCTCACGTGCGTGCCTCGAAAGAAGCCCGGTCGCGATATAGGTCCGTCCAAGACGGCGTCGAGGCGGTCCGCAATGCGAAGAAGAACCTCTGTGTCGCCACCAGAAGTTGACATTGTGGAGGTAGCTGACATCGCAACCGATGCTGTCGACTGGCTCCGAGTCATACTAACGGCTCGCGGCAGTGATGACTCGGCAAGCGACATTGCCTTCGTCTGACGAATCAACGAATCCTCATATGACGAGACTCGTGATGGGGCACCTGGCGGCTTTTCTCGTCCCGTTCCAGCGGATTCGTCATAGATTCGAAAGTCTGTTTTGCATTGCTGAGTTTGTCGAGAAGCAACACCCGAATTGGCCATGGCAGTTCGGACGATTCGCTGCATGTTGATACCTGGCTCCCCAAGTTTTGTGTCGGCGATTGACGCAACTGTTGACTTGGTGTTGGGGTCATGATATCCTAGCGGCTGTCGTCGCCCAGAAACGCTTCCAAGGATCTTGCTATTTGAAGTATCGTTCTTGCGAACGAAAAAGATAATGCCCGATTCATCAATTCCCCAAGTAGGTGGCAAATGCAGTACACTGGACGGCAACGATCGCGGAATAGAGCTCCACGACAAGAAAGGATGCGCTTCGATCATGTCAATTGACGGACTAAATGAAGAACGAGTTATTACAAAGTTGACATGAGACATGCAGCAGGAGGTGAAATGAATGCATTTGCAGACAACCAGATTGACGTACCGATCTGCCGGATTGCTTTGGAGCAGCATCTCAATCAAATCCTTGGCTTCATTTGAAAGGTTAACGTGGCTCGGAAAGCTGTACATATTGCTCAGAATACGCTGGTATGTCGACTTGACATCCTTGGATTCGTACGGCGGTTTTCCGACCAAGATAGTGTACAAAATGACTCCAATGGACCAAATGTCAACTTCAAAAGAGTGACCACGCTTGCTCTTATCACCTTGTATAACTTCCGGTGCAATGTAGTTGGGTGTACCGCAGATTGTCTTGCGCTTCTCGTCGCGATCTTCCAAACGACATGCAAGACCAAGGTCGCCAACCTTAATGTGAACATTCTTGTCGAGAAAAAGGTTGCCCAACTTGAGATCACGATGTATAACATTCATGTTGTGCATGTAGCGCACCGCTTTCAAGATCTGCGCCGTGAAAAAGGCAGCTTCTGGTTCGGTCAATCGCTTGCGACGCTTGATCATCTCGTTCATGCTTTGATTGTGACACAGCTCGAGCAAGATGTAGCAATTGTCGCGATCCTCAAAGTAATGCTTGTATTCACAAATCTGATCATGCTTGAGCATGCGATGAATCTTGATTTCAGTTTGCAGCTGTGAAAGGCAAAAGGAAAGCGGAGGTGTGAGTCAGTGACATTTCGACATTACATGCTCGACGTGACGGTGACTCAAGTGCACTCGGTTGAGTCGTACCTTCTGGCGAGCTCTCGTCTTGACAAGGTTTGCCTTTGGAACCAGCTTGACGGCGTAATTCTTGTTCGTGTCGAGGGCGGTGCAAAGGTACACCTTGGCAAAGCCACCCTTGCCAAGCATGCGTCCACGACGGTACATGTGCGTCGTAAACCCATCTCCATTGGGGCGCTTGCGTCTTTCTTCAATCATGACTTCCTCGCCATCAATTGGAACTGGCGAATCGCAATGAATCTGGTCGGGACTGGCCGTGCTGCTGGTCGTAGTATTTTCCTTGTGAATGCTGCTGCGCGTATTCATCAATGAACTCGTACGGACGAGTCGTTCCGTCTGTTGGTCCGACATGGATGCAGTATAGTCGCGATCCGCGCCGCGACGAGAGCTACCGTTGATTGAGCCAGACTCGGTAATTGCAGCGAGATTGTTCATGTTGCCCGATGGATCGAGGACTGACAAGACTCGCATTTTGGACGTGGATGACGAGCTGTCTGACATCTTTCGTAAATTCATTTTGCTCCTTGAAAAGCCGCTTTCTTTAAATCCGGACTCGACCACAGGCTCGTAAAACTGATATCCAGCCGTCGTACTTGCCATCTTTGATTGTTGTTACGTAGATGGAGAAGAGTCTGTACTGTAGTGAAGAATGTGTGACGGTTGGCTTGTGATCGCTGAAATGTCAATGCTTCCTCCGTATGGTCTGCTCAGTTTCGCAACTGAAAGTCTCACGAATGCAAGCAGCGAATATAGTGCAGCTGACAAGGCAGTAATGGCTACACCGTGTAGTCTTTGGACTTGATCGATTGCAAGAGGCAGCTTCAAACGAACGAGACAGCAATGTGATGGAATGCATCGGATGATGGCGAGCGCCTGCGCCGCACGGCAACGGTCTTGCGAATTTGAAAAAGGTATCTTCGCGATGATGCGTCATGACCGAATGAGTCCCGGACCGACGTGTATGATGGTAAGACATTCGACGATGCATCAAAGGATCCGTCACAAATCAATACTCGATCACCATGAACAAGCCTCGACAGAATCTCGATCAGTTGTTTGCCTTTGACGCTATCACATCTTTATTCTTCGGTGGTGTGGCTTTGTTAGCACCACATGGGATTCTTACGTTTCTTTCGGGTGGTTTCTATAACCACTCCGTGCATGAAACTTTGAAGTTCGTTTTGTACAGAAGGATATTCTTGTTCACTGACTAACAGGTAGAAAGAAGCAGCGCCATGTCTTATTATGAAAGTCGAATGACTCCATAAACTCACTTTTGGATTGGGTTTGCTTTTCTTTTACAGACTGTATGGATGTTTGCGACTCGCTAGCGGCTGGATTCTTTGGCACGTTCGAGCCGTCGACGATGGCATGTTCCGTCGCCACGTTTGTGAGGCACTCTTTGTCTGCTACCTTTTACAAGCGATGGCCGTGTTGCGTGCACAATTCACAGACCGACACACGTTAGTCAACTGGATTGCCATCATTCTGTTGCTGAGCATGTCAGCCGGGTACGGAACCTTTCGATGCGGCAAGGGTGGACATCTTATACGAGTATATCAGCTGCCTACTTCATCGGGGTGTCTTGACTGATTCGGAACCGGAAGGCGCGGCAGGTGTAAGTATGATAAGTGACCTAGCAAACTGAGTGGACGAATAGTACAGTTCAAGGTGAGCCGGCACTAGCGGAATGGAGAAGCGACATCATGATGTCGTTTGCTCTTATTTGTTCCGCCATTGTCGATTTGTTTCGTCGTGCAAAGTTGAACAAGTAATGGTTTGTTGTGTGGGTTGCTGATGATGCATACAAAACTGTAGAAGACGAATACTGTACGGCAAGGAACGGAGCCTTGTGATAGCTTCTTACGTATGCCACTTCTTAAGTCGCTTGCAATCATGTACAATCGCCATACAGTTTTGAGGTCATAAACAAACGAGATAGCCAACTGAGAAAACAAAATCTATAATGTCTTAATCGTCGAGAGTATAAAGTACATCGTTGGAAATCATAATGCGTTCGTCCGCTTCCAAAGAAGCAATTGCAGCCGTAATTGCGTCGGATGACGTCTCACCAACTTGTTCAGCTGTCAAGTCGGATATACCCAGGTTTCCGCCATTGTCAAGAATCAGATTCCAGATTTTGGTCTTTAAATCTTGCTCGCGACGCAGAGCAACATTGTCGGTGCGCACCTTCTTGCTCGGTGACTCATCCATTGCATCCTCGACTTGTCCGTCGGTGGATTCGCTATCCGACTCTTCCTCGTCAGTGACAATGCGTCGTTTCGTCGCCGCTGGCTCGGACATCGAGTTGGAAGTGGTAGTTGTAGTGTTTTCATGGTACAGAGCAAATCCAAGAATGTCCATGGCAGCCTCGCAGTCAGGTTCGGCTTCGACAAACTCACTGAGACGGGCCTTAGCGTGGGCGGTAGCCAGACGAATAACGGTCTCCAAGCTACGGGCAGTAATGGGAAGAGTCCTTTCGTCTTGTCTGGCTCGCATTTCAGCGTAGCGGTTAGCAATGAACTCCCTTGCAGCGTCAGTGAGGACAGGCTGCATACGCATCTTGGCAAAGTGTATGAACTTTCGAAGGAATTCGTGCTGTAGAACGTCGTTAGAGTGTTGGTCATCGTCCGAGTCGCAAGCTTCTGTTTGATAACGCCCGCGCTGCCAAACGGATTGCACCCGCGAAGTGTCACCTGCAATATCCTCCCGGTCTGAATCATCGTCATCGTAGTCACTGTCGTGCCCAGTTTGACCATGGTTGCTGCGATAACGGTGTCCCCGAATCACATGCGTTGCAATTCTACGGTCCGCCTCGGGGTCCATCTGGTCTAAGACGACAAACAAAAGATCAAAACGACTGAGTAGCGAGTCCGGCAGTCCAATGTTCTCTTGAATACGCCGACGACGATCATATTGCCCGTAAACAGGGTTGGCTGCAGCAAGAACGGAACATCTAGCGTTTAAACTTGCGTGAATTCCAGCCTTGGCGATTGTAACTGTTTGCTGTTCCATGGCTTCGTGAATGGCGACGCGATCATTCTCCCCCATTTTGTCGAATTCGTCGACACAAACCAAACCCCTGTCGGCCAAAACCATTGCACCGGCTTCTAGTCGTCGCTCTCGAGTGTCAGGATCTGAAGTAACTGCAGCAGTCAAACCTACACCGGACGATCCCTTTCCGGTTGTAGAGACGGCCAGTGGAGCAATCGTCATGGCAGCACGTAGTAGCTGACTCTTGGCTGTAGAGGGATCTCCGACCATGAGAATATTTATGTCTCCACGAAGATGCGTGCCGTTATCAAGATTCTTTTCGACTCCAGATAGCAACTGAAGCGCCAATGCCTTTTTGATAATGTTATGGCCGTGAATAGAAGGCGAAATGCTCCGACCAAGGATCGACAAGATGTCCTTGCGACTTGCAAGTGAACGAATCATTCGAATATCAGACGGCTCAAAGTTTAAATGGCTAACGTCTCGACCAACGACTTGTACATTGTTGACAAGAACAACAGTCCGAAAGACTCCCGACGACGTTTGCTGCCCATTCGACGTTCGAGCAAGCGCCCTGTATACTCCAACGACCATGACTCTATCGCCAGGCTTGATGCGATCCACCAAGTCGTGATCCAAAATGAGTTCGACCGATCGAGGCAACTGTCCCATTGGAGCCTTCTCCGGCATTTCCTGCAATGTAATTGTTTGATGGTCCTTGTATGAGCTCAAACCAAACTCTGTCTCAAGATCATGTCCTTCGCTATCCTTGGTCGGGTACACGGCAGACGTAATGTTGATGATTCGATCCTTCAATTCACGCCCTTGCGCGTCAATAGCATTCAATCCAAGGTTCGGGTCCGTCGCATCCACGTAGTCGCGAACTTGATGTTGCTTCGTATCGGGGCAGTAGTGCACTGATCGGACAACCTTTGGTTTGATGGTGGAAACTTGCGTCGCGACGCCTTCCACGCACACGAGTTGACGAAGAGACGCCGAAGTCAATTGACGAGGACTGGATGGTGATGCACCGACAGGTCCAGCGAGCGCGACCTTTATTTTGACTCCTAATTGAACGGATTAAATGCGATGAATGCCGAGTCAGTCTTAGCATTGCTCGGCCTCGTCAACGGCCATCAACCGCAATCAATATATAAACTCACCTTCCTTGTCATATCCAGGACGCTGCTCCGTCGCTACATTGTGACAAGCTGCTTCCAGCGCTCTCATATGACGAAGAGGATCAAGGCGCATGAGCCTCGACATTTGTCCATCGCCTCGACTCCGCAGCTCGGCCAAGCTGATGGAGACGCGAGGACTTCCAGCCGCTGAATCCTTAATCGCATGAAAGTCATCGATAGTAGTAGCAATACGATCGGCTAGCTGCAGGCGCTGTTAATGAAAAGCAAGGAAGTAATGAGTTGATGGTATATTAGTTAATGCTGCCGCAGGGAGGTGCGTGTTGCGGCGAAACTTACATCGTCGTTTAGAAACGACTCGTACTGCTCGAGTAAATCATCATATGACTCCGCCATTGATGAATCGCCTATATGCGTCTATAAACAATGAATGATATGAAATACAAGCCCCTTTTGATTGTTGGCGCTTCCCTGCAACCTCTTGCTGATCGGAGAAGTGCATGCCGTCTCGACGATCCGAGATGGACCGCCATCGAACGCCAGCCGTGCCGCGTCCACAACAATCGGCTAATTTTCTCGCATGTGGTATCCATCTCGATCAGCTATGCAATAACTCCTATGGCAAACAAAGCTACGAATATACCATATATAGGAGTACTTATAGTCGTAGTGAAATTAGTAAATGCGAGGAACCTTAAAATATCTAGCTTTATTCCTTGCTAGAGTCATCCTTCTTCTCGGCATCCTTCTTGGCCAATGCTTTGCGCAATGCTTCCTGAATCGCAGGATCATTAGGATCGACACCGCTCGTACCCAAGAGCTCGTTGACAAAAGCAGGGTCCTGGAACTGTCCTCCGCTTCCTTCGCTAGTGTCAGCAGCGTCGGCGTGCATGGACATTTGAAGCGCCATTTGCATGGCAGCGTCTTCGTCGTCATCTTCATCCTCACCCATGTTGACATCCATTGCCGCAGGCTTGGAATCTTCCTCCTCGTCCGCATTTGGCTCGTTTTCGTTCATGGACATGGCCAACGCCTGCTGCAACAACGCATCCTCCTCCGAAAGACCCATGGCAGCCGCTGCGTCCTGCACCGTCGCATCCGTCATTTCGGCATCGCCCGATGGAGCACCATCCTGCGCGGCGGCAGCCGCCACCGATTCTTGTCGAGCTCGCTCCTCCTCCATACTAATGCGAAGCGCCATGGCAAGCTCGGGATCCATGTTTGGATCAATGCCGCCGTAGTCAGCAAAATTGTCGCCTCCTCCACCTCCTCCTCCGCCGCCGCCAAATCCTCCAGCAGCTGCACTCGCCGCAAACGCTCCACCAGACCCCGCCAGAATCGGACTACTCACCAATACATCGCTCAGCAAGACCCCCGGCGGAACCGTCACCAAGTGACAAGTCCGCTCCTCATGCTCATTGCGTCCATTCGCCGCATCCACCAACTCGCGCAGCTTTTCCTCATTCTCCTCCAACTCACCCATGGCAACAACGTCAATCGAAACATTATTCTTCTTGAGCTGCCGTCCAACCTTTTGCATCGCACGATTATCCACATTCGTCAATGGCGATCCCACAAAGAGAACAATCTTTTGCGATCCATTCTTGTTGCGACGATGCTTGAGCGCCAGCGACGCCACTTGCACGGCCGACGTTAAATCGTCACTCGCTTGCGATTGCAGCGGCAGTTTGTGCAAGGCGCTCAGTATTTTTCCGACATCTTCGGTCGGACTCACCAGCAAATCCGTGCCGGCCGAAACACCCACGGTGCTTTCCGGATGCGACTGCGTCTTACAGCCCACGAGTAAGTTGGCAGCGTCCGTCTGGGCCTCCAGGCGGGTCGGAATGTAGTCGCCGTTGCGCATGTACTGCGAGCGATCCAAGAGAATCATGCAGGATTCAAGTGGCATTGTTATTGTAGTAGTAGTTGATGATTGTAAACGAGAAAGGGTGGCGTTGAAAGAGCAAGAGCAGCGGCAAAAATCCCTTGTGACGCCGCAGGATCCGCAGCGAAGCGCGTCGATGCGGCGGCAGGGAATGTCGCAGCGAGATCCACGACGGAACATGAACATTCGTCGTCGCGCCCAATATGGCGATTGCTTTGATCAAACAGCTAAAATAGCTTCGTTTCTCTGCCTTTTCTACGATTATCAAAAATTATTGAAAGTATAGAAGCTTTTTTAACACCATGATACATTTGCATGGTGAAGCGCTTGTCGTTGTGCTAGTCATCGTTGGCGTCTTTGTCACATGTCTTTTACTTCTAGCAGCCTGCCTTGGCTGCGGAACGTGTCAATCGACGCGACGGATTCGTCGCAGTCAACCTCGAAGCTTTGAAACACTCAATGAACTATTGTTCGAGTTGGACAATGACGAAACTGGAGTGCTTATGGAGCAAGGACGAGGACGCGAACAAGTCAGTATTGATTCGTTCTTCGTTGACATTTTGAAGGAGACAAAGCGAGCAACGAGATCACGAGACGACGATGATGCAGGCGGCTTGGATGAACCTTTAATTTAGTGAAATATATATAGATGCGTAATTTATATATAAAAGAACAATGAATGCATACTCGACAAAATCTGTATGTGAAACTCTGGGCAGGCGACGTTGGTGCAGCATGTTTGCATGGTTGGCACGCATCATGTAGGATTTTACTTTTTCTCACTTGCTCGGTGACCGCAACGAGCCACTGCGCCACGCCGTGCGTGGACGCTGCTCCATGGGTAATGCCTCGAGTATCCGCAGAATCGTTTCATGGTCCTGCGTTGCCATCTGCCGCATGCTGGTGTTTTGACGCATGCAAACGTCCATCGGTGTTTCCCGGACGGCATCCTCCAAGCCAACTGCAGCTGGACATGCATGGACCATGTTCTGCACCAACTCTGGACTCGCTTGGCCACGCATGAGCAACAAATGCAGCGGCGTTCGTCCCTCCACATCCTGCGTTGCCACAACAGACGCATTCGACGCGAGCAGCAAGCTTATGGTCGCGTCGTCGTCAGCTCCATCATGATACAAGCAGGCCAAATGCAGCGGCGTGCGACCAAACGAGTCGCAAATGCTAGTCACCTTGCCGTGCGTTTCCACCAAGGCCGCCACGGCCTGAAACTTGAGCTTGACCAGTTTCCTTCGTGCACTCTCGTCCAAACAACTCATTTCGCGTAGCTCCGTGCGCAGAATGCGATGTAGCGCCGTGTCGTTGGGAGCATACTTGTGCACAAACGAAGCCTCCTTGGGGTGTGAATGGCATCGACTTGGAATCTTTTCCCAGTCGCCCAACAGCGCCATGCGATAGAGGGCGGGCTCGCGAAAGGTGGAGTATAGCTTGTACGCCATTTGCTCGCGGTAGCAGCACTGGAGGGGATCGATGGGTGACATTCTGTACTGTAATGTAATTTGTAGAGTAGTGCAGAATGTGTTGAAAGAGGAATCGACAATGATGCCGCTTGTTGCGAAGGGGAAGTGGGATGGGAAGGCGTTGGAATAGTTTTAAGTTGAGGTGGATTGTTGCTTTTGTTGTGGATTTTCCGCAGCAATTTTCGTTACTTGTGAGATGAGGCACACCACCACTTGCTTGACCTTGCGAAACGTATCATGGTGGATGATCGTGGAACGCGAATGGAACGAATGCGTGTCCACGTCGGGCGACGTCATCATTGCTCGCATCGCACCGGTTCACGATTGCCGCGGGGATCCTTTCGTTGGAGCACAACCTGCGGGCGTTGCGGTTGCATGTCCCGTGGGAACAATCACGCATCACGATGAGAGTCTTTCACATTCAATGAATGCAACTCAAGAACACTCCAAGATGTTGTTTCTTCCACCTCGCGCACACAAGTTGCAACAACGGACGAGAAGGAAACTGTAACGCGGCGCATATCGCGTGACCATGTCGACCACTCTCCAGACTGAGCATCCGATGGTGCAGCAAGCTGCCTCGGTGGCGTCGATTGTACAAGTATCCGAGTATGACGTGGTACTTGGTAGAGGTAGGTGATGTAAGAAGATAAGTGACGACGAACAGTGTGACACTCTACTCAATAACTAAGTCGTCTCAACAGCTTCTGGTACGCAAGGTCACCAAGGAAACTTTCGTTACCGCGCCATTTGCCACACAGCTGCGACATGGTACCATGCCGCTCGTGGAAATCCAGCCCTGAAGCGAGCCATTGTCGTCAAGGTGATCAAGGATGTTGAGCCTGGACGATTTTTAAAGCGCTTGAACAATGGACTTTTTGTACAAGTGGAAGGAAAGGAGAGGTACACCAAGGTTCAGACGGATCTGCGGACTGGTCGGATTGGTCGCATGATGAACAAGACTTTGGAGATTCCAAAAGCGCAGATTGATGCCGCTGTTGCTGCTCTGTCCGTCCCGGAGGCAACTTGCGAGCATTTGCAGTCGGTTGCTCGTCCGATGTATTCACCACGTCCAAGCAACGCCAGTGGCGTCATGCGCACCGTCTCTACGGGAGATGATTATCCCGCAACAAGCATTGCCGACAACCACCACTCTACCGTCTTGGCAAAGATGAAATTGGAGGCGGAATACTTGGAGCTGACAAAGGAGAAGGAGGTACTCGTTATGCAGAACAAGATTCTGGAGCTCAAGAAGGATCTGCAGGGACTCCGTGATTACAATCGAAAGTTAGAGTCTGGTGGTTCCGACCAAGATGAAAAAGGCGAAGGTGACTTGAAAGATACTGCGATTGAGCCGTAGCAAAGGTTGCTTATAACTTTAAAATTAACGATTCGTATTTATTCATGCATTTATCCATCTTTTAAGTTGCCGAAAGTGTTTCGCGATCATTAGGCTCCTGCAACAACTTTTCAAAATCAGTGCCACGCGGAATGATCGAGTAGTAGTTAAGTTTCGGATGCGACGTGTAATAGTGCGCCTTGATCTGTTCCATGCTGACCGTCTCCTTGACTCCAGGCATTTGGTAAATGTCACGACAGTAGTTTAGTATCGATGGCGTGCGACTCACGAATCGAGTGTTCGTCTTGAAGTACACCGAGTATACTTCCTCCATTCGAAGCAATGTCACAAACAGACGAATGTCTGCTTCGGTGAAGCAATCGCCGGCAATAAATCTTGACTTTTGCAAAATTTCATCAATGCGGTCAAACGACTCGGTCAACTCGGTAATGGCAACATCATAAGCTCCCTGCGTCTGCGCAAAGCCACAGCGATAGACACCATTGTTAATCGTCGGATAAACCCAGCTGTTGATCTCGTCAATGGCGCTTCGAAGCTGCTCCGGATACAAATCCAACTCCTTGTACTTTGCGTAGTCGTTGAATTCAGAATTGAGCATGCGAATAATTTCCGACGACTCGTTGCTCACAATGGTCTTTTTCTGCTTGTCCCACAGCACCGGCACCGAATACTTGCCGTCCTTGTCATCGGCAGCCTCGTAAATGTCGCGAATCGACTTCGCGCCGCCGAATGGATCCGGCTCATTGTCCGGAAACCAGGCCGGAATGGGACCGCCGTTGCCGGCGCTGTTTTTGAAAGGTTCCGCATCCTTTTGACCAAAGACCCATCCGGTATGCTCGTCTTGACCGGGACGAGTCTTTTGCCAGGTTGGATGAACGACCGTGACGCTAATGACATCCCCCAAACCCTTGACGGCGCGGGTGATCAAGGTGCGGTGCGCCCATGGGCAAGCGTACGCAACGTACAAGTGGTAGCGGTCCTTTTCAGCGGGGAATTCAGCGTCCTTGTCTGAAGTGATGAATAGAAAGAGCAAATATCGATGAGCATACAACGAAGACAAGATAAATGAGGAAAGCCGATCCAGCAAAGAAAAAAGTCATGCCAACTCTCAACCGACGAAATTTGTTGCACTCAAGCACACACAGAAACAGTTCAAAACGCACCATTTTTGACCCAATTTCTCCAGGAAGCATCGACGCGCTTGAAAGCTCCATCGGGAGCGCTTTCGTCGAGGGCAGTGCGGGCAGTCGATGTTTTGGCGGCAGTCATGGCAATGGAGGTTGTTGAAAATGAAGATGCGGTTGATGATGTTGGACGAAGGATCAAGGTACGTACAAGTGAGCTCACTCTCATTTGTAGCGAGTGAAACGAGTTGATTTGGATTCTCAGGATTATGAGAAGGGTGCCTGGCTTGGATTAGCTCGTCGTCTCGAAGGATGATGGTGGTTTCACATCCTCGTTTCGAAGGTTCCAAGTTCGAACGGTTTCGAAAATGGCGCGCCAAGACTACCGAGTACCGCTCCGAGTGAGATGACGTGGACAAGCGTATCGGTTTCGCCTCACTTGCTCGCCCGTCCCATCGGTGCATCTTCGAGCAGTTGTGTTGGTAACGTTCCATGCTGTACTCGCACCAACTGCATTGCACTCGAATCTAGAACTGAGACACGTTCACCTAGAGTAACCGACTAGCTGAGCAAGGGGCAGTCAGCCGTCTTGAGATTGTCCAGACTACATTGTAGCTGGAGTCATTTTCTAAACATGGCCGAGTCGATCCACGAGACACAAGTCCCTTCTGCTGATACAGTCTTGGAAGGTACGCGCTATCGATTTTCAGTGCATTTTGGTGTCGCGTGGTTGTTTAGTTTCGTCTCTTTCAAATTGACAACTGAAGGCGACAATGTACGATGCTTGCATCGTTGTGCGACTTTTGAGTATCGCTCCTTCATTGTTCCTTTTGACTGTCTGATTGTCAGATTCACTTACATAACGCTTTGAATCTCCAATTTAGGTTACCTCTTCAAGCAAGGCTCTCGTTCTAGACAGTTCTGGCATGAGCGATACTTTACCTTTTCCGCGGATGGAACATTGAGGTACTACACGCACAATCCCAAGCAAGACTTTTACTCCATTTCAAATAGAACCAACTCTTCCAGTGAAAGAACACTGGAGCCAAAGGGTGTCATTGATATTCCGCAATTACCAGACTGCAATGTTTCGGATCTCTATGTTGCCAAGCATCAAAAGCAGCTCATGTATTGCATCAAACTCACTTGGTCGGCAGACACGCAGACGGAATCGTCGGTTGGCTCCTATCTACACGACGACAACTTTTCGCAAGCATCCGACGTGAACCACGGTTCCGCACCTAATTCACCAATGCAACGTAGTCTTTCAGATCGCAAAGTGGCTAGTCCGGAAGAGTTGAGGGCGCAGTTGCAAAAGCAATCATCATCGAGTTCGTTGACGCCAAAGGTTCTTCGCAAAAAGTTAAAGACACCATTTCAGCGACTCAAACATCGGTCAACGACATCAACAAAACACGTAGCCAATGGTAACATGAATCAAACAAACGGAGCAGTCGATCGCAACGATGGACGAGCTACGCCTAGTTACGGAATGCACCATCGGTGGACCAAGAGCGATGCCCAGCTCATGCGAAGAATTATGCTTAGTCCACTGGAGGAGGAGGATGAAACGCTCCACTCGGCGGCACGATCGGAAATTCCAGCAACGGTCGAGTGGCTAGAGGGAGGAGATGCTGAACACGATGAAAATGACACGAATACAATCCTTTTGAAAGCCATGCATCCACCGCCAGAACACACGTTAAATACGAGTCCTCCATCCAGTCCCACACTTTCGCGCTTGCAGTTGCAGCGAAACGCCAGTGCTGCGTCCGCGGCAAAGGAGGAGCAAGAATATCTGCAACATCAGTATGAAACGAATCGAAAGGCAGCCCGACGCAGGAACCGCAAGTTAATGGTGCAGAGTGGACAGTACGCGGCCGCCGCTGGTGCAGCCATCAGCTTGACCATTCTCACGGCTGGTGCTGGACTGATTGTTGGACTGGCATTGCTTGGAGCAACTGCCGTGGCGGGTGGAGGAGCGGCTGGGGTTGGAACGGCTTGGAAGAAGAAGGTGACTGGTGAAATTGTTGTGGCCGGTCCTGACTATGATATTATGTGCAGATGGAAGGCGTACTTGGATGCATCGCGAGAGTCGGCGGAAATTAAGCAGAGTCGATGGGGACAGCTCTTTGTGTCTGACGGACGCACGCCGGCGTTGTTGCCGCAAGTTTTAGAGGTGCCGTACTTTGGCAAGGTAAACAGCATGGAGGAACGTGTCGCTCGATTTGAGCAAGGCTCCTGCTGGCGGCCTGTTGAAGGAGGATGGTCTTCGCTTCTTGGTACCGGTGCAGGTCTGCGCATGTTTCGCGAGGAATGTGGAGCGCGATTTAATCCTGACAGTGCGTGGCAGTTGTCTAGCTTGTTTGCAACGAATGATCATCCAGCGTGTCCGCCATTAAAGGCTCATTTGGTGTTACATACTTCGCCGTTGGATGCTTTTCTCTGTCTCATGTCGTATAACCGGATGACGGAGGAGTCTTCGAGAAAATTAATGCCCAACTCGGAGCAAGTGTCGTCCTTTCAACTTGTCCACAGCATTGATGAGCACAGTGACATTATACACGTGGTGTTTCGCCCAATGTATCTCTTTCCGTCGTGGACAATGCCGCGCGACTACTGCATGTTTCGATACTGGCGACTAGAGCAAGATGGAAGCTACATTATTTGCTATGAGTCCATGCAGCATCCTTCTTGTCCGCCAAGCCCTGGCTACGTTCGAGGCGAGATGCACAAAGTGGTGACGATTGCACCGCAGAAGAAATCCTATCGCCGCAAGTTGGGCAACAATGCTCCAACAGAATGTTTTATGACCACGGTAGCGCAAGTTGACCCCAGGGGTTGGATTCCTTCGACTCCAATTCCATGTTTCTCGCATCAGACGTACGCTGAAGCATTTGGTGTTGCTACACTGTCTCAAATGGTGGACATTCGAGATGCGATCGATCAAGATCGTTTCTTGCCCATCAATGTTGACGATGCGGATCGTGCAACCCATGCCCAGTCCTATAAAGACCATGATATGCCACCAGCCATTATGCGAAATCGTTCTTTGGATTCTAACAATGCGGATGAAACGATCATTGAAGAATGTGATTACGACTTTTCCTTTTGTCAGCATGAATCACTCGCTGGATGCATGGGCAGTCGAGGCGATTCATTCTTTATGAATCATCCGCCCTGCACTCCGATTGAAAAGTGGGCGGAACCTGATCCAAATTCGTTTCGTGTCCGCGGGCCCAATTACTTGAAGGACCGCAACAAGATTAATGCAGGTCCCAGCATTGGTCGACTGATTTGCGCCGACGTTGTTACGGTTGACGAACCCATTTACACTGGAATGAGTGTTCATCCGACGGAACGCATTCAACTTGCCCTGCAGGAAGAGCGAAAGCTATCGCATTTGAACATACCAAACAGCAACAGCCCTATGCCACCCTTTGTCTTTGTCGTGAACATTGTTCTGCCTGGTCCACCGTTTTACCATGGCGTCTTTTACTACGCCATTGACGACATGAGTCAAATCGATGGCACCAACCGCACACCATCGTCCAAGCTTTGCAATGAATTCTTCTTTGGCGAGAGTGACGACTTTCGCGATCAAACGTTCAAAATGATTCCGCAAATTGTAAACGGCAGCTTTTTAGTCAAGAAAGCCGTTGGAAGCACTCCAGCAATCATGGGCAAAAAGCTTCGCCAGCTCTACGTTCGTGACAAAAATCGTCGCTTCATGGAAGTCATTTTGGATTGTGGCAGCTCGCAAGTGGCAACCGGCGTCATTCGCCTGAGCTTGGGCTACGCTGCTTCGCTCGTGGTGGACATGGGCTTTTTGTTTGAAGCCAACGACACGAGTACGCTGCCGGAGCGTTTGTTTGGCGCCGTTCGCATGAAGCACCCCGAGTTTAGTCCCAATCTGCGCCGAGTGGAACCCATCGTTAAAGGAGGTGCAACGTTGGCGAACGAAATTATATGTGATTAATGTTTTGAATGTTGTTGTGACGAGTCCGCCTGCTGCGGATTGCATCTTGTTAGTTTGTTCCAGGGATGTTAGGTATTGAAACATAGTTTGCTTACTTTTAAATTAAGCGAGCCGTACATATGAGCAACGATCGTCCAGCCACTCTCCTCCTAACTCAAATTTAATATCGATACTTGGTCGAGTAATCCTTGGGCGCCACCACCAAACCACGTCCCTTCCTCGCTCCTCGATATACCGTCTCAATAATATCAATCAGCTCCTGCTTCTCCGCCAGCGCCCAGTTAATCTTGTTGTTATCGCCCGTGCCCAAATCCACCATAATATGCTTGTTTCGATAGAAGAACATTGTCGTACAATCATCATATAATTCATACATGTTGATAAAGTCTGGAACTTCATCCAAATCTACCAAGTAGACGACGCAAAAGTTTTTCACCTTTTCCGCAATGTTGGCCAAGACTTCATCCTGGATCATGCAGGTTGGATCATGGTCACGCCCAAAGCGAATGACAACGACGCGGTCCTCCTCGAGGACAATGGCCTGATCGACTTCCCAGCCGGAATGTAAATGCGGCAGCAAGTAGGCCATGATTTTGTGTAAGTGGTAGCCTGCTATTGATTAAAGAGGAACGATGTGCGAGAGGCCCTTTTCCATGGTGAATTTCACGCGTCACGCAAACGCAAGACGAAGGCGATGTCAGTACCGATACGACTATAACGCAGTACCGCTACGACTACAAACGTAATCGGATCCGTTTCGAGGCTGTGCGCGTCGATCGCCGACCACATCACCATGGCGAATCTCTTCCATTACTGTCATTCAAATGTTATAAACTACTGACATCACGTGCAAATAGTAACTGAGAGACAGAGATTTACTTCAAAATAATTCAATTACCATCCGTCATGGCGGAGACTCCACGGAGCAGCAACGTGAACGTCAGCCGCAATCTGCTGCCGGAGCGTGATCAACGGAGGCTCGCCCTTCCCATCGTTCCTCCGCACCGCAGCAATCCGCACGAGAGCGACTACGACGACGACTATGACAGCAATGACGATTTCTGCTATCCATCAAGTGACAGGAAATATATGAGTGCAAGCATGAGCGGTGGAAGCAAAAAGCACCGAAAACGTACTACTACTACACCATTGGATGGCGCCCATCGACCCCATCATCACCATCACCATCATTCAACTACAACAAACTCCACTACCAAGAGTACGATTGCTGTCCGCCGCCGCTTCCAGCGCGTCTCTCGCCAAGTCGGCCGCGTCACCAAAGAAAAGCTATGGAACTCGAACGAAATGAGCATCAAGGCCGCACTCACCGCCGTTGACCAGTGGGAGGCGTGCTACAATGCGTTGCGCCTGCTGCTGGTCACTTCAGTGCACTCGGCGCGCGGCATTTACGGCGCGGCCAAGGAGGGAGTGGGGACGCTGGAGCATGGGTTGTTAATGCCGGTGCGTGACTGGATCTTGCTGCCAGCCTTTATCGGCATGGAGCAAGCAGCGTCGGAAACGACATCGTTTCTGCAGTCTCAACAAGCGCGGCAGCTGGGACATGAAACCTTGGAGCTGGCGCGGAACGTTCCAGTCATTGGATCCAACTTGTTGGCGCCGACGTTGTGCTTTTCGGTTGGATTTCTGCAGCGGACGTGGGAGATTGCGCAGTATCCGATTCCATCCAAGGAGCAGGTGCGCGATACTGTGGATGACGCATTGACGGGCACCAAGTGGGCGCTCTCGAGGGCGGCAAGGGAAATTTTTCTCTACGTTAAACGGGCGGATGCAAATATTACGCGAACCATTTCGCACACGCAGTGGAAGTTGGTTGGATCAGGTCCGTATGCGTCGTTGGACGATACTGCCAAGGCTGAAGTGATTGATCATTTATGCGAACGATACTTTAGTTTGACGGATCCAGTGGCGCGCTATGAACTTGCTGCTCATGTTCGCACGCAGAATCGGCCGCTCTACCATGACTTGGTCTTGACTGGTTTGTTGAAGCAGCGCGGAAGTGATTTGACCAGTGACGACGAATGGTTGTCTAGTGCGCCTTGCTATCGACAACTTGAGGAGGCATTTTTGATCAGACAACAATCTACAAAACAATTGACGCAGCAATCGACGACGACAGATGGTGAACATCTAATGGTGGATGTATCGGCTCTTTGGTTTCGACTCCCCTTTGTCAATGGCAATCGACCGGCACGAGACGCACCGTGGATTGTGTTTAGTAGAAAGGAGCAAAAGGCATTGGAGCATCGATACCTGGAGATTTTGCGTGAGGGTGAAGGCGTCTTGAGCGAGCCGCCAGTGGTGGAGGAGCGGTTGGACGATCCACTATTTAATGATCAGCAGCGAGCGACACCGCTTTGGCCAACGATTGCGCAGTGGTACGATGTCGACGACCCTGCCTCGGATGTCTTGGTTGATCAGAAACGCCACGCGGTATCCTACATGGCCTGCTGCCCCAAGTGTCGACTACCGCATGCTAAAGCGGTGCCTCCTTTGACGCAGAAGCGATATGGAGATGTCTGCGCATCGTGTATCGAGCATGATGATTTAATCCCTTCTGTGTGTGGCTTGTTGATGCCTCCTCCGGTTGCAATGGTCATGCGTCCTACCTTTTGGCGGTTTCATGGACCAGGCGACGAAGTGCGCCGAGCAACGTGGTTCCTGGATACACCCCGGGTCGGCCTGCAGCCGTTTGACGACGAAGCGACATCGATCTTGGAGGATGCATACCTATTTCTGAAATGGATGTCAAAGCGTCAAGCGTTTGAAACCGATACTATTGACGGAGTGTTGCTGACAGTCGAAGTGCCATGTCCAGATGGCGCGGAAAGACTTGTTCAATTCAGTTCACTAAGCCGAGCAACGGCTATCCAGAAAGGTCTGGGCGCGGCGGTTGCATTATTCAAGCGCCAAGTCTTTCGTGGTGCATGGATAGAGGAAAAGTCGGTTACAGAAAAACACCAGGAACGCGTCTCTACTGTCGAGGAGTCGTTGATCAATGCGATTGAGGAGCACGGAGCGTTGGGCGACACGTTGGTTCCAAACATGTCAATTCGCCTTGCTCTCTCACCGGCGAAAGTGGATATGCACGAGGATCGCCTCGTTCTGTACGAGGATGAAGCAAACAGTCTTGCAGCAGATCCAGAATTGCTCGAGGAAACAATGGGAAAGTATTTGAACGACCAGCGCGATGGAAAAATCGATCATCTCGTTTTGATTGTTCACGGCATCGGGGAGATGCTTCGTTCCATTGATGTATTTGGTCTTTCGCTGCCCAACCTGTCATCCATTGTAGACTGCTGTGCCTACTTACGAAAGAATCATCTTGAAGTGCAGGATGCTCATTTTACTGAAATGTATCCGTCGGCCGATGAAGGAACACGGTCAGCGACTGGTCGGGTTGAGTATCTACCAATTGAGTGGCACGAAGCTTTTTCTATTTTGTCGCAGCGATTGCGGCCGTCCGAGTCGAATGGCTTGCCACAACGGAAAGCGCCTCATGTCATGTTAAAGGATATCACTCCGCGCACCATACCAAATCTGCGCGACTTTGCCAACGACACTCTCATGGATGTGCTCTACTTTATGAGTCCCGAGCACCACGACATCATTATCGACGTCGTAACGAATGAAATGAATGTCGTTGTAGATAAATTTCGGCGCCTTTCTGGGTTCAATGGGCGCATATCTGTTATTGGTCACAGTTTGGGATCAATCATTGCGTGGGACATGTTGGCGAATCAGATCCCAAGGGGCATGAGAGGCGTCGCATCTGATGAAAGCTTCGATACTGTATCTGGAACGTACAGTCCTGCTTTGAATATCGATCGCAGAGCTCCGTATGTGTGTGCACCGGAAGTTACAGATCCACCACTTGCCTCGCTATCGGACTATCCTCCGCTTAGCTTTACAGTCGACAATTTTTTCCTTTTGGGCTCCCCTGTGGCGGTGTTCCTGATGATTCGCAATCAACGCAAGCCCCTGAGTGATGACTTTTACTTGAAAGGCTGTCGACGCGTCTATAACATCTATCATCCTTACGACCCCGTCGCTTATCGGATTGAGCCTTGCATTGATCCTCGAAATGCTGATGTTGAAGCGACTATTATGAAGCACTGGAACGGCGGCTTTCGAGTGCAGTATCAAACCAAGCGCCTGTGGCGCAAGCTCGTCGACACGACTTGGAAGGCTCAGCATTCGGTGGTCGAGATGTTTGAGGCGAGCATGGCAGGAATGGGACTGGTCGACACGGCAGTGAGCGAAGATACAGACGACGAAGACATGTCGGCCTCGGATACTAGTTACGACGATACACGTATGCATCGGGTAGTGACAGGTCAGCTTAACCAGGGGCGACGCGTGGACTACATGATGCAGGAACGTGAGATTGAGAACGCGAACGAGTATGTTGCCGCTCTTGCGGCACATTCCTCGTACTGGACAGAGAAGGATTTGTCGTTGTTTGTGGCTCGACAGATATATCTCAGCTCGCTCGAACAACAAGCTGAGCAAGAAGAGTCTGATAATTGGGACGACATCTCATCGCTTGACTTTTGAAAAGAATGATATGCATAATATGTGGACTCCCTATACATTTACTAACGTTAATGAAGTAAAATAGATGTCACGAATATTTTATTTTCGATGCCTTCTTTGGCGTTTCTTTTCCTCCTTTCGTGCAGCTTGTTGTTCAGATTCAGCAATCGATGCAATTTTTGTAAACACACTTGGTCGCAAAGGTTCGACACTTGCTTGTAAATCGTCTGGATTACTATCAGTAGAGCTCAAATCGTCACCGTCATCGTCGCTATCGTCTGAGCTCGACCTATGAAGCGGCGTATGCGGAGGCTCCGTTATTGCTTCAACATCGGCATCCGTTATAGCTCCCGATGCCAAAGTGTTCTTCCTGTCGGTGTCAGTATTATGCTCATTTGCATCAGGTTCTTGCCAAAAGCTAGCGCCAAAATCATGATCACCCAAATTGTCGAAAAAGTCAGGTCGGAGAATATTACTCGCCAGCAAACGTTCCTTCGCCTCTATAATATCTGGATCATCCCCAGCAATCCCAAGAGATTCCTCGAGTGCACGAGCCAGGGCCAGTCGTGGATTGTCCTCCGCCGTCGAAACGCTCGCCGCCTCCGTGTCGTCATCTTGCGTGTCATGCGAGGAAGAGCCATTGGCGGTCACGTGCGTGCCGGGACTACTCTCTAAATCATCATCATGTCGCTCGTCGCCTTCCGGAATGGACCCATTGTCCAAATGCTTCTTTTTCTTGCTACCCGTCTTTGCCTCTGACGAGCTCAGAATCAAGCGCACATCATTCAAAAAGTCTCCCAGCGCAATGCTGTCACCAAACGCACTCTGCGACTGCTTGACCCGATAGCCCTCCTGCCATTCATCCGTGGGAAAGCAGTAGAAGTGCGCAATCGAAAAAGCCAACATTTCAATGCAAATTAAAAAGTTTTGCGCCGACTTGGCCCACTCTTCGGCGTCATCACCGCCCGCATCCGTCATGGTGGCAACTGTCGAAATGACAAGACCCTGCCAAAACGTCATGAACACCACTCCCTTTATGCACAGAAACTTGGCAAACGGCCGACACCAGGCAAGCTCCGTATCAACCGCGTGATAAAACTTGAGCAAACCGGCAAAGGCGGTAAAGATGGAAATGTTTTGCACGACGGTGAACCAAAACTGCGGCGACCGATAGTCCGTCGGTCCCGTGCCCGCTCCGTAGTATCCAAGTTGATTGCATACCACGCCTCCAATCGTCGTCAATGGCCGAAACAAGACAAACTGCAGCGCAAACACTTGACACTGCGTCAAAATGGCATCCGCCAATGCTCGATTGCTTTCATACGGATCCGGTACGCAGCATCCACAAATTTCAAAGCAACCGCAGAGTCGAAAGGGCGGCGTCAAGTGGTCGGCATGTTTCGACAAGTGATCCACCACCGTGTTGCGATCACCCTTGCCAATGACGGCAATGCAAAAGGCCAAAAACTGGTAGACAACGTACGCTTCGTAACTATCCTTTATAATTGCCAAGTAGCCTTCGGCGGAGTGAAAGACCAAACTGAACCACGACGTGACGGCGTAAATGGGCGACATGTACAGAATCGCCAAAATCTTGCGCTGAACATCCGGTTCGTTCATTTTGCGCAAGTGCGCCGTCATGTGCCACATGGATATCAGACACGTCAACAGTGTAAACGTGCCCGCCAGTTGATACACCATGAAGCTATTCTCCATGCTGAACTGATCCTGCGTCGTCAACACGTACTGCTCCACGTCCGCCTTGACCTTGTCCACGTCGTGCTGAATGTCGCGCTTGGCCTGCGCCACAGTGTTGGACAGCTCACTGAGTGTCACGTTGAGTTGTTTCGTCACGTCGCGCTGGGTGCGAACCAACTCGTCGTGTGTTTCGCGCTCCACTGCCGACACGTCCTTGGACAATGCGCGCAGTTTCGAAACCACGTCGACATTGGTGACGGAACCGTTGAAGCGCTCCATGACGCGCTCATGCGCCTCGAGCAAGTGGTCGAGTTGGTGCACGTGGTCACGTTCGTGCTCCAATTCGTGCGAAAGCTCCACCAGTTGGTGCTGCACGTGAATGTTCCAGACAATCGTGGCGGCGGATAGCAGGAGAAGGAGCGTCACGAAAGCAAAGGCACTGCCGCGGCGCGTTCGAGTCATGGTGCTTGATGCTGCTGCTGATGATTGTACATTGTTATTGTTGCTACTGTTGCGCGATGCGTTGCTCGTGCGGCGTCGCTGCTGCAGTGTCGTTGATGTCGTCGATTGTTGCTGCTCCGTCGTATGGCTCTGATGGCTGGCCGGAGATATCGGATGAGACATTAACGCCGTCTCTTCGTCGTCTCCGTAACTCATTATGCTGGGCGAATGTGATGCGTTTGGAAAGTGAATGGTAGTTGGACGTACGAAAGGATCGCTGTCGGTCGGCGGCGCACTTGGTGTTGCTTGTTGCTGGCTAGATCACCACAGCCTTTGACTCTGCGACCCAGAACGTCCTCTTATATATCAAACTGTCTTTCTGTAGATCCCGTCAAGCTATCCGTAGCTTGACTTATACAAACGTAGGCATGAACAATAAGCTCTTGTTTCCCTTACGCAATGGTTCCGAAGGTTCAACTGCTTGCTCTTTCCATCGAGAGCTGCACGCCATGAGTTAAGGTTGAGGATGATTTGTGACGCTGCGACACAGTTTGTCACGCTGCGACGTTTTGTCACGCCGTCGAGCGACCATCACACCATGGGAAAAGCCGCATGGATTCGAACGCAAGGACGAGACGAGAGAGAATGAGTTTAAGACATAGCAGTAGAGACCATCATGCATTCCTGGAGCTTGACATTTGTCACAAGAATGGATGATTGCACTACTACGTAGTCGTAGGCACACGATTGACTCGGACGAACCAAACTGTGATTCAATGTCAATCCATGTGTGTGTGAGCGGGAGCGGAAGCAAGATGCGCGCAGTCCAGGATGTGTGAGATCGTGCTTACAGTCGTGCTAAACATGCTGCGCAAAACATGATCATATGCATTACTTTAGAAAAAAGGCAACACGTTACTCTTTGTGTTGGCCATTCCATAAAATTGCACCTATATCAAGTGCCATCACAACTCACAACCCTGCATACGTTTGCCATGCCAACCGACATTCCGTTATCCATTAGCATCCAATTGACGGCTGACCGCCCATCTCGTCCATCATTCCTTCTGCAAGGCTTTGTCAAATCATTCACGAGCAGGACGAGACCTCTACACGACGATGACGACTGCAGCGAGTCGCTGCACAAGACGCCGCCCACGCCGCGAGGAACGCACAGCTTTCTCAAGCGCTTTTGTTGGAGCTGCGACCACTGCAGGAATCATAAACGAAAGCGCCCACAACATTATCCAAAGACTCTATCTATATCCACCATTCCCACCGAAATTGTCGTTCGACACGCCAACAACAACAATGAGCGCCGCGACGCTGTCCCGCTCTTGGGCGCGGATCATTTCGTGGAAACGGGCAGCACCTACGACGCGTCGCCCGCCGTGCCTGCAACAATGAACGTTCCAGAGCTGGTGGCTGTCGAACTTTGCCAAGGTCAAGACTGCAGGAACAACGAAACGCACCCAGACGGTGCCAACAACATGAAGGGAAACGTGTCTCATTCAAAGCGCTCACATGAGTGGATTTGACAACGACTACTACTCGTCATGGCTGGATTAGAAACGCTTGTTTGAAAAGCAAACGTGGAGCGGAACAATGATTGCGCCGCAGAAGTAGGAGCAGGGAAGCATCTTTCGGATGTTACCTATCCTTCAAGGTACACCTTTTTCAAAACCAACAATGAAATACAAAGCTAGTTCACAGACATGTACTCGAAACGCATAATGTAATCTTAGATGTAAAACGTAATAAATCCCTTCCCCATGGTGCCACCTGAATCACACCGACGCCTCGTACGACATGGGGCCACTCAACGTATCCACCAGTGCCGTTTGCCGCAAGCCTTGACTCTCGTGCACATAGCTCTGACGAAAGGACCCACTCGCTTCGTTGGAATACACGCGGTAGTCATCATCATTTTTGAAACTAGAACTTGCTGGGCGATGAAAGTTTTCGGCGTCAAGATTGAGTATACCATTACTGACCGTAGTGTCGGAAACTGTCGGGTTGCGATACATTTGCTCGTCATCCATCGCTGAAAACATTCCATTACCAATCGTTTCGTCATTTGATTTCTTTGCTGTCACTGTATCGTCCATGCCATCGTTGACTGCTCGATGGAAATCAATGGACCGTGGGGAATCCCGCGTCATTTCGTCGCGGTCATGCGGCATGTCCAAAAGCTCCATGAATCCAAGGCCCCGTGGAATGACAGAGTACTTGTTCCATTCTGCGTGTGACCCGTAAAAGTGCGCTTTGATCTGATCCATGTCACAAGTCTCGGCAATGCCCGGCATTTGGAAAATTTCTCGGCAAAAGTTCAAGAGGCTGGGTGTCAGCATGACAAGACGTGCATTGGCCTTGAAGTATACACTAAAAACCTCGTCGAATCGGATCAGTGTAACAAAGAGTCGAATGTCGGCGTCAGTGAGAGTATCACCTGTCAAGTATCTCTGCACCTGCAATATATCGTCTGCCCGGTCGTAAGCATCGCAAAGCTCTGCAATGGCCAGATCGTACGCTATTTGATTCTTCGCAAAACCACACCGATAGATGCCATGGATCATTAATGGCGTAAGCCATTCGCTCACTTCATTCAGCTTGACGCGGCCTTCCTCGTCATCCTCCGTGTATAGATCAAGGTCAGGGTTCTTGGCGAACTTGTTGAAACAAGAGTTGAGCATATACGCAATGTCAGACGATTCGTTGTTGACAATTGTCTTCTGCTCCTTGTCCCACAGCAGTGGAATCGTGTATTTGCCGCTATTGTCGCCAGCGTACTCGTACAGTTGACGCACGCTGTAGGCGTTGAATTCTGGGTCAGGATCCGTGTTACTGTACGCGGGCGGAAAGGGTCCTCCGCGACCAATTGTGTTGGCAAACTCCTCCCCAAACGGATCTCCAAACACCCATCCTCGATGCTTGTCAAGTGGGTCAATTGGGCTGGTGAGACGCCATGTAGGATGGACATTTGTGACGGATATAACATTTTCAAGACCCTTTAGCGCACGAACGATGAGCGCCCGATGCGACCCAGGGCAAGCGAATGAAAGGTACAGATGGTAGCGACCCGACTCAACAGGAAACTTGGCGCCTGGCAGGACGCTTATAAAGTCACGCCAGACTGTTTCTGGAACATAAGGTTCGACTGGAGGAATTATTATTGGAGCCGGAGGCGAAGGCTTTGTCATTGGGGCCGCATCGATAATCACAAAGTCCTTCTCTTTCTCCACCTGCTCTTGCACTTTTAGTTCGTCAGCATCTTTCTCTTCCTCAGAAGTTTCATCGTCCTGTTCCTGCTCATTTGGTTTGAACGGTTCGTCTGCATCTTTCTTTTCCTCCGCAGCTTCATCATCTCGCTGCACTCGATCAAAGTGTTTTGGAGGCAAGCGCTTCCCGCTTTCACTACGAGTGCTAATTGGTCGGACCGGTGGCGTATCATAAAAGCCATGCGAGTATGAAGCGTTGTATGTTGAGGGGTCGTCCAAATTTTCGCATCCAGCTTGACTCGTCGGTGTTGAGAAGCCTCCACCATTGTATCCCCGGTATCCACGCAACAAAGCTTCCGCTTCCTTTCGTCGCTCTCGAAGTTCCTGCTCTCGCTTTCGTTGCTGCATGTACCAAGAATCCATGCCATCGGCTGAAATGTTTGAGGGAGGCTTGTGAAGGAATTCTCGCTCATGACTCTTGTTTCGCATGGCTGCCAAGAATGCCTTGGCATCTTCCGGTGTCGTTAATGGAGAACCAACTGCAATTGCAATTGCAATGAGAAAGAGTTTGAGTTTTGCATGCTTCTTTCTTTCGGTGCATGGAAACCTCCTTTCGAACTTACGATCGTTGAGCTTTTGTCGCTGGTTCTTCGCGAGCTGCTTTTGCCGCAAAAGCTCAAGCTCTCGGGCCACGCGAGAACCCTGCGATGACTTTGTGCTGCTGGGAGCGTTCATGGTCGAGCTCATTGTTTTCTCACAAAGGTGTTTCTCAAGTCTATCGCAGCTGCACCTCTTGCAGAACGCAACACTAGCGAGCTTCCGACGAGCAGAGGAGGCACGCGCCGTCGCCAAACCACGTGGTAAGATACCATTTTGCTTAAGCTGTGAAACAGCTGCCGATTAGGTCAGACCCGACTCGTCATCTGCGGTAGGGTTAAGGATTTCTGCGTCACACAATCTTTTGTCGCTCGACCATGAACGACGGAAGACGAGCCTCATCAACAAGCTTCAGAGTATTACAAGCAGTCGCTCATAAATTGTCGTCATAGGACCACACACAGCCGCCGTCATGCGAAAGTACCTACTACTTTGTCTCGTAGCGAGAACCATGGCATTTATGCCACGATATCAAGCTGGCTTCGCTGGTCGATCTGTCGTCTCACCTTCGGCAAAAACAACATCTGCAGCATTTGTAAGCTATCGCTCAAATGTTCAGCTATTGGCCGAGGAAAATCAATCATCGGCTGAAGGAGAATCCGATATAGTGACTATGCAATCCGTCGTGGTTACACCATCACCAACGCAGCCTGCAGTAGCTGCATCGAAATCGGAGCCTGAACTAACCAGTTATCCAATCGACATTCCATCACCCATTCTACTTGGAACTTCCATGGTCCTTGCCATTTCCGGAACTGGTATGTACGGGAAATCGTGGGCGGAAGTGTTTGAAATGGTATTGTCATGTATGTTCGCCGCTAACATCCTACCTTTTGCTTACTCACTTCAACAGGGTCACTGTTCGAGCTATTGGGAGGTGATCCCAAGCTAGGCTTTGCAACAACAGCTGCTATTGCTGCCGTTGGATTGCCGGCATGTTTGTTTCTGTTCTATGCTGCCATTTTGAAAGCACAGGCTGAGACGGTCGAAGACGACAAGGCCTTTACGTCCGGCAGGAAATGAAGCTGATTTAACGAGTAGGAGTATTAGCTATAGCATCCACTCTCCAATATTACTAACTGTGCTACACGTGTTTAACTGTGAATAAATGCTTGATCATCTCGTACGTATCAAGTAGCTCGAAGAGGAGAGTAGCCTTGGCAGCCTCAAAAAACTTATCTCGCAGCAGGTAGAGAAGCCAAATTACTTGGGAGTCTCGTTGATTATCGTGCGTACCGCTTAGTATACGATTGATAGATTCTGCTCAATCGTCTCTGTCGAGCATGCTTCACTATCAACAAGTAGTAAAGTCGGCATGCATCATGGCTGAGAAAAATTGGACGACGGTCATTGCGATGACATGGTTGTGTACTCAAAGCTTTACTGTGGTTGGAATGACAAAAAGAATGGACAAGGAACATTTGAAAACGAACATTAATGTGCGTCACAAGACGGGATCAAGGGATAGCGCGCCACGTTGTTTGCGTCTGTCGGTCATCGGGAAATTGAATCTTGGATTCGCGAGATTCGGAAGGAAGGCCGGCAGGCTCACTCATTGGCCTAAAGTCCGCCGTTTCCGTTAAGTAGACTTCTACACACGAGTGAGAAAGGATGAGACTCCGAACGCAAAGAGGCACGAGGTGTCACGAGCCCTTCTCGCGAGTCGGGCCACAACTTTTTAACGATCAAGTGCAGCAAGTGACTTTTGCTGGCTTCGCTGGGATCACTTGCAGGAAGATTCACTCCCATAACTCCCTCTTACCTTCACTATCATCATGCTTCCTTCCTTTGTCAAGATTGACTTCTCTCGCCTCCGCGGCGAGCAACCGGTTGCCGTCAAGGATTCGCCTCCCAAGAGCCTCCTCTGCGTGGACGCTGAGACTCGCACGGTGACTTCGGCGGACGATACTGCGTCGCTTGTTTCAGCCATTTCCGATGCTGAACTAGTTCCAAGCTTTCGAGTCTACGACTGGGACAAGAAGCGTCGCTACTCGGACTTTATCAAGGAAGGACTTGAGATGCAAAAGAAGGATGCTGAACATGCCGTCATGCTGTTTGAATCTCCGTCCTCGAGTGATCCGGAAGCTGTCTTTTACAATTGCTCCGCCTTTCGATTCCACGATTATCCGATTGCCAAGTCAAGCAAGGCCAAACATTTGCTTGGTCCCTTGCGATACGGCCTCATGAATGGTACGGCGCTTCCCACCTACCTCAAGACTGGACAAGCGCCGACTGGACTATTGGAGCATTGGGAAAACATTGTTCCTGGGTTTGAAACGCCGCGATTTGTAGCGGAGATTGCCGAAGATGCGCCTGTCTACGCGTACTTGCCGTGCGAAAGCATCAAGAAGCACGTGAACGACGGACACGTGCACTTTCACCTTGCTGGAAAGGACGCGATTCATCTCATGTGCAAGTCGTCCAAGACTACCAACCTTCTTCCAAACACCAAGGTTCATCGACCCTGCATTGCCAAGACGACGCATTCCATGGCGAGCAAGGGAATCTTCATTATTCGCAACGATGAGGACGAGCGCGGGTTCGAAGCCTATTTGGAAGAGTCGGGTCATCCTGCATTTGTCGTGACGACATTGGTTGACATTGATCGCAACGCGGCTTGTCACTTTTTCATTCATCCCACGGGCGAAGTGACCTGGTTTGGAAGCAATGAGAATCACCGGCGAGAGGACGGAAGCTGGTCGATGGACTCGTACTTGATCATGAAGGATCAAGACGTGCTCAAGGAGATTCAGCTTCCCTTTGTCAAGGACGTTGCCGAGTACTGCCTTTCGCTTGGCTTTTGGGGATTTTGCGGAATTGATGTTCTTTTTGATGCAATTGGACAGGGATACTTGGTGGATGTGAATCCTCGTGTCACTGGATCATGCCCGTCGCTCATGGTGGCCCAGCTCTTTCAGGACAAGTACGGATTCGAATATGGCTTGTTTCGCCGCAATGGCGACAATTGCTACTATGGATCTGAAGCGCAACTTTTTGCGCAAGTGGCCGAGCACAATGCCACGCAGGCCACCAAGGTTGTCGTCTTCTCCTGCTGCGAGATTGACGACCAAAACACCAAGGTAAACATTGGTGTCTATGGTGATGACATTGAGGAGTGCAAGAAGGTTGTCAATCAGTTTGCCAAGGCGAACCGATAGATTGGTTGCTGTATCATTTTTGAAGGAATCGATTGAAAGTGTTTGTTATATAAATTAAGTAGTACATGGCCAAGTGCCTTTAATGTTGTCCAGTTATACACAATGGAACAGTGTTTTTGTCTAACATTAATCAGGTTTGCAACTAAACAAGGCGTTGATGTTTGCGACGTCCCCTTTGTAATACTTTTCGTCAAGCTGCGCTACAGTTTCCCTCAGCCTCACCTTGTAGTCGTCGGCAACATCCTTTGTCGAGTGCGCTCCAACGTACCGGTAGGTGGCATTTGTTGCAATAGCGGCGGCTAGCCGAAAGTTGTGAATTCCTGGATAAAGGTGCGCCACGATCGTTAGCACAGAAGCCTCTCGAGTAATTGGAGAGGCCAACTCAACAAAGCATAGAAACATGGTCCGGTTGTCATCCCCTAATGACTGCACATATGCATGCTGCGCCGCCATGTGCTTGAACCAATAATTGAAACTCATGTGCAGATACAAGTGAAGGCCGTGCTCGTCCGATTCGTCGACAAGATATTGACAGAGCGATCGCTTGCGGCGTATCGGAAACGGCATGACGGTGCGAATCGTTTCCCACCACTGCGTATCAATCGTTGAAACGTTCGATGGTTGTCCAAATGCATCCAACCAGCACTCGTGCCCCTTCTTATGGTACAAGTAGCCACTGACAATCGTATCATAAAAATCTCGCACAATGACGACATCCCGGTAGTCGTGAATGGGCTTGCTGTTGCGAAACGTGTCGGTGGCAATGCGCAGGTTGGACCACACTTCCCATGGCAACGCCTCTCGTGCTAAATGATTGCCCATCTTATGTGCATGTCGGAGAGTCCGTGAGCAGCAGGTGCCACCCCAGCCATCCATAACAGTGGTTGTCAAGCAGTTACAAGTGTCCGACATGGGATGTAGGTTGGACTCATCGCATGCGCTTTCTGGTCTTTGCGAAAATTTGTCTCGATGATGCATAAAATCTACGTGGTCGGTTATCTGCTGTAAAAGGAAGACGAGATATCAGAATGAGTATCTTTCTGTATAGAGAATCATCTGATGCGAACATCACGCGACGCAAAGGTTTTCTGCTTCCCGTGCTGAAATGAACGACACAGGCAAGGCCTCGATACCTTAGACGATTCCGTACAGCTGAAAGATGACTCACATTCACCTCCGGCACAGGGAATAAAGCGTGGTACCAGAAGACGAAAGCTGGCACGATCACGAACAAGGTCAAGGTGATCGATCCGCTACGACGGAACAATTGGCGACGGCGACAGCACCTCCTTCGACCAAAACTCATCCATGTCTTGTCAACTGTGATAGGCATTAACAAATTTGTATACTTGATTCATCATTAGTAATTATTATGATTTGCTAATGCCGGCAAGTTGGCGCAAAGCGAATGCTCAATCGAATGAGCGGTCTTGTAGCTCATGGTGAGTTGCGAAAGGATGAACGGCGGCGTCGCAGTTGATAACGCTCCGACATCAGCTACCTATGCAAGTGGTCAACTCTTGACTACGAGTACGAGCCTTTTTCGTATGATACAAAGAAACTAGGATGACTTGATAATTTTTGGCTACCGGTAGTTCCTATCCGCTACTGCACATTGAACCCCTGCTGCAGGTATGTTACACATCCTCGACCATCCACTTGTCAGGGTCGTCCACCTCCTTCTTCGCTTTTGTTTTCAATTCTGATGCAGTCGATACACTTCGAAGCATCAAGTCACGCTTTATATACGAATGATCGAGCTTCAGCTTATCACTGAGCATCAAGCCCTCGCCAATAAGTTCCATTGTCCTCTCCTTGCGCGACAGCGCCGCTTGCTGTTCCATCAAATTTACTGGCGGAAACTTGTTTTGCAACCAAAGAAATAGTTCTAAATGCGAGTAAATAGAACATAGTCGCGAGAGATCTTCAAAGGTTTTGGGAGGCTTTGGTCGCAGATTCTGCGGCAATCCAGGCACCTCTCGACTTGCCAATTTGGCAGCAAATTTCTTCAAGACGTCCATTGATTCCTTGGAACTCTCCACGATCGGCGACATGCAAAGGTTATACTTGTCGCGTATAGATAAATTGAATTTCTCCAATTGCTTCGCTACAATCATCATGGCAGTTTGGCGACACAAGAAGTATCCACTCTTCAACTTGGCCATGTCACTGAAATGGCCCATGATATTGTGCAGACTGCTCACGCGCTTACTCAACCCATAGGAGCTGACGGTTTGGTGAAACAACTCGACGTGACCGGCAGTAGGCACAAGTCCTGCACTTTGTATTGGACTCACTGGCGTCGACATGCATTTGCGCAAATGAGCCATGTCGTCGGGGCTTCGGCACGTTACCACGCCTTCGGGAAAAGGACTGTTGCGACGGCCGGCGCGTCCGCTAATCTGTTTCACTGCCGAGTGGTCCAACTGGGTGATACCAGAGCCATCTTGCTTGTACATGCTGTTGAATATGATCCTTCGAATGTTTAAGTTGAGGCCCATGCCTATTGCATCGCTTGCGACCAACACGTCGTAACCAGAATCAGGATCGTTGAAACGTCTCGCTTGTTCTGTTCGTGTCAGCGGCGGCAACGATCCGTAGACGACACAGCACTTGTGAGAAGTCTGGGTCTCAATTTCTCGCTTAATTGCAAACAAATCATTGCGGCTAAATGCCACGACGCAGTCGCCTGGTTGAACCGTCTTGTAGCTTCCGACTTCTTCCGACGAGCTTGCAAGACTACGATCTGCGACCGTCAACTCAGTGAATCGTTCGTACGATCGAAACTCAAATTCGTCTCCGCAGTTTGCGACAATGCGCTCGACAAGATCCTTGGCCTCGAGACCTCCACAAACATGAATCTCCTTGCAACGGCTACCCAGCAGTGCTCTCGTCCATGCAAAGCCGCGATGATTGTCGCTCATCATTTGAATTTCGTCAATAACAACAACATCATAATCGACAGTGAGGTCTGCCATTTCTACCGTGGCGGCCCCATGGGTTTCAAATGGAACTCTTAAAATTTCTTGTCCAGTGTAAAGGCTGCAGTAAACACCTGCTGCTGTTAACTTCTCAAACACCTCCACCGCCAGCAGTCGCAGCGGCCCAAGGTACATGCCCTTCTTCGCCTCCTTCAATCGCTCCAGTGCCTGGTACGTTTTGCCACTGTTGGTTGGTCCGCCATGATAGATAATCTTTCGTCGATCCAGCCGAGCGTACGAATACCACTCGTGCGGCTTGGTAAGGTCTGTATTGTCGTCCAACTCTTGGAACTGCTCCACCATTTGAGCGTGCCGCGTACGAACGTGCTCCGCAAGTGCTTCGACAATAACTGGTCGACATTCGTCCAGCACCATGGTTGCTGGCTGAATCTCTTCTTTAGTAAATGGAACATGCCTCAATGTGTGGTCTATATCGCGTTGAATGTTTTCCATGTAGTATCCTGCAGACAAGGCAAGAGCATTGTTATGTTGTAACAAGCGCTCCTTTTCGCGCACCATTTTGGTGAGCTCAATGAGCCGTTCGCGTCTGCTGTGGGCGAGCGCCTCCAACGCTACTCGTTTCTCCTTTTCTTGCCCGGACTTGAATATAGAAGACACATATTGCACCGTATTGTCTAGAAGCGATGAGTCTGGTTGTTGCTCCGGCTGTTGATTGTCGGTTTTGATCAATTCATCGAGCTCTTCCTTTAAACCCACCAACTCGTCTTGCAGTGTTTGAACTTGCGACTCGTGGTAGGCTACTTCAGACTGTCGCGTCGCCATTTGCTGCATGAGTGTCTCATGCTTTTTAGTATATTGTAGTGTTCTTTGATACTGTCTCGCAAACTTTGCCTTGCCAAAGCCAGTTGGCAGTAATCGTTCCATGACGTCTTGCAACTTTTGATTCGTCTTGAACACTTCCTGAAAGGATGGCAAGCAATCGGAATAAAATGACATGTATTCTTCTTGAGACGACTCGTCTGGCTCCAATGCAAAGATTACGTCATTGCGCCATGATGAATCTGCATTCAGCAAGTAAACAAGGTTGCTGGCGGCAAGTGCACGAGGCGAAAACGATTGACGGTTGTCACTGATGCTGCTATTACGAGAGAGACTATGCTGCTGCAACGCTTCTAGTATCTGTTTCTTCCCTTGAAGCTTTTGCTTCTGAGGTTTCTGTGCTCGCGTAGCTTGCTGCTGGTGCTGAGCCGATCTTTCGCGATTCTTCCTCCTCGACGTCGACGCTGACGACAGTAAGCGCAAGCTTACCGGCCGGCAGACGTCGCATGGCGAAACTTTTCGCAACAATCTAGCGGAAGCATTATTGGCAGCTTGAAGGGTGGCTCTTTGCATGCTCATCAATTGTTAATATTGGTGCAATGTATCATATAAGGCGATTCATGGTCGCTGCTCGTTTGCGTCTCGTTCCATGACGAAATGTCGCTGCGGGACTGATATGCACGGTGCGACTTTTACAAAAATAATGACCATGACCAACGTTCTGTGGCAATGGCAAGGTTTCGACGCTGCCCACCCTTCGCGTTCCCACCTGCTAACAAGTAAACTATAACAACAGAACCAAAGAGATATGAAGCGACTATGCAGTGCTACCATCTGGCTGTTTCTGATACACATGACTACATTCATTCGAGCAGACGAATCAAGTGACTTGTTTCCTCCCCAGCACTGCGCCGAGTGGAGCGGCGCCCAATGCTCCTGGGAGCCAAACCTTGCCAAAATGACAGTCGACTTTGGTGCCGGCTACAAGGAGCCCTTTTATGCCTACGTAACTCCCGACGTAGCAACCTTTTACAATGAAACGAAAGGCAGTCGACCGGAAGTGGCGCCACGATTCACTGGGCTCTACGGCAAGTTCATCAACCTTGGCAAGGATGCTTTATCAGTCTATTGGGATGGCGGAAAAGGAACAGAGCCAACTTTTATTTCAGATATTGAACCATTTGGTGCTACTGGTACAAGTACATATCCAAATCACGTCTTCTTCACCGTCGTCAAGGCGGATCCTGAGAAGCGCGAGGTGCAACGATGGACCATCGCCAGCGACAATATGATATACTACTACGATCCTTACAAGGGCACGGATGCTGCAGCCAAAATATTGACGAGTCATGAGCTACAGCTGTATCAGATGCAGCTACAAAATCTAGTCTTTGCGCATCAATATAAAGATTTCACTGGCCGCGACTGGCTCGGCTTATACAAGCAAAAGAAACCCCCGCGATTCCACATGTGGAGAGCTGATAGTCTTGGGCAAACATACGATATTCAAACCAAGGAGATTCACTTTGTGGAAATACCTCATCAAGAGGAACTCGAGCGAGGCATGTCAGCCTACGGTCCCCGACCCGACCAGGTTGATCGCATGCGCAAGCATCGCGACACGCACACGACGCTCAATTTGACCATGACGGTTCTGAGCTGCGCACCGCGTGTCTTCGAAATCAAGAATTTTCTCAGCAACGTGGAGGTGGATCACATTCTGCAGGTCGCCGCTCAAACCGACTTGCATCGATCCACCGTGAGTGGAGGTGGCGGCATGGATACTTCGCAGCACACGTCCAACACGCGAACATCCAAAAACAGTTGGCTGCCCCGACGAACCGACTTTGTCATTGACACCATTTACAAGCGAGCCGCTGACGTTTTGCAAATGAACGAAGCCTTGCTTCGATCGCGACGAGCGTCGGAAATTAGCGAAATGCCCGAGTCGCACGTGAGCGTGGCGGAGCGACTGCAGCTGGTGCACTACGAACCGGGCGAGCAATATGCAGCGCACCATGACTTTGCCATGCCTGGATTGGTCAATTACCAGCCATCGCGGTTTGCAACGATACTCTTTTATTTGAATGACGACTTTACGGGCGGCGAAACAAGTTTTCCGCGATGGCTCAACGGAGAAACGGACCGGCCGCTAAAGGTCAAGCCCGAAAAGGGCAAGGCTGTGTTATTCTACAGCATGCTGCCGGATGGAAACTACGATGAACGGTCGCAGCATGCTTCGTTGCCAGTCAAGGAGGGCGAAAAGTGGTGCGTATCCGGATGCGGGCTGCAGGGAGGCTTTGATTCCGTCATTCATCCTTCCAACATCTCACTCCCTCTTGCTCTTTTCATCTCCAGGCTGATTAACCTATGGGTTTGGGATCCCATACTAGATCACACCGTAGCTGATCACCTGTAATGATATCATCTTGCGTTGCTAGGCATACCGTACTGTAGCTTATTTGCACAAGTAAGTAATAAACGGTTAACTTACGGTTTCTTAGTACAGTTTACGGTACTACGCTTGCGGCCCGCCAGCGCCAGCCGGCCAAGCAAGTCTGAAAAGTTCGTCGATCGACGACGACCATGGGAATTCCCGACCGACAGCAGTTTGGAAATCCCGTCAGACGGCTACTTTTGATTAAACATTATTGACATAACCGCATGTCCTATTTACAAGCTGCTGCCAGCAGCGGCAATGGTCTTAGCAATATACATCAACAGCGAATTCGACATTTTCTGCAGCCACCTCCAACTTCCTTCACCCTCGTGGCGGCCATTCACTTGCTGCAACCCCAAACCATTGGCCAAACAGTTTATTTGCTAGAAAAGGACTACTTGGAAAACTGGCTATGCTGGGCCTTGCATCAAGACGTCGTGACTTCCGAGGAGTCGCGCGTGCGAGAAGCCATTCGCATGGCGGCGCAGAGCTTGGGCTTGGTTCCACCGAACGAAAACAACCAGTACAAGTCACCTGGACCAATCGACTCGACGAGACTATCCATTGAAGGTCATCCATTGCTATTAAATCCTTTTGTCAGAATACACAAGGATATTCGACAGCCAGCTACTAGAGGTCTTCCAAGGGTGCGATCGGCCCCAAGCAACGAATGGACGGGCAGCAAGGAAAACGGATACGCGCTTGGATCACCCGCCGACGACTCGACCGTTGTGGCGGACGATCGCATTGAATGCGTGTCAGTTCCAGAAGCCTTTTACGAGACGATACGAGCCGTGCATGGCGTCGTGTGCGAGGATGGTTACTCCGTTTCCTTTCAGCCGCCAATGAGCGAGCGACGACTGCTGCTGCATCATTCGCATACGCGACAATCTGCAATGGACGCGCCAGCAAGACCGGTAGAGTTTCGACGCAAAGTGGTTCGAACGAGTCCAAAGCCTACGTCGCGAAAGGCGGAACATGAATCGCTCATGGAACGACTCATGCAGGAGGAGTCGGAACGAGAGTCGCAGTCAAATTCATCCTGCGTTGACGTGCATCCATTGAAATTGACCTATAGCATTGTACACGAAGAAAATGCATATGAATCGTTTGATGAGCGACCTCAGGATGGATTTGTACTTGTATCGCGCGAGTCGGCGGCCATTGATGCTCTGACGGCACTGCTAAAGTCTGTCGAGCCAGACAAGGGAAGCTCGTCGGTGCGACTATGGAGCAGACATCGCAACCATAACGCGACAAAATCGGGAGATGGATATGAGCTGGTTGACTTTAAATATTTGGAGGAAATGATAAAGCGATCTACTGGCGAAAAAATACAACAGACCGTTCAGGAGTGGGTTGACCAACACTCGGCAAACACTGCCAGCGGAAAAACGTTGCACGTAATGGTGGAGTCACGCAAAACAATCAACGTGCCATGGCCGCGACATAAATTGGAACTCATGAACCGCATTCAAGTCGGCGACTATGTGGATGCACAAGATGTTGCCGGAAAGTGGTACGAAGCAATCGTACGCAAGATTGAAGCAGATACAATCACTGTTCACTACTTTGGATGGGCATCGCGATGGGATACTACAATAAAGCGGCGAATAGACGTGGCACCAGTTGAAGGTTTGAACACAAAAATTTCTTGTCCAGCACCACTGTGGTCGAGGACGAGGAGATGGCGAGAACGAGTGCGCGTCGGAGAGATTGTCGAGGTACGAGACGTGTCCAGTCGGGTCGATCGACCAAAGTGGTACAGGGGAGAAATCAAGAGCGTTGGAGGCGCAAACGATCCGTTACGTCAAGTTGTAGGAGGCGCCATTTTGGAGGAGTATTCTTTGAATGGTCAAAGCGACAAAAAGGAACATTTGATATTGTTGAGGCGGACGCAGCAGGTCCTCGTGCAGGTTGATCAGGAGCAAAACACAAAGGCAGGTAATGCGGCAACATCCCCAGGCGAAGCTGATCTTGCGGCTGGTTTAACTCCACAGCCTCCTTTTCTGAGATGGATCAACCTATACGGAGAAGAATTGTGCTTGTACGGAACGCATTTGAAGATTGAAACAAGCCTTGTCGGGCCAGTGACAATTCGCTACGAAACGGATGGCAAACGCAAACCAGTGGAAGTGTTGAACGCCAAGCACCCCATGCTTGGGGCAGGTTTCATGCGCGAGTCGCTTCGCGGTATGCCGCCCGGACCTGGCGCCGTGGGGCTTCAGAATTTGGGAAATAGTTGCTTCATGAACAGCATCATCCAATGTCTCAATCACATTGAACCGTTGACCCAATACTTTTTGAACGACAGATATGTCGATGACTTGAACACGCGAAACCCGCTTGGAAGCGGTGGCAATGTTGCACAAGCCTACGCGAGTCTTCTCAAGCGAATTTGGAGCGGAGAATATTCCATACAAGCGCCTCGCGCCCTGAAGCAGACTGTCGCAGCCTTTGCGCCACAGTTTGACAACTGCTATCAGCACGACAGTCACGAGTTCTGTCAATTTCTAATGGATGGCTTGCACGAAGATCTAAATCGAGTCAAAACGAAACCGTACGTTGAGGAACTGGAGGGGCGCGGAATGCCAGACGCCAAGGCTGCCATTGAGTCTTGGCGAAAACACTTGCTTCGACATGACAGTCTTGTCGTAGACCATTGTCAAGGCAGAGGAATCGATCAAATTTGACGTCTTTAGTTCCATCTCTGTCCCGCTCGTCCAGCAAAAGAACAGATCCGTCATCAAGCTCGAAGACTGCCTGGAAAAGTTTATGGAAGGCGAGCAACTGGACGAACACAATGCATGGTACTGTCCTACCTGTCGACAACACGTTTGCGCTCTCAAGATGATTGCCTTATGGACTGTGCCGGATGTGTTGATCATACACCTCAAGCGCTTTACGTTTGACCACTGCATGCCGACGGGCAACATGATTCGCTACAAGATGGATGACACGGTCGAATTCCCAGTCCATAGACTTGACTTGTCGGAACACGTCCTTGGACCCATAGATTCGAATGCGCCTCCCGTTTACAAGCTCTTTGGCGTCAGTGAGCACGTTGGACCAACCGCCAATTCTGGTCACTACACTGCCACCGTCCGCAACTCGATTGACAACCAATGGTATCGATACAATGACTCGCATGTTGGTCGGACCAGTGGCGAAGCATCCATTTTGGGTGGCGCATATCTGCTGTTTTACGTTCGCGAAAAGGGACTATGCCAGTGGGGAGGCATGGCGCGCGTCATGAAGGAGCTTGACATTGATCCATACGGAGGCTTGTTGACCGATCAGGAGGGATTTCAACAAGTTCGAACCAAGAAGAAAAAGAAGGGAGAAGACTCGTCGCGGGCATCGAGAACGTCGCGCGATTCGACTCGTACAGGCATGTCGAGAACGTCGCGGGGCTCCAAGGCTTCGCGGTCATCGTCGTCAAGGCGAGAGGAGGTAATTCATAATCCTAGAGATATTTAAGCAAAGAGTAAGAAAGTCGTTGGATGTTGTGGCATGTTAATGTAGAAGTATTGCTCTTGCCATCTAATGAAAAGGTCTACAAGATTGCGAAACGATACAAAGGCTACCTTGATAGCTCGATAACGGATTAAAAAGCCTTACAGTAACTTTATATAATAACACGACGCCACAGCGAGAGTATCTAACGATAACGCTTGAGGCGCATCGTGTTGCGTCGCAACCAGGATGCCCGGGCGGATCCTCCAATAATGCCATTGGCGCGGTGTCCCTTCTTGCGCAGTCCACGTCCCTTGCGTCCCGCCGATGTGAGTCCCCGGCATTCGCGGTGCTTGTGCACTCCATTGACGATCCAATTGATGCGTGGGTCGTTGCGAATGACCTTGTGGGCTGGATCAACGAGAATGACTTCGTAGTACTTCATGGTGGCGTCCTGGTTGACCCAGTAGGAGTTGAGCACGCGCAAGTTGCTGTACTGGCGGCCGACCTTTTCCTCGGCGACGGACTGCAAGTTGCGTTCAAATTTGAGCTGGTTGATACCTTGGTTCTTGGGCTTACCGAAGACCATACCTGTAGAATAGTAGCAGTAAATGGGATAGAATTAAGGTGAGATGAAGTTTCGAATATGCTATGGCACGTCGCCTGTTTCATCAACAATATCCTCCAAGACCTCACCTCTATGATTCTGACGCTTGCGTCCTCCACGTCTGACTCCGGCGCGCACAATGACGTAACCCTGCTTGGCCTTAAAACCAAGACGATGAGCCTTGTCGGTCCGCGAGGGTCGGTGCAGCGAGCAAATGTTGGGTCGCTGGCGGTACTCCCAGGCGCGGACGCGCAGCAAGAAGCGGAGCGCATCAGACTGCTTGTGGCGCCACAGCTCCTCCATGTACTTGTAAGCTCCCATGGTGAATGAATATGAACGTTGAGTAAGTGAACAAGAGTTGGAAGGCGAGTCCGAGATGAACCGTCTGCGACAAGCAGTTTCTGTCGCGATGGACGGCCGCTGTCACTTACCGTTCTACTAAAACCTAAGGAGACCCGGAAGCCGACTCGAGCCAACACCACGAGACGACATCGAGCCTCATCGCCTGTCTTGATCTGCTTCGACTCTGTTTCCTTGTCACTTTCATCAATTGTCTTACTATACAAAATGGTCGCCATTCCTGATCAGCTAGTCTGGGAACTCACCCGACGCAACAATGCCTTTTTGAAGAAGAAGAATGGTCACACCAAGCGATCCGGCGCGATTCAATTCTCCGTCGAAAGGGGCAACCTCAAGAGCATCAACCAGCTCAAATACAGTGGGATCGCCAACGCTAAAGTCACTGACATTGTCTTTACCCAGAAACATGGAGCCGTCTTGGTCACCAAGTCGGCCAGCAAGTGCCACACCAAGCCAAACAAAGCCATGACGAGCACCAGCGTCGGCAAGGACTTTCGTCGGTCGGAAAACATTATCGTCAAGCAAACGGTGGACAATTACTATCGTCCGGACCTCAAGGCTGCGGCACTCGCCAAGTATACCAAGGTGTACCAAGCGAACCGACGCGCCAAGGGAATCACCAAGCCAGTGCCAATCAAAAAGGGACGGGGCAATCACAAGGCAACATCAGCGGAGGAGTAAATTGAAAGTAGTAACAAACGTTGAGTAAATGCTTGAATTAAGTTTATGGTTTGTTATCTGTTTGAAGTAGAGTACCATAATTTGCTTGACCGCTGTGTGCTGTGGCTAAATGTCAGTGTAAATAATGTCCCGGTACATAGCTTAATTTCTTGCCTACACTACCGGCGCTGATATAGTTCACTAGCAGGCGGACAATACTGCAAGAGACTGCTGCCAACAATGGGAGCAGGCTGAGGATTGATACCCAAGTAGCCTAAACAATGGGTATCTCCAGCTGTGGGGGACCCAAATGCATTCGTCAAGCATTAGTCGTTTGCAACCTGTTAGTCGCCTTGCTATATCTATGTATAACGCTCAAATGCCGATACATTACTCTCTTTTGTAAAGCAAATAAGCAAGCATCGAAAGACTCCTTTTTAGATAAATTCGGCAAAAGTAAACGACATAGGCATGATTCGAACATACGCGGGAAATTCCCAACTGATTTCTAGTCAGTCGCCTTAACCACTCGGCCACTATGTCGTGCAGATTGTAGGTGTTTGTCATTATATGAACGCTGTTCAGATAGATTTTTCTTGCATTGATCGACCTTGGCAAGTCAGGAAACTCAACTACCTACCTAGGAATATATTGACTGCTATTACTGCGGCGGGGTGATGACGGCATCAATTATGATGGAATGCCATAACATGTAACCTCGCGCAGCATGTCTGATAGGCTCTACCAATGACCTATACGTTATAAATTAGAGGAATTGTATTGCTTCAATTCCAACTTGAACTTTGCCTCCAGCTTGTCCATGGCCACCTTGCTTGCTTTAGCCTGCGCCGGATATTGCGCCCTGAACGAAACGTCTTCCTCCACCTTGAGCGTCCAACCGTCCGCCGTCAGTCTTCCAGTTTGCTGCAGTAACGACAGGAGACGCTGAGACGACACTTTGCCGTCGAATGCGCGGTCCAATCGAGCCCGCTCAATCGTCCCTTTGTTGAGCAGCATCAAAATGAAGGTTCGCGCTCGCTGCATTGGCTTGGGCAGGTTCATGAGCTTGCTCTGAATGCAAAAGTTGCCTTTTACTAATATTGCGCAGACTGAAAGCGCAGTAAACAAGTCTTGGTTGCTGACGCGGGCCGAAATCTGACTTTGAAGGATGGAATAGGGTATTGGACATCCAGCAAGCATGATTGTCGTCAACTGAATGACAATGCTCTTCAAATCAGTTTCTGTCTCTGTTGCCGGATCTGTCAAAGTTTCAATCCCATCCTTTGGAATATAGTTGAGACTTTCAATGTAGGCAGCCTCCGACAAGTCATCGTGAAGGATTACGTTATTGTTAATGGCCGAGCAGTATACATTGCTCATGACGTTTCGATATTCCAAAGATCCCTTGGCGCGCACATTTAAATCCACCCATGGCTCCGACTCTTCGCTCGTTTTCATGAAAGCGTAACTGGATCGTCGTGCATTTGCAGCACGCTCCGTTTCCTTGCGTTGAAAGATGATTGGCTTGTTTTGCTGCTTGGCGGCGGCGGCCTTGTTGTCTTCCTCGCTTTGCATACCGTCGTCGTCAGTCTCATACAATGGATCCACCGCGTCTTGAACCTCCAAATGTCCAAAGCTTGGTCGCATTTGAGCAATATGACTGAGTGGAACCAAATGCAGAGCAGTTCCATTCTCGCTTTCCTTGAGCTTGCCGACGCAAAGGTGAGTCGTTACCGGTATGGTTTGACTTGTAAAGATTCTGCTTTCCAAATGACAGTACTCCCCTTGCAACTCTGCATTCTGCGGAAACGGTTCACTCAGCTCCAACATGTTGTGCTGCGGCTTCATGCGAGCTTCCGTCGGCAGCACGTAGGCGGTGCCGTGCTCGAGCGGATACTGCAACAAATACAGCTGCGAGGCCAGTTCGGGCGACAAGTAAACGTCAATCTCGCGAACGATTTCGTCGTCAGCATCCTCATCGTCGTCGACGTCAATGACATTCTTCTCAACGGAAGCAAGCACTATCGGCTTGGCTCGAGATGGCATGGTGGACGAGCAAGCAAAGTTGGAGATGAGCGAAATTGGAAATCCGAGTTGCGACGGTGCATGGCTGCAAGCCATGTCGCAGCATGAGTGATGCTACGACACGTAGCTACCAGTCGTTCCGCCCCACCAAGACATTTTATAAACTCAATCAAGATGCTGCCTGCATCATGAAACAATGCCTGTCAACTGCCAGTCATTGATGGATACCTTGTTGGCTTTGGAGTGGGATATGGCAGCCTGCTACTACGGACAAGGCCACAAAATTCAGGCGGTCAGGTCCTAGTGGCAGAACTTAGAGACTAAACATAAATGGGCTAGAGATGAATGCATTGTTTTTCTACATCATAAAACAGTATTTGTTAACTACCAGCCATCAATGGGCACATTAGTGGCTGTTGGAGTGGGTCACAGGGCCTGCTACTATGGACAAGCCTGGGGCCAAAAAATTCGGGCAGTCCCACTTGCAGAACTTGAAGACTACATGGGCTATAGATGAATGCATTGCACTTTCAACATCATGAAACAATGCTTGTCAGCTGCCAGCCATCAATGTACACATTAGTGGCTGTTGGAGTGGGTCAGCCTCCTATGGACAAGCCTGGGCAACAGACAGTCCCTCCAGGGGTGGGCTAGTGAATGCATGCTTTCTTCAACAATGCCTGTCAGCTGCCAGCCATCAATGTACACATTAGTGGCTGTGGAGTGGGTCCCATGGACAAGCCTGGGGCCACAAAATTCAGGCAGTCCCACTCGCAGAACTTGGAGACTACATGGGCTATAGATGAATGCATTGCACTTTCTACATCATGAAACAATGCCTGTCAGCTGCCAGCCATCAATGTACACATTATTGGCCGTTGGAGTGGGTCACGGGAGCCTGCTACTATGGACAAGCCTGGGGCCACAAAATTCAGGCAGTCCCACTCGCAGAACTTGGAGACTACATGGGCTATAGATGAATGCATTGCACTTTCTACTTAATGAAACAATGCCTGTACACATTATTGGCTTATGGAATGGGTCATGGCAGCCTGCTACTATGGACAAACCTTGGGCAGCAAATTCGGCGGTCTTACTCGCAGAACTTGGATACAACATGGGCTAGAGATGAATGCATTGCACTTTCTACATCATGAAACAATGCTTGTCATCTGCCAGCCAGCAAGGTATACCTTATTGTTCTTTGGAGTGGGTCATGGCGGCAGCCTGCTACTATGGACAAGCCTGGGGCCACAAATTTGAAGCAGTCCTAGTGGCACACTCCAGCAACACCCATGTATAAGATGTCTGCTATTGTAGTGCTAATAGACGCATGTGAAATATATATATAACTTAACTCCGCATGAGCTCTTGTAACTCCTCGTCGGCTGCCTTCATCATGGACTCCAAATCAGCGGCAATATCTGCCAACGCGCCGTCTGACTCGACAGACATATCGTCCGTCGCCAACGTATCAGATGTTTTGTAGCCTTCCAGATCTGCTTCCGCCTCTTTTAGCATATCGTCAATGTCATCTTCAAAAGACCGGTCAGCCAATGAAGGCTTCTTTCCGACAGGCGAAAAGATGTCATCATCGTCCTCCAGCTGCAACGAACATCTCTCCAAGATCTCTCCCTGTGGTACTGCTCCTTGTTGTTGCTTTTTGAGTCTTCGTTCCGGCATTTTGAACGTGCCGTCTATTATGCTAGCTGTCAGTGGCAGATCCAGAAACTTGCGCATATGCGTCACCACCTCCTCGTGCCTCGTATCTCCCGCTAGTTCAAAACGCTCCGCCGCTTGGCGGTACAAGTCCATGATTTCATTCACCCGCTCCCTGGAGGGGTCATGCTTGAGCGCCAGTTCCTTGGTTTGAATCTCCTGCACCAAGTGCATGGCCTCTTGTATCGCCTTGTGCGCCGCTGCGTTTGTATGCTTGCCCTTGACACCATGTCGCCGCAGCACAGTTTGAATCTGATGCACGGCGTCGCTGGAATCGGGACACATGTAAATGAGTGGGTCCTCCGGTGCTGGTTTGAAAAAAAGCGATACTGACTCTCCGCGTCGAAACTTGAGCTTGTGCATGAGGTCAATGGAAATACAAAATTCGACCGTCGCTGTCGTTGGTGCAAGCTTGCTTGACTTCATTTCAATAATGTGCGTTTCGGTCACCATCAAAAAGGACTCCTGCAAAACACTACCCGCCTTTTTGGTCATTGACTTGAACATGGCCGTCGGCGAGCTAAAGCCAGGTTGATGCTCGGCCTTGGCTTCGGCATGCGCAATTGCATCCACTATGAAATCGGGTCGTCGGATTGGCTTGCACGAGTAGACTCCATGCGCGTCCACCCAAGGCTCCTTGAGCAAGTTGATTTCCTGTCCCATGCGCACCTCTGACGACGATGCCGACTCTTGCTGCTGCTGCTTCCTTCTCGACTGCTTCTTGCGGCCCGGCAATTTTGGAGCCTTGGCCGCGGGAGAACCCAGTGCGGAGACAGCCTTTGCCAAACTAGACGCCATTTTACCCGCCGAGGAGGCGATGCGCCGCGCGCTTTGCTCCAACTCTTGGACCGGATCCAGTTCCGGCGGAGGTGCGGCGTGGAAGGGCTCGCCCTGCAGAAAGCTTTCCTTGATTTTGAGACTAATGTTCACAATGGCGTCAGCCTGCGTGTATATAGAGAGAAATTGAGTGTCAGTAGTCTGTCAGTTACGTTGCTGATTCATGGAAATACGTGCATTTCCAAACATCAACGTCGAAACCCATTCAACTCTTCCGCACTAAATTAACCTACCAAATGCAGACTCGGCGTCCATTCAATATCAATGGCAATCAAGTCACCATTCTGAATGGTCGATCCATTCGCAAAATACTCTTGTCCTGTGAGTAGTTTCGCCATTGGCTCGCAAAAGGGATAGCAGGTTGGCGTGTGCATGAGCGAGCCGTCCGCATTCTTGGGCAAGCTCACGTCCAGCTGCACCGTCACCGTCTTGACCATGGTCGTGGTCATGATTTCCACTCTAAAGTCAATCGTGCAAGTGGCAGTGCCAAGGTCAAAGTCGTGGCTCTGCAAGGAAACAAAGGGGGGTAGCATGGCCTTGGTTGCCGTAGACGCTCCAGAGTCGTCCGTCGTCAAGGCCAAAAGCTCTCGCTGCACCCGGGTCGCCCATATTTCGGCGTGACGCTCCTGTGGAGCCATTTCGTTAGTAGTTGGTTGTGGTGTCATGGTGGTATACAATATTTATTCAGAAGTTATATTGCTGTTGCAAGTGTAAAGTGTAGCCCGGTAGCCCGACAAGTCAGATGACGAACGGCTGGAGTCAGTGCGGCACAGTAAGAGAAAGAGTTGATTATTTAAAAACTTATGGCTCTATTCGCAAACGTTGCTGGAAGCGACAAGATTTCAATCAGATAAAGGTCGAATGGAAACTATGGTGGAAGATAGATGAGGCTCCAAAATGAATGCGGCTCTTTGCGCACCAATTCTCCATCGTCGCGCGCACTCACCGGCGACAAGCGACCGTTGAGTTTCGCATGGACACTTAAGGTTAAACCCTAATTGCCTCGCCAAGAGAAACCCGACGATGAAGGTTCAGCAAAGGCGACCCGACGATGGCCATCACATTGCGGTTTCACGCTGTACATCGAGACACAACTCGCACTCGCTCTGCTCCACCATGAGCTCCAAACAGACACTCAACGCCAAGGGAAACATGAGTACTCCGACAATGACGCCGCGAAGACTCGTGTCGGCTGCTAATACGGATGTGAGTCTTGAAGCTGACGGCTCACGCTTGCTGTCGCTCGGTCGCTGATTTGCGATTTGCGCCAGCGAAACGAAAGTTCATTGCATTCACTCATCATATTAAGATTCTTACAATGTCCGACTTTTCTATACTTTCCGTTATATCTCGTCGCAGGAGGACCGCGAGCAAGCCCTCCGCGACTACAAGGTGACCATTGAGTACAAGCATTTGAAGGCTCACGCTCCTGGTGGCGTTTACTTGATTCCTTCGCTCCACGACTTGCGACGCTTTTATGGCATTATATTCATTCGACGAGGCTTGTATACCAATGGAATATTCAAGTTTCAAATGATATTGCCGCCCGAGTATAACTCGGTCGATGCGCGTCCCATGATTCAGTTTCTTTCCAACGTTTACAATCCACATGTGTTTCCAAGAACGATGGAACTGGATGTCGAGTCGGCCTATCCATCCTGGGAACCATCCAAACACTACCTTGTAACTATTTTGACCTTTATGAAAAAGATTTTTTACTCCAAGTCGTTTGCGGATGCGCACGCCAATTTGGAAGCCAAGGAGCTGTCGGAATCGGATCCGGACGCCTATCGCGCGCAGGTGGAAGCGTGCGTACGCGACTCGCAGCGCGACGTGTTTGTCAATCCGGATGACTCGACGGCGCGATGCACGGATGAGGAGCTGAGTCATAGGGTGTTGCGTGATCTGCTGAAAGCGAACGTGAAGGATCCGCAGGCGGTTTCCAAGGCGGCCATTTTGTCAATGGTGGAAAAGGCGAGTAAATGTTAATATCGTACTCGTATAGACGTATTGTTTCATGCCGTTAAAGTTTGCTTTTATTGCAAGAGAAGCCATTTTTGGACATTTTGTGTGTTTCAAGAAATTCGGTTTTCCGAGCGAAAGCCTGCCTATCATCAGCCTGCACTTTCCTTCAAACGTGGCTATCAATACAAGCAATGCTTTATAACCTATTGCCTATTAGATTTTCAGTCCATTATATCTATAAAATGTACTTGGACGTGTCAACATCCCGGACAACGTCAAGGAGCCGCTTCTCCACCAGTTGCTTGTCCACCTTTAACACGGTACCTTCCACTGCTTCCGCCGCCTCGAAACTCAGTTCCTCCATGATGCGCTCCATGACGGTATGCAGCCGACGCGCGCCAATGTTTTCAATCGACTTGTTCAACGTGGCAGCCATGCGAGCAATTTCGCGAATGGCATCGTCGTCAAACTCGAGCGTGACGCCTTCCGTGGCAATCAACTCGGTCTGTTGATAAATCAAATTGGCGACTGGTTCGGTCAATATGCGATACAAGTCCTCCTCCGTCAAGCCCTTGAGCTCCACGCGCACCGGAAGTCGTCCCTGCAACTCGGGGAGTAAGTCGCTTGGTTTGACCATGTGAAAGGCTCCGGATGCGACAAAAAGAATGTAGTTGGTATTCACATTACCATACTTGGTGCTGATGGTCGTTCCTTCGATTAGTGGAAGCAAGTCGCGCTGTACACCTTCCGCAGATGCATCAGGACTTCTGGAGCTAAAGGAATCACGCGCCGAGCAAATTTTGTCTGCGTCGAAAGGAGAAAGGATTAGTACAATGGTGTCCGTGCATAAAACTTGTAAACAGCACATGAGCTAAAACAACACACGACCTACCAATCTCATCAATGAAGACAATGCCACTTTCTTCCACAGACGTTACTGCTTCCTTCTTCATATCTACTTGCTCCAACAATTTGTCAAGTTCTATTTGAAGAATCACATCGCGGGCAGCCGAAATGGCAAGTTTTTTTCGCTCCGTGTTTGGCTTCTTGCCTTGACCCGAAACTCTCTGCAAAAAGTCTGTCATGACCACTACATTGGGATTGGATCCGTCGCCGCCAACATGAACATCGCCATTTTTATCTGACTGCGGAACATCCACATCAATCTCCTGGTCGTCCAAAAGTCCCTGCCGCAGCATTTGGCGAAAGGAGTCTCTCGCCGATTCGCCTGATGTCTTTCCTCCAGTCGCTGCTCCCGAATGTGCTGGTCCAGTCAGTAGATCAAGAATGCGCTCCTCCACCTTCACAAGCGCATCCTTCTTCAAGCGGTCTGTCCACACCTTTTTGGTCAGTTGCATGGCGACATCCATCAAGTCGCGAATGATTTGATCCACGTCCCTTCCATGGTAGCCAACTTCGGTGAACTTTGTAGCTTCGACTTTGATAAATGGAGCGTCTGTCAGTTGCGCCATGCGACGAGCTACTTCAGTTTTCTGTAAACAAGAATCAAGATTCACACACACGACGTGAGTCTCATGCACAAAGCTGATACTCTCTATACCTTCCCTTCATTACAACACCATCCATAACATAGATTTACACATACCCCACATCCCGTTGGTCCCACTAGCAGTACATTACGAGGCGTGACTTCCTTGCGCAAATCCTCCGCAAGCAGCTTGCGTCGCCAGCGGTTCCGCATGGCAATGGCAACCGCTCGCTTAGCGTCAGCCTGACCGACAATATGGCGGTCAAGCTCCGCCACGACTTCGGATGGCCGCAAATTCTTTTCCGAGTTGCGATCATTGTGATTGGGCGCGTTGATGGAAGCTACAACCGTTACAGTTGGAGTGGCTGGTGCGGCTGCGGCTGCGGAGGAAAAGGTGCGACTGCTGCTGCCATGGCGAAGTAGCGCCGATGATTTTGAGCCAGCGAATCTGTACATCATGTAGTTGGAAAGATTGCTTCGGGGTTGTATTGGCAGTGAATGACGAATATCCACGAGTGATGGAATGTTGCCGGCACCTCGATCTGACTTCCATCGTCGAGCGAGCGGCGGCGCGCGGCAGATGCGTGTCGCAATCAATGTCACACTAGAATCACTAAGACACTAGCTATCAGTGGGAAGCTTTACTGTAGTACGAGGCGGCCTTAACGCATCAATATGATCCGTGTGCATGGAAAGGCAGGGTTTTGCCGTGGATCCATTATTGGATGAATCATATAATAATAAGAGAAAGGTGTAATTCACCATTGCGTCGTCTCACCATCACTGCTGAACACTCCTCTACATGATACGCTTGCGACTCCATTTCAATGTACGACTACGGCAACCTCTATAAAAAAAATTCTGTTCACTGCATCAAGTAATATGTTCGTTTAAAAATTCTAAAAAGCGGTCTGCGTAAACTTGTGGCGGAACGCAGCTAAAGGAATCGCGCGGGTAAAAGAGTCCCTTGATACGATACTCCAGTGCCTTCTTTTGGTTATAAGGTTGCAAAAAGTCAATGAGACCAAAATAGTACGTGGCCGGAGCATTTCGTCGTGATCCTCGTATGACAGAGAGTGGTCCAGCGTCAACGAGACATACGCCGGATCCATAGTACGGGTCAGGCCAGATTAGCACCTTTTTGGCAATGCGAAGCGACTGACTAATCAAGTAGAACGGTGGCGCTAGCAAGGCTTGCAATGGTAAAAGGGCCGCAGCTGATAGTTGCTTCCATTTGGAACGTCGCCGCATGCCTTGAAGTTGGATTTCCCACTGCTGGCTCGTGTCGACTACCTGCATCATGGCTGCATCCAAGCCGAATTCTTCCTTGGCAACGCCGATCAGCAAACTGTAGTCAATCGCGTCGCAAGCGACAAGTAACTGAACGTCTTTTCGCAACTGTTTCAGCAAGGCAGCCTTGGCTGTCGCTCCAATATGAATTCCTTGCGTCGGTTCGCTTGTCATGACTGGTCCCAACCATAATCTCCTTCCACGCCGTGTCGGCGGCGGCAATGCTTTGACGAGACTCACTTCTCGTTGCAGGTCCAAGTCCTTCAAGACGGCGCTCGTGCCCCTGGTTTCACGTTCCTCGACGGAACACTCTCGTCCCAACGTCGATCCCTTGATATCGAATCGTTCCGTCAGTAGTTTGTGGGCTTCCGCCGGAAACACGGAATTCATCACGACAAACGTGACAGGTTTCGCATCGGGTTGCTCTTCGTCGTTCATGGTGGTCACTTGATACATGCCACAAAACTTGGTCAGCAGCGACCGCTGCCCATGACGCTGCATGAAGCGATGATACTTTGGCAGCATGCTTCGAAGCGCCTCCACTTCGTCATGTTTGATTGTTTTAATCATGAATGCGCCGTCGCGCGTAAAAAAGAACCACAAGCCGGCGCGGGCAGCACCCTTGCTGTTGCTTTGAAAGGAAACGTAGGGCCCAGTGTTGAGCAGCGACTTGACATAGGCAGATTCCGAAATACCGAAGGAGCGGCGAAGATCAGCGAAACATTTGGGAGCAATGGCAGTTATGCGAGCTTTTCTGAGAGAAGGTTCCGTGGAGTCGTTGGACGAAGCAGAGTCGATGGAAACACTCGTTTGGAGTGATACAGAAAAGTCGGATCGTGCAGCTTCATCTTCGTCATACAGCAACATTTCCTCGACGACATCGTCTGCAACGTCGTCTCTTCGTCCCCTATATTCTCCACGCCAGTATCGGCGCAAGTTCCAAATGCTGTTTGCGGCCGTCCTTGGCAAGCTGGCCGCAAACAGAGCCGTCCGAGAGGCTGGGACAGAAAATGTCGTCGAGAGGCCCTGTAGAATTCGTGTTTGGAGACGCTGATGATACGCGTCAACATCCGTCTCGTTCAATATTCGTTCAATCTCTTGGTCCAGTCGCATGGATTCTTCCGCGGACATTACGTCGTCACTATGTCGAGCGTTGCGGTTCCCAAACGGAGAAAGCGAATACGTCGTCGTCGAGGAGGATGTCACGGGCACGTTGTGTACATGATACTCGACAACGCTCGATGTGAAGTTACCCAAGTGTATTTGTTGCTGAATTTGCTGATGCAGTCCAAGTCGAACGCACTCGCGAAAGAGTTGCGTCGCTTCGTAGAGCGGCGACGTTTCGTGAATCACCGGACCGTCCATGACGCCAATCTCTCCATGACGCAGCAAGTAGACAGCTCTGGACCCGGCTCGTAGCGTTGTAATGACTGTTTGAATGACGGCCCAGGCCGCGAGTACGTTATCCAAACCGATTTGCATCTTGATGAATGTATATGGCGTTGATGGGTGTACCGGTAGTCGCCGACGAGAGGCGCGTGTTGGGCGACGAAGATGTGCAAGCGAAGGATAAGTCGTCACTATGCCAAACCTTGGAGACTGACAGTTTCTGTCGACTAGACAGCTGCTTATTTCACTATAGTCTATATCAAGCTATGCGCCTATTCTTTTGACCCGACATGATTCGATTGTACATGCGTTTTGTGAGTGTCTCGCAAGGTCGAGATCTTGGGCTGTCACGCTTCATCGCATCGGTACTCAACGGTTTCTCTCCACAACATCTTTTGGCATCGATCATCGATGAAACCGACTCGCTTCGCAGCAAAGCTTCACAAGTGTATGAGAAGTCACCATACAATAAGGTGAATGGATTCAGCATGATGAACAGTCTCTTGTTAATCCTGTCGCTGTTAATTTCGTCGCCGTTGTTGCTATCGCTCGTCAAGGCTGGGCCGTGCGACGACGTTGCCACATCAAACCCACTTTGCGATGACGAGCATCAGTTGGATCATCCGGTTCTCTGTCACTGGCTGCAAGTGGCGCAAAATGTGGACGTTTTCGCGCAGCATGCGCGCGAGTGGACTGATTCGCATGGTTTGCTAGCGGATGTGTATGAAACAATTAAAGATGTGACATTCGAGGCAGACGACTTGTTGGTGTCAACCACCATGCAACGACGGGCTTTGCGCGAAAACAGGGACGCGAACGTTCTTCAGCAACCGCCGTCACCAACGCGGCCGCCATCGTCACCGACTCGTCCATCTCCGCCAACATCACCTCCTCGACCGCCATCTCCGTCGTCTCCAACCCGTCCTCCATCAGCACCAACTCCGAAATCAAAGCAGCTCCCCGTTGTCTTTGCGCATGGCATTGGCGATTCTTGCTTCAACGACGGCTTTCTCCGACTCTTGCAACGGACGCGCGACATACTCGGCAATGACGTTTACGTGACTTGCATTCCCACGGCAGACAACCAAAAGGAGGATACCAAGAATGGTTTCTTTTTGAACTGGAACGCGTCGGTGGACGTTTTTCACTCCAAAGTTGCTCGCGATAATCACTTGAAGAATGGCTTTCACGCCATTGGACTCTCGCAGGGAGCCAACTTGATTCGAGGATATATCGCCAAGTATAATGATCCTCCGGTGCATTCGTTTTTGGCCATTAATGGAGTCAATGCTGGGATTGGAGCTGTTCCGTATTGTCGACCCGAGCACAGTTTGATTAATCATCGTGAGAATAATCCCATGACACTACCCATTCACAAGGAATTATCGTTTCATTCGCTGTGCGATTTGTTCCAGGAGCAAGCCTCGCGGGCGGCTTACAATTGCTTTGCGCAGGAACACAGCTTTCCAGCCAACTACTGGCGCGATCCGCGGCTGATTGCGGCCGAGCGCTATCAAATTTACAGTCAACTAGCGTGGTTCAATCAGGAGGGTTACGAAATTAGAGATGAATTCAAGAAGAATTGGAACAAGACGACAAAGTTTGTGTGGATTCTGGCCGAGGATGATAGTTTGGTGTGGCCGAAGGAGGGTGAGCAATGGGGTGCGCCTGACCCACGAGATCCCTTTAATCGAGTTCTGCAGCGGAATGAGACGCGATGGTATCGCGACGATTTGTTTGGTCTCAAGACGGCGGAGGAGGCTGGCAAGAACTTTTACGAGTCCTTTCCGGGCGATCATTTGAAATTTTCGCGTGAGGATTATGAGCGGTGGGTTAACAAGTATATTCGCGACGATTAGGCAGTGAATGATGAATTCTTCACAAGTTGTATATATGATACTACAATTTTAAAGCACACATTATACATGCATTACTTCTTTTTGGTCCGTTTGGGTGCTGCGGCACTTTTTGCCTTTGGCGCTGCCTTTTTCTTTGCAGCACCAGCTGCGGGTGCTGCTCGCCCTCGCTTCTTCTTCCCGAACAAAGCTTTAATCTTGGCTTCATCCATTTCATCATCGTCGTCGTCTTCCTCCGCTTCTTCCGCTACAGCATCGTCGTCAATCGCATCAGGATCCATCGACTCGCCGCTTCCATTTGAAGCCTTCGCACGCTTCTTCTTTCCGGCGCCTTGCTCCGCAACAAGAGCCTGGCTTGTATGCGTGCGTTGATTGTAAATGCGCGTAAACTCGGACTTTTTCTTTGTGTCAAGCTTCTCAAATTTCGTCTGCTTGGAGTCGAGAAGAAATTCATCAAGCTTCTCCATAACATCGTCTCTGTCTAAGCCGTACGTGTCCATAATGTCAATAGCTTCATCAGCGCCGCCTTCTTTCTGTAACGCAGTCATAATCTCATTACGTAAAACTGGCAAGTACCATGAACGAAGCTCTTGCATCGTCCCGCTGATTTTGAAGTTTGTATGGTGGCGGAGCTCACTCAACATTCGCGACTTCTTTCCTTTTGTCGAGTTTCGTCCCAGATATGTTGTGAACTCGGGGTAGCCTGGAAGAAAACCTCCGCGCTCTCCCGCTGCGTGGAACCCAGTTTTGACCGTTAAAAGTCCCGAAAATGGCAAAAGACTCCAGTTTTGATCGCCGCGTAGAGCAGCTTCAGCAACCGCGTAGTCAGACAAAGTATCGGCGGCAGCATGCATGCGCTCCAACACATTCTGAACCTCTACTTTGTTGTTCATGCGCTTCGCCTCACCGTAAGGATGTTGTAGCAGCTTCAAATAGTTCTGTTGCACAATCAAGCCAATAAAGTTGTAGTCAACAAAGAACGCGTCGTTTCGCTTGAAGAAATTGTCGCGCTGGGATTTTTTGTCCTCACCCTTTGGGCCTTCAAGGATCATTTTTGCCGCATCAAACAAACTAACTCGAAGCATCTCATCTTTGTTGGTTGTTTTCTCGCGCGCACGTACACCCTTGTAGGTCATGGCAGAGTTGCCCTTATTACTATTCGCCCACATCTGCAAGCAGTTGATAACTTGACGGACATCGTTGCCGCACGACTCAGCAATCGCTTCTGCCGCATTCTGTTCAACTATCATACCTTCGCGGCGAGCGATCTCCAATGCTCGCTTTGCAATAACGCCTTTAACAGGTCGACGACAGCGAAGGTCCAAGCAGTACGGAATCAGGCTCTTCATCTTTTGGTTCTGTCGATCGTTGCAAATGCAAATAATTGGGACACGGCTGTGTTTGATCAGCTGGATGAGCTCGGCCATACCGCCTCTATCACCCCCTCCCATTCCATCTACCTCGTCCATGATAATCACACGCTTTTTTCGAGTCGCTTCGGTGAACCGTTTATTGTTCACCCCAAACTCTAGTGTACGCGAGCCCGTCACGTCGCCAATGTCATTGCCCAAGGACTTTTTGGATCGAACATCGGATGCATTGAACTCGATCACGTCACGCCCTGCCTCATTGGCGACCACCAGCGCAGATGTGGTTTCTGTGGAACGACAGATAAATTGATGTTAAGATGCATACTAAAACGGAAAAATGAAACGATACAAAATTGTACTCACTGCCAATGCCCGGTGGACCAGATAGAAGAGCAGCCTTCCAAGGACCTTGCGGATTCGAAAACGCCTTGCCATACGACTGCGGGTTATTGAATCGGGTCTCCCATCGCTCCAACCATGCGGCAAGCTTGCGCGCCACGTCGGTATTACCAAGAATATCGCCAGTCGAGCTTGGTTTGTACTTGTCGACCCAAAGCTGGTTCGTATCGTCTGTAGTCGCAATCGCTGCAGGTTTGCAGTCTTTTAATGCGACGTTACTCACGGATGTTGATGCGGTGGGCCCTGCAGACGCATCCGAGTTGCGACTGCGCGCGTACGGATTGTTTGTCATCGGTTTCTTGGCGTAAGGATTCGGCAGTGCGTACGGATTCGGAATGGGTTTCGCAGCTGTAGCAGCCGTTGCGGATTGGTCGTTCCCTGGCTTGGTGTCAGCCACTTGCATAGATGAAGAGTGCGCCGCGGCTAGTGCAACAACTGGACTTGACGACACACTCAGCGGGGGCAATCCATCTCTTTGTCTTGCCTTTTCATCATACTGCAGAATCAAACCATACAATTCTTCTTCGCCTTTCACAATAATAATATCCTTCTCCATAGCTGCCTTGTACTTGGAACCCTCTGTGTAGGGGCGACCATCCTCCAAAACGTCGCCAACAATGAGATAGTCAGTCTTTCCACTCACGGCTCCCGTCACTCTGCCGCCCAGCGTCTTGATGAGTTCCTGACAATCGTCTCGCGCCAAGTTCGCCAACACTCCGGAACAAACAAAGGTGTAATCCTTGAGACACTCCGACACCAACGCGTCTGGATCAATGCTGGTTGCCGTCCGCGACGGCTGCAACGGAGGGTCACGCTGTGGCTTCTTGGCGCTGGATGCTGGCGTCTTTCGTTTCGGTGATGTCTTTTTGGCGGATGCAGTCTTTTTGGGACTTGGTTGGTAGTCTTTTTCGTCGTCGTCGCCATGGTCGTCCTCTTGATAGTTGACTGCAGCTGCGACTCTCTTGCGAGCTTTGCTGGTTGGTGTTGCCTGCTTGTCAATGACAGACGACTCAACATCCGCAGTCGCCTCCGCACTCATTTTAGCGTCTATCGATTCTTTCAAAGCCTTTTTGACGGCTGCTTTTCGAGGCGATTCAGTCTTTGGTTTCTTGGTGGGAGATTCCTTGAAAAAATCTGCGGCGGAAACGTCAGCCCGATCAATCGTCCTTTTGGCGGCAGCGGAACTTCGTTTTCCAGTCGATGACGGCTTTACCTCGACTGCTTTCACTTGCGGCTCGTCATCATTCTCTGACTCGCTATCGTCAATCACCAGTGACCGCTTGGCCTTTGGCTTGGACTCGTGTTCGACCGGCGCTGCCTTCTTTTTTTCCTGCCTCATGGCTCGAGCTACGGCAGCCGTCGGCGCAATCGGAGAGGAAACTGATTTAGACTTTTCGCTGGTTGTTTCAGATTTTGCTTCGGTTTTCTTCGCCTTGAAGAAGCTACGAATATCCATCTTTTTTGGCGGCATGTTGACGATTGAAGCGCCGTTCAAGGTGCAAGCAGGCGATGCGGAAACTTGCTGGCTGTATATTATCTCCAAAACCAATGGATAACTACAAGTTGAGCAATGAATCTCGTTTCTGATTATTGATGTAGCACAAGCTTTAAAGCTAAAGGGAAGAGATGGCACGAGGAAAGGTGCGTTGCCATGGCGATGCGCGACGAATCCACCACCGCCGCACAAGCTCATGTCGCATCGGTTTCGCCGTTCTCCCACAATCCTTAATATGGATCAGCCTTTCCTTTCTACCTACCGGAATGGTGTAATAGAAGTCAATGATGTATTAAACAAGTAAAATCATGCTTGCATTCGCAGCCTTCTGGTATCACAAAAGATTAATGGGGCATGTGATATTATTGGTCCAGGTTGCTTCATATTATCGTTTTTTCTCATCTAATGTCGATCATCTCTACCGTACATCTTACGATACGCACTCCTAGTTTAAACAAGTAGTTTACTAAAGTATATTGCACCGATTATTGACTGACAGACACTCCTCCAGCATGAGCATATTCACTCTTCATCATGCAGCGCTAACGTTTTCGGGCGATGGACCCGCTCCACCAGGCACCAAGACAGCAATCTGGTTTCCATTCAGCAGTATCTCGGTATGAAGCTCCGTCTTGATGTACTTGTTAACGTTGTGAGGGTCTGGACTGTATTCAATGGCTTCATCTAACACCAGGTTCACTAAACGAAACGCGAGGAAACGTTGGATGAGCCGACGCGATTGCCAACAAACCTACGCCACGCAACGCCATGATCTGCAACAATTATCGACTCACCGTAATCATCAAAACCTCTCAGAGTCCCCACAATCTCCTTACTGCCTCGCATGAGAATCCATATCTGCGATCCAATGGCCTTGTCAATGAGCTCGAGTGGCAGCAAGCGAGTCGTCATGCTAAAAAGATGGCTCGTTGGTAAAAGCTTGCAATTTTTTATCGCTCAAAAGCAACGTATGCTACAGAAGGATTGACAGCAAGTATGTTGCTCAGTATCAGTAGACTGATTGCTCAGTATTAGTAGACTGATAATGGGGATCGATCACCAACAACACCAAGGAATGAAACGATGCGTGGAAACGGAGCTTGCGAATATGTCATAACGGTACTAAGAGTAAGGCCCCGTTGCTCAGCTATGTTGCACTGGCCAGGTCGAGTAAGCGCCGTTTCCATGTACCGACGAATCCTTTATAGCATAACTTAAACACGAGCATAGTACACAATATCTTGCTTGGCTAGAGTTTGTTGATAATGTCAGTTTTCAGCGCCTCGTCGAGTCATCAGGAAGTAGGAAATCCCATCCCCACCAGTCGGAGGAGGGTGTCTCATTGTAAAGTTGCTCATACTCAACTACCCGCTCAGTCAACGTGGACCCTGCATATCTGCTTCCAGGTATGCATGATGCTTCATGAATAAAAGACGTCAAGGGAAACCTTGGAGCCATTGCCAATCGAAAATCATAAGTCTGGGAAAGGTCCACATAACCCCATGTGTAGCCATCGTCGACATACAAGTCGCATGGCCTGTTTGACGGGTGAGAAAGAACCCAGTGCTCCGCAGAAAATCTGTCAAGGCCGTAGCACCACGGTACATTGGTCGCATGGGCCTCATCAAAGGATGTCACCTGCCCCATCCTAGCTAGGAACTTGTTCGGATTGATCAGCCGACGAATATACTCACATCGTGCCATCCACATGTTGCCCGGCACATGCGGATGAGGAAGGGGTGACATACGAGAGGAGCACACGTTGCACGTATCGGGTAAGTCCAGGCATTGTTGCGAGAGTGCACCGGTCGTGAGAAACCGTCGCATAATGTCATTCTCGGTGGAGGGATGAAATGATCCCTTGGAGTGCAGGTATATCACTTTGGAACTAGGTTCAAGTTGACAGTATTCCCACAAAGAGTGCAGAGTGGCTTCTTCTGTGCCTCGTTCATGCTGCTCCAACAATGTTGTGTTTGGAATAGCGAGTGGATAACCAATGGAATGGACGTAGACTTTATGCTCGGGAAGCAAGGAGGCAAATTGTTCTTCCACGATTTGTGCAACTCTAGAGACTTGTGAAGCGTCAGAGACAAAAAGGTTGTAAAAGACTGGTACAACTTTATCGTCCGATGTCTCGACAGTCGTATTATTCGAGTCGGATGCCACGTTCGATGTGCAATCACGATAATATTCTTGCAAACGCAAACTTGCAATCCCTGCCAATTGAGTAAAACAAATTCCAATGATTCCAGCGATCAAAGTAACAATAATGAGCCTCGGGGGCTTTTTCTCGATATTCATGGAAAAAGGTTCTGCCAGACGCTCGTAGCGAATGGACCCACAAGAATTTCGATAGGTGTGCGTGTGTGACTTTTGACTTTGTGACTATTTTTTAAGGGGCGAAAACTATCGCCCTTTTCATGACGCAAAATTCGACCATGGCGCGGCGGGAGTTACAGACCGCCGCCCCTTGCGAGCGTCTTCCACTCCACAGTTCCTTTACGAAACGATACCGTAGTGTAGAGCCCTATTGATGATCTCTAAATTAAAGTCAAGTGGAGAACGATGCGAATCATAGTTCCAGGTAAGGCGCTCATTTTTCCATCAGATGCTGTGCAACTGCTGGAGCAAATCTACCGGTAATTTCGAGTCTTTGTCGGCATCATCCGCGTGCTTACAGTAATCATCGTCTCTGTGCGCTGAGCAAACCTATTGATCTAAGTGCAAAATTTGCTTCGCGCTCTATCCATGATTCTCAAGGGCGCTCGCTGCTCACTTGTCAGGAAGTCAATGATGACTAACGAATGTTGACCACAGGGCGTTTATAAATGACAATGACACTGCCAGGCAGCTGACGCCGCAAGACAAAGACTCCCGGTAGTACCATTCTTGCCTCTTGGCAACTTAAAGCAGCGTAAATGACGTCTACCGGTAGAGTGATTGGCTGCCGCGTGACCTACAGTAGATCAGTATGTCGACTCGGCCAATCACACGACTTCCAGTAGACTGACAGCTACGATGCTTAACATAAGAAATGATTTTCTCTAACTTTAATATAACCTATTAAGCGACAACAGAGCTGTATAGCCATGAGCGACAACAAACAAAGCCTTAGACGATGACGCTCCAAAGCTCTTCCCCTTGTGATGTAAAACTGAATGTGCAGAATGCTCAAACTCTTGTAATTTTGTATCTTCTATTGCAAATAACCTTGCTAGTGTGATCTGCCATCGCCGAAGCCTCCAAGAACAATCGAGTCGGCAAACTCACTGGCTGGAGCAATAATTGGAATGCCGTAGTCCATTTGGACGGCGCTGGCAGTAGGGGCCATCATGGCCATGGCGCTCGACGCTGTGCTCTTGTCAATCTGTTGCATCCAAATGCGGGTCTTGTACATGGAAAACAAGTCGCGGACAAGTTCGCGAAAATCAACCCGGCCCTCAGCTTCGAAGAAGAATGTTAACTTGTGACGATCAAATTGATACTCAGCATCAATGACGTGCATTGGCAAGCCCCTTTGCCTGACCTTTGCACGACATATTCTAAGCAGCTCGTCTTCTTCTTCGCGCTTCAAGGACAACAAAGAAACCTCGTCATGCGTTGCAAGTCGGTTGATACGCTTCAAGTCAGCGGCACCGGAACCCATGCCAGCCGACGGTGGCCCAAACCCTCCACGTCCGCCAGAATGGTTGTACTTGTCCGCCGAAACCTTGCCGACAACAATTCCAAGGTCTTCGCCGCGGTCAGCCTCGACCTTGACGTACGTCCCGATCTTCAAGTCTCGATTGATGCGTGGTCCCAGTACGAAATTGCGTTGCGTTCGTTTAAACTTGACGGCAAACACTACCTTAGGCATCGGCAAAATCGATCCAGTAGATCCAAAGTGCATATCCGAGTACGAAGGGAGCTGCTCCAAAGACATGGAATGGCCATGACTCGGGTAATGAGACCCGGCATGCTGCGTATTGCCAAACATGTCACTTTGGTAATCGTCATAGTCAGGCACGTCAATGTGCTCCCCAATGAGTGGATGTGACAACTCTTCGTCGCCGTGAAAGTGTTGCCGCGGCACTTTACCGACTCCTGACCGAGGCACCCCACCCATTGACATGGGGGAGGATGATAACATTGTACTCCCACCGTCACTCGACTGTCGGCTATGAGCGCTGTAGTACATTGGAACTGGACTGTGACCGGGCGAAATCATGCTCGGTGACGGAAACGCTCGCATGTCTTCCGCCAACGCAATGATTGACCCCTGGCTGTGACTATGTGGACTCCCATAGTAGTCATTGCCTCGAACGTTGTGCAGCTGGCCGTGGCTTATCGACTGATTCAAGTTGGGCGCCGAACCTCGTCTCTGATTTGGATAGCCCTCGTATGATGCTGCCAATGATGGATACGATTGGCTAGCTTGTTGAGACTTGGATCGAAAGTCGCCGCCAGAATAGGAATGCCCTTCATTTGACAAATTTTGCTGGTAGTATCTTTGATCCATGCGCGGAGGAATCTGGCCAGCTGGCATGGGTTGCGAGACCGACCTAATGTGACGCGGCCGTTCTAGCTGTTCACCGCCATTGGCATAGCCACCCATTCGTTGCTGCTGCATATGCGAACCAAGAGTTGGCAGTGAACCAAACTTTTGCGAAAACCCCATGGAGTCTGAAGCAGCATACGGATTGTAAAAGTTGTCACCACTCGATGCTCGGCGACGGTTCATGCCAAAGTCATTCGACGCTGGCCGAAACTCTTGGGCCGTCCCCGACCGGCCTCCGACAGCTCCGTAATTGGATTCAAAACTAGCGTCACTTCCTGTGCTACGATTCGACGAAAAGCCCAAACTGCGATCGCCATGAGCCGACGCTCCTTCTTGGTATGACTGGGAGAGGGGCGGACGATCGCGAGGATTTGATGCTGGTCGTCCTTGGTAAACACCTTCAGAAGCATGAGCCGCGACATGTCCGCGGGGTCCTCCAATCACTGGCGGCGACGAAGATAAAACTGGAAGTGGGCCAGGAGAAGAGTATGATCGATCTCGAAGCGCTCCAAGCCCGTGCAAGCCGTCATTGTCGTTCCCAGCGAGGTCAAAGCTTCCAAAACCTCCATTGTCGCTGCCTCTACGGTGAGCTCCCTGTAGAAACGGCAAAGCAGGAACTCCTCCGCCAAGACTCTGCCAATCTGTGTTCCCATCGACCGAAGAGTTTGGTGTAAGAGACATCAATGGGGAGGTTGCTGCTGTATTCTTTGACGAGTGTCCCTGCGCTTTGCCGATCGGTGATGGATGCGGCCCAAATCCACCAGGTCCTCGTCCAATTCCGGCCTTGCCATTATCTGTGTCCGGCGATGACGGATCAGATCCCCTATACGGTTTCGTATGCTGCAGCAGTTCCGCTGGCGGAGAGGCGGACAGTGATGCTGCTGCCGTGGATCCAGAAGGTCCGCTAGAATTTTGCCTTCCTTCGTTCGTCAACGACATGCCCATCATTCCGTTTTCTAAGCTCCTCGAGCCCACGCTATGATCCGAGCTGGAAAGCATGGCAATCAAAACTGGCGTGAGACACCAAAGTCTAACGTGAATACGATCGGTCAAACAGGCACATGCAAATCGGCCGAAAAAGGGCAGCTGAAACTTGGACAAGACGGACACCGCCGTCGCGCGCAAGCGTCGACTGCGACATAATTAGCCGAACCGATGCAAGAATACTTAGACGGCAACGGACGATGGACAGACCATTGACGAGCCGGCTTGACCATGGGAAAACATTGCGTTCAATGGCAAAATCAAGCTGATGGTCTACTCTATCATTGTGAAACAGTCTAAAACCATATCTTAGTTGCTGCGGCAATGGATTGTCGCTTTGAAACGGCGAAAAACCGCCAACTGGAAAGCGTTCTGGAGCACAGAATTCCGGGCTTCACGCTGCCGTTGCGTGTCAACGCTCGGACTGCCGTTTTCCTGCACCTACCTCTGTTGCTCTTCGGGCCACTCGTGGATATTTAAGGCAGGCTCCTCATGAGCCGCCATGATGAAGGGAGGCGATATGGTTGTAATGATTTCTTAGCAACTCATGCAGGCGGTTGCTGTTGCTGCACTCTGCCTTGTTGCTCGCTGCGTCGGATTCGTGTCACTGTCAGCCTGTAAAACACCATCTCTAAGTAGTCGTTCCAATCGAAAATTTGGCGCGAGGTTCTTCGATCTTTTTACTATTGTTTAAACTGTACAACAGGTGCTCTTACTCCAGTTGTGAGTACCGGAACGTCGTTCTTGGCCAACATCCGACGCGCCGATGTGCCAAAGCGATGAGTCACTCCTCTGATTACTTTCTTCGTTGGTCAACCATGGTGTACCGGTAGAGATTACAATATCAACATTTATTACCATGAAACACTGCTCGTTCATCCTATTGCAGATCTTGATTGCGCAGCAGCGGCATTGTGTTCAGGGATTCTCATGGGGCGGCACGAGACGATCCGTTTCGACAATCGGTCGATACAGTGCTGGTGCAAAGTTATCAGCCCCACGTCAAGCAAGCTGTCTTTCAATGTCAACGGAGTCAGAGCCAGAACCACCTTCAGATGTTGAACAGCCGTTCGAGGGCAGTGTGCAGAGGGACGGTGCTGTTCAAACACCAGAATCGCAGGCCATGAAATGGTCTCGAGAGGAATCATCTAGAGTTGAACCTGCTAATGCCATTAATAAGCGAAAGAAGTATGTTGTGATTGGTGCCGGTTGGGCCGGATGGGGTGCGGCCAAAGCTTTGTGCGAAAGCGGCATAGATGCCGATGTTACAATCCTTGATGCTTTGCCAGATCCGACTGGAAAGACACCTTATTTATCAAAAACGGGCAAGCCTGTCGAACCTGGAACAAGAGGCCTCTGGTTGGAATATCCAAACATTAATGCACTTTGCGCTCAGCTGGGACTGGCGGAGAATGATGTGTTTACAGAGTTTACCGAGTCGAGCTTTTACTCGCCGGATGGTTTGGAGGTTTCGGCACCAGTCTTTTCAAATGCGAGCCTTCCTGATTTTGGTAACGTGCCGTTTTTGTCTGCGCTGTCGAACCAAAGGATCCCCAACACGTTGCCATCGCCCTTGGGACAGGTATTAGCAACGTTTCCACTTTTCGAACGCCTTCCGCTCTCCGACCGAGCGTCCATGTTTGGTCTCTTGGTCGCCGCTGTCGATTGCTTGGCAGGCGACGAGAAGACACAGGCTGCGTACGATCGCATGACGGCGCATGAGTTATTTATACGGTTCAAACTATCTCCTCGTTTGATTGGCGATATTCTTGGGCCAACGCTGCTCGTCGGCTTGTTTAAACCACCGGAAGAGCTCAGTGCGTTGGTTGTAATGGAGCTACTTTACTACTACGCGCTGGCACACATGAACAGCTTTGATGTTCGTTGGATCAAGAATGGTACTGTCAGCAACTCGTTGGTGGCGCCGCTAGCAACCAGACTGGTTGAGAAACACAATATGACTGTTCTCGGTGGAAGTCGCGTCACAAGAATAAGCTTGACCGACAAGGACGCATATGGCAAACAAAGCGTGTCTACAATCGCATACCAGGACTCGAAGGGGGCCACGCAAAATATTAGTGATATCGATGGCGTCGTGTTGGCCTTGTCAAGCAAGGGCATGAAGAGCGTTGTAACGGGTTCGCCTGACTTGGCTCGTTATAACGTGTTTTCGAAAGCTGCCTCCTGCAAGGGGATTGACGTGATATCCGTCCGTTTGTGGCTAGACAAGGTCATACCGACTCGCACTCCCGCTAATGTTTTTGCTCGCTTTGAGGAGCTTCGTGGAGCTGGCGGAACATTCTTCATGCTGGATCAGTTGCAATCCGAGCACTTGACGGAACTATGGGGCGGCGACACACCGCAGGGGTCAGTCGTGGCGTGCGATTTCTACAATGCCGAAGCGCTACTATCGGTCCCCGAAGAAGACATCATCAAGACGCTCATGCAGGATTTGTTGCCGTCTGCAGTTCCAGAGTTCGCGAATGCTCGCGTGGTTGACAGTTGGGTTGGTAAGTTTGAGGGAGCTGTCTCGTGGTTTGCTCCTGGTAGCTTTGGCAAACGTCCGCCTCTGCAGGGCATTCCTCAGATTCCCAATTTAAAGTGCGCTGGAGACTGGGTACGCATGGGTGATCGCGAGCATGGCAGTAAAGGCTTATGCCAGGAGAGAGCTTACGTTACTGGTTTGGAAGCAGCTAATCTGCTGCTGCAAGAGACAGCGGTTGTGAGCAAGGCGCATCCCGTCTTGCCTGTCCGTGACGATGAGATCCAGTTCAAGGCCGCAGTCGCTTTGAATCAAAAAGTGATGAAGTTCTTGCCGAGATTTTGGGTGAGATAAAGTTACTTCATAACGTAATTTAATTAACAGCAAAGCTCATCTACAATGTACTTGTGCGAGAGAGAAAGGGTACATACACTTCCGCAATCAAGTTGTTCAAATTAGTCATTCCAATCCAGACGATACTACATAGTTCCCATTGAACCACCACGGCACAAAATGCAGTGAGAACACTGCTCCCATGACTTGAGTGCCGAGAATGAAAGGCGACAGGCATCCCCAAATGGGCCAAATCCCTCGAATCGTCAGCAGCATGCCGACGGCTCCAAACACCATCATGCCTGGAATGACGCGCGGACAGTAGACTGGCCATGCCGATGAGTCTGTCAAGCCCTTGGCAAACCTTAGATAAACGACAAGATACATTAAAAGTGCAAAGTCAGTAACAAAGCAAGATGCTGCCAATTGTAAAAGCATCCGAATTGGTTGTCGAGTATTGGAGTTTGTGGAACCAGACGTAAGCAGCACTTGGTAGATTTGCGTGAAATATGCAACGACGATAGCAGCGGCGATCCAGCAAAAGGCAATAAATTTGTTCCAGAGTCGAATAGAGACTCGCTTGTCGCCAAATACTGGTGGATTCGATTCAGAGGTGGAGGGCGACGTCGATCCGGCAGGCGCCGCCCGATTGTGGTTACTTTCGCAGGAGCTTTGTGATCCTCCGTCTTGCGACGAAACTCTTCGGTAGCTCTGATTGTTGGATGTTACAGAAGTCATTCTCAATATGTGTAGTAGTACTATGCAATGTCTCAGAAACTTGAGGAGCGCGCACTGCGTTGATGAAGCATCGTCGACGGCGCGCCCTCCATCATGGCGCGACTTCGCCCCTTGGCAAAACCACTGCGACGTCCGTTTCTTTTCGTAATTTCCACATCGCCGATTTGCTTGTCGATCATCGTCCAGCATTGCTCGGCAAAGCAAAAGTAGTTGATCAGGAAACAACATAATCTTATTACAGTCGAATATTTGGCCAACACTTTAACCTAGCCTATCTCAGAATGCATTTATTTACCATTTAGCTACTGTCGTCCAAGTCGCTGACCACCTCCACCCCATCCATATCCACCACCTCCTGCTGGCCCTGCCGCCGGCGCGTTTCGATGCTCCGGCACTTGCACCAACCGAGGCTCCTCCGGCCGATACTCTCCAATGCCAAAGTAATCAATCAAAAATCGTGGCGTGACAAGAATGTCCTTCCCTTGCACCTGCGGCACAACATCCACCAAAAAGTAGTACAAGTGGCCAATGGCAAGCCCATGGCACATGTCGGCATATGAGTTGCCCATAAATACAGTAAGTGCGAGATATGCAAAAGGTAGGTAGATTGCCTTGACTGGCAAGCCTGCGTGATGACAGCAAATACGAAAGATGCGAGCGTGAGAACAACTCCTTGTATCCCGAACCTAGCATCGCCAGTCTACTCTCCATCATTTGACTTACCCCATATATTCGCGTTTGCGTCCGGATTTCGTCGGCTCCAAATGTACAGCACAAAGTAGATTAGATTGCGCGCAAACATTGGCGGCAGGTTCGCAAAGGCCGATACCAGCGGATAGGTGATCAGAATCATAATCACAGCAAACATAATGGCAAACGCATAGTCTGCCGTTCCTCCTCCGGCTCCGGTATTGAACGGCCCGCCCGCTTCGTACTGCTTGCTAAACTGCACCAGCAAGTATAGTGCAATCAACGTGCCAAAGTCAAACGACCCGACAAACAGAAAGCAAGTCGCCAATCTCCATAATTCAAATCGATTGTAAATGGCAGGCCAAATAAAGACCATTTGCATGGGAGAAAAGATTCCAAAGTTTGTAGCAACCGTGATTAGCAGGGACGCTCCGAACCAGTTTCGTGTGACGAACGGAAGCGCTTTGAACATTTCGAGCGGGCCGACGGCATCGCCGACGCCTCCAACGTTCGCCATGGGCGGCATGATGTTTATATATTAAAAATTGTGTTATTGATGTGAAAGCGCTTGCGAATCTACAATTGTGCTTGTCGTATGAGAGTTGTCGATGATGTTGTGATCAAGAAGCTTCGCTCGATGCAATGGAGATGGCGCGCCGTCGCGCCAAAACGTGAACCGCTGTGACATCCCATGTTTCGACCTGTCACATCGCATGCTTTCACAATCTACTTGTTCTTCCATCTTGACCATTGCTCTTTCAATATACTAAATGCGAGAACCTACTACACCACTATCCATCAAGAGTTGCAGCATTGTCGATTGCGGACCGCATCGCGTCTCATCTCGATCTGTCTCATGGAGCGTTTCCGGCAGCTATTTGAGCATGGCCGGATCCGACGCGACGGTGCGCGTGTTGGGCGTCGACGCTGGCGGCGCCGCCGCGCGCGAAGTCTTGGTCGTCAGTGGACACTCCGCCGCGGCAACAAAGACGCGGTTTCATCCAATCGACGAAAGTGTCTTGTGCACGGCGGCCAATGACAAGACGGTGCGACTGTGGGATGTTCGCAACGCGTCGCAGCGAGCCACTGGAATCATTGACGTGAAGCATGGCAACTCGCCCGTTTCGGTGGAGTGGAGTCGCCAGAGTATGCAGCTCGTTGTGGTGGAGCAGGATGGAAGCGTTTGCGTCTACGACGCGCGCAAGCTATCGGCAGGTGACCGAGGGAGTGGAAAAGGTAGTCAGCCGCAACATTTGTTTCGGTTGCCAAAGCGAAACGTGACGGAAATGTGCATCTTTTCGCCAGATGGAAACTACTTGATTGCCGAAGCATGCTCGGACTACGTTGGGAGTCTCCAAATATGGCCATTGCAAGGCGACAAGGACGCTAATAACGTTCCCACAAATGTGACGAGCTTTCCCACGCACGGACCTATTTACTCGATGCAATTTTCACCAAGCAATACCAAACTGGCAACGGGAGGCGCGGACGCCTGCGTCTCCGTGTGGGACACTGACAGCATGGCATGCCTATATACGATTGCGCGACCGACAAAGTATGTGCGCAGCGTTAGCTTTTCGCACGACAGTAAGCTGTTAGCAACGAGCGCCAATGCGGATTGCATTGACATTTCAGATGCTAGTAACGGCGCACTTGTGGGAATGGTAACGGCCACTGGAACGGGATGGAAACTGGGAGTCTTGGAGGAAGTTGCGTGGCATCCGAAGGAGTATGTCATTGCTTGTGCACGCTTGGACGCGGGTGCCGCTGGAATGTCTCCGAGTCCTATTGCACTGGTCAAATTAGAGGTTGGACAAGCAGGATTAGCTTCGCAATAGTCAACAAGTAGATGAATGTAACTTTGCCTAAACTGATCTAAAAGGGTCACTTGTATGTTGGCAGGTAGCGCAGCTAACCCTCTATCCTTAACGAGTTTTCATGGGCTATGAGCCGACAGTCATCGCCCTCCGTTTTTCAAATCGACCATGAACTTCGGATATTCTCTGGGATCTATCATCGTTTCGTGATACCCATTGACTCGATCACTTGTGAGCATGGCGGACGCAACAACCCTATTTACTCTATTGGAGAATGCTGCAGGCTACGCCTTGTTTGAAGTCGTTGCCTTTGAGGAGATTGGAGCCTTGCAGGCCGACCCGACGGACCTCAGTCGCTTTGGTCGCGCCATCAAGCTCAAGGGCTTTCAGCCGTTCGAGTCAGCGGCGGATGCCTTGGAAAATGCCAATGCCATTTCCGAGCATGCGATGAGTGGAACCTTGCACAACTTTTTGGAAATGAATCTGCCAAAGGCGAGCAAGAAGAGCTCCAAGACGCCAACCTTTTCGCTCGGTGTCATTGATCCGGCCTTGGCAACGTCAATATCGGAAGGTTTAGGCGGAGTCAGTTGTCGGTCAGATGATACCGTTCGAGAGATTCTGCGCGGCTGTCGGTTGCACTTGGAAACGTACATCAAGGGACTAGCGGGAGGTGCATCAGAAAAGGCCCAGCTTGGTCTCGGCCACGCGTATTCGCGCTCCAAGGTCAAGTTCAACCCGGCGCGCAGTGACAATATGATCATTCAGTCGATTGCTCTCTTGGATCAGCTTGACAAGGATGTCAATACCTTTGCCATGCGAGTGCGTGAGTGGTATTCGTGGCATTTCCCCGAGTTGAAGGATTTGGTCAAGGACAATATTATGTTTGCTCGTTCAGCAGCCTTTATTCAGGATAAGAACAGCTTGTTTACTCACACAGAAAACGGAGATGAAGATTTAACGAGTCCCAAACTGGCTGGCCTGACTCAAATTGTTGGTGACGAGGATGTTGCCAAGGCAGTCATTGCGGCAGCGCGAACGAGCATGGGAATGGATTGCAGCACGGTTGATATGATTAACATTGTCAACTTTACGGAACGCATGGTCAAGCTTGCTGAATACAGAAAGCAGCTGTCACTCTATTTGGAAGACAAGATGAACATTGTGGCACCGAATCTTTCTGCTTTGATCGGCGACACGGTGGGAGCACGGTTGATTAGCAAGGTGAGCTTTTAAACTACTTGAATTGGCAGACTCACTCTTGCGATATCTTACTCACATACCGTCTGCTTCGCGTTCACAGGCCGGCTCACTAACCAACCTCGCCAAGGCGCCAGCAAGTACAGTTCAAATTCTTGGTGCCGAGAAAGCGCTCTTTCGTGCCCTCAAGACCAAGGGCAATACGCCAAAGTACGGTCTCATTTACCACAGCACCTTTATTGGTCGCGCCGAGGCCAAGAACAAGGGACGCATCAGCCGATACTTGGCCAACAAGTGCTCGATTGCGACGCGCATTGACTCATTTTCGGACAATCCGACGCGAATCTACGGAGAAAAGCTTCGTGAACAAGTCGAGGAACGTCTACAGTTTTACGAAACTGGCAAGGCGCCGCGAAAGAATATTGATGTGATGCAAGAAATTGCGGCTTCGATGAAGGTTGACAAGGATGTTGAAATGGAAGATGTGGCGCCAAAGAGCAGCAGCAAAAAGTCCAAAAAGGAAAAGAAGCATTCGTCTGACGACGATGATGTTGAAGAACCCAGCTCTGGCAAGAAGCGCAAGTCTGAAGAGCCGAGTTCGAGCAAGAAAAAGGACAAGATGGAAGTTGACTCGGATGATGAGTCGCCCAAGAAGAAAAAGAAGAAGGACAAGAAGAAGCGAAAGTCCAAGGGTGGCGACGAGTAATTCTAATGATGGGGTTAATTCTCATATTGTAAGCTGCCATTTTACATTCACGCTCCTTATAGGTATCGTTGAGCTTCAACTGATGATAAAACTGAGCTAAAGTTTGCAGCTCACAAGAAACGTGAGCACCGTCGACATTTACTTCTTTTTCCTCGCGCCCGACCCCTTCTTTGGCGGACCCTTGCCTCGCCGCTTCATGTATTCTAGTTTGGTACGTTTTCTTTCCTCCAGTTCCGTCTCAAAGCCAGGAATGAACTGTCAGGCAGCAACGCCAGTGATTAGTGTGAGTGTCTAAATGATCATAAAGCCTCCATTAGCTCAATCAATCGAGTGCACTCACCTTTCGCGCAGAGGTCGCAATTGGATCCATGTAGTACTGATTCATGTAGACGCCCTGTAGCTGTTGCTTGGATCGTTGTATGCCCGTCCTCATGTTGAGCTGCGGCGCTCGGCCAAATACATCTCGCTGAACTTCGTTCACTGCTCGTCGAATAAGCTCCTTGTGTTGCTGCAACAAACGCAATGTTGCAATGGACATGCTTCTTTAGTATAACTAGCTTTTGCAAATGATGGTAGCGATTCTACAGCGGAACAAAAGTGCTCGGCGTCCCATGGTGGATGCATGGTGGAAGCGTCGTGTGACGAGGATTCCAGTACCGCTCCGACTACCATCTTACACGCTACGACAAATTCGTTTTGGAAACGGACGATTTCATTTTGGAAACGGATGACGACGAGGAAAACATGGCCTGCCACCATGAGATGAAGCCGCCCCCAAATCAAGTTCCTGGGCATTAAGCATGCTCTCAATCGTTATTTGCGCTCTATGGGTCACACTCAATCAGTCGGTGAAAGCATTACAGTTGGATGACTCTCACTTGCAGCAGCTGCAGAGCCGTCGAACATGGATGATTGGAACGGCAACAACTGCCATGTCGCCGGCCTTGGTCATGCCGCTGCCGGCATTGGCGGCGGAATCTTCCATACCTCCCATTGTGAAACCAGGGTCAAGAGCCAGGCTTGATCCTGTCACAATTGGTGCATGGGAAACCATGCCTCAGCTTCAAACGACGCTTGGTCAGGCGCGAATCGGATCAGCCGACCTGCGGCCATTTTCACAAGGATTGAACCCCTTTGCGGACCAAGAATTATATTACAATCCCTTTCTGTTTGGAGCTTGGAATACTACTGCTACGCTAAAGCGCAAGATATTTCCATTCGGAACGAGTTACTTGCCATCCAGCTCGCTCGTGGAGGGAAGTCCGCGTCATGGCGAGGAAGCCGTCGGAAATGCCTGCACCTACGAGCAGCACTACTTTTCGACCTTGGCGAATACGCTGCGCAATCAAGTCACGGTCAATTTTGGGACGGGTGTGCCGCAATCAAAAGTCATTCAAGATAGATCCTTCAACATTATATCCATGTCCAAAGCGTACCATCAGCTGACACCAGTGGAGCAAGTCGAGTGGGACTATCAAAAGGAACCGACGAAACTATATTTGATCTACAGGGCTGCTCCTGTGGCAAACGACATGCGACCACTCGGTCGACGAAGAGCGACCGTCTACTTGAATGGTCGAGCGCGCGCCGACAATGATCAAGGCAGCGTCAGCTGCGTGCTGGAGCAGAGTCGGTCGGTGCTGCAAGCGCCAGGCGCTGTCGTTGTGTCTGATACGGAAGTTGTTACTGAATACTATGCCATTGACTCGGATCATGTCAAGGCAGTGTCGCGCATTGCCGTCTATCTATCACCAAATCCCAACAGCCGCGAGGGACTGCTGTGGGAGCAAGTTGGCGGACGAGCCGTGGGACTGTACGACTACGAGCTCGACATGCGTCGCATCAAGGAGTCGTTTCAGTTGGGAGATGGCACAATGATTGAAAAGGCATGTGTGACGACTCCAAAGGACTATGTCCAATGCGAGTAGTTGGAGTGTCGTGATGAGGTGCGATGAGCGGAGGTTGTCTTGCGGGCTCGCCTCTCCTCTGCGACATATCAGGTAGTCGCCACACCGATGCAAATAGCGGTGCTAAAATTCAAAAGGCAAAGCTACTCCGGTTTGAATCGAAGAGACTCCGCAATTCGCTTTTAAATGGTTTGAATCCAAGCGATGCAACCATTTGATTAGCTAACGTTACATTGGGAACTGACGATTTTACATTCGACTGCTGACTACAAGTAGCACCTCTCGACGCGTTGGATGACGTGCTCAGTTTTAGCTAAAAACAGCTATCTATCTGTCATCTTGTCTCGATCGTGGTGCGTCGCTGCTCTCGTGTTCGTTCGCCAATTTTGGCGCGGCGCGCTTTGAATCGGAATGGGAGTCGGGATTTTGCGCGCCAGCCGAACCTTGGAATGTCTGCTCACTCATCTGCTCCGACGGTCGGTTGCTCCACTCTTTACAGACTCTCTTGCCTCGCATACTCATATTCATGATTGACTTGGTCTATTTGCGACAACGTGCCGTCGTGCACTCTCGCATGAGAAAGGCTCCAAGCATGGTGGTGGTGAATCCAACTGCTGGTGGCCTGCCGGCAAAGAATGAGCAGGCGTGGCGCAAGTATGGGCAAGCCAAACGACGAGAATTAGTCGAGCAAGATGATTTGCAAGGTGGCAAGGAGTTTGACATGAATCCAAACTGTAACATAGAATGCTATTTTCAGCTAGCCGAAAGAGTAAGTGGGATGTGATGCGTGATTCGATGCCGTGCTTGCTGTCGTGACGACTCACAAAATCACCTTTACTTTGCTACTGCAGGTTGTTGCTCAGTTCAAAACCATGATTGAAACACTCGAACCTTTGACATTTGAACGAACATATATCATGGGGCATCGCTTGGTGGCATTCTTTTCCGAGGCCCTACCCCGTCATCCCGAATACATGGACTCTAGCATGGACAAGCGTCGGAGCGAAACGATTCGCGATTTGGTGTGGATTCATCAGCGACTGGAGGAGATTGCTCTCAAGATTGACGAGGAGCAGCTCAATCGCTACATTACGGATGAATATGAACCTGAAGCTGACGATGACTCGACGACTTGCTCGTCGTCGAGTAGTGGCGAAGAAACGTGGAGTCATGGCAAGGACGCTGCTACTGATGCGGAATCCAAGGTGAGTTCACACCTGATTACGCCAGGCGGTACCTGGGAAAGCTTTGACGGATGGTCCCTGGACACTTTGAGTGAAGACGAGACTCCGCATTTGCTAGAATCCGATACGAGTTTGACGTCGTCGAGGGATACAATCAGTCTGGAGGATCTGCCCGAGTTTGATAGCGCCTTGTCGCTGCCGATTCGCCATCCTGTCGATGCACCCACGGAGGAACCGAATGACATTGCAGAAACGGACGGTTTGGATCCTGACCTTGATATGGACCTGCTTGAAGAGGACGAAGATGATGCCATTGACGAAAAGTACATGAGCACGCTTCGTCCTGATCTCTTTGAGATTCAGCAAGCCGTCCGATCATCCCAATTTCTTCGACAAATTGCCGAGGAGGATGTGGAGTACGAGTGGGACTCTGAAGCGAATGATAGCTGGGCCCAGGATGTGGACAGTGACGAGTTTGCCGACTGCGTTTTGGAATTAGGTGACAGTTTCGATGGCGATGACAGCCGCATGGCCTTGGGTGAGATTGTAAGAAACGTCGGTGGACATTTTGTAAAGCATAACTCAACAATACCTCACTTGTTGGCAAAGTCACTGACCTTTGACGAAGACATGCCGGACGATGAAGCGACTTGGTCGGCGAAATCACGACCAATTTCTCATTCGTTGCCAAGCACCCAATTGTTTTCGTATGAAGTTGATGCTCCAGATGATGAAGCACGCTCGTGGGCATCTGTTAAGCGTGACCCTGCGAGACGAGCTCTGTTTCAATGTGATGATGTGTCATACTCTGTTTGATAAGTTGCCTTTACTGACAATTTAAAAGTCCATGCGTAGTTTGTGCACTACTACTGTCGCTAGTTTTATATCGTACATATACTTCGGTGGTCTAAGTGAGTTCATAGTTTCGTGTTAGTTGGAGTGAGCTGCATGCCTGCAGGAAACTCTGTCGATGCCTACCAGGTATAACGGTTTAGCTCAGTAGCTGAATGCCGGAGCGGTACTCACGTTCTGCTCGCATCCTTTGAAGCGCTCCACCATGGATTTTTGTTGCCCTCTCGCATCAACGAGATCATTCATGCGCATGATCAGGCTTCCTATACTTCTCTTGAGCATCAAGCCATCTCGCAGTCTTCAGACTTATAGTTTCAAGGAGTTATCGCTTCGTTCTTTGCCGTTACATCGTTGTTCCTCGTCCTTATTGTTCACCTCATCAGCTTCTTCGCCCATTATGATTCCAAGTCCACCGCTCGAATACACTACGATTTCCAATCCATTTGATTTGAACGATTTGAACCAATTGTGTGTCCAAACTGAAGAGGAGCGTCAAAAGGGCTATGACTTGTCGCGCAAGATACACGTGGCGCTGGTGCAAGCTCGACGCGCCATTGCGCTCAATCAGCTTGAGCAAACCGCGCTTGAGCAAATCGATGCATACGCCGTTGAAGTCAAACAGCAGCAGTCAAAAGACAGGGAGCCTCGCATTGCAAACTTGAATCATCGCATGGAAGAAATTGCTCGCGTCAAGGCATTGCAGCACTTTTTGACAACTGGTCAACTAATTGCTCCGTCCTCGTTACCGGCCATCTCCGACGAAGAGTACTTGGCAGGCGCCTGCATGGGACTGGCGCAGGATTTACAACGTTACGGTCTTGGGAGAGCAACGGCTCGCGATGAGGACTCGGTCAAGATGGCGTGCGACCTGGTGCGTTCCATTCTCGATTACTTGCTCAAATTTGACTTTCGAAACGGGCCGTTGCGCCGCAAGTATGATGGTACCAAGTATTCTTTGAAGGCTTTGGAGACGCTGCTATATGAGTTAGCTGTGACGGGTGGGAGCAAGCAGGAGCAAGAGGAAACACCTGAGAGTAAACGACCCCGTCTCGAAGATTCATCCTTGCTTCCACACAACGAACTCGATGCCATCCGACTTCGCATGGAGCATCGCGACGAATTGCGAGAAAACTTGATCAAAAAATGTCGAGATGGTCAAAAGGCTGCCAAGCAAGCAATTTTTGCCTTGCATCGAGGCGACAAGGACCGCGCGCTCAAGCTCTTGGCCGAGTGTCACCACTGTATAACGAATGAACTGTTGCCGATTGTTAAGGAAGAACCGCCACTCAAGTTTGGATCTTTTGCAAATGTTCTCGAGGAATATGTGGAGGCCAAACTGTTTGCCTGTTGGTTATACGGACCGGACGTGAACACGACACAAACTGTAAGTGCCTGTGGCACCATACTAAAGCCAGAGGACTTTGACATTCATCTTGATCCAGAAGTTTATCTTGGTGGTCTTTGCGACCTTACAGGAGAGGTAGGCCGATACGCCGTGCAGCGCGGCACGTTGCGGGACGACGACGGAGTCAAGCTGTGCCTTCAGACGAATCGAGATATTCAAACGAGTATTGAATCCATGGAGCGTATTCCAACGGGCACCATGAAGAAGATGGATCAGCTCAGTCGTAGCGTGGAAAAGTTGGAGCGCATGCTCTACGAAATGAGTCTATCTACGGCGGTAGGCCGAAACGTGAAGAGTCAAGTGGATGATGTCGAAATGCATGGGGGCGGCGATGATCTTTGAGCGACTGTGAATCCCACTATCAACTCTATATAGCTCACATGAGTCTATCTTAATGAATTGAGGCTGTTTTTGCGTCTATTATCGTGTATCCCGCGGCATGCCAGCTATCGTCCGTCGTCAAACACAAACCATATAGCGTTGCTTGCTGGATCAGTAGCAGTGCGACAGGTGTGACAGCTTGACAAGATCTCGTTCCGTCTTCGATGCTGCTCTCACATTACATCATCACTCTACAGCTTTTAAACTATCTTACGACCTGACTTAGACTTTTAAACGCCCTCAGCCATTCTCGTATCCAAAATTTGAAAGTATTTAGCAATCATGATTATCAACATTAACTTTATCCTACTCCTGGCAGCAACTGCATTATGTTTCGTCACAACGACGGCCGAAAAGCTTTCGACGGGCGAAGATGTTGCCGCGTACGTCACCCGAAAGATTGAGGAATCGGATGTCATGATCTTCGCAAAGTCGTATTGTCCTCACTGCAAAGCCTCGAGGAAGCTAATGCACAAGCTTCGCGATGATGCGGACCACTCATGGACGCTTGATGTCGTGGACATGGATCTGATGGAAGAGGAGGATGGACCATTTATCCAAATGGAGTTGATGGTGAGTAAAGTTTTTTGGTAGAAACTGCTAGACAAGCAATAGAAACAGAGATGTCTTGTCCTTTTGAGCTACTCGGCTGACACTTTCCTTGCACCCTTCCACACTCGACTCTTGCGATAGAAACAAAGCGGACAAAAGACTGTGCCGAATGTGTTCATTCACGGTAGTCATGTTGGCGGTAACTCGGACCTTCAAGCTCTGTATAACAGTGGAGAACTTTCACAAATGCTAGCACAGGTGGAGTTGTAATTTTGAGATCAAATAATGCATGCACACAGTGATATCAGTTGGTGCAGTCGCTGATAACATAATTGTTTTTGACTTGAACCATTGTACATATGAATTTATAAATGTTGTTTTAGAGATCTAAAGCGACTACGGCGGGTGGACTACGATGAAGTCTCTGGCAAGGTGTGCTTAGGTCTTTACAAACATTCCTCCGTCCATATCAGCGGAAAGTCTTCATCAGGTACAGTCATGTTGTTCAAGGCAGCTTGTTCAACGTATGGCCTCCACAGCCGACTCTTCCTGGCGTCCTCGGTAAACTTGACGTGTCCAGGAACAAAATGCAATCCCAAGCCTCGTCGTGGTCGATGCTTGCTACTGTTCTTTGCACTGCCATGCCACGTTCGACCATTGTGAATGGAGACGCCTCCAGCTTTGAGGCCTGCCATGCTGACAATGCGAGCGTCAAGCTCACTCGCAGCTAATCCGTAAGCTTGCGCTGCAGATTCCAGCAAGCATCGACCACCTTCAGTTTGGAAAAACTGTTGCGACGTTCCAACTCGTCCATCGCCCCAAACGTGGCTCCCTCGAACATATTCCAATGGTCCAATTTCCTCGTCCATGTCATCGAGCGCCACCCACACAGTCACAACGCCACTTGGTTCAAACATGAAATAGGGTGCGTCGCGATGAAACGAAAGGGGTGGTGCACCCGGTGGCTTGGCCCACACTTGATCCTGCGCCAGTCGCGTCGACTTCCATCCAGCCAGTTGCGCCACCACTTGGCCCAAGTGCATGTCGCAGGCCAATCGACGAAACAGTTGGTCCGCCTTGTGAACGTTGATCACTTGAATGACCTTGACGTTTTCCGTATTGCCGGTGAAGCCCAAAGGTGCGGATGTAGTGACTGACTGTTTGATCTGTTTCGGCATCTTGTCGGGTGCTTGGCCACGGTCGTAGTGACCACGAAGGATTTCCTCCAGGCGAGCGTTCAAGTGCTTTACTAAGGAGACTGACAAGATTTGCTTGAAGACAACGAATCCATCTCGTTGATAGGCCGATGAAACATGTAAAGGCAATTCTATAGAGCAGTGGTGGGTAGTGCGGTTGTCGTCGTTGGAATCCTTATTTTCTTGAGCCAGCCGAAAGGTCCAATCATTGTCCATTCCTTTTTAAACTTTCTATTCGTACTCGGACTCTGACATTCCAGTGTGTTAAATAACTCGACGTCCTGGAGGCTTTGAGCAGAGATGCGCTCTCGTCGCTTCTCATGGTGTCGCCATTTTCGAATTTGATCCATGTCGCAGCGTTACAAGAGAATGTCAGCTATTCACGGCAAACCTGGTGATTTTAAATTGCTAGCCAGTCTACAGTCTAAAGTATAGCTCACTAATTAGATATGTACAGGAGCTTTCACTACTGCATTTAATGTCTTCCTTTGTTAAGCGGGTTGCATTTGACGACAGCAAGGTAGACTTGCCTCAAGCAGATCACGTGGGTCAAGCATTCAAGATTCATAAGACGAAGGCTTGTGACGCTTCATCGGAGAATAAGCACCATGGATTGAATCCATGTCGTGACCAAGGCGTTGACGGCCGTTTTCGTAGTTTGACCAAGTACCATAAGGTTTAAACTGATAAGGTTCCAGGTCCATGCTTTGGTTGTGCGGTGCATCGGACCGTGAATGGCAAGTGGAGGGCTGGTCCATTGCCTCTGCACTTTCATACATAAAAAAGCGCTGTGGAGTCTCTGGTGATGCTCCAGATCCGTTCACGCCCTTACTGCGGCTATGCGTCTGACCATAGTATGACTTTGCATCGGGCGACGGCCGGCGACGCTCCTTTCGATGCGCCGCTAAAGTAACGATTTCTGATATGATTTTCGAAGGGAGTGAACTTGGCGGCATGCCCTTGGAAACAGCCCAAAAAGTGATAATCACGGCCTTTTCCAACGCGCTTCGCGCGTCGTCTTCGGTGGGATACCATGACACGCCTTGGTGGCTCACGTGAGCAGTGGGACCTCCTGCCGCAAAGATAACATTTCGATTCTTCTCATGCGCCATCCGGCTCTCAGTCGAGTAGCGTGCTGTGTACCATTTTCGTTCATTTGCAATGATTGACAGACAAGAAACGTTTTCATGATACGTCTCCTTTACATTTGCTGGCAACTGTTTGTCACATTCCGACCAAAATTCTTCCATCAATTCATTGCTCCATGGGTAATGAATATGAATAAATTTGCATCCCCAAGACCTACATCCTTTTGTATTTTGAAATGAACAGCAAAACGGCTGTCGGCTTTCTGGGAGAACCCAGAATGAGGCATCCAACGTCGGAAAACACATGCCCAGTGTGCATTTCTCGTTGTTCACGTCGTCGCGGTTCGGCAAACTGTTTGTTGATTGCGTTGTTAAATCTTGATTGGAATCCAACCGATTAAGCACTGCGGGCCGAGCCGACTGAGTAACAGGCTCGGCTGCTGATAATTCGCCGCAAAGTAATGAACTCTCAGATACCTTGCTGAGGCCATCTTCTGATAGTACTTTGGCTGGCGATACTGGATCAGTAGCGCCTTCAACTACGACCTCTCCTTTGAATACTTCCATCTTGATCGGCAAAAACGCGCTTTTCGTCACGCGCGCTGCCTCCCCCTCAGGGTCCAAGTCCAACCCAATTGCCATTAGCCTGTCAATTCGCTCTTGTGATAAATCGGCTGAGTGACTACATCCCTTGACCCGATTCAGCACTGTATTCAAGTATCGGCGTCGCTGTGCACTTATCCAACGTATAATGATTGAGCTTTTGATCCCGGCGATTTCAAAGGAGTTGTTCTCCTCATTCTTGCATTCCGAAAGCAGGTTGAACATCGTCTCCCATTTCTTGTCAGATGTATTCGGCGCAGCGACAAGACTCTGTTCTACCTTTACCTTCTCGTCAGTCGTACCCCCGATTGCTGTTGAATCTAACTCAGTATTGATTTCCGATTGCGTGACATTGGTCGTTACATCATGTTGCTCCATCATCCGCATGTCGCTAGGATTGTCCGCTGAAGTAAAAGATTGGGAAGCTAAGCTTGGCTCCGCAAAAGCATTGGGACCTGCCGAAGCATGACATGTTGAAACTGTATCATGTTCCTTGCAATCAACTTTTGTTGTCGAGTTAGCGGCTGGTAGTGGAAGGTCGAGCGTGTCAACAAGTTTTTCGGTCGTCGTCACTGCACTTTCGTCCTCGGCAGGTGGTTTGTCCATGAAAAGTCCAATGGATCTGAATCGCAATAGCTTTTCATCCGAGAGGGCTTCTGCGGCATCGGTTTCGCGTAGGCGATAAAGATGTTCTTGTTCCAGTATCCAGCGGTATAGGTCTGACTTCTTGTCCAGCTGAAATTCTCCAACGACAAGAGTCTTGATAAGTTTTAGCTGCGCGAACATGGAATTCCATCTATCGACCTGAGATTTTTTACCAGCGGGTATATGTTTGCCTTGTTTGGTTTCTGGTACAGTTTTGTTAAGTCTGTGAAATACTGTTCGACTTGCAGCAAAAGTTGCAGACTTTTGCTTGAGCAAAGTGTTGGCTTTCCAGACGAAACCGCGACGACAAACGTTTCGCCGACCTGCAGCAACTCTACTTATCTCTACGCTATAGTTGTGTACTTTGTTCGGCTCAATTTCAAATTGTCGTGCCGCTTCCTTGTACGATGAAAATGACGCAATGTTTGCGCCGGTGGTAGCGTCGAGTTGATACAGCTTTGGGCCATCATTCACTTCAGACGGCGCTTGCACGACAGCTCCAGTGTCACTGACGTCCTGTACAGTTATTACATTGGTAGAGTCCGACGTATTTTCCGCTTCGACGGCGACCGAGTCGACTGGATTGTCGACAGGCGTTTGAGAGATTGCTTCAGCCGCTTGAGAGATTGCTTCAGCGGCAACGTCTTGGTTGATTGCCGACTGGCCTTCTGCTTCCGACGGAAGAAGAGTCAAGTTTTCAAAAGTATCCAAATTGAATCCGACTTCTTCGAACTTGCGAGTCCGTGCTGGAACATCGTAAAAAGTTTGCGTCTCGAGCCAGCGATAGAGGTTCTCGCCCTTTACAGTCGCCTCCTTCGAAAATTCGAACCGTCCATCAAAAGTCTTGGTGGCGCAAAAGGCATCAAACATTGTCTGCCATGAGTTCACAGTCGGAGGTGAGTCACTGGATAAGTTCTCTGTTTCCATCATTATGCTTTTTTCTCTGAATAAGGTATGGTTCAAGTAGGCTGATCGCGCTCGTCCAAGGTCTGAAAGCAAGCTGCAATGTCTTGAATTGAATTTAAGCTGCTGTTCACCCCAGTCTCGTCTACTTCGTTGTAAATATATAGAGAGCAGTGCTTGAAAGCTCCAGGCTTGCGCTATGGGGTGGTATACACCTTCGCCCTGCAAAAGCTTTCCAAGTAAGTGTGTATTGAATATTGAAGTTTATGGCGCCATGGTCGAATGATGTGTTGCGTAGACGCATGAGAACCAGTGCGATGGACCATATGGTTTGCAGTCGTGGCGAAAGGACGACGGAAAGCGAAATAGCATTGTTTAGTTTGATGCTGTTATATCATATTCTTTACATTGACATGTGAGACGCTCGTAATACTGAACTCGAGTGAGCTCATTTCCTACTGTAGGAACTTGACATTCTTTTCTAAAAAAGATTCAATCGTCTCAAAGCTCATGAATATAATGCCTTGTCCAGGAACGACCCGCCCAAGTCGCGGCACGACGCCAGCGTAGAAGGCACGCACTCCCTCCTTTTGCAAAATTTGCCGAAAGCAGTCAATGGTGCTTTTGTATTGCTTCGCCTTGGTCCCTTGCATTCTCGTTTTAACAACATCAAAGGGATTATTTCCAAGTGTGCTAAAGCACCCAGCCGTCATTCCGCCGAGCAAACTTAGTAGCGGCGTCATGGGTCGACCGTCATTCGTCACGTAGCGCTTGAACTCGTTGAACCACATGAATCGCAACCCTTGATTGCTTCCTTGCTTCAACGCCGTTGCTGCACCACCTTGGTAAATTCCTGCTAGTCCTTCCGTCTGATAAATGTGTTTGAAACCCTTGACAAAGGGAAGGTTCAACTCGATGCACTTTGTCTTGACCGTTTCGACCGGTGCCACAATGATGATTGCCTCCACAACACCAGCGCCAAGACCCGCCACAAAATTCTGGAGTGGCGTGAGATTGCCTTGTGCGTCACGCAGATTGTCCTTGATGACAGCGTTCAAACCGAACCGAATTCCAGCCTTCGGCATGCTGCCGATCAATGTTGGCGCCAGTCCTCGATACAGACTCAAAAATCCAGTGGTTTGGACGGTGTAGCGGAGTCCGCCCATCATGCCAGAGTATGGCAAGGGTGTGCCCTTGGTTTGTAGCTGGAGTTGCGTTTTTGTGAATTCCATCGGCCATACAAGAGTCGCTTCCACGCCTCCAGCAATGCAACCAGCCGCCATGGGTAGTAGTGGATTCTTGTGTTTCTTCCTTGGTGGTGGTGGAATCTGCTGCGAGATGCTGTTTGTGCTCGCCATGGTGTGTTATGAAATGATAAATTGTATGTGTGTGAAGCTAAAGCAATCGGAAGCAGATTACTGTAACGCTTGGAGACGATGAAACGATGAGTGAATGCGCAATGAAGTGTGTGAAGGAGGAGATTATGGCCGATGATGGTCGACAGGTCCAAGAGATGGGATGAACATGATGGTGGTCTCGTCGTCGGCGGATCCGCTTTGTGTCTTAGCGGTAATGGGACTCGTTCCATGAACGTTGCACCGTTGCACCTCGTCACAATTCATGATCAACCATAGCTCTTCTATTCGAATACACATACACTGTAATGCTCTCGCCTTTAAACGATTCGGATGGTCTATTGAACGACAATCGAGACAATGATGCGGAGCAGCGCCTACCGCAGCAGCATCCACATGCTTCCACGAAAATGAGCTGCAGCTTAATGTGCGGAGAATGCAGTGCCTGTATTACCATCATAATGCTTGCCATGGCCGATCGCTTGCAGCAACTGCCAGCATCTCCTCGCGTGCTTCGCTGGATGCGTCGGTGGAAGCGTGACAAGCAGTCAACGATGACGCATAATGCAGTAGCAGTCGCCAGCGGAGGAGCAAACGATAATGACAATGACGACAAGGATGGCACTGTCTATTGGATTCAAGGATTGGATCAAGTTGTACTCGGAAATAAGAGTTTTGCTGAATCTGTCGTCTTTCTCGGGCAATTCAAGCTTTTACCCTACTTGTGCTACATGTTGTCAGGCATGGTATGCGACGTACTCATGCTGCTGACCGACTTGGCTTGGCACTTTTGGCTTGGCATTCAGGATGCGACAACATGCTGGGTGATTAGCTTTACGTTGAGCATTGTTCCGCGACATTCGGCGCTAAAGGTAATGTGCTTTGGAAAGTATGTGGGGGGATACTATCATTCGTTGGCGCGCATGTACTTGGGCATGTCGGCAAGCATTGCCTTGTCGACGATTGGGAACTATTTAATGACCAAACATTGGGGTGTTGCTCACTATGTGGCATGGGTTGTGACGCTGATTTGGACGGGTGTTGTCAACTACTTTGTTTTGAAAAAATGCTGGACGTTTGGGGATGACAAGGTGGCTGAAAGCGAATGAGGAGGATTGACAGTGTATGGTTCAATTTGGTACCAATGTAAACGAACATGATTGGAGAAGTATAAAGTTATGACGGTGCAAGTTCAACCTGTGTTGAGAACAATTTGGTCTGATCAGAACAGGCATCAGTCAGCATACATGTTTCTTGGAAACACTTTCTGAGATGAACTGAATTAATCCTTGAGCTTCTACACCATACTATAATTGACCTCTACTCTAAACAAGCTGACCTGACGGTTTGTGGCACTGCCATGCCTCTTGCTTATCACTGCTGTAAAGTGTACCAGTAGAACAAATCCTGTGTGGATGTCTGCCCCACGTTTCTGGCTGATAGCCAAGGCACTCGCACTGTTGATGTCCGCAGCATTAACACTTTGTGGTTTGAGCCGACGGGATATATTTATATCTGTATACATGTTTATAATATTCATTACGCGTATGCTGACTGCCAATTCCTGCATCGTTTCCTCGTCCAACACAAACTTATTTTAAATAAAGACCCGAATACGATCATAAACAGCATCTCGAGCTTCATCCTTGGATGTATACCACCACAGCTGTTTGTCGCTCTGCATCATGCCGCGTCCGCCTTCCGCCAAGGCGACAAAGCGTCCGCAGCGGTATCCAGCAGTGTAGTACGACTGGCCCGAGCGTCCCTTGAGTTTATAATACTCGAAACGTTCCTCAATGGCTCGGCGACTGGAGGCAAAGTAGTTTTCGCGTATCTCGCGTGAAGCTCGAACGGTGACTGACGAGCTCAAGAAATGAAAGTGTGGGCATTCCAGTCCAAAGGAGCACACGTTCTCCATTTTAAACTCAGAGCAGTCCTCTACGTTCCTGTCGGCCCGGTTTTTGATCCACTGTGTGTCTGCGAGAGGCAAATCATATTGTGAAATTGGAAGTGGCCGCGGTTGGGAATGGTGACGCTTTGTTGGTGGATAGTATGTACCGTAATCTGAGTACCACCCATGTTGGTGACTTGGCGGGATGCCTCCGTCGACTGATCCGCCATGGGACCTTGAGTTTTGCTCATAGCGATGAGCATGCTTACTTCCATGACGCTGATCAGAAGTATGATGGTCTGACATTGGAGGCTGGGCGTAACCATGATACCGCAACGCTCCGGTGTCCCTCGGGCCGTCAACGGTCGAATGATAATTCATGCTTGTCGAACGTGGACCATAACAACTAAGGCTTGGTTCAGAAGTTGAATTGCAGGTCTGTGACCGTTTGCGATGCATGTTCAGTTCATATAGTATCTCTTCCTTCACTCGCTTCGCAATCACATCAGACGCAAGTCCCTTGACTCGAGAATTAAAAGGTAGACGTCGAGAAGTTACCCAGTATGTCACTATCACAACCCTCTTTAGAGCAGCTTTGGCCTCCTCCATTGTATGATACCAAAAGACTCCTTGCTCGCTCTGGAAAGCTGCAAGCCCACCTTCAGCAAATACCAGCTTCCGATCCCCTTCGTCAGTTTGTCGGGTTGCAGAGTTGTAACGAGCAGTGTACCACATTTTAGACCCTGCCTCTAGAGCCATACCGTTGCAAAACTCGTCATAACGAGCTTCGACCTCTGGCGGCAAACGTTTGTTGCAATTCGGCCAAATCTTTTCCAGCCCAAAGCCCCACGGGTTCTGAGTATGAATGTAGGTGCAACGATTACCTCTACCGCAACCTTTGTAACTGTTGTTGAGACCGCATACGAACCTGTAGCGTTCGACAGGAAGAAACCACTTTGAGAGGTCCAGCTGAGGAAGTTTTGGCGGGGCTTGAACAATGAGGCCAATCGCGCCGGGAAGATCACACTGTTCATTCGATTCGGACTTCAACTTAAGTTCCCCGGTGCTTCGAGTGCCATCCATCATGCAGCGCTCTTCCTCTCGCGCACAGATCCTGCCACAGAGACTGTTATCCCCCTTTTCCTTCAAAGACCGATCGATTGTCGTGCCTTGAACCAGCAATGTGTTGCTTGACTGAATAGTGTCTGCAACTGCCGACCGCTTATTGCGTCGCTCTAGCTCATCGTGTGATGAGGGCGCGAAGGAATCATACGTATCGCGATCAGGAACAGTTGGGGCAGGAGGATCATCATTCGCCAGAGTACCTTCGGATATGGAACTCAAAGTGTTTAGACCGCGCTCTGACGGCACGAACTTATCTTCAAGGGATGGCACGGGAGACTTGCATGCAGGCTTGGTCTCGGCAAAGTACCCCAAAGACTGGAACCGTTCCAAATGATCATCAGAAAGTGCATCTGGCGCGCCAGTTTCGCGAAGACGAAAGAGCAGCTCCTGCTGCAAGAACCAGCGGTACAGCTCAGTCTTCTTGTCGCCAATGTACTCGCCGGAATGACTCGAAACAAGCCTGAGCTGCTCATACATTTTGTTCCAGTGATTGTCATCCTGGACGACTTCCTGCTGGGTTGTAACAGCTTGTTTAGACGCAGCCGGTGATGCATTAGCAGGACGCATTTTCGTTTGCGGCGGGCTGCCGATCAAATTCCACCCAAACCCAAGGCGACACTTTGAATTATCATTTCCGTCCATGGCTATTTTGCGTATGTTAGTATAATAGGATCGAACTCGAGCGGAATCCGTTTCAAACTGACGAGCGGCGTCTATGTAGGATATAAAATCACGCGTTGCGCCAGTTTCGAAATTGGTTTGACGCACAGCTTTCCCATGCCCTGCTCGCTTGGCGCGAGCAATTGGTGGTAACAATTTCAAGCTGAGCGTGTCTTGGTTTGGTGTTTCAAACTTGGCGGGCTGCGTTACTAGCGCCGATGCAGCAGTCTTCAGTTCCGTGCCAGCTAATTGTTTCGTCGCATGGTCGTCGGCCTGCGGCGCAGGTTCCGTCGCAATACGGTCGTTCTCTGGCGCTACCGGTACTTCCGTCGCCACTTCCTCGGATGATGCCTCAGTCACTAAAACGTGCTCCAAAACGTCATCCAAGTTAATGCCAATCTCTTGAAACCGGAGGGTACGAGCCGGGACATCGTAAAACGACTGTGAAATGAGCCATGCATACAAGGATTCTCCATTCACTCGCATGTCAATGCAAAACTCAAAGAGTCCTTGGTCATTCTTGGTCCGAGCAAACGCTTCAAACATTGTCGACCAAGGAACTGGGTGTTCTGTTTCATCAAAAAGGGAAATGATTGATTCGTTCATTGTTATGTTCATTGCGGCGGCGCCGTGTCCAAAGCGATAGAGGTGTTTGACGACAACGGTGCGCGGCGAGAAACGAATCGTCGTACGAATCGTCGTGGTCACTAATCTTGCCTTCTGCTTCTGTATCAAAGATCAGGCTTGATTCTTCGAAGTCAAAGCGTTTAATGTCGAGCTGATGATATGTCGTGGGATAATTTAATGCTTGCTAAAAGATACTCTTGCACGCCTGAAGAATTCAGCAAGCAGCAAGTTCAGTACTGTACCAGACTCGGCTATGATCCAACGTTTAAATGTATGTTCCGCTCCTCGAATATTTTGCATGAGGATGTAAGGTGCCTGTGATCGTCTGACTGTTATGTCTCGTATATAACAGAATGCGTTCCGTCGTCGCTTGTTCGTCATCGCTGCTTCGTCGCGTCGGAAGTCGGAAAAGAACGTCTATCCGGTCCTGGTGCGACATTATTTGTGCTTTTTCGGCGGGATATATTAACCGGTATACTCTGCTCCTGACGCCTCTATTTCGTTAACGCTGCACTATTAAAAGACATCACGCCTTTTCACCATATTGGAGTACTCTGGTAAGAGGGCTCACGGACTGGTATTGATAGGTTGCATCTTAACAGTCCGTACTGGGATACACGCCCGCTAGATTCTATAATTGACATGAGGATCTACCGGTAGTTCATCAACATGACCCTTACAGAAAGCGAAAGTGGGATAATTAGTAATTTAAAGTTGCATCGGTTATTACATACATTATCTGAAAGTTTTACATACAATTGCAGGAGTTTTAATCAACGTGGCAACACCAAAGTCCACTTTCAATCACTTTTATCATTCCTGCTCGCCGGAAAGGGACGACATTGCACTACGAGGCGTCGAGTCGGGACTCGCAATCTCATCCATATCGTTCAGTGAAGCATCATAAGCCTTGGGATACTGATCAACCTTGAGTGGCGCTGGGGAAAATGACGAAGGAGCACAGTCGTCCTGAGCGAAGGAGCGATCCAATGGGCTGTTATTGTACATTGATCGCTGTCTCATGCGCGAACTGCTTGCCGTCCGCACGGACTTGCCAAACTCGAACTGCCTGGTGGGGACTGGTGAACTTCGTTGATTCATTTTGGTCACGGCAGAGGTAGGTGTCAAGCGGCCGGTGACACGAGTGAATGTTGCTGTCGGCGTTCTTGGATCCTTGCCGCTGATTTCCTCCAAATCATGGAGAATGCGCTCGCTCTTCGTCACAGGATGATCATATGATTCAATTTTAACCGCTGTCGCGTTTTGATTCGAGACTGGTGAGCTGCTGTCGACAGTTCTGTTTGGAGAGGAAGGAAAGAAAAACTCTCTTTTGCGCATGTGTGATGCTGGCGAGAATGTGCCGTTAAGAAGGTCATGATTTGGTGGCGATATAGGCGGGCTTTTGTCCTTTTCCTCTGCCGATGTCGAGTTAAAACGACTCTTGGTGGACGCAATAGTCTCAACTCCTGGTTGAAGGCTGTAGCTGCCGAAGGAACCTGTAAACGCGGCGGTATAATCCACACTCTGAGCTGTTCGCGATATGATTGGTTCTTGTCCGAGCAGCTGCGATTCTGAGTCGTCATTAATCACACTTTGAGCCAGTAGGGTCGCCAATGTTGGTGGGGGCTTCTCTGCGGTGCCAGGCTGAGATCGCAGCGAGGGAAATGAAACATCGCCGGCCGTCGACTGCGATTGCGTCTCAGAGTCATATAATGGCGCAAAGCCTTCCTTGTATTTCGCGCCTGGCGGCCCATTACCTCTTTTGGCACTCAACACTATTTTATGCGCTTCCCTTTCAGACGAATCGGACGATTGCGACTGATCTTCGTTGATAACGAAGTCGGGACCTGAATCGCAAGGCAATGCGCTGTCGAAGCCGCGATATTCTTGCCATTCATGCTGGTACTTGCTAATGTATGCAAGGTACTCTTCATGTTCGTCGACTATCATGTTTTCTGCCACCTCATCTTCCTTTAAAATCTTTTGCTCCTGTATCGGTTGAGTCCACGCGGCGCGTAGCGAAATCATGACCAACAATGAAGCTCCAAGAATAAGGAACAACAAGAAGGCCGCGGCGGCTGCCTCCGTTGCGTCTGAGCAAATGGACTCTTCAACCACATGTGTATAGATCGGCCGGACTTTGCTGCAAGAAAGTGACTGAATTGAGCTAGATAAAGCCGTGCTGATTATGGACAGAAGCTTGCCGAGGTCATTGCTTCCCTTCAGAAATTCGCTCACGCCATCGCCACCACACATGCTGATAAGGTCATCTCTAGCATTCGTGTCGATCTGTGAGAGTTTGCTATACATATACCTGATGAGCAAGTTGACATCTTCCTCTAGGTATTGAAGTATTTGATTTGGCTCTCCAGCTTGGCAGCCACCTGTGTATTTATCAATGAAATTGTAGAGCGTGCCGTTCGGACTGATGTCCGAGTATGCCAAAACTGCCCCAATCATATTCATAGGTGACCCAGTCTGCACTGAGCCATATAAGCAGCTATCACTTCCTATGGCATTTGTAATGGCCAACACGGCTGCCATTGCCCAGCTGCTAAGTGCGTATAGAATTAGAAATGGCAGCACACCGTTCGAAAGCCATCGCTGGATTGATCGATTGCTTTCGTCCTGCCAGGCGAGGAATACTCCGTAAAGAGCTATCCCAACGAAAATACTGAGGAAGAGGAGAACGCATGGGACCAACCACAGAAATTTGCTTGTTTCATTGTAATACGCGTCAACATTGTCCAGCAAGTAATCTGTTTCTGCAAGTGCACTTTGAACACCAGTGAGGTTGCTTGCCAGCCCATCATGGAGAAATTTGTACCTGTCGGCAACCAACGACACCGTATTTTGGAGATCGTCTAGAGTCTGTCCGGGAGGCAACCCTGGGCATTGCTGTGTAAAGTTGATGTTGAGATTTTCGGCAACACCCAGGGAAGCATTCGTCGCAATGGTCACTGCCGCAAGCGACGTTTTAACCTGTGCAACAATGTCCTGCGCCACTTGTAAGTATTCCCCTGTTTCCTCCGAAGTTTGGCGAAGTGGCGCAAACGAGAAGATCAAGATCATTGGGACACAAAGCAACGCGATCATGCCGAACAAGAAGAAGCAAAATTGTGTCCGACGCTCGCGTCGACTCGGTTCGAGCACTATGGAATCGCCATCGTAAGAACTTCCGTCATCCACATCTGATTCTGAAGGTAGCGAAGAGTGCATAGACTCAGCACCACCTTCTTGAAGCGCCAAATCATGCGCTTTGGTCGATCCGACAACATGTTCAATTGTATCATCGTAGCTGCGCGATTGATTCGATTCCATATCCGTAGACTCGCCTTGCTGTTTCGCCAAGATATCACAATTGCGCTCAAATGCTTGTCCAGAGGCGCAGCCGACTCCTTCACCTTTGCACTTTAGAATTAGAATCACAAACAGCCAGATAGCGGCAAAACCGCCGACAAGACATGCTAAGAAAATCAAACCAGCTTTGTAATCACTGGCCTCACTCGAGTACCCTGACGAGATGTATCGAGCAACGTCAAGACTATATTCTGCCCTTGGTCGAGTTAGGAGATGAGCAACAAAGTTGAACAGTGGCGGCTGCATTGAAAGAGATACTGTGAGTGCCGTCATGACGAGACCGTCACCGTCACACAGTTGTAGAACTGCCAGCTCTTTCGACTCACCGCTTCGTAAGCGTCTTCTGATCCAGCCATTGTCGAATATATTCAGCTAGGCCACACTGTTAATTTCGTTTTGTAGAGCTGATGGAGTAGCAAAGGGACGACAATCTTATCTGTCGCTTGGCACCTCTCCTTTGGTTCACGCCAAAAGCGCGATCACCGAACTGGCGATTTTGTGAGCATCTCCGGCTTAGCGATCGGCTCGCTCGCAGAAGAAGACTGGGTCGCAGTGTGAGCTAAAAAGTACCAGGCGTCGTGACGAGACGCGATGCTATGGTATATCCTTTCTTCTTCTACTATTGCTATGCAACACGAAACATACATATATATTGAGTTTAGTTGTCATAATCAATACTTCTTGCGTTGATCACACTTCGCAACATAAGTCACTGACGAAGCGACCTTCTTTAGTGTCAAGCGGAACATAGAATGGTGAAGGCGAAAGGCATACGATAAAGCACAGTCGCAGCAGGAAAGACATAGTTAGACGACGGCTTCATTGAGCGGAGCTGGCGTAGTATCATCCTCTTCCTTGACTTTGGTCTCCTCTTCGTCAGCAGGAGGAGCTCCAGGTGCACCAGGTGGAAACATGGGAAAGGGCATGCTGGGAAAGCCAGGAAACCCTGGAGGACCACCGCCATGCTGCATAAAGCCTTCGAAAAATTGACGGTACTGCTCCGGGTTTGGTCCAGCCATGGGTGGCATTTTGAATCCTGGAGGTGGTGGAGGGAAGGGGAACGGCGGGAAACCCATGCCTTGGGGTGGCATTGGAGGCATGTTTGGTGATGCCGCCGCTGCAGCGGCTTCTCCCTCGCCGCCCGGCATACCCATGAACATGCGCTGCTGGCGGAGATGCTCCTGTGCCGCCACGCGAGCTTCCTCGCGCTCGGTATCAAAGAGCAGCTTGCGCATCTCTGGAGCGCGTTGGCGCAACGCCTGGCTGGTCTTTTCGCTAAAGGGGGCAACAAGGACATGGCAACGTGAGATATTGACAATCTTGTCAAAGCAATTCGCTTAACATATCCAATTAGTCGCTCTCCCCTTACCGTGCAGCGTCATCTCCAACTTCGAACCAAAGAGCCGACTTCTCATCCTTCTTCAAGAACTTGCCGCCACTAGCACGAATCTGGCGAACAATGTTGCGAGAAATGGAAGGCTTGTCGTTCTTGCGAGCCTTGAGGTAGGCGCGACGGTGAACGTTGATAAGATCGCGAAAGCGACGGTTGCCCGGATGAACGTTTGTGCCTGTCATGCATAGGTGATTACGATGTACGTGTGAGTGATGATGCTTCATTACCAGCGAATCTTTGCAAGAAAGCAGTCACTCTAACACTACTTACCTCCACCACGACCCGACAAGACATCTTGGTCCGTGAAGAACGCTTGACCTTCCTTGGCTGCTGGGACAAGCTCCGCGTTGGCGCTCGCATCAGCCGCATCGCCAGCAAGAGCTTCGGCGATGAGAGCCGCATCAATAGTCTTGTTGCGCTTGGCCTCCTCGTCATCGGGAGCATCCTCTGGCTCTCCTTCGGCCTTGCGCTTGGCTCCAGCTGCAACTTCCTCCTTGATTTCCGTCGTTTCGGCCGCAGCAGCCACCTCTGTGGCTTCAATCGTCACTTCCGCACCTTCCTGCAGAGTTGTAGTAGTCGCCACAGTGACGGCGACAGCCGCAGCAACCGTTGTCTCCTCGGCAGCATCCTTCAATTCCTCCACCGCGGGTTCGTCCATCTTGTCCTTCTTTCCACGAGGCATGATCGAGTGAATGCTTTGATTAGACCGGTAGTCGAATGTTCGTAGGAGGTTGGTACCGTGTGAGACCCGTGTGAGAACCAGTGTGTTGTGATGCTGGTGCCGCAGCGAGCGAAAAAGCTTGCGATGACCTTCGAATTTCTACGTGGAACCTGGTACTTTTTTCTACAGAGCAAATCGCAAAATGGAGGGCGAAAGTCTCCGCATCGGTTGATGCGACGGAATTAGCTCAAGTGGGGCGCCGGCGTTGGCACACACAATAGAGTGTCCTCGCTGGCGATGTCGTGTCGCATGTCAATGTTGTGATGACGTATTTGTGAACGGTGATGAGTCATCACACGAATGTTCGACTTCATGTCGTATCCTCTATCCCTAATGCGCCCCAATGCGCGACATTTTGCGTCGAAATGTCAGACTTCAAAAATCAACTCCGACACGAGCAGCCTCCATGTTGCATCCTTTGCTCCTACCATAACTTGACTAATAGATGGAATACAACCATGCTACTATGATTTATAGATAACCAAGGTCTTGAGGTACAAGCTAATCACAAAAGGTTTTGGTTTGGTCTTGTTTGGACCTGCTTGTGGCTGGTCAAACTTTGGCCATTTTCGTGTCGTGATTTTCGACTTCCACGGTGTCGTCGCGCGGACGAGCCGCTCGTCCGTCGTCGTGACGGCTCTTTGCCGCGTCAAGTGCCAACACTTCTTCACAAGAGTCCTTTCTACCAGCCAAATACTCTTTAGTTCTTTAAAGGAAGCATCATTTTACTTGGAAAAGTCAGTCTGCTGGTCATGATCCCGCTGGAGCTTCGGTTCAAAGGTTGTCGTCGTGTGGTGCGGCATGGTGCGCCTGCCGTGATGGCTCCTACACATTCCACTGCTAGAGTATACAAACTGTATCATTTTAAAGCAATAATCTATAGTCAAATAATTCTACAGCATTTTTTCAGCAGTCAAGCAGCCGAGGTGTTGGTCCCGAGAGGCACGACGCGTGTTGATGCATCGGACGGCCGCGCCAAGTGACGATAAATGGCGCTTGTGCTTAAATGACTCATTTTGACATTTATGACGTGGCAAAGTTCGGTGACATGCGACACGACATGCAACATGAAATCGTCAGCGAGGACACTCTAATGAACGGAAATGTGTGTCATTCAATCGCACCACGACTCAGGGGAAGGATCTTGCAGCTCCACCATGGCGTGATTTGGCGCATCGGACCGATGTGAAAGCATGACTTAGAATTCCTACTATCTGAATGCCATGGTGAACAAGAAGAAATCAAAGGGCAACTCAATAACGCAGCAGGCTCGTCGATCTCAGCTTGAACAGCGCAAGCAACAGGTCTTTCAGTCGGCGCCTCGCAAGCCTCATGTTCCAACCAAACTTGATCGCTACATGAATCCATTCCTAATTTCCATGATGCTGTTATACTTGACGGAAGAAGAGAGAGAAAATTTTGTTACGTTTGATCCTCGCTATGATCGACCGAAAGCAGCGACGAAACCAGGTCAGCAGGAGTCAGCTAAAGCAAAGAAAATAGGCGCGGCGAGCTCCGACGCAAAGGACAATAACAATGCTAACAAGGCCTTGACAACAAACGCTGATCAAAGCTCAGATGACACGGCGGGTAAATCGCCCGAAGAGGTTGCTGCAATGATTAGCAAGGCAATTAAACCTGTCTGTCCCTTTCAAAATGACACGACGAAGAAACTTAAAGCCAATCCAAGTGTTTCTGATCCATTGACGCTTCTAGCTCGCCTCAATACACGTCGACTTGTTCAGCGCATTCGTCACTACCAAAAGAACCATGATATAAAATATTCGTTTCCACCTCGATTAAATACTCATCAACTCGCGACGCTCGAATGGGAAGGTCTTCTCCAACAAGCACGAGAGAAGCATAAATCAAAAGACGTAGCAAGTAGTATTGAAGCATCAGATAACAATCAACAACAGTTGCTGCGCAACATTCCGACTCCCTACGAAATGCTCATGTTTTCTCCTTGTCCGCGCGCCGTCACCGCCTTGGCATCCTATCCCCGGAGTGGCAACTCGCTCATGCGCAATTTGTTTGAACGCACGACGCTGCGCGTCACGGGCAGCGACATGCGCGGCGGCCTCACCAAGCATGACTTGGTCGGCGAAGCTGCTGTTGGCGCCAACATGGTGCAGTTCGTCAAGACGCACTTTCCGGAGCGGCGAGGGACACCTCCCTTTCGAGCCAGTCGCGTGGTTCTGTTGGTGCGAAATCCTTACGATGCGATTGAATCGTTCTTCAACTTGATGATGACAAACACGCATACGACGAGTCTTTCCGACGAACAGCGGCGTGAACACAACAAGCTTTGGCAGGAGCATGTGTTGAAGGAGATTCAAGTGTGGCGGGACTTTCACGAGTACTGGATTGCGCAGCAGATACCCATGCTACTGGTACGGTACGAGGACTTGATTCGGTATCCCGACAAGGTAATGGCGCGCGTGCTTCGTTTCGTACTGGAGGTGAACAACATGTCATTCTTTGAAGTACGCTTGGACAAGTGCATTCGACAGGAACAGATTGAGCAGCTTGGCTCCTACAAGCCGCGATCGGGCGGCATTGGCAAGTCGATATCAAAGTACAGTCCCGAGCTATTGCAGCTCATGAACATGGGCATTGTTTCGACCATGCAAAAGCTTGGCTATCACGAAATGCTGGTGCCCAAGCCCGAAGAGTGGAAATTGGAAGCGGTCGACGACTATGCGGCGGAGTTCATTCCGCGCAAAACGGATCCAATCATTGTCAATGCCGGCAAGCTAGTGAGAGGACCAAAGCAGTTCATCGACTGGGTCAAGGTGCGGCGCGAAATGATGGCCAAGGCTCCGGAGCAGTGCATGTGCGAAAAGTGTTTGAATAGTAGGCTGTCAAAGGACTGAAATTATTTATTGCATAAGTATGTACCGGTACATTCACAAATAATAGAATTGTTATCAAATGATATAGTATGAACCGTTGGATTGGTCCAAGGCAAGGAAGAGATAGCTACCAGTAGCACCATGACGTCACATCTACATGGAAACCTGCGCGCGCCCGCCCGTCGTCCGACCGGATCCTCGCTCACAATTTCCGTGGATGCCATAGAAAAAACTATCCAGCTCGTGCCATTGCGTCTGCGGTTTGTATTGTTGTGTTACAGTATTTATTGCAGCCTTGCCATGGGAATCAAAGGCTGGGCTCGAATGTTGGCCGAAAAGGGCTTTGTGCCTGATCAAGCAGCCATCACTTCTTGCTGCAGCGGATCATTGTGGCGCGACACTGCTCTCGGAGAAATGGTGGACGTCGAAGCCATTCCACCAAACAGCACGCTGCATATTGATGGCAATGGCATGGCCTTTTTCATTCACCAAATTGCATATGCAAGACAAATTGACCAAGCGCTGCTCCATAAGCGACGATCCGAAAAGATTTGCGCCGTTCCCCAGGAAATCACGACTGCCGCCGTTCATTCGTTTCTGCCAAACTTCTTGTCCCTGGAAACGATTCACAATGTCATTAAGGAGTTTATTGAACAATTGCAGTCTCAAAAGATGAAGTTGATAGTTTACTGGGACGGCGATGCCCGACACGTGTTCAAGCAAGAGACGGACGCCAAACGCACCGACCGCCGCAACGACGAAGCGTCCAATCTACACCAGTACTGTCTCCACGGCCGACTGCCGGCGCGGTCGTCCGTGTGCCAGTGGGAGTACGAGTTTCCAAAGACACGATTGTTTAAAACGCAAATCATTCATACATTGACGCAGCTCGGGGTGGAAATGAAGGAATGCCCCGAGGAGGCGGATCCGTTCATGGCGCGTTTGGCGAGTGGAGACGAGCAATCCTACATTTTGGGTAATGACACGGACTTTTGTGCGTTTCGCAACGTTCAGTATATTCCATTTTCGACCATGCATGCGTCCAAGCGCGGACCTTTGACGGCTTGCGTCGTTCGACGTCGTGACATTGCCGACCGACTTGGTATTGATGATGACTTGATGGTGGAGCTGGCGATACTTTGCGGCAACGACTATGTTCCGGATCCCTCGCAAGCTGGTTTGTCATTTTATGCACGAGACTTTGATGAAAAGATTGAGTTTCTTCGTGACGTTGAGCCTGGCTTTCGACTTGAGACAAACAAGGAGGATATGGAGACAGTGCTTGCGTTTGTACGCGCCAGCTACGAGCTCGAGTCGCTGGATGACTTTCCTTTGAATGACGATGGTTCTAATGATGGCTCGCGCGAAGATGTTGGGTCAGTGCTGGGAGACTTGTTGAATGTTACGCTGGACCTTGAATCTTCGAATGTTGAGATTGCATTGGAAATGTCCTTGCTCCGAGTTCGGCCGTCGGAGGACAAGTCTATCATTGACGCTGTCATTCGCTGCATTGAGCACTATATTGATATTAACTCTCATTTGGAATATGATGATGATTGTTGTATTCGTCCAATTCATGTCGAGGCTTTGAGGAAGCTCAAGGTGGATGAAGGCCTTTCTACTATGCCGGTCGCTTGGCGTCCGGATTGGAAGGATGTGGTGGCAGTTCAATTGATCGAAAAGTGCATTGATGCTTCGTTCGAGATGAATGCGACGTCACCGTTGGCAAAAGTTCGGCCTCCTCATCGGGTGTTCAATCAATATATGTATCATGTTTTGCTCGCTGGGATGAGGGATCCGACAAAGGTGTTGAAAGAAGAGGTGCCAGAGATTCAAGTAGTCGAGGCAAAGCCTGTCGTTCCGCTAAAACTGCCAATCGACGAGCATGAGGACGAAATTCTTGACATGATTGCGAACAATCGAATATCGGTAATTCAAGGAGAAACAGGTTGTGGAAAGAGCTCAAGAATTCCAGCGATGCTACTTAAGAAATGTCGCGACGTGAAGTTATTTATTTCCCAGCCCCGTCGGATTGCAGCGAAAGCATTGGTGGAACGTCTCCGGGATTCGGAACCTGAACTCCGGGACCTTATCGCGTTGCGGATGGGGCATGGGCATAGAGAATACGAAAGCAGCACGACGAGAGCTTGGTTTGTCACGACCGGTTACCTGGTGCGGCTGTTGGCGAACAATCGCGAGCGGTTTGACGATGTCACTCATTTAGTCATCGACGAAGGTAAGGATAGGAAATTTACATTCCTTGTGGGCAATTAATGTTTAACACCGGCTAACGCACGACCTTTTGTGCACCACAGTCCATGAACGTTCAGTCGACACTGACATTCTCTGTCTCTTGTGTCGGAGGCTGCTCAGTTACAACACAAACATACGCTTAGTCCTCATGTCGGCAACTTTAGCTGCCAAGATGTACCAGGAGTACTTTGACATTCCTACTCCCCCATTGAAAGTCGGCGCGCGGCGATTTCCTGTGGAGGAAGTTTATCTTGATGACCTCGCCGCTCGGTTAAATCTTCCTGGTAATATGAAAAAGACCGTCGCGACACTGACGGAAGCCTGCAATGCTACAAAATGTCGCGCCCCTCCCAATTCGCAAGGAATGGAGAAGCTACATGCTCTTGCGTGCCATCTGGCTCTTGTTGCTGGATCGCCAGGATCGTCAGTTTTGATCTTTGTCCCTGGAATGATGGATATCGTGTCGATTACGGAGCGGATTGAGCAGCTTTATGTCCCAGGCGTCCGATACACAACTTTTCCGATTCACTCTGACATTCCTTTTGACGATCAAATGAACGTATTCGCTCCGACCGAGGCTGACGAAGTCAAGATTATCGTCGCGACCAACGCAGCGGAGAGTTCGGTCACGTTGCCAGACGTAGATACTGTTATATGTCTCGGTTTGTGCAAACAGATCGTCTATAACGAAATGTCGCATCGACAGATGCTCACAGCGACGTGGATTTCGAAGGCGAGTGCAACTCAAAGGGCTGGAAGAACGGGAAGATTGCGGCCTGGGACTTGTTTTCGCTTGTATACGCGACAAAACTACAACGAGCACATGGAGGATTTTGAGCCTGGAGAGATTCTTCGCATTCCTTTGGATTCTGTTATACTCATGCTAAAGGAGATGCTTCAAGATGAGGAAGTAAATGAAGTGTTGCAAGATTGCATCGAGCCGCCAAATACAACGACGATCGAGCGGTCATTTTTGTCGCTCTACGAATCTCATTTTATAACATCGCCTTCGGGTGATTGCGATATCACCCAGCTCGGCCTTTTTGTCTCAGCTCTTGGTGTAGATCTCGCTTTGGGATCGTTGGTTGGTCTCGGCATTCAATTCGGAGTTGCCGCAGAAGTGATCCAGCTTGCAAGCATTCTCTCTTTTCCTACTCCGCCGTGGATCATGTCCAACCCTCTTGTTCACGATGCTAAAAGCTTTAATGGTGAGTACCTCTGGAACTTTGATTGCATTTAGTTTTCACCAGTAATTAGTCTCATGTGTGCAATTACTTCATGCCGTAGACATGACAAAGCGGACATATACTTCTCGATGTCATTTCGATGCCAACTTATTCTCTGAACCACTAGCTGCGATGAACTTGCTATGGGAGTATGAAGCTGTGAAAAATGATGCAAGGAAGACAAACGCTTTTTGTCAAAGACACGGATTGGTCATTGCTCGCCTTCGACGTTTGTTGAACACTTGCAGTAATCTTCGGCTTCGAGTCGCTACATACTTCAACCTTGACGAAGCACTACTTCGTGTTGCTGAGCCACCGTCACATATGCCACATGCGAAGATTACAGTGCTTCGAGTGCTGCAAGCTTGGGTATTTTGTGACTCGGTCATCGAATGTTGCGCTTACGTTCGCAACGGAGACCCTGTTGCAACGTACGCCCTTGAATGTCTTCCAAAAAGTGATAATATTACTTATGAACATTTGGAACAAGTTTTGTCAAAAGAACGCCATCGATTCAGTTTGTCGGGTTATGTAAAAGCGGAACAGCATTTTCGGATCAAATATCTTGATGGTGGTCTCTTGTGTGGTCGCTACGATGAACGTTTCTTATCGTACGCCACTGAAAAGGGAATATCACTTGTCTGGCTATGGGACAAGGATTACATGATCGTGTATGTCGCTGACGAGTTGTTTGCAAGTTCGAAATTTGAGCACCTGGTCGAGAAGTTACGGGAGCGTCTCTTAGAATCGGAATCTATACTTGAACCGAATCACATTCGTCGCGGAGTGGGTGAGCGTTCTTGCGGCCGATGGAAGTTATCTTCGACTGGTGACGTGAGCTTGTCTGAAAACGACGGTCGCGTCGTATTTCATCGATTTTGTACGGGGTACGATGATGCACCGAAGAAAAAGCTTGCAAATATGCGGAAGTTTCATCTGAATAATTTCTTGAAGGATGAACCAAGTGTAAGAGGATTTGCTTGTGAATTCATTTCCAACAAAAGCGTATTTACTTTGTTCGGTTGTGGAGAAGTTACTGGCTTTGACGCGAGTGATCTCCTTCTGGAGTCGGCACAAGCGTTAAATTTCAAAAAGAGTGCTAAGATGGTGACTAAGCAAACCATTGTTTTTGAGTCGGCACCAAATGCGCCATTGGCAGACACGAGGAAACATAATGGTGATTCAAGTTGGGATCGACCTCTGTTTGATTGCATTCCCGAAGGTGCTCGACTTCTCGCAATCTTAGCATCATCTCGCCGGCGAGGAGACCATGGCTTCTTTTTACAAGCTACTGGTCCTGACGGAAATGAAAGCGAAGACATGCTGACCGTCCATCTCGATCGTTCCAAGACAAAAATTCAGGGGCGCTGGAAGCGAGTGGGAAGTGGCAGCGATGTTTACACCACAGAAAATTCAGTCCCAGCCACTGCTTTGTCAAGAGATGGTGAAAACCTATACTGCGTTGCATCCAACACGTTAGAAATTAAAGGCGGAGGGCTCAGAGTAGAAGGTCTGACACTGTTACCTCCAGGTCGCTTGTTCATGTTACTCACGCGCGCTTCCTTTGGCTTGAGTTGTGGCCCGCTTGATCCCGATTCATCCGAGATGGACGATTATGACCGAATTCAGCAGGCACATGATTTTCATGAAGCCACAAGAGACCTCGGTGAAGAGCTGCGATGCTTTCCTGAAAAGGCACGACAACTTTGCTCCTTGTTCAATGGCGTCGACGGCTATGAGGGGGAAATATGGGATATTGACTCAAATCCATTCACTCACGACAATTATGCCAAGGTATCGAAGCCATTAAGAGGCTACGGGTCACGTGTACATACACCCGTCCGCATGCCAAGCACTAGCAATACAAGTACTGCTACTACAAACAAGTTGAGGCCGTTATCGACAAAGGAAGCGCGAATCATGCCAACCAAGTTATACGTGCACGATGCTGCTGCTATGCCACTGGTGGCGACCACGGACATGGAACCTAACGGACATGCACAGGGATTGGCTCACAAACTGACTCGCACTGAGAAACGGAAAAAGAAGAAGGACAAGGTGGCGAATGTTTCTCTCAAGAAAAATGTTAATCCGGCGCAGTCAATCACAGCAATGAAGAACGTTGCCCAGAATGTGTCTCCAGCAAAGATGCATTCCTTGTTTGCGAGTGATTTATTGCAGAGTCCCCAAGTTTCAAGTTCCGATCCGCCATCCTCTAATATTTTGGCTCACATTGTGCGACTATATCGACAATCAAAGATGGTGCCGGGACAAGTGGCCGACGAGACGACGCTCGTGAATCCAGGCGATTGGCTTTTGTACAAGGTTAAGGTGAATGGGGCAACTTATTATCAAGCCAAGTTCCAAAGCTACGGTATCAAATACGCAAAGGTCAGCAAGGATGTGGCGCAGGTGCTGCCATCCTGGTTCTCAGAAAAGGTGTCTTTCATGCGCCCTACAGCAGCTGCGGACGCCCTGAGCTGCTTGCCGTTTCAGTTTCGAGACGCCTGCGACAAGTCTATGAAGACTGTCAAGATTGAGAAAAAGCGAGCGCTTGTATTTGACTCGATTGAAATGGCTGTGCGGCTCGAGGCCAGTTTTTGGTTGCAGCGGCAGTTTCTCTCGCCGCCTGTTTTGACCAATTGGTACGAGCAAGACTTGACTGCCATGCTGAATAAGCTATTGGCTCGGTCGTAATAAGATTTACAGGCAAGAATAGAAGCTTCTTCTCTTTAATGTGTGTTGTAACTGGCGGGCGTCCAGTTCGTCACCTTGTGCTGCCTGGTGAAATGATTTTAGCTAACCCGCCGCCATCCCAGTCTGTCGATCCTGTCACAGCGGCACCCGGCTGACTCGTTGAAGTGAATCGTCGCCCTCATCTTTTCACCTCCTACATTCCAATTCGGAAAGCATCTTTTGCCTCCAAGACCATGGGAATTACTATGCGAATCGTTCTGATACTTACTCTGCTGCTAGCTCATGTGGATGTGACCTCCAGCTTTGCTATTCCCGGCTCATCCAGCCGATTATTTTCATTGACGATACTACATGCCAACTCCCAATCAAGCAGTTTCGGCGATGGTCAGCGAAAGCAGGAAAAGTACATGGAAGCCATGTCGCTACAAGGTGCCGCACAAATTGCCAAGATGAACATTTCGGAACGAACCACGCGTGCCTTGCTGGCGGAAGCTGTCGAGGATCGCATCTTTCAGCTGCAGGACGACTTGGAGCAGCTTTCTGGAGGATCTGTACCAGACGATGAAGCAGTCAAGGCGCAATGTGTTGAGATTGCAAAGACTATCAGGCGGTCTCAGATTCAATACAATGATTTGGTCAGTGGAGCGCCGTCAGAGTTGTTGAACTCGATGCAGAGCTGGGAAAAGACGCAAAAGGCTGACAACGAATTGGATGCTGACGAAGATGTGAATGGAAGCACTTTCGAATAGTCAAATATGAGGTCATTCTGGCTATCGTGCTCAATATATGCACTAGTTGGTTGGCTCTCCAAGTTACATTGCCAGAACACAACGCAATAGTGCTGCTATCTGATACATACGCTGCACAACAACAACACATTGCCATTGTCGATGTGTTAAGTTGCCGCAGCTCAATTACAAAGACTCTGGTAGAATTACATTTACTTACTTAGATATGCACACTTTTCGCTATCTCGATAGCAGCTTGTTAACTACTTTCACAATCTCCCGTCCCCACAGATTGTATCCAGCCACGTTTGGATGTAGCCCATCCGGCATGACATCTGAATTGATCTCAAACGCTAGATTGCCGCCTTCGACTCGTCGCAGAAACAAATTGGCAGCATCCATGTAGATCCACTCGTCATGTAGATTACACAGCTTTTTGAGTTCACGATTAACAAACAATATCTGCTGCCACATGCGTCCCAGATTCGGAACCGCTTGTCTCGAATCGCTCCGCGGCAAGAGTCCATGCACAATGATGCTTGCTCCGGGCCGCTGGTCGCGGAGAAACTGCGCCACGTGCAAGACTCCCGCGAGAGTGTTGCGCTTGCTGCAACCGGTGCGGCCAATGTCGTTGGTGCCCACCATGATGAACCACACGGCTGGTTGCAATTCAGTGATATCCATTAATCCATGACTCAAGTGCCACAGCAAATTGTTGGATGTATCACCCGATGAACCAAGGGCAATCGCATCCAAGCTGCCGCCACCATGTTTCGTAAAGTATTGGTCAAAGACTGGAACGAAATCGGCAGCGAGCTGCTGACCCATGCTGCGCGTTCCATTCCATCGTTCGATAATGGAGTCACCAATCATGACCAAATCCAGTTTCGAGTTTGGAAGTTGCGTTGCTTGCTTTGCGAAGTTGACGAGTTCATTGTGATGTTCCTCCCAGCCCGGTTTGCTGGTCCATTTCGTTGGAACGAGTGGATTGGTACACTCGCATGGTGTGTGATGAGGACGGTCCTGTTTGGAGTCGTCGGTATCGTAGCATCGATGTCGGGGACTCACCTTGACGCTAAAGTTGTGGTCGTCTTGGACATGGACTTTGTCGCTCGACTGGAAATCGCGAATGGTGAGTGAAAGAAGTACCAATATGGTAAACGTAAAGACTGCCATGATTTTCTTGTGCTTGAGCGGGTCATGGAGGAACTCTAGAATTCTTCCAGACATTGTGAAGTTATCAGTTGTTGATCCGAGTTGAACCATGCTTACACTGAGGGATAATTGATGCTTCACCTTGAAGCAATCGGTGTGCACAGAGGCGAAAGAATCCTCATGGTGATGCGCGAGGCTCGTTTTGTTCTTTGAAGCAGTGTCGTAGCGGTTTTTTGAAACGGCTGTAGTTAATCGTCGCAGCGGTTTTCAAATTCCGTCTGTCAAAATCCAGCGCTCGCCACCATGAACAATTGCATCTCCAGTAGCAGCAAAGAATAGTCTGCGCAATCCAGATACAGCAAAAATGTCTCACAAAGACGATGATCGACGAACGAATAGGAATGAGACTCCTCAGCGCGGCTCCGCAATTGCTACTCCGTCACACAGGATCATGACGACGCCTCGCATCTTTCAGCAGCATCCAACGACTGGGCCGCCGCGACGGCAACTCGCCTTTGAGGATGAACAACAACGACGACAGCAGCAGCAACAACAAGGAAATGATCATCATGGATCGACAATGTCAAGTCGCTCTGTTGCAGAGAGCTCAACAACATCGGGTCTCATCCGTCCATCCACCGTGCAAACGCCGACCAAGTTTCGGACACCCATTCAACCTCAATCGGCACCGGCCAAGTCACGAACAACTACGGAAGGGCGGCGCACTAGCGCGCGTAGTTTGCATCATTCGCCGCTGGTGGCCAAGCAAAGTACGAGTAGTGGCAGCATGAGCGGCAGCAGCAATTTTGCCAAGTTTCGAAAGATTCGATTCTCGCAGCAATCCTCCAAGACTCGCACATTTTCATCCTCCTCCAACAACAATACTACTACTACAAAACACCGAGACTTTATCACGGAAGCCAGCTTGCCCCGCCTCCAGGTTCGGACCGTGTCGTTGACGCAGCGATGCGCCTTTGAGCGTCGTCCACTCATGCCACTGGACGAATGGACCCAGATTGCGTCGCAGCAATCCGAGCAGCGACAGACCAACGTTAGCTTGCGCATGAGTCCCAGCTACCAGCATTTGCAAGTGCTGCATGCATTGTGCGTGGAAAAGCAAACTATTAGGCAGTTGCACTTTGGTCCGTCCATGGGACAGGATGCCGACTTGTTTGTGGACTGGTTGAGTGGCGATGACGATCGAGACGCGGCGGCGCCAAAGAAAGTCAATATACATGATGGCCGGTACCGCAGCATTGATCCAGTGCAGGCAACACTTGCCTTGCTACCAGCGAGCAAGGTTGCTCCAGTATTTTCGCATAAAAAGACGCGGCTGCCAATGCGCATTGACGTTGGTTTTCCAAATGCCACGGAGATGGAAGTTCGGCAAAAGCAATTGGAGATTCAGCATGAGACGGAGTGGGAGGAGGCGAGTCCGCGATTGGCGTTACTGGTCACATCGGATGACTTTGGAACTGTAATGTCGGACAATGAAAATGGCAGTGATGATCAAGTCAAGTGTCAGGAGCACTTGGAATATAATGGAGGGGGTTTACCGGACATGCCCTTTGCTGGTAGGGCATTGTTGCAGGCCAAGGAACGAAACGCCAAGCACTTTCGTCGAAAATCTTTGTCGCATCTACGAAAGTACATGGAGCCTGATCCGTACAGCATGTTGGCACCGCCGCTGGATGCCACCTATAGCCAAAGTCAAGGCTGGCGGCCAAGACCGTATCACGATCGACCAGCCGGTATGAAGTACTTGCTCGCGTGTCCGCTAGAAGTTAGCTTTTTTGTTGGTGACATTGAACCATTAGTCTGCAGTTTGGCGCTCTACTCGTTGCCTCGCTCGGGCAAAATTGAACAGGGAGAAGCATATGGAAAGATGAGCGAGGAATTTTGGTTTCCCGCTGGTGATTGGGATAGCGACAAGGTTCAGTTTGAAGGTGCCAAGCGAGAAGATGGGACGATTGATGAGGATATTTTGGAAGCATGGATGCGGCGAAAGCGAAAAGCCATATTTTCTTACGATTCCTTCACTTTGACCGAGTCGTGTGTTTTGGTCCTCCAAGTCTTTAATGTAATTCGTCCTGACGCATTGACGCCATATCTTCAGCATGATGCAGTGGACAGCTCTTCAACCGGAAAAATCTCTGATACTGCCAGCGATGTACGAATCAGCGCCGATCGAGCTTTTGAGCAGCATGGAGCGCAGTTGCTGTCGCCTTTATGCTTTGGTTTTACACAGCTGTCAATGTCGGATGATGCTGCGAATAACGAAGATGAATCGTCACTGGTGTGGCCTCGCGGCGAAACGCACAATTTCCAATTATACCCCAGCCCAGATCGCTGCCATTCACAAGAACTATTTGTTGAGGTATTGGCAAGCCTTGTCAGCAGTGGTGCTGATTTATCTCCGATTCCGGAGTCGCCTTTAACATGTGAAGCTCAGGGTGATTACATGCAGACCCTGACAGAGAACTCGGAGTGTGTTGTTTCATTAAACGGACCGAGCTTCACGAGCAGGAGATCGAGAGTCAGCGTGGCTCGAATGTTTAAAATGACAACTAGAAAGAAAAACACCGCCAAAGGAGTCGATGATAAGGACGACTGCAGGGACAGGCAATCGCATGACTTGAGTCAGGCAATCGGGTTTGGAAAGATTTATCATTCAAAATTACCCACTGACTTTCTTCAATGCATGCTATCCAATCCCATCGAGCTGGAATCTTCACAGAACGAGAAGAATGGTACCCCTTCTCTCCCACGGCTTTTCGTTGACGTATCGGGCGACTGTTCTGTAATATTGGATCCAGATACTCCCGAGGAGGGAGACCGCGTCAAGGCTCGTGGACGCAAACGATCAAATCTTCTGCGGCTACCTCTTCCTCGAGAGCAGTCAGGGTATATTCCATCCGCAGAATATCAGGAACTGCTCTATTTGCCACCAAAGCTGGAAAAGCATTACGAAGCCGACATTGGCTTCCCTTGTCGCTCTCTAATAAACGTTTTGTATTTGTATCCCAGACTTCTTCGAGGTGACAATGCGAATTCAGGATCGCGCTTCACGTTGCGTTTTCAGGTGAGGCATGCGCAGTCGAACAACGACGACGAGTCTGAAGGAAATCCAGGTGCCCCGACGGTCAGAGTTTTCTACAATCCTGCGCCGTGGACTGGACCGTCGCTCGTCGACGAACTCTATACTAGGATTGGGTCAGGTGACAACGACTTAGAGACTGGTATTCTATTTCGAGACGAAATTAAGGTAAGGCTACCAGAAGTACTCGATGGGAGTTACACTTTGAACGTCACGATTTTTGAAGTGGAATTGAATGCAACCGTCGCGAACATTCACGAACTAGCGTCAATCACAATACCCTTGAGCACATCGTCAGCTCGCGGCAGTGACGTAAAAGACCGTATTGCAACTGTAATCCCAAATGGCAATCACCGCTTAAAGCTAGGAAAATACCAGTTACAGCTTGAAAGTCGTTTGATCAGCAGTTTGCATACAGGAGATCCTGCTATGGCTCTAATTTTACGAGATTATCCAATGCAAGTAACACAATCGCATCAACCTCAACTTGCACACACCGAGAGAAACGATGACTCGTCAAGTGGCAAAGCAGAGCCAACTCTATTCAAAGCATCGGGCGCTACTATTGCAGCTCATTTTGAAGCGCTTTTATTTATGGTCACTTCGGATCTTGTGATGCGCGAAAACGGTGATCGAGCTCCGAAGCGTACGTCGAGCCACTTAATCAATATGTTTGAGGTACTAAACAAGATCAGGCAACGCTTCCTGGACTTTAAACGAATTGGTAGAGCTCAGATGGCATCGTTTTTAAAAGGCCAGCTTGATTGCTTTGAGGAAAGTATTGCTTTGCCTCCTACATCGATAAATAATTCACTGGCAGCAGATGTCTTGCCAATGAAAAAAGACGACATTACTGACGTTCCATCTGATCAAACTTATGTCGAATCGGAAAACATAGATCCTGCTGAAGAGAAGGAACGCAAACGAGCCGCTAGAGCCAGGCGACGGTCGAGGCGGTTGAGTACACGGCACGAAATTCGAATGTCACGGCTTGTTGATAATTTGGGCGCTGCAGGTCGCGCCTTTTCGCGTGTTTCGTACGGAGCAGCAAACAGGGTCGACCACATGTTGGTCGAGTCAGAGACTCATCGGGACCAAGAGAAGTTCGCTTTTTATTTCGAAGACGATGAGACTGTGTTCACAGCTCCGACTATTGCGGGGCCTCGCGCTCTTGATAAAAACGAAATGGAATTCATTGTTAACACAGTTCGCTCGCCGAAACGTCGACATTCGGAGAACAGCATAGTGCGCTCCGGTGTCGCGCCACCAGAGGAACAGTCTCATCTCAATGGAGGCCAAGAGTTTGCTCAGCGAGTTCGCACTGTAGCGCAAGTAATGCTTGCGCCTTGTGGTGTTGCGCCGACCGCCTTTATGCATCCAGCCGCGGCTCCTGGACCCAATCTAAAGAGCAATCCTCTGATCAGCAAGGCGTACGACGCGGCACACGCAACAAAGGTATGTCTGTTCAGAATTTTTTACGGATGACAGCTAGCCCTAACGGCCGCTTCCAATTATATCAGATCACAGAATTAACTGTTCATTCTGGGTCAGATGTTGACGATGAGCCATCGATTAAGAGCACAGGCCAAAGCGACAATTCCGCCTCACAGACGAGTAGACTCGGGGATGCAAATGGATCGCCTTTGCTGTTTTCGATGGAGAATTTTGACTCGTGTGTTGTCGAATCAGCGGTCGGAAAATACCTTTATGAGACTGTACTTGTGCAGTGGTTGAGAGCATGGATGGACGACTCGGAACTAAAACAAACCCGTGCAGTACGAACGCACAATCGAACAGCTTCGCCGAGCGAGCAATCATCATTTTACGACCATCAGAACTTCTTACTGCCTCTCTGTCTCAAGTCAATCTCACTTCGTTGCGAAATCGAAAACATGCACGGATCGGCAACTCCAGCGCTCTTAGACGATGTTCATATGCATGTCCTCAGTCTTGTCGTAGATATGCTCGCCAGGGAAGTAATGGATGGCGCGTCACCAATGCTAGAATCAAAAGAAACACGCGATCAAGCTTTTCTCTGTGCTTTAAGTAATTCCAAAGTGATCAATGATTTCCTCATCGGGCTGTCTGGTATCCTGCATCCCGAGCACACGAACGTGTTAATTACCAACTATGTTGCTGCGTTAAGGAGCTTTGAAACCGATTCATTCAATTCAGCTACTGATCCCCCCTGGACAGATGGTGCTGTGGTGCATCGAATTAAGTGCTCACGTCAGTTGCGCCTTCAAGTAGTGGAAACGTTTGCAGTCCTTCCATATTTCATGTCGCTGAATTTCCCATCAAAGTTTGCTTCCGTGCAGGACAACGAAAAGCCGATAAGGGCCACATGGATGCACCAAGTCTACGACTGGAAGCCGTATTATTCGACCAGTCCTGTGGATGAGAAATTGCCTCACGCTGGATGGTTAGCGAATTTGCTAGTCAGTGAGGCATTGTCCATATGTGCCGTGTCATGCGACACAGTGCTAACAGAAGCTGTGACTATGACCGAAGAAACTCCCAGGACCTGCAAAGATTCATTACTGGCTAGGGAGCCTCATGGAGTGCTTGGTTGCGATGATTTACTTGTTTTCCAGTCGATCGCTATACATGCCATCACTTGTGTGTACGAGCTCATTATCCGCCGTCATTCGATGGACAGGAGATATCAATCAGAGTTATGCCAGGAACGGGTTGCGGGTGTTATAGGTACACCAATTCTACAGACATCAATAGCGGCTGCTCGGTGGCTGGCTCGATTAAAGTCAGGTCACAGAGTCCGCGTTCTCTGGATGATGTCGCTTATCTACATTCTCCAGGAATCACCTGAACCGTTTGTCGGACTTTTCATTCGCGGGCTATGTAATAACTCGAGTGGTTTCGGCATTCACCGCTTCGTTCGTTTGTTACGTCTCGGCAGCGCAACTTTTCAGTGTTTAATTAATTGTTCGCCCCACAAAAACCTCACAAAAGAACTTGGTCATGACATTGCGCAGTGGATTGTACAAGAGAGCTTTAACACGATTTGCGCAACAGCAATTGTTGTCGTCGACGAGTGTGCCAATCGTCTCGCGGCTTTTCCTAAGGAACAGGAACGAGTGGCTGCAGGCATATTGGATCTCCTATTGCATATTCTTACGATGCCTCAATCTCCAGTTACTCATTTAAGAGCAGTAGGTGGTGCCTTGCAAGTTCTTGAACTATTTGGGGTGGAAGTGTTTCTCGAGGTAACAGGTCAAGAGTTGCAGCACTGGCTGAGGGTTATTCTCAGCCTCATGAACAGCACCTCCCTCTCTGTCCGATCAATTGCGGTAGATTTTTTTGTATCTCTGCTTGGAAGCACCTACGATTTTCTAGGCTGTACAGACGAACTGACTATAACCTTCGCAACTTTGCTTCCTGAGAGTGCCGCTCGAGAGATTGCACTTTTTAGCGTGGCTGGTCTCGTATCATGTTCGGAAGACCTTGTGAGGTGTCTGTGGCCTTTGCGCCGTTCAATCGCAGATCTAGAAGATACGGATGAACGCATTGATACTCAGCTGGTACCTACATTGTCCGCATTTTGCCGTGCTTGCCAAGCCATCATTGATGGTGTCTTGTTGGAAGTACGACTGCGTGGCGAGTGCACAGTAATCGCAGGGACTGAAGTATCATTCTCGGTTAGCGATGCCCTTGACGCCGATGAAGAGAGTTTACTGGAGGCTGCGTCGTACTTCTTTCCTGAAAGCGGGCCGATGCAACGACTCAGGTGGTTGCTTTCGCTGCGCACTCTTCATGAACAGAAGTGTCAGTGGATTGAAGCAGGGGAAACGCTATTGCTGTGTGCAGCAACCATCACGAGCTCGTTGCCGCACCTGAAGGATGTCTGGCGGCCGTCAAGGTATGATCATCGGGTCGACAGCGGCAAAGCAGGTTGGCTCGACTCGATTGGCGACGGCGAGGATCTGGCCCATCCGAACCGCGGAGATGTCCAAGTGTTGTGCTTCGCACAAGAATTTCTTGAGCCTGGTAATCTATTCAATTCAGCAGAAACTGATACAGTTACCAACAAGCTGCAACAGCCCACAATACAGTCTATGTCGAAGCTGCTTATACAGATATCGCGGGATGTTGTCCATAGCTTTGCTCGACACGAGGGAATGGAAGACTATGTGAGCGCAAGACTCGAAACTCTGCTTTCATCAGTTATGGGTATACTCCAGAGCCTGCGTCCGAAAGCAACAGATGAGCGCTCCATGAGGGGGATGGTCTTGAAGCAATGGATGGATGATGAAAGAGCACTGCGAAACGCTATTATTAGCATTACTGCTGAAATGGCGAAAGTGTCCAACGACTGCATTCAAACGGCACCCGGCGAGGAAGGCACTGGCGAGCAGATTATTCTAAACCGACCTCGTTCAAATCGCCCATCGTTCTTGGTGGCTCGCATTTCAGGCAAAAAGTCCTTGCGATTTCTTGAGAGTACAGGCATCCCTGTCTTTCTAGAACCTGCAGTCCCATTCATATGCCGCATGCCGCCTGATACAAACACTTTTGTGTCAGTCGTCGGCACCGATCTTCAAACACCTGCGCTGCTCTTTGCCCAACAACTGGTCTCATCTTTGTACAAGGAATGCCCACACGAATCGGTAATTCTCTCATTGGAGCCATGGAATGATGATGGCGACGTGACTGACGAGTCGAAAACATATTTGCATGTCTTCTCCGTCGAGGCAATTGACTCCGAGTTGATTATCGGTGGCGGATCTCGCTCGAAGGTGTTCTTTTATCGCAAGCCAGGAAGAGATGTTGGGCAGCCTGCAGTAATTGAACTGAAAGTGGCGCAATATTTTCCTTATGCCTTGTCTCGGCAGAGAGTTCTTGTGACGACCGAGATTGTAGCGGCACAAGTCAGGTATTAATTCATATTAACAAATTATATAATATAGAGTTTTTATTAAACATGCGAGGAGTTGTATTCGTTTGACAAAAGTCAACAACACCTTTACAACGCGTCCTCTTGTTGCGGGCTGAGAGTCGACGCTTGAAGCGTTGGGTCGCCGCGGCCCAGCCGGGCAATCAAAAAGTCGTGAAAGTCCAGGTTCGTAAAGTAGTTTGAGTGTGCTGTAACAGCCGATATGTATTCGGAATCGACCACTCCCGTCTGCAATGAATAGTCGACGCGCGCAGAATCCTTTCCGCTGAGTGGAAATGTGGGAGGCCACTCCGCCAGTGGTTCAAGCGTTCCATTTGCATCCTTCTTCGCAGCCGTTTTTGTCTTTGTTATTTCTGTCTGACTGAGAGTTGTGATGAACGCGCCAAACAAATTGCCACCTGGACCGCTAAGATTCTTGGACAGTGCGTCTCCAAACAGCTTGGCTTTCAGGTGCAGTCGAACTTCCTTCCCCGGAGCCGTCAAGTAAATTGGAGGAGGCAACTCGTCAACTGTCATGTCAGGTCGCAGCAAAAGCGGCTCAATTCTGTAAGCGACGGGATCGCTCGGATGAAAGATATTGTACAACGCACGAGTCGGAAGCGTGAACGGGGACGCCGACGGCACGGTCATTGATTCGTCAGGGCTACCCTTTGCAGCCACCAAACGCTTCTTGGCTTCTTCAACTGCCTGGCAACGCATCTCGTCAAACACCGCATGAGCCCCTCGAAGCGTCAAAAACAGACCAATGGGCGAACCCAAAAACAAGGTGCAGTCGGGTTCGAACGGAAGAGTGACTGTCATTGCTCGCGTCAATGAAGGACCCCACGTTCCATGCTCCGGCGTTGCCGCATTTTCATCTCCTTGATAAGCATACGCTTGGTATCCCACATTTTTAGGATCGGGAGACAAGGGAGTCGTGGTAGCACCTTCTTTACCTTGATCCTGGTCCTGCTGGTTCTTTAAAATGGCGAGCAAGTCCCAGCAAATGACGCTACCAAGACTATGACCAATGAGCGAACATTTGCCATTATTTTTAAACTCGGGATGAACTTGGTTGAATTTTGCGTGAAGGTCACAGATCTGGCTGGAAACGCATTCGAGCGTCGCCTGGCAAAAGTTTGGAGTCTGTCAATGACGAGCGAGTGTCAGGAATGGCCGTAAAGTGTATAAATCATCCGTTAATCAAATCCCATTCACTTACCAAGTACATGAGCACGTCAAAGACAACATCGTTCGCAATCGCTCTCAAGGCCGGAATCGTTGGAAGCGTTGTGAGTTGCAGCGACTTCATGAGTGCGCTACTCGAGTCGTGGAGCCGATCGAACCACTCAATCGGCAAAAACTCAATCCGCGGTGGCGGCGGAAGAACCGTCTTTTGCAACTTGCACTGCTCCTTCCACTGCTCCACTTGCTTCGTCTGCACGCTTGTGCGAAGCTGGTTCATTGCTTGGAGAATGCTGGCAAACTTGGAATCCTCGCGTGAAAAGTAGTTTTCGCCAATGCCATGCACGACAAAGACAAGGTGTCGGACTGGTCCTAAGAGTGCTTCATTGTCTTCTCCTTCGACATTGTATTCGCCGTAGCCTCGTTGAAGATTGTACTGCGTGGCGAACCACCCCTTGTTCGTGACAACAAGTTTTAGTGCATTTCCACTCTTGTTCAACTTGACAACCGATCCATCACTCAGTTCCACTTCCTCCTTCATGACGGACGAAATTCCCACCGACAGAGACCCCGTCGCTGCCACCGCCTGCTGAAACAAACTCTCAATCTTGTCTCCATCCTCGTCGTTTAAGATGGGGTGCAGCAACGCCTTGGAATCCTTTCCCTTGTTTTCCTCGCGCCGAAACCACACGGACCGACACAAGCTGCGGTCATTGCCGCGCACAAAATTGTAGCGAATGATTCTTTCCTCAACAAAGGCAGTCGCGCGGCCGCATTCAATGTAAATGCGAGTATCAGTGTCTTTGGTCGCTGCCGCTTGATTGAGGGCTTGCGAGTCGGACTTGCGGAGTGGCATCCACTCCTCGCTCGAGTCGAGGGTTCGTGCGAGCCACACGCTGGCAGCATTGGCACTGCCGTCCTCAATGCCTTCCCAAGTTGGCATGGTAGATTTGTTGAATAGATGATGTTGCTTACAATAGTTTACAGGAAGATTGTTGGCGACGTGGAAGCACTTTTGTTCATTGCGAGGACGGCGAAGTAAGCGATGAGATAAAAGTCGTACCGGTTCTGCAGACGCCATTACACGCTGCGACACAGCGCTACGGAAACTCCATCCGTCTGGCCAAGATGTGCTTGAAACGAGACTACTTGAAGCTATCATTGACCATAAAAGTAGCATTAAAACTGCAAAACAATCTATTAACCATGCTGCAGATAGATAGCCAAAGAGTCTACGAAACTCTAGCACCCCCGGCGCCCCACACATCCCACCATCAAAATTCACCAACCGTTGGAAGCGGAGCAATCCTGCGGCGCGGCACCATAGTGAACGTGCTGCACTCCCGTCGCAATCGGCTGCACGTGTTGGTAGTATGCATGATGCTGCTGCGACTGCTCGTTAAAATGCTGAGGATAGTACAGGGGCGTTGGCATGGTTGCATGCTCCGCCGCAGGATAGCGTTGCCGCATGGCCACATCCAGTGGCAAGTAGGAGGAGCCGCCGCCATGATGCACTTGTTGTAACTGACTGTCAATCGGATGAAAGCCAAGATCATGTGTTGGCAGCTGCATACCAGCAGCGGCGGCAGAATGCTGCAAAACTTCGTACTGATTCATAATGGCATAGTCGGGCGGAAGGTAATCGGGCGTTGGCGGTGACGGCGTCACTTGGTAAAACTGGCTTCCGCCTCCTCCTCCAGCACCAGCAGCAGCTGCAGTAGCTTGTATTCTACTACTTGCATTAGCCGACTGCATTGGAATCGTTTGCGGCGAGTAGTGACTATATGACTGCTGCTGCGAAGTTGCCGCCATGGTTTCGAGAACGGGCTGCTGCTGCATGGTCGTCATCATGCTATTACTGTTAACCATGGATAGCGATGACGAGTGCACCATGAGCTCGCCGCGGTACTTGGAAAAAACGTCCGACGCCACGTGCAGCGAAAAGTTGATGCGAAACAAAAAGTCCACCTCCAGTCCATTCATTTCCGACACCAACACGCCTCCCACCTTGGCGTAGTACGCATTGTTGTAGTAGGCATCGTCAAAAAACTTGGCTGCGAGCAGTACAGCCGTAATGACGACGCGATGCACGTTGAGCTCCGTCAGCAAAAAGTTGCTTCGTTGAATGAGCCGATCAATGTAGATCAAGGCCAAGACGAAGCACTCGTTGGAGCAGGACGCGTACTTGTGAATGCTGCGAGTGGATCAATAGAGGCAAAGTGGCAATGTAGTGAGCAAAACAAGTGGAGCCATTCACAAAGTCAAATTTCCATGTATACAATGACGTAGAAAGCGCTCGCATATTCATATAACTAAACGTACCGCTCCAGATACGCCTGCACCGTAATCCCGGGCGCCTTCATGGCGTGAAACCTCGTGACTTGGCCCGGATCCAGTCGCGCCAAGTGGCCATTGGCTTGCACCAATCGATCCAGCACATTGGCCAAGACGCGGCACAAAGCTTGGCCCTCGGCAGCTTGTGCGGGAGTCGCTTCCATAATGACTTTTGTCAAGTTAGATACAGGAGTTTGTAAAATGTACAATTGCCAAATGGGCAAACTTATAAGATAGTCTTGGGCTTGGACATGGTTCGTCTTGCTATATCAGTGCTTTCAAAATGTCTCTCGTCTTGGCGGAATGGCGTTTTTGTAAAATGCTTGTCGTAATGAACAACTGAATGATAAAGGTGTATGAATGAGTAGATCTATATAGAGGTAGAAGCAAGGAGAGGATCCGAATGAATGCCTGCCAAGGAACAAAAGGAACAACGTGACGTAAGCAACTTGGACATTTGCGTGACAAGAAGTCAACACTATCATCCTCTCTATCTCCATCATGTGCTGCAGCTGCATGAACAGCTGCCATGAACGCATCGAGTCTTTTCGAAAGCATCGAGTCCCATGGCCTTTTAGACTGATTTCGAAACAGCCTTGCGCCTCTTGCGCCCGAATCCGTTTGGCGTTTCACCTTCGTCTCACTTACAAAGTAGTGCGTATATATGAAATAGCCAATGTTTCTATATGCGAATGAGGTACTGTAGTATGTGTAGCAAGCGACTCGTCTATGATGATAGCCTCGTAGCGATAATCTTGTTCTTCTTCCGCCTGCCCTTATTATTGATGGTGATGGACAGCAGCTGTGGACGAAACGAACGCGTCCCTCTCGTTCGATTCAAAATTCGGCCCGTCCACAGCCACACGCTTGGAGTTCTGACAGGCGTCGTCACAAACGGTACTCGAGTCACAAGTTCCGAAAGTCGGAAAAACTCGGACCCCTAAGTAATGAAGAGATGTCAGTGACGCGGTCGACAAACCTCCATCCAACATGCATCTTCACCATGGCTGCATGCATTGGAAATTGGAACGAATCGAACGACAGTAGTATCTTAAACCTCTAACCACCATCATTAAACGCCATGGCTCGAACACCCCTTACTAGAGAGGAGAAGGAGAATGCGACGAATGAGAAAAAGGCTTCCAGTCCTGCCGTCGAGCCAATTGCCAACGGAAAAGGTGCGCCTCCCAAGGTGCCGCGAAGAAAGGCAACTAATCATGACAATGCGCATGAGAATGGAACGTCGACGACTAGTCGCAAGACCGAAATGAATGGATCAAAAGAGAGTATAAGTCCCGAAGCATTATCATCTCCAAGCATCAACGAAGCGACGACTATACCATCGCAGCTCCCACTCGTTCCATCATTCGTTGCCTGTATGCGCGCCAAGGAATCCATGCTGTCGCTGCAATCCTGGGTCACGCTGGCGCTGACACTGGACGGCCGCGACAAGATGACCAAACTGCTGCAGTACTTGTCGCGACTGGCGGCGTACTTGGTGGCAAGTAGTAAACATTCGAGTCAGGCCAAGCGATTCGTCGCCTTGAAAGTGTCGCTCACGAACAGTCGCAAGGCCTTTCGACTCGGGCGTACTTTGATTGAGCTGCATCGACTGAAGCAGCTGAAATTGTGGGAATCGTTCATAGAGACATGTCGAGTATCAAAGTTGGCGGATGCAGAAAATGATACTCCAAGTCAATTGTCACTGGCATGTCGCGCCTATCAATCGATTCTATCACACTTTGCATCCTTTTTTGCAAGCACCGACAATACTGCTTCAACAGCATCATCGACACCCTTTCTCATGGTGCTTGGATCAGCGGTAAAGCTGCTTGGATTGGCCGGCTTTTGGGCCGGTGACAATGTCAACTACTTGACCATGTCGAAACTCTTTGACAATTACCAGTCAAATGACAGTGAACGCCGTATGAAACGAATGCAGTTGCAGTCGAAAGCGGCAGTCTTTGCCAATCGCTCATATTTCATGGGATCTTTGGCCGGCTTGTACGTTTCCTGGCGCGCCTACTACCGTTTCAGGAGGCAACAGCAGTCGGAGCAAGCTGCTGCTGCCGCGGCGCCAGACAGTAACGACTCTTTACAATCGGAGCAAACCAAGGCCAAGCAGTTTGCCTTGTTTACAATGTTGCTCAAGAGTATATGCGACGTTTTGGTATTTTCCAACAATCCGGGACTTGACCTTTGGCAAACGTATCGGGGACGCAAGATGCATGAAGGCTTCCACTGCTTGTGCGGACTCACGAGTGCGGCGACGGTTCTATACAATAATTTTCCGGATGCGAAAAAGTAGAATTATTTAACTATTTACTATCTTAATTTACCTTTTTGTTAATACATAACAATTGACTGTTTTCACTAGCCCGCCTTGCTACCATTCTCGGCAGCAACGTGTTCCTGCATTTCGTGAGGAGCAAGGTGACTCACATGTTCATTGTCAACATGGCATTCGTTTCCAGTATGCGACCAGTTGTACGTTGTGATAAAGACTAGCATGTGCAGCGATACCACGTATACAAAAAGAAAGGCTCGCATTTCCTTGGTCGCCAAAAACGTCTTGGCAACGAGAAAGACTGTCCGCTCCATGGGCGACATTTCCTTCATCTTACGTTGGCGCTCAGCCTTGTTGAACTGCTTGAAAGGATCCACTGACGCTTCATATCGCTGCTCCAAGGCTTCCAAGTCAAGATCGAGGGCAGCTCCCGGACGGCTATACGCGCCGCCGCCGGCAGTCTTGCTGATACTTTGCAGGTATCGTACCTTTTCGTACAGTTTGGTGTTATCCATCTTGAGGCTTTCCGCTGCGGAAACTTGCGCCTGCAGCTCTCGCTTAAACGAATCACGTTCCGCCTCGAGCGAGTCACAGCGGGCGCGAAGACGATCGCGCTGCGCCATGATAATGGTGGCGACCGAGTGGTCGTCGTCAGCCTTTTCCGCCGCCGTCTTATTCAAAGAAGGAGGTGGTGGCGTGGGAGGCGGGGCCACAGGAGCGTCCGGGTCGAGAACGCTCTGCAAAGTAGCTGCCTCTGAAATGTCGGACGATTGCTGCAGCGGCGCAGAGGTTTTGCGCAGGGATGGCGACCTGGGAACACTAATCGCTAGCTCAAGGTCCTTTTCGAGCGAAGCAATAAGCTTTTCCGACGCATCTCTGGCGCTCTCCAGCTCCTTCACCTTTTCCTTGAGCTGATGCATCTCATCAACAAGGTCTATGCGACTTGTTCGTTCCTTGACGAGTTCAGATTCAACCCGACGTAGCTTGGCGATTAGCACCGACTCTAGATCCTTGCCGTCGTCTTCGCCTGTCATTTCCGGGTCGCGATCGTTATCAATATCGTCGGCATTATACTCGAGACGTTTCAAAATACGAAGTTCTCTTCTCATTAAATCCACAGTACTTTGAGACGGAGCGTCTGCCAGTTGCGTCTCGAGTGAAGCCAAGTTGGTAGTCAAAGTAGCCTTGTCGCGTTCCAGTTCGTCCAAACGGCTGAGGTAGCCGCTGCGTTCGTCTCCAAACGATTCTTCCTTTTGGCGGATTTCCTCTCGAAGTAGCGTGACAGCATCTGAAAGTTCAGTGACCTATGTGAATACCAGCAGCAAAGTCAGCATGATGTCTAAAAGAATGTCAAAAAAAGACCGTCAACGTCACTTACCTCAGCCTCGTAGGCCTTGCGCTCCAGCATGAGATCCTTTATAGACACCGCATTTCCGGAAGGAGGCGGCGTCATTGCCGACTTGCCGCTTCGCCCTTCAATGGCCGCCACTTTGAGTCTCAAATTGTCTCGCTCCGTCGATGTGGCATGCAGCGTTTCGCGCAATCGCTCCGCATCGTCCACCAAAATCTTCTTTTGCGCTTCCCACGCAGCCTCTCTCTGAGACACACCTTCATCCGCTTCCAACAAGTGCTCCTGCGTCGCTTCTCGTCCCGCACGTTCGGCCCGGAGCTGCAGCTCGAGCGTCTGCACGCGGCGCTCCATGGCTGCCTCACGCTCCAACGCTTCCATGGTGCGGCGTCCTTCCGTTTCGATAAGCTCCTCCTTGGCCTTTTCCAACTGCTCCTTCATTTGATCTTCCGATGAAGCTTGTAGTTCCTGGATTTTGGCTTCTAATTTTCGAATGGTAATATCCTGATTCTTGAGTTGTCGAAACTCAACCTCGTACTCGCCAACCTCTCGCCGCAACTGGATTAGTTCTTCTCGCTCTGCCTTGCTCATGTTTCCACTACTAGTATTTCCTCCTCCACCACTGGCAGCCTTGAGTGTTGCAATTTCCTTTTTATAGTTTTGGTTCGCCTTTTCCACATTCTGTAGCTCCTCGTTGACATGCTCGACCGTGCCAAGCACGTTCGTCAGCTGCGCCTGCTGCGACTCTATGGTTTGCAGACAAGCCTGCAACACGGCAGCAGGATCAGGCAACTCGAGCAAGGCTTGACCTAATGCAATATAGGCAGCTTCGGAAGACTTGCACCGTCGTGTCATGCTGTCAATCTCCTCCTGATAAGACTTGACAGTTGTGCGACTCTGTTTGCCAAGAACATCCACAGCCTTGACGACAGCTTGGACTGCATCGGGCGTATTGGACGAAACGAGCGTGAAACTGCACGTTTCCACAACTTTGACCGTCTTTTTGAATGACTTTGTCGTTTCGGCCAGTTGCTTGCGTGCAACTAGCGACTGATCCTTGGCCGTTTTCATTTCCAGCAAAGCATGATTGACAGCGGCTTGTGTTGCCGCCCAATCTAATGCCGACCAGCCTTGGACGGCTTGCTGGATGGACACGGAGAGTGTAGAGTCGGTCATGCTAGTATAGCAACTACCGACAGTTTAATAAACAGCAAATGGGGAGACGGTGAGACTGACGGCAGTTGATTCGTCTGCCATGGTGAATGCAAGAAAGTCATTCCAATCTCGCTTTGCAGCGCAAGTAAATTAAAAGTCGTATCGGTATCCGTTTCTACCTTGCGTTGCAGGTTGCTGGGTATCTTGCGATCTAGGTATTCCAGGTCTTGTTTAACCTCGTATTGCGGTCAATATATCTGTACTAGCGTAGCCTATATAAGCTAACATGGACACTATGAGCTTTGCGACCGTTGACGGTACTTTGTCATTCGACAACTTCCACAGCAAGTGTCTCAAGGTAACGCTCTCTTTTCTTTAAAGACGGTTGCATTTGTGCCAAAGTTGTATTCAACACGCATAAATGAATCTTCCCATTCCGGATTGACGCTCGGAACGCGCACATTCATGTTGCAAAAAGGATCAGCATCGGAGCAGCATAGGGTGCAGCATGCGCAAGCAACGTTGGGACTGCTTCCACCACAATCAGCAACGACATAGTCACGAGTCAGCTTGCCGCTATTCGCAGGCTTGTTGAGACTCGGCAAGTTGCAAATGGGTTCCAGACTACCGCTGATACTTGTGGAATCCAAAAAGACGGCGCGAAGGGACGATAGCTTGTTGAATTGTGTAGGCATGGTACCCGTGACGCCCAGATTGCGGTTTAAAAGCAGAAACTCGAGTCTGCTCAAGCGCCCGAGCTCGGATGGTATACTGCCGCTTAGTTTATTGTTGTCTAGGTCTAGCAGCTGGAGGTTGGTGAGCTTGGTGCCGATCCACGCGGGGATTGTGCCATTTCGACTCGTGCCTTTCAAGGAGAGCTCTTTCAAATCAGTCATCGTGCTGATCGTACTAGGTATTGGTCCCTCTACGAACGTGTTGTTCGCCAGGAATAAATAGCTAAGTGGTAACATGCCGATGCGTCCTGGAATAGGACCCGTTAAAGCATTGCTCGACAAGTCAAGATGAAAAAGCTTGGTCAGGTTCGCAAGGTCAGGGCTTATTTGTCCTTCAATCAAGTTATCTTGAAGCGCAAGGAACTGTAGCGCCGTGTTTCTGTAAATGACCGTCGGAAGAGTGCCCGAAAGACGGTTGCCGTGAAGGTCAATCATGTCAAGTTTCGGCATTTGCAAGAAATGCGACGGAAGTTGGCCGGTGAGTCGGCAGTTTGATGCATCGATGCGCTTTAATTTCGTTGCATTCTTCAAAAATCTGTCATCAACCGTTCCATGAAAGAAGTTACTTTGAAGAAAGAGATAAGTGAGGTTTGTCATGCTATTGAAGGTTGACGTAATGGTGCCGGTGAGTTTATTGTCGTCGAGGAAAATGGTTACAAGCTTTAATAGCTTGAAGAAATCAGGTAGACGCCCAGTCAGATTGTTGTTGGAAAGGAGAAGCACTTTAAGATCTGTCATCGTCGACAAGCAGGAAGGGATAGTGCCGGTCAGTCCGCTGGATGACATGGTCAACGACGACAGTGCCTCGAGATCGCAAATGGTTTCCGTCAAACCATTCATCAACTTGTTCCCACTCATCGAAAGTATGGATAGACTTGTTAATTTGGCAAGTTCTGATGGGACGTTGCCTGATAGTTTGTTATAATCTATATCAAACGTACGCACGTGCAAGCAAAGAGGTTTGTGAGTGCGAACAAAAACGCTTCAAAGATTCGTCACGCAAAATAAACATGGCACTCACCCAAGTGAACGGCAACTATCTTCCTCGTCTTGCGGTCGCAATAAATCCCTCCCGCTTGAAACACAACTCCAGTCTCAGTTGTCACAGGTATGGGTGCGTTCCAGTAGCAAAAATCGGTGACGGAAAGGAATCCGAATTGATTCATCCAGTTAATTCCGTCCATGGCGTACCATAGAACTGCAAGAACGTATCGCGTCATATACTGGTACGTTTTTGCGGAAGTTTGGTTTGTAACGGTTGGGAGCGTATAGTTCATGCCGTCAAGATTCGCCATCCAATTCGCTGCCAAACTTTGGGGAGTGCCGCCTTGTTGTAAGTCTTCTTTGCTTGAAACGCCAGTTGCTGCAAGAAAGTCGATCACTTGCGATAGAGATGGTCGAAGGCTCGATGTGTTATTCTGAGGAGTACTTTCCTGGACCGCCACTTGCTTTTGCTTATCATTGCCCCGGGTTAGCCCGACCCCGACACCGACACCAACGCCGATGCATACAAGGAGTACGACAATGCCAGCAGCAATCGCAATTGCCATTCGCTTCTTGCCACATCCTGTTGATTGAGCCGGTGTTTCTTCTCCTTTATCATTCAATGGAATTTCTACAGGCTCATCCTGCGCAGGCGCTTTTGCAGCATCGCTTTCAACGTCTTGTTCGAGCGGGTTGTTGGTCTCGCCGTTATTGTCTACCTCCAAGGCCTCAACGGCATTGTCGTTAGCATTGTTGGAATCAATCATGACTGTGAATGTTTACTTCTTCCTTTTCGAAAAAGTAGCGCAGTACTTTCATTCCATCACAACTTTTTCATAGCCTGATCCAAGGTGACGAAGTTGAGAAAGAGCCAAAAAAGCTGCGCGAAGTTGTGAATAACAGTGCGATTTATGCCTTTCATGCACTCTCACGAGGGCATCAATGGATCGTACATGTACAAAGACAGTTTTAATCACAATCATTGCATTAAACTTCATCAATGCATTGTTCTATCAAACGTTTCGTCGATCTTGAAATCCACCGCTTCGTTTCTGCAGTCGCACATGCGCCATCGTCCACTCGGGACAATCCATGGGATGATCAATCACCATGCCGGCGCTCTGCATGAGCGAGTAGCAAATGGTAGGTCCGACAAACTTGAATCCCAGCTTCTTGAGTGTTTTGCTCATGGCAATGGACTCGTCGCTTGTCGCAGGCTGGCCTTGGAGCGTTCCAGTCCATGCGAAACCATTCAGTATCGGCTGGTCATTGACAAAGGACCACAGGAACCGATCCAAAACTTGTTCCGTCGATTCACCAGCGTCTTGCGCTTCTCGGCGCATCGTTTGAATGCACTTGGCGTTGTGAATTACCGATTCAATCTTGCCTTTATGTCGCACAATGGCGTCTTCCGCTGGAGCTGCCAGTATCTTTGTGACATGATCACTCGTCATGGCTGCCACTTGATCAACATTGAATTGATAAAAGCACTCGCGATACTGCTCGCGCTTGTGCAGTATGGTGCGCCAGCTGAGCCCCGCCTGCGCACCTTCCAGCGAGAGCAGTTCAAACAAGGAGTCGTCGCCTCGTTTCTCGTAGCTCCACTCGGTGGACATGTAGTGATTGTATCGCTCATCGTTCTTGGTGAAGATAGTGTACCATGGAGTGTCGGTGATGGTAAGTGTTGCTGCTAGTTTGTGGTTTACTGCAGCTGACTGATTTTTATTTGCTGCAGCAACCTTAACGGCTCGTGTAGACGATCGCTTTTTCTCATTAGAACCAGAAGGGATCGATTCCGCGCTCTGCTTGCGTTTCACCATGGCAAGGGATTTAGACAATCGTAGAGGATTGGGTGTCAATTCAGTTAAGGCCGAGGAGGAAATCACCACGATACGCGAAAGCGCCATGGTCGACTTGTCACGTTGCGTCGAGACGTACGTGACGCCCGAAACGTCTGTCGTATCGGTTTAAGATCTTTGTAGTACCGTTGCGACGAAACCTCATTTGCAAGCGCGATGAAAAAGGGATGGCGAGATCCACAATCCACAACAAACCAGCCAAGCCCGCAAGCTTTCACCCTTCATCATGCCTCGTGTCCACTACCGTTATTTGTTCGCCGCACTAACTCTTCTTGGTACTGTTTATTGTTTTGGCGGATACAAGACGCGGCGATTGGGTGGCGCTCATCATGGCCCTTTCGTCTCTCGTCGACAGCCAATCATGGCGGTCGACAAGCAAATCTTCTTCGCCGCGCCAAAGCAACCGGAAGAAGACTTTGAAGAATCCAGCACTTGGAACGTCATTAATGCTACGACGTTCAACAACGTGGAAGAGTACGTGGAGACGCTCCAGTCTCGAGCGCGCCAATTGCGCCTCGAAGCAACCAATCTCGAACGAGCGCTCCGGGAATCACAAAGTAGTCAAGGCAAGGTGCAACGTTCCGCCGGGCAAACGTTGCATGATCGCATCTTTGATCAATACTCTGTAGCAGCAACACCAGAAGCAATAAGTCAAGTGCTTCAACAGGAGCGGTGGTCCGTCGACCAAGCAACTCTAGTGCTGGAGCTCTTGTACGAGCAACGCAAGCAATACTCTCCCAACATGCCACAAGCCTCAAAGCCAAGAGTCTTTCAGATTGGAGACACGAGCAACGCTGCTCCCGTGTTCAACGAAACGCAGGTAGTCATGGTTGATCAAAAGGTGCAAGCCTTGTTGGCAGCGGCAGACTTGATGGACAATGCGTTGGCAATGGATGCGTCCGCGACTAGTGGCAGTCGCTGGTCTGGACGAGGCTTACAAACGTTGAAATCAAAATGGAGCGAGCTGCAGCGCACTGATGAAAAGGAACTGAAACGATTGACACGAACTAGTTTATATCGCGTCTTGTCGGCGCGCAACGAATCGTCGTCACTGCAGGACTACATGCGGGCGACGCTTGGATTAACGTCCAAGAGCGACAACCCAAAATCGCTGAACATGAGTCGCGTCATGGAGCGCGTCAAGATGATTCCTCCGTGGCTGCCGTCGCCGCTGCTTCCGTACATTGCCGCCGCCAATGCCATTGTCAGCAAGGAGGATGTCAAGCTGTTGAAGGAAAAGGTCCTGCCGGGATCAGGCTTTTTTGTCACGAGCTCCGACTCGATTCCTAGCGCCGCGTTGTTTAGAGGAAACATTCGCGTGCCCATGATGGCTGACCCGCGAAACTTCAGAAATGTGTCAGCCTCTGTCTTTGAAGCGATACACTTGCGCCTCGAAATGGAGGAGGGATTGGCAGATCGTGTACAATTGTTTCTGCTGGAAGACCAATCTCCCGGCGAGAAGGAAGCAAAAGCTAAACCTGTGCTGTTGGTGCTCTCAAAAAAGGTGGAGCCCGATGATAGGTTGTTGAAGCAGCAGTCACCATTGCTACGGCAGGCTGCAGTCACACTGACCTTGGTGACAACCTTTGTCTACTCGGTCAAGTGCTTTGCTTTGAATCCTCAGTTTTTCAATGCTATCATGCAGCAGAACGATGCACGCGTTTTATTTTGTTGCTTGCCAACGATTCTGGGTGTTTTGGCTCTGCAAGCCATCGGCGAAGGAGTTCGTTGGCTCGTGGCCAGGCGACGGAAAATGAAAATTGGACCGCCGATGCCCATCCCGTCCACCCAGGTTGGCACTTTTGGCTGCGCAACGCCTCTTCGCTCCTTTCCCAAAAATCGATCTACCATGATTGAGATTGCCATGGCGAGCCCAATCACGATTTTTCTGCTTTCAAGCGCACTCATCGTGGTTGGAACAATCCTAACAGTCCGGTCATCGGAAACAGCGCTTGCTTCCTTTCCATTTCTTCCTGTAGCCGTGCTCAAGTCAAGCTTTCTAGTTGGCGCGATTTTGACGTATCTCGCTCCCAAGGTCATTTTGATGCCTTTGGCGCAACCCATTCCAATGCACCCTGCATTTGTGATAGGATTCGCTGGACTTGTTGCGTCGTCACTAAACATGCTACCAATCTTTCGACTGGACGGCGGTCGCGCCTGTACCGCAGCCTTGGGCAACCGCGTTGGAGCCATCGCCTCCGTCTCGAGCCTCATGTTCCTACTTTCAGTGTCTCTGTCATCCGAAACTGGCCTGGGTATGGCTTGGTGCGTGATCATTGCAATATTTCGTCGCAACTTTGAAGTTCCAGCGCGCGATGAAATAACTCGCGTGGACGACACTCGACTTGGTGCCTGGATTGCCGGGCTCGTGGGCGCTTTGCTTGTACTACTGCCTTTTCCTGGCGGCACCAGTGTTCTATAAGATTGAGGGAGGTTTAGTAAACAGTCTGTGCGAAAAAAGAGTTTTTAATTATGGTGATTCGGGTCGCTCATACGCTGGCAAATAATCTACTTTCAACATGATGGCTGTTTTCATTTGCATACGTGATTGAATGGGGCTCGAATGGGTCACCTTCCACAGAAAAGTTCCCAGCGACACTTAGGAGTCGCTCAAAGGTGTCATCGGTCGATTGAATTAGCCGCGGGAACTCGCGAGGTGCTTTTGTACGGACGCTGGGAGATGTCGGGTCGGAATGGACGTCGTTCCTTGTAAACATACTGGCACCAGGGGTCAACGAGATCTGCTGTAAACAATTGGACTTGAATGCCGAATTATTGAACCCTCCGAACTGTCTTGAAGTGTGTCCCATCGAAGAGAACGACCAATCAAAGCAGCCACTTGAAGCTTGGTGTTCGACAGCGAAATCCATGATTGAACGTGCACTTGATTGATGGCATGTTTTAGCCTGCAGCACGTTTGCTAAGGTGCTGCCCACTTTCGAGCTGCTGTATAAAGGGCTGTACCAGTCATGGTTATGCATCAAAGCAGTAGAAACACCAGATATCTCGTCATTCCGGCCAAGATCTGGGCAGCTATGTGCGAGCGCGATAGCGTCATGATCGCGCAGCAGTGGTGGTGCTCTGTGTCGGCAGTCCGCGTAGTTGTCGTCCATGCTAATGCTTCCATCAAAGTCAGTGACAGATATGGCTGAACATGATCGATGCGGGTGCTCGACATTCTGGTCAAGCCGGCGACGTAATTTCTTGGCCGTGTTACTGCTTCTGTAATGGTCGAAAAGTGCATCGCGAAAAGTCTGGCTTGTTTTTTCTCGGGCCAAAAAATCTCCGACTTCGTACCACCTGCCGTTGCTGATGTCCTTCTTGACGAAACCACCATGAGGGGAATCCATTCGCACTTGTGCGACAATGCTGCGGAGTATCATACCTTTTTCGACTTTCGTGGTTGTTTTTAGGTAGTCTTGCAACTTGTCGGCCACTAGCTTGCGAAAAGAGCGGTTGCCGGGGTGCATAGAAATGCTTCCTCGACCAAATACCACGTCCTTGTCACAAGGCTGGAACTTGCACGGGAGGATTTTCATTGTGTCTGTCTCTTTCTTGGGCATTGTGCTTGGTCGCAACAAAAGGGAATCGTTTGAGGATTGAAATGGCCTCGGAAAGCGTATTACAAGTTGTTTGTGGAGGAGTTGAGCTGACTTGATGTGAGTTACGCTACTTGACGCAGCGATTGTCCTTTCTCGGAGCAATGCTGTGATGAAAAATGGGATCGGAGTATCACACCAGCCCAAACGGGACGCCAGACACGAAGTTTATATATGCCCCTGCTCGAATAACTATCATCAATTGACCCAAATTGCTTAACTGCCTCCGCAGGTTGGCGAAGTTATTCATCGTAGCTGCTCGTATCATTTGCATAGTCTCGGCCTATTACGAACATTCGTCATTATCCCGATTCGCAGTATCCGCTGATATCCCATTGGGCATCCCCATTGTTGTGAATAACTTCGGTGAAATTTACAGTAATGATTACCCGAATTGCATGCATACGGTGAGGAGTACTTCGGTACAAGTACTTGTCCGAGTTTAACCGCGTCTATAAACTTGGCAGCGCATCTATTTAGGAGTAGACGTTCTTAACGAAAAAGGTTGTAAGATATCTTCGGACAACGTGCGCAGCCAAGCAAGTCGTTGCTGCATTCAACTCCACAACGTCCATAGCTTATCAGCTGAACCTCCAGTCAGAAAATAGGAGAGAAAATATGGTAGACCGTTCCAAAACTTTATAACAATATCGCTGTGCTTGACGACTCGTAGCTGCCGCCTGTTGTCCACGTCGAAATCGCAATGGACACTCTCGAAAGCATGTAGTCCATTGCAATTCCAATCGGCATGACATGCACAAAGTCACCTTTCCAAAGTGTCGTTGTCCGTGTAAAGATCCATATTGCACTTTCTCGCCGTATCAATTAGCCACATTCCACCAACGCGCTGCAAGGTAAACTGAATGAGCACCGGCGCCAAACCCCGGCCAGACTTTAGGTAGAGCGCCGCATTGACAAACGCCACGGATGGATTCCCCACAAAGTCTCGATTCGGATCAATGGCACCATCACTCACATCAAGCCGCTTCCAGTCCAAGAGGGCAGCAAACTCGGAGGCGCGAATGCGTTTCGCCAGCATGCTCGCCGTGAGAGCTCCGCGCTGAATCTCCTTCCAGGCGTCAACGTGTTGGCTGGAGCGCAACGAGTCGCCCCATCGTTGCCCTCGATTGAGTGGGATGAGAAACCTTTGAAAGACGGCGGCTCCGTGACTTGGAGTGGGTCTATGAAGGTCCCTCAGGGCTCGGAGTGATTGATCAATGACCTGTGCAGGGGTCGAGTCTGGATGCGGGGCTGCTGCATCTGCTGCGATTTTGTCAAATCCGCCGCTCAGGAATGAATCAATGGCGGCTTCGAGCTTCTTGTCTGCTTGGTCGACTTCATCGTCCTGGCGTCGTTCAGCAATGGTAAAGAATGATTCATCGCCAGACACTGTATCATCCTCGTCATCCAATAATCCATATACCTTTTCGCCTACCAAATAAGGATCAACATCAAATTCTAAATCATTTCCTTCATTGTTCTCGAATGGCTCGCTGACCTGCGATCGGCGTGCAAACTGCAATTGGACAGAGCACTTTCTGTTGCAACGTGGTGTTCGCAGGATCCATCCTGTACGGCTACAATCAGCTATACGTATCACATATCCATCAGCGAAGGCCATGTAGATGCTGAATGTAATCAGAAAAGTGGAACACACCTTTGTCATCGCAATTGTTGTGTGGAGAGCGCCTCGCGTCGACTCGCATATTATGTCGCATTGAGTACTGATAAGACGCCTGATGATTTAGCTACCCAACGATCGCATATATTTTTCATGCGAGTCCAGTACACTTTAAAGCTGGTATTTATCTCATGTAAATGTAGTTATTTTTCTATGATTATCTATTTTTTCTTTCTTCCGTACAATCGAAAGCTAACGGACAGATCTATGCTTGCTCCGTTCAAAGCTCAATGGCAGCGGCCGCTTTTTCAGACCGGCGCTGAAGCAACCCAACGCGGACAGTCCATGCACCAAACCGAAAGAGCTGATAGCACAAGAAAACCTTCCAAATTGATGTCAGATTGACTGACTTGTCACCCGACAAGGCCGCCCGTTTGACGCGCAGCATGAAAAAGGGCACGACAGCGAAGAATCCTGCGTACAGCCGACCAAGGAACGACAAGTCCTTTTGAGCCAGCAATAGACCTTCACCGGCGCATACAAACCCATGAACTGCAAAAATACCACACAGCAATGGTGTGACAAGGTTGACAAGGGAAACAACAGCTGGATCAGCGGTAAAAAAGCCGCTGAGTATTGGTATACTTGTCCCAGCCGCCACCATGGCAGCTCCAAAAACTCCACTCGCCTTGTAAAAATTCTTGACTGTCTGGCGAAGTGCCTGAGCTCGTGCTCGACTCTGGGGTCGTTCCGAAATCGCCGGCACAAAGCTTTGCGCCGTCAAGCTCAACGAGTCCGCAATCGGACACAGGCAGTAAAAGAGGCTCACAATCACCTGCTGCGCCGCCATGCTAACGTAACCAAGGGAGCTCGAAACAACATGACTCATCGCCACATAGCCAGACACGCGGCCTACTTGGGTTGCAGTCACTGGAAGAATGTAGGGCCTGAAGTCATTCACAATGGCCTTTGACGGTAGCTTCAATAGATCTGGTGTTTTGAATTTCCCATCCAGAAACCCGCGCACGGTGAATGCCTTCTCCTTTAGTTTCTTCGACACCATCTCCTTGCCCGCTCGCTGTTTACCCGCGCCGCTCGCGGATCGAAGCGATCGCATGGCCGCACGAACGCGCTCCAGCCGCCTCCTTCCCCGCCGCGACTTTTTGCTCGTCAGCTCCATGACGGCATTAGTTACATTCAACACACTGTTTCGTTGCGCCTTGGACTTGTGACCAAGCCAGTGCATGAACATGAAGACGGCCGCGTACTGCGAAAAGACCGTCGCCCAGGCCGCTCCCGCGGCACCGCCAATCCAAGCGTGCTTGGACCCGACAAAGAGACAGTCACCAATGAAATTGACACCCGCCGCCACTCCCAGCACGTACAAGGGACTCCTTACATCCTGCATGCCCAAGCACGCCGCCTGCGCACTCCCAATGACCGCGGCGGCGGGCATGCCCAGTGCGCGAATGCGCACGTATTTGAGTGCCGCCGACATAATGGCTGGATCCACCGACGAATTGCCGATAATGGCGCGCAGCAAGATTGGCGCCGCTCCCATGAGCGCCACGCCCAGTCCCAGTCCCACGTAGCATGATAATTGCATGGCGCCAATGAAACTGCTCGTGGACGATGACCTTGCTAATGGTGATTCGTCCAAAACTGTCGCTAACGTCGACTGCTGCATATCCCGTTGCTTCGCCGCCGCCATGAGATTCGTCGTGCCGGTGTACAAAAACGCAATCAGCAGCGCCGCGTAGTCGGTCACGGCCACGGCGGGATTGAGCGCCGCCTGGTGCACCGTGCCCGACAGTATGCCCACGGCGCTCGTGTCAATCAGCGAAAGTATGGGACTGCACAACCAAACGCCAATGGCGGGTACTGCAAACTTGAGTATCTTATTCACACTGGGAGCTGCGGCGGCTTCGTCGAGCGATACTGGTAGTATCGTCTTTTCCGTCTTGGCAAACTCGAGCAACGCTTGCTCGTTGCCACGAACAACAGCTTGCGCGGAAGCGTTCAACACGGCCGATACAGTTTCGCCGTCGTGAGCTGCATGTGCCACGACCGTGAGCGGATCATATAGAATTGCGGCTTCATCGTTTGTCAAGTAGGTGAATGGAGGCGCTTCGTTGACATGGTCGAGCAAAAATGTTGCGGCGTCAAAGGTATTGTTGTAGAGAGAGTTTCCTGCCCGGGCGCCGCCATGCTTGTCGCCAATCGAGTCGTCGCGACTGGTCCATCGTTGCGAAAATCGTTGCGGCTGGCGAGTCGTAGGGATGGAAGAGGGAGAAAAGGCCACACACGCACCTCCAAGGGAACCGGTGAGCAGCAGCAGATGCCGAGGTAAGAATGTAGAAGAACGTTTCATGGGAATATAAAATGGCGGGTCGGGTCTCTTGCTCACTGTTTTGTTTTTTCGATTCGGAAGAACACTTATAAGTCAATTTCTTGTAGTCGTGCCGTCGTCGGTTGAAGTAGTGATCGAGTCGTTGCATGTGCGCCGCGATTGTTCTCCGGCCATGGTGACGAACAACTCCGCGGTCGATGTTTCGCCGACGTGACGCGACTCACTGCTACTATGTGGCGTTCGATCGCCGAGGAGCAGCGGGTCATTTGGCGCGCTGGCGCGGCAGATTCGAAATGCCAGCCATCATGATCATGATGCAAGACGATGCGCACGTCTTGGATCCAAGAAGCATTCTTGTTTGACTACTAGTAGATACATCTACTTTCGCTCATAATGTCAGCAGCCGACCAAGACTACCACGGTCACGAGGATAGTGACTATACGGAGGAAAGCTACTACGAGGAGGAAGTGGAGGACAACATGACGCCCGACGAACAGCACCAAGTGGCGCGGTTTCAGAAAATGTGTAACATGGGAGTTCCGCAGGGAGCCGTGCGCGTCAAAATGGAGGGAGAAGGTTGTTCACAAGCTGTTGTCGAGGCCGTCTTTGGCAATGGAGCTAGTGGTGGAAGCAGCAGACCGACTACAAGCGCTGCACCAGCTCCGCGACCGGCGCACCCACTTTTTGGAAGCAGCGACACGAAGAATGCTCTCGCAGCAGCAGCGGCCAATATCAAGACGAAACCAAACAATGAACTATCACCATCTACTCCGCCGGCTGCCACGGATGCGAGAGCCGCCATGAATGAACAAATCAAGGCCATGGCGCTCCGCAAAGCCGGAGGGTCGCCACCGACACTTAAAAAGACTGTTGTTCCGCCATCTCCAACAAAAACGTCCAGCGGTAATCCATTGGCCGACCAGGTGGCCATGCTGGCGCAGAATCGAGCCAAACGCATGGCCGGCGGCGGGGAGCCAGCAGTCAACGATAATGATGCTAATTCAGAAGCAGCGTTGACGGCGCCACGAACGTTGGCGCCTCCACCGAAATCGAACGACAGTCAGGGACGTGTCGCGCGAAATAATAATGTCACAAACGCCGCAGCTGCAGCTTCAGTATCGACTCCCGCGGCAGCTCCTGCGACAGAGGCGCCCCAGAAATCTGGTTGGCGTGGCGGTGGCAAGAAAAAGACGGAAGGTGCACCAGCTCCAGCAGTGGCTGCCGTTCCTTCATCAACATCTGCAGTGGTTCAGGAGCCTGCCAGAGAGACTTCAGCGCCAGTAGCAGACGATGGTGACGCCAAGCACGACTTTCAAAAGGTCAAGCTCACGCCACCCATTCATCGCAGCGCAGCAGCAGCTTCATCAACATCACCACCGACTAATACAACAACCACCACGAATGACAATGGCGACACTGTCGTCACGACGGAAATCATTTCGTCCACGCCGGGTGGCGAGGGTCCAACGACGAGGACCGTGACGCGCACCACCACCACCACGACCAAGACCATCAAGCGCGTGACCAAGAATGATCCCGAGTATGAACGAACCGTCAAGTGTGGATGCAGCGTCATGTGAAGAAACATAGTATTTGTTGCAGTATGACGTGCGATCGATTCAAAGCATGGTTGACAAGCGATTGTCGACAGAGCGCATCCCTTGCTCGTAAGATGTAAAAGTTTTAGCAAGTTATATACATGTAATTAAATTTACGAATCTTGGCGACTCGCTTCATCTTATTGGTTTTTCGCACATCAAAAAATCAATAGTCATGTATCAATTCAATCCTACCGACTCTTGGCAGCCGCCGCCTCCTGCTGCGCCGCCCACTCCCTTTCGTACTTGATAATGTGCGCCTTGCGCAACGGAATTTTCAAGGCAGCTTCCATGGTGGCAGCTCCCTCCACTCGATCGGGAATGGTTCGAAAAAAGGCCAGCAACTCCTCAAAACTCATTTTCAGCAAGACTGCTTGAAACTGCGACAGCAGCGCCAACATGACTCGATAGGTCACCTTCCATCCCTCCACCAGAAAGCAATCCCATATTCTCGTGACCAAGTCAAACTGAAACGAGCTGGTATACTGCGTCAGTAACCACTGCGTGACAAACATTGTTATATGCACATGCTCCTTCTCCAAATGCTTGTGCAGCTTTGGCAGAAACTGCTGCATCAGTTTATCGGCCACGTACAAGATCTTGTGCGTCTCGCGCATGTGTATTCCAAACATGCCGTGCATGTCGCACGGCTGCCCGTGCATGATGTCGACAAAGAGCCAAAAGGCTTGCTCCTCGCGTAAGTGCAGCGTCAGCAGCATGCCGGCGATAAAGTTCATGCCCTGGCAGTAGCCAACCTCGCGGTCGTAGACGCTGTAGGCTTTCAGCAAGCGGCGGAGCGACGCTTGGCCGCTCTTGGTTTCTGTAGTAGTGGCGTTGGAACTACTAGTAGCGCAATGTTCGTGTTCGTCGTCGTCACTGCTGGGCCGCCGCAAGTCTTGCATCAGTTTCGTAAAATCCGTCGCGCCGCACACGTTATTCGTCATGACACTGTAATGATTCACGACACTGCTGCCCGTGATGGAGTCCTCGTCCACGTCGTAAAACATGGAGTGACGAGGAAAGGTGCGATGAATGTCGCGCTCAATGGTTTCCTGGACAATCAGAAAGGACTTGGTGCGGCTAAAGTGAATTTCGTCGTCGTTTTCGTCGTGAGCGACGTGCGGTGACACAGCATGGTTGCTGCTAGTTTCAGTATTCGTTACTGCACCTGCTCGAGACGACAACGTTTGCCGCACCAGCGAGTCGTAGACGCCCGGATTCTCACTGATAGTTTGTTCCACGTTCGATACCAGCATCCATACTCGCGTACGTTGCTCGTCCGGCAAACCCTTGCGGAGCCGGCGCTTGAGCAACTTGGATTGCTGCTTTCGTCTCCGTGAAGAATTGTTGGTATTGTCGTTCCAGTCATGAATCATCTTGTTCCACTTTTGGACGCGTCGCTCCATGCGTGCTTGGTCCACGGCAAGTGGTGCTATCGTAGCATTGTTGTTGCGTTTATTGTGTGGCTCGTCGTCGAGGGCTTGATCATCATCATTGACCGCTCCATGATGCACTTGCAGCAGCGAGTCCTTGTCGCTTCGAATTTTGCCGTCATTGTCCATGTTGAGTATGAATCCAAACCGATCCAGCTGGTGAGGCGTTTTTGTCGAGTCCATAACGTCCGACTTGCTGGGCCTTAGCAGCACAACGTCCACCTCCGAATCGTTGGAGGGAGCGCCGCCAAAGGTGTGGGCTCGTTCGCGATGCTGCTGCTGGTTATTGACGACGGTCGTGGCCACTGACGAGGCCGACTTGAGGCTGCTGCTCATGGTTCCCGGAGGAGATGGCATGGTGATGGATGGGAATGTGATATAGAGTTTGATGGAACGCAGCAGCTCCGTGGTGCGTGCGGATGAATGAATACGTGCACAAGCGGGCAGGAACGTTGCTATTCAATGATGTAATGATCAGCTCGCTACAACGTTTAATATATTAGAGCTTGTCAATCTCTTGCTGTTTTAACTGTATTGAGGGCCCAGAGATTCGTCGCAGTTTATGGACGGCTTTCGTCCATGTTGCGCCATGGTCGTCACTCGGTGTGGCGTTCGGCCATTTCGCTAGCTATCTGTCAAGTCTCTATAGCATGGCCTATTGGCAGCGAGAGCTGCGTGAAATTTGTTGCGTTCATTCTAGACTATCATTAGTAAAGTGTTAACTGGTATTAGAATTTACCGGTCAATAGTTTTATTCAAGACATTTTCACTTGATTTGGGAATTGAATCAAACGCTTGGCTTCGTCCGTGACAATGCGCAGTAACTCGAGACATTTTGCTCGCGTCGCCTCGTCGTCCTGCGACTGGAGAGCGCGCCGCAAGGAGAGCGCCGATGATTGCAGGTAACGCAAACATTGCGTGCGCCGCTCTGGATGTAAATCAGCCGAGAGTGTGGCAAGTTGCCACTGACAAAAGCCAATGGCCATGTTTCGTCCGCTCATGCAATCAGCATTGTTGTTGCTGCTGCTGACAATGTGGCATGGAACAAATGGAGAAGAAGAAGCATTCCTATTCTTGCCTCTAGCGCTCGGCGCTGCAACATTTAAATCGTCCGCTTGTTCGACATCATCACGGTAGCTAGATACAGTGTCCAGTGCCTCGTCCAGAACCGATGACAGAAAGCAGAAGGCCTTGTCGCTTTGACCAAGTTGGCATAGACATCGAGACGCACCATATGCAGCCAAACTGGTTTTACTTTCCATGCGGCCACCAGGTTGGGTCTTGGCGGATGAGAGATTGTATACAATCATGTAGCTGTCGTAAGCAGACTTCCAAAGGTGCGTGCTTTCACATTCTTGTAAAGCGGTTCCAAAGATTGACTCGGCTACCGATAGACAATTTGCGTGAACAGCGAGAGCGTCGGCGATGAAATCGTGGGTGGCAAGGGTCACATCGTCATCACGACCAAACGTGACGAGCAACTCTAACCGTGCATGATGCTTGAGAGTCTTGACGAATGCGTCGAGCAAGCACAACGGACTAGTGCCTTCGTTCCAACGAACTTTCACATTGAAAGCGCCCGTTGCTTCGTCAGGGAACGTGTCTGCAAGCTCGTTAAAATATAGACCTTCCATTCTGGTGAGAAATTGAGACACTCGCTGCACTGCACTGGCCATTAAGCGCTTGGCGAGACGTGTTTTCGAGTTGCGAGCCGCTACTCCCGCGAGATCCAGCGTCGCCACTAGTACCATGGGATGATTCCATGATAATTGGCGTTCCAATTGAAGCACGACCGTCTGCAGCACATGCTCAACCTGCTGCCATGAGTCGGTGGCGGCAAAGCTGGTGGCGAGGTGATACATGAATGTGATGGCTTGCTCCGTGTCCATACCGTGTGAGCACCCTGAACCATGCTCGAACCAACCAGTCATTCCTGACGATGAGCCTTGCAGAGCGATAGCGAGACATCGCGTCAGGTACTGCTGAGCACACGCCACAACCTTATCCCGCTCGTTTAACTCAGTATCGACCAAGTCTGACAGGTCACCTTTTGATACATGCATCAAAAGCATGTGCATGCAAAAATGGCTTGGAATGTCTCTAGGATTTGCCGAGGCTATGCTACCGCCATACTGAAGGATCGTCAGCAAACCTCTTTCTGCTGCGTCGACCTTGTTCTTTTGCGACAGCTCCGAAGCTGCATTCATCTGTTCCTTTGCATCGTCAGCGTCGCTTGTTCGCGTCTTACCCCCGTTGGTGTCATCCCGCATCGACAAGCGAGCAATGCGGCTTTGATCCACTACTTCGAGTTCGACACAGTCACCAGTAATTGTCGGCAGTTCATTACTGCAAATTGATTGGATCTTATCAAGCAATGCCTTCATGTCAAAATTCGTGTCATCGTCGAGTCCCGAAAGCTCCCGATGGAGTTTAGGCCCATATTCTCCAAGAACCTTGTAAAAAGCTGCAAGGTTTAATTGAAGTTCTGTTGAAATTGAAACAAGGTCAGCTTATCATATGGAAAGCGTAAAAGAAAATAGAGATTTACGTACCAGCAATGACTCGATCATCAAATGACAAATTGACAAGAATGTGCCTGTAACCGGTAGGAAGCGCTGGGGCACCTTTCGACAAAGCGAACATATTCTTTACCCGAATGATTGAAACCTTAAATTCTTGATCACGCCTCCTTGTCCATTCATGCAGCCGAACTAAGGCGCAGATTAAGGAAGACTCGTCATGGCATATTATGCGACCGCGAAGAACATCTTTCACTTGCGAGATGTCGCCTTTGTATTTACGTTTAGCCTTCACATCTATAGCCTCCGACGACTTAATCCCAACTGAGTACGTGCTATATCGACTGTCTCCGTCGCATTTGCCGATGGTGCTTCGACAGTTTTGCGTCTCGTTTTCGGCGAACGTAACAATGTCGATGATCACTTCTGTAAACTTGTCCCTGTAATCGCTTGCTGACGCGATAGAAGCAATTGCTGTACTACTTTTTAAAAAACTACTCCAAACAGTCTGAGTCACTCCCAATGAGCATTCGTGATTCTGCGACAAGTTTAGTAGGAACGAAGACAATAGCGAGAAAAAATTTCGGTCCACTTCCAGCATCTTTTTATCTATCAAGCGGCTGCGGACAAAACAATCTGGCTTCCAGACTTTAGTCAAGCGCGTTGAAGAGGAAAGCGGCGGGAAGCTCTGCTGAATAAATTGAAACATTTCAGCATGCTTCCAGCAGGCAACCAGTTGCTGCCAGCGAGTTGATGCGATTTCTTCCATAACAGATCGCGTGAAAGGGAAACTTATCTTCTGTACAGAAGAAAAATTGACAAGAGCTTCTTCCAACGTCAAAATGCCGTTCGGGGATAACCGAAATGTACTGCATTCATCCTCTGTTTTCGTTGCAAAGGAGGTAAACTCATCCGCAAGCACAGGTGATGATCGTAACGAGCTCTGCACTAAAAAGGTTTCAGCTCGTGCAAGCGACAATGTAGGCATACTCGAGACGCGGCGTAACCGCATGTTTTGAGCTCGCGACGTATCAATCCAAGACAGAGTCCTTGATGAAGTAGATTCGGCTATGTTTTTGTAACTGCCTGGAACATTGGCGCTCGTTTCGTCATTGTCTAGGCTTCGAAAAATTGGCGCTAGTCGCGCCCGGCGGTCAGCAAATGGTGCCGCTTGTCTCGACCCTAGTCGCAGGGTTTTCTTCTTTGCTGGAGACAGCCATGCTTCACCGACAGAAATTTGAGCATACTTCTTTCGGTGGCGCTGATAGTCGATAGATAAAAACTTCGCAGAAGGCGACGCTCCCTTCGAATCAACCGCAACCGTACCATTCTCAACCGCAGGAAATGTGGCACAAGAAGAGTCTCGATGGCGCGAGACATTTATCGATCTGGTAAGCGTCACAGGGAACGATGAATATGACGTCGATTTGTAAAGGTTTCTTTGTTTTGCGTGTAGTGGAAGGCGTTGCTTAGACTTTCCGGCATTAGGAATGTCCCACGAAAAACTTGCATGCGAATACTCTGTCTCAGTTAAATCGAACTCCCTTTTCGTGTGGGTGCTGGGACGGGGAGATGACAAAACCACATAATCCGTAGGAGGAGCCGTCGTCGTAATTGTTTTCAAATGCCCTCCAAATCCTTCTTTAAGCAACAAAAAAGTGCCCCAAAATAAGTAGTCAACAAGACTAACATCCTGCAATAACGGACTATTTGTAGCGTCAATAGACGTTTCATCGTCAAAATCGTCCACAGCAGATGAATCGTCAAAAAGCTCCGCCTGCGCCGAGCCTGGAGACACAAGCGAGCTTGTATCACTGACTCCAAAAACCTCCGTGTATTGATCAATTGAGGCTGCTTTCGCCGATTTCAGCCAGCGAGGATTGTTTTGGCCACTGGAGTTGTTAAAATCAAAAAAGGTCCCTGGTAGAAAGTCAAGAAACCCACCGGTCGCATCACCTGTAAGTGAACTTGTGGTAGTTGTCTGGGACGGTTGAATGCCGGTGATATTTTTCAACCCTGACGAACGAGTTCTGGTGGTTGCTTTACTTTCTTTCACAACATCCAAGTCATCACTCGTCAGGTCATCATGTCCGACTGCGGCGGGCGTAGTAGTAAGCAGCTCAGGTCGATCCACCGCTGTTCCTAAAGAGGCGCCACACTCGACGGTTCCATTTATGTTGCTAAAAGTGCCTTGTTCGCTTATTTCCTTGATAAATTGCCCTGCTTCAACGATAACCGGACCTGAACATGTGATTGCGGACTTTGCCGTGGATTTAGTCGCGCTTGCAAATCGACGCCACCCTGTCGCAAGCTCCGTCTGTACTGCTGTTTCTAGACTGCTCGAGTTGCAGACCAATAAGTTGTCTTTATTGCTCTCCGATGGTTCCACACACGTACGATGGGTACCATCATTTGAAGCTTCCTCATTTGTCTCAATAGTTGCTTGATGCTTTAAGACTCCTTGCGTCATCTCAGTAGTCATGCTGCCGACCTCGAGCAACACGGGTTTGGCTAGTTGTAGCATGGTCGACGTTGCCGACGCAGCTGCCCGATTGAGGCGCGAAAAGGACAGCTTCCAACCGTCGATGTTTGCAGATTGTCGTGTTAAATTGGCAGTAACGTCATGTGATGAAGGAAGCGCCATGGTGGACGCTGTAGCATGCTCTTCAACTGTAATTAACTCGTGCTCAGCGTCATCACTCAGCCGACTCGCACTATTAACAGTAGCTGCAGGTACGTCGTCGTTGTCAAAACATCTTTCCTTTATCACTGTTTCAGGGTTTTGCATCGGCTGGACCAAGCGTCGTGTTGTCACAAACTCATTTGGTCGTTCGCCAAGCGATACGGTAGATGGCAAGTGAGGCGGAGAAGTAGCTGATGATGTAAAACTCCTGCCATTTTCAATCAATGAGCAGCCTTGTTCAACACAGACGTGTGCCGACTCCAAACCGACTGTTCTGTCTTCGTCCCGAGACTGCGGATCAGCTCGTTTCGAAGTCTTGTTATGAATGATTGGCGTAATTTGCTCCGATACTGGATGAGGAACTGGTGATGCCACATTATGTACATTTTCAGTCTGGTTTCGAAGCGGCGACAAGCAATCCACATGCAGCAGTTGTTCTGAAGTTTCTTCAAAGTTTAAAGGACCATCGTCGCTTCCATGTTCATTTATCGATTGTTTATTGAATGCTTCATGGTTGGAGACGTCGCTCTCACTGGATCGCTTGCAATTCGACAACGCTAGGAGATTTCCACCATTCAAACTCTCAAATTCATCAGAGCTATTCGCTCTTTCATAAAACGAGAACCTTCTCTGAGGCGAGTCTGCCGCTTCTACGTTATCTTCCTCCTGAGTGTCATCGCCAACAACTTGCGACGGCAGACGCTCTCGAAAGGGTATCTCACTGCTGTGATTGCCTCCTGCTTGTGGACTGTTCGTCACGTCGCCATCAAACAATGATTCAATAGCAAATATTGACAATGAGGCCATTGCCGAGTGCCTTCGTTTGGCAGTTGGTCTGCCGCCGCGAATACAGTCGTGCTTTCTGCAAGACAGAAAATCCCAACTTTTCCCTCTCCGCCTCGACTTGATCGTATTCGCAAATGTGCTTCCATCATTCTGCATCAAGTGTAAAGCCATTCGATGTGATTGCTGCGTAGGTGTTTCTTCTTCTTGATTGTCTGTTCCCATTTGATGGAACGACTCGAAAGGCAATTGGTCTTTAGACGCACCGATTGGTGGCAGTTCACTTTCGGTACTTTGCTGCGACTCCATGGAACCATGAGAGTAGATTGCTGCATTCACACTACTGGCATCCGACCCGCTTTGATGGATGCGCCAGGGCTGTCGCTTGTTCCGTCGCTTGTTTCTACCCATCTTGATAAAGTGATGTGTGCAAAGATGCGCAAGCTTGTATGGCGGCAAGGGCGGCGATAAACCGACTTTTTCCACTTATAGCCTCTAAACCCCTTTATGTATAGCCTAGAGTTTCAAACTAAAGTTGTTCCATCAACTTGATTTCAAAAAGTTCAAAGCGTATAGAGCGAAAGAAAACAAGTTGAATGGAAGAAACGCGTCTCATCGCAACGGCAGCTAATGCGCCTGCCACACTTTCACCGCGCGTTTCTCTACCGCGCCAGCCGGCCATCAAGAGTCGTATCGGTACTCTTTGATGTTGCCATGCGACCATGGCGTGACAGCATTCATTCGCCGACCTCTTTCCTTAGCATTTCATCATGGTGTCCAATCTGTCCTCCGTTGTTCAAACGTCGCTACGAGTGATAAAAAACTTGCGTGACCGATTGTCATATGAATACTTTGGACCGACGACAATTCATCTGAAAATCGAGCTCTATCAACTAATGTGCATGACGCTATTGACTGTCGCAAACTTGCAGGGCCTCTACAAGGACTCCTTTGGTCTTTCAGGCGACTTTATTTACATATTCTTCGTCTCACTATGGCTATCTCGCCACCTCATTGCCCGATGGCTTTGCCTGTGGGACGTTTCAACCAGTCGCCATCCCACCGTGCGAGGATTACTTTCGTGCTTGTTGACGTCGCACATTTATGCCGGACAAACCTTTGACAAACCGAGTCGCATGGTGGTTTCAAAGTATTTTGGAAATCCAACGAACCAAAGCAAGCAACTGTCGTTGGTTGATGTTGTTCCGACAAGCGTACTCTACTTGCTACAACTCGTCAAGATGCGAATCTACTATCCGATTTGTTTCTTGCTAAAGATTGATCTTGGCTTGATGCGTCTACCATTACCAGAATTTATCGTGTCAGCCTTGCATGCAACCACTGGAGTGAGAAACGCTGCAAATGGACTTTTGCAGTATGCGTATTCATCTTGGGCATCCATAAGTCCCTCGCTTGCCACTGTCATATTCTCTTCGACGTGGCTCTTTTACGTCGTCAAGCTGTTTCAGCTTTGCTTTGGTAGTTCAAGGTTCGCACGCTCCGATGCGGGGCTCGCCAAGGATGAAGGCGAGGCAACCAAGCCGTACGGAATGTACCAACCCTTTGTGGCGCCTCAATGGTCGACTGTCTTTTTGATCATTTCTGCCTTTGGGACTATTCTCAGCCTCATTTACTTTGGTCGAGTCATTGATGCCATGCCGGATCATATTGCTCGAGGAAATGTCATTCAGGATGTTCGATATAAGAATCGAACGTCGGCAGTTACTAGCAAGTCGACCAAGCGTAGGGACAATCAAGACTCCACATCAGGATGGAACGAGAAGAGTCGCTTTTCTTCGAACATGTTTGATTTACGAATTACAAGCTTCATATGTCGCATGTTTGAATGCGTCTTTCTCTGTGGCTTGCTACCGAGAACGACGTTTATTTGCCGCGCCACTGGCCACTGCGCTCCAGGCGCCGAGTTGTGGCAGTTGACCAAAGCTTTATATCCAGCCGGCATTACGACGCCGCTCCGGCGTGACATTAGCTTTGCGCTAGACACTATGGCTTCGGATATAATCTCGGCGTTTTACTGTGTAATGGGAATTGTGGTAATGTTGTTCAATCTGCAGATGGCGCAGTCCGCTTTGTTGAGCAAATCATACCTCTCGCTTTTGGCATATTTGTCCATTGAATGGGAGCTAGTGGATGCGACGACAGCAGACGTACCCATAGCGACATTGGCGGCGTGGGATTCACGAAAAAAGTACAAGAAGGGAGATCTTGTACTTTATCCTCCCATGGGGCACCGGCAGCTAGTTTATCGAGCGATATCGAGCGCTCCTGAAGGCAATCCATTGAATGTCGATGTTAAAAATCAGCATAAAGTTTTTGCTAAAGAACTGGGTCCTCCAGCGTCATCGAGCGTTATGCGAAGAGCAGCATATACTGAACTAATGTTGATTGTCTACCACTCCATGTTATATAGCGTCTTGAAGGGAGTCTTTGGCTACAGTGCAGCAGGTTTGGCGACGGCTATTATGGCTCATACGGTTGCCGCATATGCTTTGAGCACACTTGGGGCTGCAAATTATGGTGAAATGAGCCGGCTCAGTGAGGAGATATCTCAAGTGCGATAGCAAATACTTACAGAATACATGACGTACGATTGCTTCACAGCTATGATCTCGTACGTAATGCGCTTGGAATTATTTTGCAATCATGGACTGTTTGAGCCTCGCTATACCGGTATGAAGCAACGAGTAGGCAAATTGGCATATAGACAAGATGCGGCTAAATGACAGCTTCTGCGAACAACGCAAATCTTTTGGCAACCATACAACATATTTTTGCAAGTAAAGAGAGACTTATAGACAAGTGTTGGTCTCATTAGCATTAGTCTTCATAGCATTCGTATCTATAAATCAATGCCAAACAATCGAAAAATTTGATTGGCAATGAGAAAGTACGACATGAGGCCACTGACATCGACAAAGCTTGTCATGGCCGGAGCTGCAATGACACTTGGATCAAGTCCAAGCGCCAAGCAGCCAAACGGAATCGTCGAGCCCAGAGTAGCCGCAATGGTTGACACCAAAGGTAGCGTACACATGATCACCACTGACACGTGGGACGAAATTCCGAGAAAGTAGTGTATGATTGGACCAAACACCATGCCCAAGGTCAATCCAACGGATAACCCACTCAGTGCTTCCTTGAGTATCACTTTTGGAGCGTCCTGCAGTCTCACAGCACCTGATGAAATGGCCGAAAGGACCGTGCCAACGGTTTGGCCTCCAGTGTTTCCGCCGTGCCCCGCCAATAGTGGCACAAAGTAGGCTAGCTCCAGCTGTCGCTCCAGTGTCTTTTCAAAGCTATGTACAATAAAGGCTGTCCCTGACAGTGAAAACAAAAAGAAGCTCAACCAACCGACGCGATGCCGTGCCAAAGAGTAGAATGGTTTACTCAAATAGAGGGCAAGTTCGTCGGCGGATGCAGTATCTGATGATCCGTGATGCCCGGCGCTTCCACCTCGTGAAACGAAACCATTCTGTTTCAGTTGCGCATTCAAATCTTCAATGTGAGCAGCTTGCTTTCGTATTGTTTCCTTCAATTCACTTAAGACTGCGGACTCTGACTGACTGGACTTTTTGCCCAGCATGTTGGCTGGGGACGACGACGACGATGATGGAATGGTCGGAAAACGTTTCAGAGCCTCAGATGATTCTAAAACCAAAAAGACCCCAGCAAAAAGACTGAATAGTCGCATATGGCGCTGCCCTCGGTCTAGGATAGCAATTGATGGAAGAGTGTAGCATGAAGCGACAGAGGTTGTTGTCGACAAATTGAAGTCGAAATAAAACGCTCGTCAGCCGATCATCGAGCGAATGCCGGACTCGGTGCGACATTCTTTTCAAAAGCTTGTACCCATACGTGGAGCCCACTTTCTGTTCGTCCTCTCTGCCACCAACGCAAAAAGAGGCACAACTTGGGGTCCTAATTCACAAAACGCGACCGATGCAAGCCCCGGCCACTATCCTTGGTTGTGCAAGCTTGACTATGGGGCTTTCAAGGACTCATGGTTTCATCTTGATCTCCCAGTGGTGCATTGCGTGGTGATACCGAACCCGCAATGCTCTGCAATTACCTCGGGAAAATTCCACGCATTTTAATCAAATGCGTCACAGTCACTTGTATGGCATCGCGTGTCAAAGTAAAGGGGAAAAGGTCCCATTCCTGCCATGTGAATGAACGAGTCATTTGTAGATTTCAACGTTTTAAAAGCACAATCATATGTAAAGATACTAAACGAGCTTATCATTCTATACTTGGATCACTACTTCCTCTTGCCACTATCGTCTACTCCAAATAGTATATCCAAGGCTTCGCCCGGACTCACTTGCTGCTCGTAGACGGCAACGTAGGCCAAACCTGCTCCCAATGCACCAGCGATGAAGCCAGCCAATTTTCCGCGCCGTAGAGTGGCCAGACTGCCTGCCGCAATGGTCGTTCCCATCACAATCTCCGGTCCATATTCACGTCGGTGCTGATAAACGTATTTGCCGCGTGCCAACGTACTAGACGCCACTTCCATAGTTTGTTGCTGCACGTGCTGTAGATTGGTCACGACTGGAGATGTTTGGACGGAGCGCTTCGTTTGTTCGAGCGAACCAAGTATTTCGTTCGTCGCCACGACGGTCCGGTGCATGAGTGACTTGATGCTTGCCCGAAGCTCGGCTGGTGACGTTGGAATGGATGATGATGAGGAGGAGCTGCTGCCATCTTTCGCTGGTTCGTTGCTAATGTTACTGCTACTCATGATTGTACTTCAAATGATTATGGAAGAAATTGATCTTGCAACAGCGAGAAGACTCTGTGAATCAATGAGGCGATGCGAAGAATTCCCATGGTCGTCCTTCGCATGACGCGTGTCGCAACCTGTCGTATCGTTACCAAGCTTTAGCTAATGAAACTCGTACTCTCGGCGTTTGATGAATGGGATTCTTGCTAATGGATGTGTATAATTTGTGTTCAATCACACTTGCACAAGAATAGAAGTGGATTAGCAGAATGTCTATGTGCGTGATTATCGACCCTTGGTTTCATCATCAATTGTTGATATCAAACCATCAGCCCATTCCGGATGAAGCTCCAGCACACTCCCCGTCATCATGTTGGAAGCGCTCGACAGCAAAAACAGCACCGTGCAGGCAACATCCTGCGGCCTCAGTATGCGTCCCAGTGGCACGTTAACATCCGCATCCGCCAACCAGTTCGCGTTGCGCGTTCGTTGCAAGCAGTCTTCATTGTCGGTGAACGTCCATCCCATGTTGATGGCATTGACGCGAATGTTGCAATGAGCCAGTTCCGCCGCGTGCGTCTTGGTCATGGCCGTCAGCGCCGCCTTGGAAGTGGAGTAGGCCATGACAAAGGGCGCACCTCCGTGCGCCGCGCAGCTGCCAATGTTGACAATGCCGCCAGCTACCTTATGTTCCATCATGTGCTTGGCAGCTGCTTGCGTAATTAAAAAGGGAGCGCGCGTGTTGACGGCAATCTGTTGGTCGAAGCCGTGCGACGTTTCCGTCATGAGATTGCCGCGCGCCGTGGTGGCGGCCGCGTTCACGACACCAGAGATTGGACCCACGTGCTGCAGCAACTGCACAGCCCTTGGTACCACGTTCGATGCTTCCTCCGCCATACCCAAGTCGGCGCATACATGGACACATGTGCAAGATTCGTCTCCGAGTTCGTAACAAGCGTCTTGGCCCTTGATGACATTGCGCGACACTAATGCAAGGCCGGCGGCGCCTTGCTCCTTTAGCACGCGAGCAATCGCCAAGCCAAGTCCCTGCGTGCCTCCAGTAACGATGAAGCAGCGGCCACTGACACTGAGTGATGGAGTCGATAGTGGAGGTGATAGTGCAGGTGTATTAGTGATGGATGCCATGGTGGAAGAATCTTTTGGTCGTCCGAGTTTTGTCACGCTGTCACGTAGTGTCGCAGTGTTAATCGATGTAAACCGTTGCGACATTAATCGTTTCGTCGACTTCGCGGCCATGACCATTCGATCCGTCGTTCTTCAAACTGCCCTTGTTTTTACATTACACAGCAACCACGACAATTGCTGTAGCAATATACAAATAGTGAAAAAGAAGAGTGCGAAGGAGTTTTGCCGAGAACGCAAGTCAATCTGATAATCAACTAATACAAAGGGATAGCAACGATTGGACTCATTCTTGAACAACATGCCAAAACATCACGACTACGAAAGCAAGAAGCGCCATTATACATCCAGCGATGCATCATCCAAGCGCAGCAAACCATCATCATCATCATCTTCCGACACTGCGCCTTGCTCCACATTTGACGCCATGCAGCTCAAACCCGATTTACTCAAAGGAATTTACGCCTACGGCTTTGAAACACCATCGGCCATTCAGCAGCGGGCGATTCGCCCCATTGTGCGCGGCCGCGACGTGATAGCGCAGTCGCAGAGTGGCACCGGCAAGACGGCCGTTTTCTCCATTGCGGCGCTGCAGCTACTGTCGGAACATTCGCGGGAGACGCAAGTAGTTATACTGAGTCCGACCCGCGAACTGGCGGAGCAGACGCAAAAGGTGTGCAGTACGCTGGGTGACTATATGAATGTTTCGTGTCGGGCGTGTATCGGAGGCAAGAGTTTGGGGGATGATATAAAAAGTATAGAAAAGGGCGGAACGCAAGTTGTTTCGGGGACTCCGGGCCGAGTCTATGACTTGCTGCGACGAGGCGCCATGTCGACGAATCATATAAAAACGTTGATTCTGGATGAAGCAGACGAGCTACTTGACCGAGGATTCAAAGCACAAATCTACGACATTTATCGGTTCCTGCCGACGTCTACGCAAGTCGTCTTGATGAGTGCGACACTTCCGCCAACCGTCTTGGAAATGGCCCAGCACTTTATGAATGACCCGATCCGCATCTTGGTCAAGCGCGACGAACTCACGCTCGAAGGCATTCGCCAGTTCTACATTGCTGTCGACAAGGAGGAATGGAAGTTTGACACACTCTGCGACCTTTACGATACGCTCACCATTACGCAGGCAGTGATTTTCTGCAACACGAAGCAAAAGGTGGACTGGCTGGCGCAAAAGCTCAAGGAGAAGCACTTTACGGTGAGCGCCATTCATGGCGATTTGGCCCAGGAGGCGCGCGACAAGGTCATGGACGAGTTTCGATCCGGTAGTACGCGCGTACTGATTGCGACTGACCTTTGGGGTAGAGGCATTGATGTGCAGCAAGTGTCGCTGGTGATTTGCTACGACTTGTGTTCGAACCGCGAGTTGTATATCCATCGGATTGGGCGGTCGGGACGATTTGGTCGCAAGGGTGTAGCGATCAACCTTGTGCGGAACGAGGATATGCAATTGATGAAAGATATTGAGCAGTTTTATAAAACGGAGATTCACGAGATGCCGAATAATGTTGGTGACTTGCTTTAATGAATATTATAGTATTGTTGCAAAAGCAGCTTTGACTGCAAATCAAAATGCGCTCACAGCCTGACGCTGCGTGCAAACCTACCAAGACACGCCATTGTTATCTGTTTAGGTATTTACCGGTCAATCATAAATCGCATTCGACGCCTTAAAGAGGCTTCTTTCTTTGCTGCCGTTCGCAAGCTTCCAATGAAAAGCTTGGAGAGAACCAGCCCATTTTGGTTCTGTAAAATCGCGCTGGTGTCGTCTTCGTCTAGCAAGCCATCGTTCCAGTGGCTCGTAATTACATCAATACATCGCTGCTGCAACGAAGTTAATGTAGTCTCATTGGGTGCCACCAACAAGCGCTCAGCTTCAAGTAGCAATAGCGCCGCATGCCCACTCAAGGATGGCAAAGCTGCTTCACTGGTAAGTTTGTGGAATGTCTCTTGATCGAGCTGACTGTAGTTGAGACGACAAAATGCGGCAACCAAAGTACCTAGTGCATACCAATCCCAGTGCGGCAAACTATGTTCTGGACATCCATCCTCCACAAGCTTGAGCCAAAAGTCGAGACGAGGAACGTGCACTAATCGAGATTTCGTGTCGATGCTCATCAAATAGTTCCGACAGTGTTCAGCGGCAGCTCGGTGAATTTTACTCTCGTTTAACAAGAATGCATGCTCATAGTATATTTCGCAAGCTTTCTTTTGTCGAACATCCTTTTTCCAAAAAGCCTTCACCTTTATTCGCAGCTGAGGCATGTCAAAGTATTTTGACAAGAAGCTATAAGCCGTGGCGTTTTCCGTATCCAGCGGTAGGTGATGGTCTGAGCAGTACATGTAGTCGAGAAAGCTTGGAAAAGCTTTTGCTGCAAGTTCATGCAGTTCAATGCGACTTGTGCCGTTTTGGGACTCTGCAAACCGACCTCCTTCGCTAAAGAGCCTGGAAAAATAATTGCTCTTGCAAGAACCCGAGATGAGATGACACTTGTGCACGTGATAAATGTCCATCTTGCTGCTGCTGCTGCCGCCGCCGCTGACACCACCATTCTCTCCACTCGCGTCCGATGGATTGTATACAATTTCTATCGTCCAGTCGCTTAAGCTTTCCACCGGATCCATTCGCCAGCTCAAAGCTTCACTTGTTTCCAAAGTCGATGCTGCAACTGCATTTTCATCATCGGACGAATCAACATGCGAAGAAAAGATATCGTCCAGTAAAGGTGCTCGCCTGTCGCTATTACCAACTGCAGACGAATCGTCATTCTTGCGCTTCTTTACATTGCGTGACATGATGGATAGTGTGCAATCGATGGGGAACAGCTTGGATTCTCGTTAGTTTTGTGTGGATCTCACTCGTCCATGGTTGCGCGGCAGTGCGCGAACGCCGCGAGCAAAAGATCCATCCGGCACTTGATCAAGTACCGATGCGATGAAGGCTATGCTCCGAGGACGAGCGACATGTTGTTTATCATACTATATGTCTCTCTCGGCATCGGCTAGAGCTTGGGCCTCTATCATACTCAGCCATTTCCACACGAACAGGAAGCAACTCTTGATCTCTTTGCTGCCGAGCATAAAGGTAGGTGGCTACTAGCAGGCTTTAATCCCAGACTTTGCAGGTATATTATGTCGCCCGCAATCTGCGCTGTACGGTATATATTATGCAGGCATTGGGTGACAATAAGTATGACAAAACCTCATGATTGCTTTTAAAAATATGGTCTCCATACTAAGCTACTTCGTCATACATATATATGAGCTCTTCAAATACTCGACCAGTCATCAGGCATCATTTTGAGCGAAGTAATGGTTACACTCAAGACATCGCCCGGGTTTGCCGCATAGACTCGTTGAATAGTCTTTGTGAGAAATTCGTACTTGTGACAACCGTCTTTGTGATTCCAGAGAATATGGTAGGCATTCTGGGCACGGCCAATTACCTTGGCCACTTCAATTGCAGTCGCATTTCGGCCGAGATGTCGTTGAGCAGTCGCGTTGTCGATGTTAGCCAGATAAATGAGGCTCTCGACAACACCCTCAAGATATTCCTCCCAGCTGCGGATCTGAGAGGCAGCAGCTTGCTTCACAGCATTTTTACGTGGAATCTTTTCCGTTTCTGCTGCGCGAGCTAAGGCGTTGGCTTCCAATACCATGCCACTTGATCCGAAATAAGTTTGCTTGCGAAATTTAGGGTTGCTTCGTGCGTTGTTGCTCCGCCAGTCCTGCATACTCTCGTCCGTTTCGATCTTCCGCTTAGTTTGCTTCTTCCCCGCACTTTGAACGTTTTTAGGTTTTGGAAAGTAGAAGTCCATTAGTCCTGCTTGCTGAAGCAATTCTACGTACTCTGAACGTAGTTTCCACAGGCCACGTTTCTCAATCCAATCAAATCTATCAGGTGGCGTTCCTGTTGGACGCCTAAAGCCTTTTCCCTTCATTTTACTGGGAGCAACTCTGGGATCAAGGTAGCCACCAGGCTGCAAGCGACCTTCTTCCTTCAGCTTTGCAAGTTGCACCTTCAACATGTTCATAGCTGGATGTTGCTTCGGCGTATTCTTGGCAAGCGTGGCTATTGGCTGGTCGTCGTCCGACGACCATTCTTCCTGTGGTGGTCCATCGTCTTTCGGATTCAGCTCGGCCAAGCCTGTTGCTGGCTCGCGGCCAACCTTGGGTGCAGTGACAGAAATTTGCGTTTTCCAGCGAGTCATGTTTGCCACTTGCTTCCAAACACTTTGTGATCGATGGTGTGAGCTTATGGTCAGCAAGTCTCGTGCTAGTCTCCGAGTAATACCGACATGATGAGTTTCAAAACGGTCAAAATTTGCGGGAGTCTCTTTTGACAGCTTTCGACTTTCAGGTCAAGTCGTAACGCTGTACCGATGCGATCGAGGATAAGCGAGCTTTCACATCACTCGTCATTGCTTCGCCACGGGCCAGCTGACAAACAAGCGAAGCTAATGCATGAGCAAACGTGAACAAGTCGTATAAATATACAAGCATAATTATCATGTATTGCTACTTCTCGATTGAATTATACGCTACTTGCACGAGTTTGCCCGACCATGTTTTCTCAAATGCTGACCAGTCCTCGGGAATCATTTTTAAAGACCAAATGGTAACTCTCAAGGCATTGCCATCATTGTTGAGTGCATATGCCCGCTGGATGATCTTCGTCAGAAAATCGTACTTGCGACAACCATCTTTATGGTCCCAAAGGATATGGTAGGCGCTCTTGGCGAGGGCATTTAACTTGTTAATGTGGTCATCGTCACCATTCTGGCCGAGATACTGACGTGCACTCTCGTGGTCGAGATTGACGATTTGGACGAGACAAGTCATCACAGCTTCAAGCTGACGACTGGTCGCAGATTCGTTGTCGAAACTTACCTTCATTCTTTTCGCGGAAGAATGACCATCGTTCAATGTCGAGGTGTCTTCCACAAGAAGGGCTTTGGGTGTTTGCGATTCTGATGACTCGCCATTGCAAGGTCGCGCAAAAGCGCAGGCACGTGTTGTCTTGCTGCCTTGCGAGTGTTGGATGCTTTGACGGGCCCCAATCGTCAATGACTCAGCAGGGAGATTAAGTCGCGGTGTAAGTGCATTCTCGTTAAAGTTTTGGGCGTTTTCAATGATCTCCTTCCCAAAGAAAAATTCCTCCAATCCGGCATCTCGAAGCAGCTGCATGCACTCCGGCACTAGTTTCCACAAACCAAGCTTTTCATGCCATTGAAATCCTTTTGGCGGCTGACCTTTTGGACGCCGAAAGAATCTTCCGTATAATTTTGTGGGGGTTTCCTTGGGTTTCATGTAGCCATTTGGTAGCAAGCGATCATCTTGCTTCATCTTTGCGAGTCGTAGGTTCAAAACTTTCATATCAAGCTCCCCTGATGACAGTGCATTGTTGAAGACGACTGCAACTTTAGGGCTACTCACCATTGCTTGCTCATGCGTCGCTGCTTCGTTTGGAAACGTGGACATGGCAGTCGCTGAACCTCAATCTTTCACTGGCAGGGTAACAGGTGCTTGCGTAGTCTAACCGTTCAAGGTTGTTACCGCCTTTACATACCTGAGATTTGTGGCAACGCCGTACGCCTTTGGTGGTCATTATCGCCAGTCTCCGACGTCCATGCAAATTTTGAATCAACGAAAAGTTGCGGGACTTCTCCGTTCGCATTGCTCCAAACGGTGTCGTAGTGTTATTGTTCGGTACCGCTACGACAGTCGCCCACCGGCTTGATCAACATCGCTCATCGCTTCGACAGCATAATGGGCGACTCCAATAAAACGAGCAACGCCAATGCAGACAAGCTTCTTGTTGCTTCTCCTACCATTCATCGTTGGCTTTCTCTCGATTATACTTAAAATCAGTCAGAACTCCATTTTGTGTCCCGAGTACAGCGAGTCCTGCAACGGCGACAGAAAGCTTTCGCCAAAAATCATGAAAATCTCTTTGCTGGTTGAACCATCGCCCATTACCTACATTTGTGGGTATGCCAATCGCTTCCAGGCATTAATGTCTCATTTAAAGAAGCGAAACGATAACGTGGAACTTGTCACGACCGAAGTCGTTGTCAAGGACAAGCCAGGCAACTTTCTCGGATTTCCACTCATTTACGCACCCGGCTTTCGACTACCCTTTTATCCGTCCATGAGCATGAGCTGCGACTGGACGTTCCAAATGATTCGCTCCCTATGGCGATTCAAACCACAATTGATTCACTGCTCGAGTCCTAGCTTCATGCTTGGGTCGGCCATTTTCTATGCGCGCCTTTTGCGGCCCACGCCCTTGGTCGTTTCGTACCATACGCACCTTCCGGCCTACGTGGGCGGAGACAATTCGTATGTTCCGCAATTTGTTTCGCCCATTGTGCAAGCAGGTATGTGACACATAAATGTTGTTGTGAGCATCGTTTGCCCCGTGTTTCAACCCACTCTCGGTCTTTTTTCGCAGGCGTCTGGGTTTGGATACATGTCATGCACATATGGGCCGACTTGGTGGTCGTTACTTCACCACAGATTCAGCAAGAGTTTCAAGACTATGCACACATACATCCCGAGGTTTGGCTCAAGGGAATCGACACGGACCGCTTCCATCCTCGCTTCAAATCGGAAACGATGCGATACAAAATGACCAACGGCAATCCTCACGACTTTTTAATGGTATACATTGGTCGACTGGGACAGGAGAAGCGACTCGTCGAGCTGCGCGACATGTTGGAGCGCATGCCGGACGATACGCGACTGTGCATTGTTGGGACTGGCCCGCAGGAGGCTTACTTGCGAAAGTACTTTGCCGGCACCCGGACTGTGTTTTTGGGACAACGGACAGGCGACGAGTTAAGCGAGGCCTTTGCGTCGGCCGATGTGTTTGTCATGCCGTCCGATAGCGAAACACTGGGCTTTGTCATTTTGGAGAGCATGGCGAGTGAGGTTCCTTGCGTGGCGGCCAAAGCTGGTGGCATTCCAAACTTGATTAGCGATGGTGTAACCGGCTACTTGGTGGAGACGAGCAATATTGACACATACGTTGACAGGATAATGCGATTGTATACGGACAAAAAGCTGAGAATAGAAATGGCAAGGGACGCTCGCGAGGAAACGCTATATTGGAGCTGGGAGCAAAGCATGGCAAAACTCCGCGATGACCAGTACGCACTTGCTACAAGAAACTTTTACAACCGATTAGAGCGTCGCCTGTGGCGACTTATGACGTTTCAAAAGAACCCAGCAGAGCTTGCTCAGTAAAAGATTGGATAAACCATGCGTATAAGAACCTATTATAATTGATGTTGGACTCGAAAGGCATCGTCGCAAGCTATAAAGCTCTCAATCTGAAACACATATTTGCATGTTTCAGGCTCATCCGCCGAAACAATTGTCGTGTCCTTCCCACATGTCACGTATGCATGCGCGGATCGTTGCGGTCCATTCCAGCACTTGGCACCTCTCTCCCATCTCCAAACTCTCTGACCCAATTCTGCGTCTACGGTTGCTTCAGACCATTTGCCCAGATCTGTTCCACCGGAGCTCCCTTCTTTTTGCTTCGCCTGACCAAACATGCAGAGCTCATAGGTATATTTGCCAGTCGTGATGGAGAAACAAGAGTCCTTGACCGAGTGTAACTCGCCATCTACACCAAATTTGCTTGGATCATCGCCGCCAATGGATGCCTGCAACTCGACAATGCTGTCTTCAATCGCCTTCTTATCTCCTTCGACAGCATTTACACTATCTTCCAGACTTTTTAATTCAGTCTGCGACTTCTCGTCAAGGTCGAGAGACAGACTCGCCAAAGCAACGCTCAAATCATCAGCGTCGTCCCGGGGCTCCACTACAAAGTAGTCCATATAGCCGTCGGGCATTTCAGAAGAAATTAAATCCTTCCCAGCACACACTTGAGACGAATCAACACTCCCTTGCCGATTGCAGAAACTCTCCGCTGCCTTCAGTATTAAAGTACTTGGCACCCTCACTGACCTCGTTTCCACTGTCCGCTCGATGACCTTCGGCGGACAAGCCGACGTCCATGGCGCGATGCACGTTTCTGCCTCGTCCAGCATATTACTATCATTAAGCTCCGGAACAACTGCTCGCAATATATGCCACAGTTGCACAGATGATAGCTTCCCATGGTTGATTGTCCCAACAGTCAGTGTATACAGAAACTTTCGCCTGGTCTCAGACTCAGCAAAATTGTAAGATGCAAAAGCACCGAGCAGTACCTTCGCAGATACACCATAGTCGATGCCACGGTTTATACGCTTCGTAAGTTGCTCAAGCTTTGACTTGACCATTGGTACCGACTCTTCCTCGAATGGGAGTGCTGGCGCAACAACCCCATCGGTTGCCTGACCAATCTCACCTTCTGCATCGCCTTCTTTCTTATCTTCATCAGCTTTCTTGGTCGCATGCTCTATCAAGTCTAGCATTTCTGCCGACTGCTCGAGAAAGGAAACTCGCGGTCTCGAAAAGGTTGTCTCACGCAGAGCGCCGATAAGCTCATCTCGATTGGCACCACCATCATTTTCGTCGTCAGGTGCGGTCCTATGGATAAAACCACCCTCGCTCTCAGCACCACGCCACTTTTCTTGCATCTCTCTATGCAGCCGATCAGCTTCTTCTGCGTCGTCCTCTTCGCCCTCCTCCTCCTCGTCCTCCTCCTCGTGATGATACATGTCGTCCGTCATGTAGGCATCGTCATCCAGTTCTCGCGTCAGCCGACGACCATGCTGCTTTTTCTTTGGAGAGTTACTGCCCCATGTTTTCTTGTCTTGCTTGAGGTAATGATGAAACAGATTGCCTAGAACCTTTAATCCGTCGTCGGTCTCTCGCAATAGATTGACTTCATACGTGTTTGGCTCCCACTTTAAGCCAGCATCCAACCCAGCCAACCGTAGAGGGCCGCACGTTTGAAGGTCTTCCGCATCCTCCATTTCGCCGGCCGATTGACAAGCATGAATGATAACGTCGAACAGTTCGTCATCCGTGAGGGCTTCCAAAAGGCCTAAAGCATCATGTGACGACGAATCTTCTGGAGCAGTCGCTAGTTTCATGCTGATTGATTCAACGTGCGCTAGTCTTGCTGACGCATATTCAAGCTTCCAGTCCTGTACTTGTTGCTTGGCTTGTTCCAATCTTGCTCCGACCGTTTCCAACGCGACATACTTTTGCTGCACTTGCACTTGCACCGTCTGCTGTAGACTTTCAAATTCCGCAATGGCTGCTTGACGCTTCTTGTAGCCTTGATCAAACGTTTCCTTGGCCTGTTGCTTTCGTTCCCGCTCGGCCGCCAGTAGCTCGGCGCAATTGTCGACGCAAACGTTTGGGTACTCATCGGCGCCGTCGCAGCAATCGCAAATGCCGTCGTATAGTTTACTGACACTGATGCTTAGATGGGGTTGCTGCGGACAAGTATATAGTAGTGATGGCGCTGTTTGGTCATCTGTGGCAGCAGCATTGCGTCCGGGCCAATAGTCTATTCCAGCGCAGGCGTTGGTGCTTGGCTCGTCGGCACCGTTCGTTGGACAGTCGCAAAAGTCGTCATTGATGCGATCGTCGGAAATACTTTGCATCTCCGTCGAGCCAAAGCCAATGGGGCATTGTAGAATTGCTTGGATCGTCAATGTATTGATGAACGCAATTTGTATGCATAGTTGCAACTGCATTCGTACGTTCCAGCGTCGCATCATTGTGTGAAAGTCGATTTGCTTTGTTGAAACGCACAAATGATAAGCAAAGGCTTTGTGCCGAGACAATTTCAATCAACACTAGCAACCGTAAAGCTGCTTATTTCATGTACGTATAACACTGATTGTCCCAGAAGAAGCTGCGCCAATACGACGGCTGAAAGATCTCATGGTCATCTTTCGACATGGTCGATCGGGCCTGCGAAACGTGTTCGAGTACCGGTACGATGTCTGACGCATTGTTATTATTGCTCGCATGATCAGCTCATCCACAAGCAAGATACAACCTTTGCCAAAGACTACCGGTAGTATCGACTAACAACCGTTCAAAGTGTAGCACAGAAATAAAATCTTTAAATATATGGAGAAAGACCACCGCTCGAGGTAACTCTACTCATCATCCGGCGCACCCAAAATACCAAGTTGCTCATATATTTGCCCAATGCGATCATACTGGTCGACAATCTCATTCATGTAAGTCCTCCGTGTCTCCAAGTCATTTTGTAGAAAGAGTGGATTACCGCGCGATGGCAGTACAAACTTGAATCGATCAATATACTCGTCAATCAATTTCCGCGCCGACTCCATTTGCTTTTGCATGCCAGCCTTGCTCGTGGAAATGTAGCCCCGACAGTCGAGCGCCGGACCAGTGGAAGCGTCGCCCAGGTTTTCATCCACGCGGTCGTCCTCCACGGGAATGGTGAAACCCGATGCCACAATAAATTGATGCGGAAACACGTACGAAACACTTCCGTACGTGTGACCAGGAGTGTATACGGCAATGACTTGCTTGCCTTGCTCCTTGCGTCGAATAGACTCAATGGTGTATTCGTCAGCCTGCGCCTTTAGTTCTTCCTCGCTCACGTTCGGAATGGCTTGCTTTCCATTCATGACTCGCTCCGTGGTTTCAAAGTCCCACTCATTGTACGTGAGCGGCCGTCCCGTTTCGATAAAGGTCCCGTTTTCGAGCATGGCGAAGGGGCCGTATCCATCCAGCACTTGCGTCACGAACGGTCGACAGTCGCGCGGTGTGTCAAGTCGGTAGCTGACAGTGGTCATTCCTGGAAAGGCGCTCGTCCATGCGTTCAAGTCGGAACGACGTGCGACGAAAACGCCAGGCATGTCGTCGTAGTGTATATTGTCGCGACTGGTAATGAGTATGCTTTTCAGAGTGCCGGATGTTCCCATGAACTCCTTGATGCGACTGACGAGTTGCGGCGAGTAGGGAGGAACGTCAATCAAGACGTAGTCGACTTGTTCCGTGGGCGATGGCTTTGACGGTTTCCTCTTCGTTGTAGCTTTCGACGAATCATCAATTCTTTCAGTCACATTTGCTGGTGGAGTCGTGGCAATGAGGTAGCGTATTGGTTCAAAGGCTCCTCGGGCAATGGATGTGGTCAAGAGCGCAGCAACACCAGAGAGACCCTCCATTGGCACGAGTTCCGCGGCGAAGCGCTCCCTTTGTGAATCATCAATCTGGTCACTGACGGAATAGCCACCGGGAGGAATGAACACGTTTCCGGAATTGTCATCTTCGTCCTCGTTTTCTATGGTAACAAAATCTTGTGGTTCGTCGGAACGTTTCGTGGTCGACAACGTGTTCCAATCCAATGTCAATGGTTGATCGTCGTCATCTGCAGTTGCTGTACGAAGTGACCTGAGATTCAATGACCAACATTGATGAGATATTTGAAATCCTAGTCCAGAAACGTAAAGCAAACTCAGTGTGAGGTATTGTGCGGAGGAATGAATCATGATGGTGGATGAGAGAGTGAATCCGATGCGACCATCTCGGTTGGTCGTCGCGACGGACATGAACGCGTTCCCATTCAGTACCGTTAAGACGAATCGACGGCCAGACGATGATGACGTCGCAGGTTGAACCCGCGACGCGTCCAAGATCACCGGTTCGGCGGGCAGCATCAAAATCCATCCATTCTCCAAACACACACACTATAGATCCACCATGAGGACGCTACAAGCAACAACGTTCATTTCCATTGTGACAACAGTCGCTAGTCTTTCCAATGAAGCCATTCCTCAGCGAAAAATAAAGCTGAATAGCAAGGATCCAAATGGCCGAAGGCAGCAGCAAGGAGGCGAACAAGGTGCGTCCACTCACTGCTCGGATTGCTTCGTTTGCAAAGGCCAAAAATAGCCTCATTATCTCATTCATGTTCCATTTCTCTACCTACTAACAGATTTGACAGCAGCAACAACTGTACTACGCGATTCCTTGGCAATCGCGACGCGAAAACTGAAACGACAGCGAACTAATGTCATTCGTGCGCCGTTGGTGGACTCGCAGTTGCTTCGATTCGTTGGCGCGCAAAAAGGACGACTGCAGGAAACTGCAGCAGCCATGTCACAACAAATTGTAGAAACGGAAGCGATAATGATGCAGCAATTACCTTCTTCGCGACGAGGTGTAACTTTGGAAAGTGACGATGAGTCGGATTCACAAAATGCCAATGAAATGTCCGAGTCATTTGCCTCCGCCGTAGCTACTCAGCAATCATCACTGCCACTCGACGACAAACTACAGCAAAGCGAGTCTTCATTCGGGCAGTTCAACTGCCATCGCGTGGCGCTCGTGCTACAGAATCATGGAGCAGATGCAGCATTGGCGCTCGAGGTTGGTGAGCGCGTACAGGCGCACGCCTTGTCGAGAACGACTCGACGAAGGATTCGGGCGTTTCTGAAGGAACGAGATATCGTTTGGCGGTCTTCCATGGTTTCAACTGTAGACGAATCACCATCTGCCACTTTACCTCAACTCCAGCAAGAGTTGGAGAATCGAATACTGGACCGCATCTCGCGTCCGAATACTAATGCTTATCTCGAGAGCTTGAAGCCACCGAGCGATAATAATAACAAGGCGACAATCCGCGTTCACAGCTTCAAGGAGACTGTCGATTTAATGCTTGGTCGTGGCTTGACGATCAAGGATGTTTGTGAGATTCTCATGCATTCGCCTGGCATTGCGCTGATGCGCCCCTACGTTTTGGACAGCGACGAAGGCGCCGGCGAAACACTTCAGGAAACACTAGACCGAGTACTTTATTTGTTGCTGCAAACCCTGTCTCTTCGCAAATATGATGCTCGCAAGGTTCTGCGTGTGACGCCATCATTGCTGACAATGCGAGGATCCAAGCAGGCGGAGCAATTGATATTGGTCATGTCGCAATCACTAGGAGTGTCAACTAATTCACTTGCTCGTGATAAGAATGCGTTGAGCATTTTGCTATCGAGAACTCCGGCAGCCATGTTTCGCTTCATTGCATTTCTGAGCAGCGACGTGGTCCGTATGCCCATGGACAAGATTGGTCCACTGATACGTCGGGACGAATGTCAATGCGTTCTAGACAAGGTAGCTCCAGTCACAGAAGTCATTATGGAACAAAGTTTGGAGCAAGATCCCTGCGTCATTTCGGCACTGTGGGACCGTCGTCGAGCAAGCCAGGCTCGGCGGGAACGCATCAACGAAATTTACAAAACAATGTCCAAGACAGCTATAACATTGCGCGACGAAATTGGCACGGATGACCTTGGCAGAGTCATTGCGGCGTATCCAGGCGTCTTATTGCTCGACGCCGAGACCGAGATATTACCAGCTGCCGACTATCTCATGAAGCGGCTCGGTATTTGGGAAGACGATCTGCCTCGTGTGCTGCAGTCCTTCCCGGCGCTCCTGGGCCTTGGCATGGATCGTATGCGCGCCGTACCTGATTATCTCCTGTCACTCGAGGTTAGCGAAGAGAATTTGGGGAACATTCTCCGCTCCTTCCCAGCCCTGTTGACTCTGAGTATTGAAAAGGATATGGAGCCAGTTGTTGCATTTTTGCGCAGCACGGTTGGCATTTCTAACATTGGCCGTTTTGTCACTCGATTGCCTCCGGTACTTGGATATTCCGTGGAACGCGAGTTGCAACCGAAATGGGACTTTTTGTTAAAGGTTGCAGTCGATGCTGCCTTTGAAGCCTCGAGATTCCCGGCCTACTTTTCGTATCCGCTTGAGCGAGTCATCAAGACCCGGTATGCATACTTGGCGCAAGTGAAGAAACTTCCACCTTCCATATTGCCACTTGATAGCGTTTTGCGCTACGGGGACAAGGATTTCGCCGTCAAGGTTGCCCGCGACCAAGACGGAGGCAAGGCTTTCCGAACATTTTGTGATGAGCGACGACGCGTCAACCCGAACAAGAACAAACAGCCTGCCAAAAAGCCGTTGAGGTTACCAGAGTCAAAAGCTGACAGAAATGCATGAACATAGATTGCTGCTACGGTAGTGTTATTAGACAATTTTACATTTTACATCTTTTGCCGCTTGCTGACACTGGATTCCTCCAGTCCAAAGTATGTGTCTTGACAGTCGTCGTCGTCGTCGTCTAGACTGGCCAGAACCTTCATGACTTCCTTTCGAAGAGCATCCAACGTGATTTTTTCTTCAATTCGTACGGCAAGCGCATACTGCAACCTTAATTGGCTCTGACTGCGCTCGTTGCTACCGGTAGATACTAGTTGTAGTTCCCTCAAGAGCTTGAAATCGTCGTCATAGTCGCCTCCCTTATATGTAATGTTGGTGTACGACGTTTGCCTTTCGTGAATGACGCGCAGCATGGTGGCGCACACTAGTTTCCCCAAAAAGTAATCCTCCAAAACACTTTTATCGAGCAACGAATCTTTGACTTCATCAGCGGCGCCGGCGGGTAGAAAGGGCAGACACGTTAGTGTGACTAGATCGTCGCTCCAAAGTGTATCGGGATTGCAAGGATCGTATTGAATCACTATATAGTCATCATCATCATCATCACTACCAACGTCTGCAATAGCATGTTCCTCGTCAACAGTTACTTCCCACGTTTCGTCTGGCAGTTGTTGCGCCTTTATGGCAGCCGCCAGTCGCATTGGAACGTTGGACGCAATGACACTCCGGCACGCGTCAAGAACTGCTCGCTTGGAGAGGAGCATGGAGCTCATGGTTGTTGTTATTGGCAATGTTGCATTGCAATCATATTCGCAAGCCTGCTGGATGCGCTCGTCACTGACAAAGCCGTAGGTGGATAGTGTTTCGGCGGCCGTCATTTCGCCACGCGTCGACGCGTACGAGTGCAGTAGTTGCGTGTTGGCCAAAATGTCGCGCTCCGCCACCATGACGAGCGATCCATCGGCCTGCATGCGAATGGTGGTGTGAATGTCTGACGGAGAACTTGCATGGTTCAATAGATCCATGACGGGAAGAAAGGTGGGGCCGTTGTCGTCGTCGTCGTCATGACTGCTGCTATCTGCAATTGCACCTGTACTCACTCCTGCTGCATCATTTTGCGTTTTCACCAAGTGAAAGCAACGCGTCCGGATTGCCTGACATGCTTTGGAGAATCGCTCATACTCGCTGTCACTGACTACAGACGCAAGAGGCACCACGACGCCAACGTGTTCCAAGTAGGGACGGATTTGCGTCAGATATCGCTGCTGGATCACTTCATCTTGGTTGTCGTATGCATCGTGCTGCATTATGATAATACTTGTTCCCGCCAAGTATTGACGTTTCTCGTCTTTGGTCCACTGCCAAAGCGTTTCGTAGCTGACGGGAAGGCTGTCCAAGTAGGGTTTCCAATTCAACAGTTGCGCGCTCAAAGCAACGTTTTCCTGCTGCTGCTGCTCGGCCTGATAGTAGGCGGCCAAGCATTTGAGCCACGATGACACCTGCTTGATTGATTCACCATCGTTATCATCCTTGACTACATAATTACCTGGCAAATGTTTTCCCGACAAGACGAGCGACGGCGACAAACGAATCAAGAGCTCATTCCACGAAATGTCGGAACGAGCAAAGACTCCGCGGTGGTTTTCATTGCCGTCAATGGCTTGCAGCGCTAGCTGCGGGTGGACGAATCCTCCATGTTCGTGCACCCAGTCGACGAGGGTTTGCCATGTTTGCTGCATTTGTGTTCTTGCAGTAAGCTTCTTCTGCGGTTTGCATGGTGGATGACGAAAAAGAAAATCCATCACCAGTGCGACATGAGAGGCCATCACCAGTGCGATATGTGACACTGGAGACGAGACCACGAATTTGCTTTCCACCATGGTTCATTCATAACGGCTGCTACGAGTGTCTCCAACAAACTATTTTGACAACAACTGAATTAACTGTCAGTCATAATGTCAGGCTCCTTTGGCCGCCTCTGGGGAAAGGGACACGAAACGCTCACGTCGCGACGGATCCTTTCCGTCTCGGGCGCCGGTGCCACTACCTTCTTGCAGGGCCTCGTGCCGAGCGACTTGCTGTCGAGTCCAAATGCGCCCGCACCGCAACCACAAAACAATAATAATGAATCGAATGAGCAAAAAAAGAAACATAGTGACTCGTCTCAAGCGAATGTACAAAATGGGGACAACAATCATACTGTGTCATTCAACCCAAACTTGAGATCCACCTGCTTTTTGGATCACAAGGGCCGCATTGTCACGGACTCGCTCCTGTGGAAAATACACGAGCAAAACTATCTCATTGACTGTCCGGAATCAACGGCAGATACGCTCTTGCAGCATTTGAAGCAGTATACGTTGCGACGCAGCAAGGTGCAAATCAAAGATGTTTCCAATCAAGCGTCGTCGCATTTGATATACGGCACGCTGCAGGCAGATGGAGCGCCGCCCGGATATGTGAGCGGCATCGATCCGCGGCATCCCAGTTTGGGAGTCCGCGTCTTGCGAGTGCCAGAGGAATCGTTGCAACATAGTACTGACACTTCAGCAGCAGGAGACGCAACAGCATCAGCCATCACGCCTCGCTTTGAAGACTTGATGGCCAACAATGCACTCTTTCCACACTCACCGGGCAACTACGACTTGGTGCGTCGCCTCGCGGGCGTCGCCGAGGGCGACGAAGTTACGGCCAAGGTGGCCCTGGAAGCCAACCAAGAGTTTTTACATGCCGTCAGTTTCACCAAGGGCTGCTATTTGGGGCAGGAACTAACGGCGCGGGTCCATTTTACTGGTGTCCTGCGCAAGCGGATAGTGCCGCTGCTACTAATGGACACGCACATGGAGGTTCCCCGCGCCTGGAGTTTGGCGAGTAGCTTGCAGGAGGGTAGAGCGACCCAAAAGTTTAGTCGGCGCGAGTTGCAGTTGCTGCCGAGCCGGTTGCCGCGACTTTCCGTATACGCGGCGGCGAACTTGGTGGCCGTCATGACGGGAGCCATTGCACCTGACGTGGAGTCGTTGGACGAGGCGGCCAAGCAGGAACTGGAAATGGTGTACGCCAACTCCAACTTGTTGCTGCAAGAAATAGAAACGAGTTGCAAGCGAGGCGCCAAGATTGTCAATGTGGCGGATGGCAAGTCCATTGGTCAAATTGTTGCAGAACCTGTCAAGGGAACCAACGTTGTCTTGGCGCTCATGCGGCTCGAGCAGCTTGGCTTGCTGGCCGGAGGAGTCTGGTCCAAGCTCAACAAGGTTCGCATTGGTGACAATGCCACAGAGTTTCGCTACTTGCCGTATTTGCCACTATGGTTTCCTGACCTTGATCCACAGACTGGCAAAGCCAAGGATGTGACGGATGACGGTGAAGACGATCCAGAAGCCCGGCCAGAGACGGGAGGGTTGTTTAGTGGAATAAAAATGCCACGAGTCGTTTTTGAAGAGACGCCACTTTCCGATGCTGAAATTTCCGACAAGTTCAAGGATGCCTAATGTTCCTAGGATGTCAATATGCTATTCTCTAACTTAACATTTAAATAACTACAATATAAGGTACAGTAGCTGGTCAGCTACAAAAGTCATCTCGCACGAATACTTGAAATAGCAGCATTGTCGTAGCGTCACAAAACGGCATCGTAGCGGTACTGATCGCGTGTCCACGAAAGCCAACAAAATAATAATCGCATCGAACTTGGCCATCACAATAAATTGACTCACTTTTGACTGCAATAACCAAGACGGCCATGAGAATACAATTGCAAGTATTGCTGCTCTGCAGCTTTATGACAGAAATATGCGCCTTTTGTATATCGAGTCTGCAGACAGCAAGGCGATGCGGAACATGCATTTCGGCGTCGACTCGCGACGAGAATGACACCAATGAGCTTGCCTCCGCAGCAGCGGCCATTGAAGACGATTTCGACATTGATTTCGACGACGATGAAGAAGATTTGGATGAAGATTTTGACGAGGACGACGATGATGACGAGGACGACCAATCTGCCTCTTCCTCGACAAAGGCATCGTCGCGCTGGAACAACTTGAATCCGCGAATCAAGGCCCACGTGATTCGACAAGGCCAGGAGCGCGCCATTCGCAACAAGGCTAAAACTGAAGGACCCTTGGTGAAGAAGCGACGCATGATGATGTACATGCGCGAAAAGCAACGAGAAAAGTCACGCGACTCGCGCGTCAAGCGGCCGCTACCCTTTGTCAATCGAACGGCCTTGGCATCGCTCGAGCCACTGCAGGAATTGTCGGGCGTTGTCATTTCGCTGACACCCTTTGGTGCCTACGTTGACGTTGGTACCGAGTGCGACGGTTTGTTGCATGTTTCGCAACTGAGTCGCGAAACCTTTGTGCAGCACCCCAAGCAATTCCTGACGCCAGGCGACAAGGTGACGGTTCGAGTGCGAAGCTTGAACGTGGAGCGTAAAAAGCTGCACCTTACCATGCTGCCCAAAGAGTTGGTGCAAGCCGAGCAGGCAGATACCGTGGAGGATCGTATCCCGCTGGAGGAGATTTTGGTGGATGATGAACTATGGGGACAGCTCAAACGAGTGACTGACTTTGGTGCCTACGTTGAAGTTGGCGCCGTTGTTGATGGCTTTTTGCACTTTATGGATCATCCAAGTTGGGATAATGGCGGTCGGCCTAGTGATTTTATGGCGAGGGGTGATCGAGTCAGAGTATGGGTGAGCGACGTGGATTTGGAGCAGGGACGCATCAAGCTGACGGCATTACGGCCCTCGCACTTGCCTGGACCAAGGCGAGAGATTGCTTTCTAGAGCAGTAGCTATATACATATAATCACCTTGACACAAGTTTACTTGCTTGTAACCTATCTTCGTCCAACGCGAGTTCAAGGTAGCTGTCGAGGGCAACAACTACTTTCGTCAGCAACTCCTCAAGCTCACCAACACTTCCGTCCAGTGGATGTTTGGATACATATTGAACTTCGTCCAGAAAGCTCTGCCACGCCACCCATGCATCGTTGCGTGCCCCATACTGCAAGGTCTGCTTGACTGGCAAGTCGCTTTCAATAGATGGACGCCCGGGCCCATCAAATCCCTTGGAGTAGTAAACCAAAAAGGCATTTTGATCGACAAACTTTTGCTTGTAGGAAACGTTATCAGAGTATGCGTCAAAAAGTCGTTTGAAACTGACTTCGTCGTTTGGGATGTGCATTCCCTCAATCATTCTCGTTGCATCCTCCAGTTTCGATAGACGCTTCAAATTTGACTGCAACGTCTGCAACTGTGACTGCATGGAAACGATTGGCACGAGCGCTTCCAAAGAGCCTGAGAGCGACGCGTCAGCTCCAGTGGACTCAGGCATGTTTCGGGCATTTGATGCAATAGGAATGGTAATCATTGATATGTCAAATGTAGCTTTTATAAAGTTTCGTCGCGATGGATTGTCAAAAAATGAGCGTCGTGCACTTGTTTTTGCAGAAGGAAACTCAAGCGAGGTCGCTGGCGCCATAAAGACGCTCCACCAGCAAACTAGCAGCGCCAAATACATGACAGCGTCTTGAGAGTTGTATATTAATGAAGTTCGTGCAATAGGGTTATCATTGCAAGTTGGCTGTCAGCATAATTTACGACCTGTCGCATGCATCGCTGATGATCTTGCGTCTCGCTTGCGACAGATTCTGTCGCACCGTCAATAAAATCTATTGTTTCGCAAGGAAAAGGGTCAAAGTTGCGAAAGTAGTAAACGATCCTACTTTCCTTTAACGATCCGGAGCAGCAAACTCCTATTTGATTCATTTGGTTGATAGGAGAAGAACATGTTGCATAGTGGCAGATGTCAAGAGAGATCCAAAAACCGCGACTTGTAATATTTTAGTAATAACCCACCTGAGCATTTAGTTGATTATTGTATATCTGACCACACGGAAGAACTTGCCGACGACTCATCCCCAGGAGGCTCATTCCCTGCGCAGCACATGGTGTCATATCTTTGCAGAATCCTTGTCATTTCAGTCTCGTCGCTGCGCCACGCTATCGACTCCCCGTCGCTGCGAAACTGCGCAGGATGAGGATAAGACACACCCAGCACGCCAGAGTCGCCGTGATCCACGTTTTCGACTTCGTACGAGTATTCGTCATTATCGGCATTGTACCCGTCATTGCTTTCCTCTTCCCTTCTATAAGCATCTACCGATGGGGTGTCTTTGTTTTCATATAAGCCGACGATATCGTCACCCATGTATTCGCTATCAGTTTCATCATTGCTCAAGCAGCTACTATCCGCTTCCTCCGCCTTGGAGTCATCGTGACTGGTTGATTCGTTCGCCGAATCTGCGTCGCGACTAAACATTGAGAGCTGAACATATCGATGGTTTTCGTCAAACGAAACGGTCAATTCGGTACTTAGTATCGACCTTAGCTCGGTACTCGGTAAGGACTGTGCCTCGGTCACACTTGAAAGCTGACTTCTCGTGGTGGCCGTCACCAACGAGCCGAGCGAATCGTCTTCCGTGCTGGCGCTTGTGGAATGCGTGCACTCAATCTCGTTCCAGCTGGCTTGGACAATGGCTGAGGACTGGGTCAGCGAGCTGCCGCCCACCGATTCGGAGCTCTCTTTATACAAGTAGCTCAAGCTTTCTCGCTCCCATTGATGCATTGCTTCGTAGCCTTCACTCTGTAGCGTTAGCCCATCCTTGTCTTCGCTGGAAGCGCATAGGATGGTAAAATTGTGTCGACTGTTCCTTGGCTTCCAAAAGCATAGTCTTGTGAACATGATTGCGGTGGATGGTGATTTTCCCTGGGATGACGACTTGTCAATCCTGTGGCTCACACGGCAGACTACTAGTGCGGTTCATAGTTGGTTCAGCCAGGAGTATACCGCCATTGCACTTGCCGTTCGTCGCTTGTTTGTCAATGCTTCATCACTCTTTCGCTTCGCAATCGACGGAGAGGCAGGCGGCACATTCCCGCCTACGAGTGATGCGGTAGGCTTGTCAAAATTTCTCTAGAGTAGGCGCAGTTGCATGTGTGCAGTCTCCCGCGAGCCGCCATGGTCGTTTTCAAAATGAGAATTGTCGGAGTAAATTGCCGCAACGGAAACTGGATGACGTTGACATGGTTAATACTCACTGGCGTGCGTCGATGAAACCAAAAGGATTGCTTACCTATGCAGCTGCAACAGCTCATGAACGCCGACAAGTATTCGCCATTTTGTCACGCCTGCTGTTGCCATCGTCGTTCTTCACAACATCCTTCCTAAAGCCAGCCCTGAGATACTTGCTAGTACGATACTCCTTGATCCAGAGATTACGAGACACCAATCGGAGTGAAACAGCGAAAAGGCTGCGTAAATTGAGGCTATTCTGCAAAACTCTGTACAGCGAACGCGAGCTCGGGTCTTGAGGTGAAGATGCTGCTGCATTTTGGACCTCGACAGCAGCGCTTGACTGTATTGTTTTACCTTGTCATTCTCTTGCTTTACGTTGAACTTGCTTCCTGCTCTATTTCAACAAAATTGCTACGAAAGTATGCCTTTTGGCTCCGAGGAGGAGAGGATTCGGCCCTATCGATCGACAACCCTTCAGAAAATAAGACTTTTGCATCAAAGAACAAGCTATTCAAGTGGGCCAACAAGAACGCTACAACTCTAGCAAATAAGGATGACCGAGAAGCATCAGTTCGAAAGCGCGAGTTTCTCGATCGGATTGCTCTCATTTCACAAAGTTTGCTAAAGAAGGAAAAGGATGCTCGCCTTTTGCCGCCTCGAGCCGCAGATCAGTCTAGCAATCGCACCGAATACGACGACCCGAACGCCATTACACCTCAATCTGACTTGACCATTCCGGAGCGACACATTCACATTGTGACAACTGCAGCCATTCCTTGGTTTACTGGAACATCAATCAATCCACTGCTGCGTGCTGCCTATATGCACCGACAGACGCAACAATACTCCAACAAGGAACCGTGGGTCACGCTTGTTGTGCCATGGCTCGAGCTACCAAAGGATCAGCAGACTGTCTACCATAAAGTGTTTGCGAATCAGCAGGAGCAAGAAGACGAGATCCGAACTTGGCTGCGAGATGAAGCGAACATGGAGGATGCGGCTGATCCCGAGACTGGTTTACAAATCTTGTTTTATCCAGCAAGATACCACGCGGGTATGGGCTCCGTCTTTGCCATGGGGGATATCATGGCCAATATGGATCCCAAGAAAATGGATGTATGCGTTTTGGAGGAACCGGAGCACTGCAACTGGTTTCGCTCGCCTGGAGATGGCTGGACGAAGCGATTCACCTATGTGATTGGAATTGTTCATACCAGTAAGTATTTGATGATGAGTCTAGTGTGCATGTTTGAAAGTAAAAATTTATGTGATGAGTCTATTGTGCATGTTTGGAAGGAATAATTGTTGACACCTCTGCACCTTTCTACCTATCTATAGATTACAAGGAATATGCTAGCGGCGAGTACCATGGCATGTGGACGGCACCGGCAATTCAGCTAATGTCGTCTGCCATGGTCCGAGCGTACTGCCACCAAGTCATTAAACTCTCGGCAGTCTTGCAAACATATGCCCATGAGAAGGAGGTCACATCAAATGTTCATGGAGTGCGATCAAACTTTTTGGAGGAGGGTAAGCGGCGTGCCCGTGGCGACGCACTGCCAAGCCAGGACGACGCACAAGGTTGTGTACAAACTTACTTTGTTGCAAAATTATTGTGGGCCAAGGGATTGGATTTAATGCTCGAGATGGAAGACTACTATCGTCAATGCACTGGCGATTACTTTCCGATCCATATCTATGGCAGTGGTCCTGATGAGAAGGATATTATTCGAGCTTTCCACGGCAGACAGAAGAAGAACGAATCGTCACAGGAACATGGACTTGAAACAGCTCTGTCGATGGAAGGAGGCAGCACAAACCTGACGGATTCGGGTAAGCTTGATGCTGACAGCGTCAACGCAACAACGGATTCGTCCGATGCTGGCAGCTCGAGCTGGCGTTTGACAAAATCGGCCAAGTCGAAATTTAAGACGCTGAAACGAAAGGTTGACGAGGTGGATATTCCAAAGAGTCTTGCCGAGTTTCGGAAGAATCCCATTCCAGCGGTCTTTCCTGGGCGAGTCGATCACGGCACATTGAGAAACTACACAGTTTTTGTGAATCCATCAGTTTCAGAGGTTCTTTGTACGACGACTGCCGAGGCGCTTGCCATGGGCAAGTTTGCGATTATCCCAGTGCATCCGTCGAACACCTTCTTTCATAGATTTCCAAATTGCTTACCGTACCGAAACAAGATCGAGTTTGTCGCAAATCTACGTTGGGCCATGACGCACGACCCTGAGCCACTGACTCCAGAGCTTGCTCGTGAATTCACTTGGGAAGCTGCTACTGAACGTTTTATAGCCGCATCAGCCATAACATGGGAGGAAGCAATGGCGCGTGAAAAGCTTGGGTGGAATAAAGTTGACGAGCGAATCGCATGGTTTCACAATGAAGCCGGAAAGGGAGTGACGGGTGACATGCTTCGGAAGATGTTTGGCGCAGGACCAGTTGCAGATCAAGTTAAATACATTCGACAAGCATCCGAAGGAGAGTTCAACGATGAGGATAGCGACGACGATGAGGACGACGACGATGGTCTCAGTGCCAAGTTTCGTCGGTCATCCTTTGCCCAGGCTCTTCGCGCTTCACTGGATGACATTGGTAGCTTCATCCAATAGGCATTGCTGCCTCTTGTTGCAACCTCATGCAGCGTAATCACTGAAAGGCTATTAACTACGACCACTCAAGGCACATAATTCGTATACATGGACTGACCGCTACGCATAATGACTAAACACGGCTATTATACTCGTTATCCATCTACTTGTAGCAGTAGATCACAAGTATAGTTAGTACCGAGAGTCATGCTCATCTGCGTCGGTTTCTCCGCATGGAACCGGGCCGAATCAGCATCGAGTCAATCATCCACGCCGTATCTTCCCCTGCGCCATTGGTCGACAAGATAAAGTTAACGGATACCTTGTCCAACGGACCAGGACCAGTTCGAATGCCGGCTGTAAAGAATGCACGCTTGCCGTCGAAACTGTAGTCACCCTTCTCGACAAACGCATCCGTGTGTGTAAACAGCACCTTGTAGTCGGTCGTCTTTAAATAGGCTGCATACTCTGCTGGTGTGAGTTCCTCCTCCGTCTTGACTTGTGATCCTTCCGAACTAAACCCAAAGAATATTTCGGTACCTTTGTTTGGAGTTGGAACATCATTGTTGCGAAAGGCTTCGAGCACGAGTGCAACGACTTCCCCGGCTGTCAAGTCCGAGTCTGTAACGAAAGACAAGCGCGAGTGAGCCACAAGAGACAAACAATCAAATATGATTTGATTTCACTCACCAGGAACTTTTGTTGGTGGAACATACACTTTGGGTGTATCGTCGGCTTTAGTGTCGTTTGCATCATCATCATCATCGTCGTCGTCACCTTCATCCTCCTTGACACCCTTGACATACTCCACAAAGCCTCCGGCAGTATCCAGCACACGCTCCTTCACTTCGCTGTACAGCTTGTCGTCCGTAAAGGTTGCAGCAGGACTATTCTCTTCCTCCTCCTCCTCGGGCGGCATTCCGGTCGCACTCAATCCAAGCTCGTCGGAACTATCATCGTCGTCGTCCTCCAAATCGTCATCATCATCTTGATCCAGATCCGTTGGTTCCAATGAAATGCCCTTGGACTGCGCCACACGAAATAGTTCCGCCATTAGATTGGCGCCTTCGGCATCGGGTGCATTGTCTTGTTGGTTGCTGGAGAATAGTATGCAGTGTGATTGCTGCTGCAGTCTCGATGCAACAAGGTTGGGAAGTATAGGTGCGAAACTAAAGGTAATTCGAATGTTGCACATTAGTGCAAACACAGTCAAGGCAATCGGTCGTTTCATGGTGTCGAACCGAATCATTGGATCGTTTAAAGGTAGCGCTGATCAATATGAACGTTGCGGTGGGCGTGGGCGTTGAAGATGACCGAAGCAATACCTGATAAGCAGCACTGCACAGAGAGCTGATGCTGCTTGATTCGGTAGTCAAGTCCGCTTCTTGTGTTTTTTAACACTACAAAAGGCAAAGTGGTTCGGTCGAGATCTGCAGCTTGGAGGTGCATCATTCACAGTCAATGGATCGTGTCGCGGTGCGATTGGATGCGCTCGTGAATTTGCGATAATCGAAATTGTGCTCTTCAGTTCATAGTTATAGAGCAATGACCGTTCTTGTACAGTTTGTCCTAGTGTCGTTGTGTTTTGACACTTTATTCTGTCTAGGGGGCTCGGTTTATGGTTGTGGTTGTGTTTGTGTTTGAATAGACTACTCTTTCGATAACAGTTTGTATTGAATGTACTGAATGTAGATGTAGAAGTACAGAAGCACTAAAACTGATTACATTGCTGCAAGTGTATGTATGTAGGAGTAAGCAACCCTTGCGCTAGGGTATTGAAAAGGTGGTAATTCTCTAACAAAACATGCAAAGTAGTGTGAATAAATATGCAAACTTGGCCAAACGTTTGACTTCCCAGATGGCAAGTGGCACATTAAGTAGCTGTGCATAGGCATAAACAGGTAGCAGAATGGCTCAAGGAATGTGAAGGAAAAACTTGCAACAAGCATGTAGAGACAATTGTAGGAGGCAACAAAAAAGTTGTGCAAAAGGCTTGCTAGGAGGTGTAGTGGCCGGCAAGATACTACATAGATTTGTTGCCAAAAAGCATAATTTTCAGCAATTTAATCCCAGACAATGTCCATGACCAGAGAATACTTGCAACATCCTTATTTCAGGTGCGCTACAGAATGCATTGCCTGGCAGGTCACTGTCTTCAGTCTCAACCAGCAACTGCCATGCCTTTCAAAGGCCCACACCTAGAGCCGTGTGCATGCTCAATTTAAGCCAGAATGGTGCTAACATTTTTTTCAGGTGCGCTACAAGATGCCTTGCCTGGCTGTTCCCTTGGTAGAATGCAATGGGATTGGTGATAACTTGTCACCAGTCTCAGCCAGCAGCTGCCATGCCTTCCAAACACCCATACCTAGAGCCATGTGCATGCCCAAATCAAGCCAGAATGGTGCTAACATCCTTATTTTAGATGCGCTACAAGGTGCCTTGCCTGGCTGGTCCCTTACTGCAATGGGATTGGTGACAACTAGTCACCAGTCTCAGCCAGCAGATGCCATGCATTTCAACCATCCATACCTTATGCCATGTGTATGCCCAAATCAAGTTAGAACACTGCAAACCTTTTTATTTCACGTGCGCTACAAGATGCCTTGCCTGGCTAGTCCAGGGGTAGACTGCATTGGAAATGGTGATAACTTGTCACCAGTCTCAGCCAGCAGCTGCCATGCCTTTCAAACGCCTATACCTAGAGCCTTGTGTGCATGCCCAAATCAAGCCAGCAAGGTGCTTACATCCTTAATTTACTGTAAGGTGCACTGCAAGATGCATTGCCTGGCTAGTTCTTTCATAGACTGCAATGCGATAGGTGACAACAAGTCACCAGTCTCATTCAGCAGCTGTCATGTCTTTTAAATGCCCTACTTAGAGCCATGAGAATGCCCCAATTAAATCAGAATGGTGCTAGCATCCTTATTTTGGGTGCGCAACAAGATGCCTTGCTTGGCTGGTCCCTTGGTAGACTGCAATGGGATTGGTGATAACTTGTCACCAGTCTCAGCCAGCGTCTGCAATGCCTTTCGAACACCCATACCTAGAGCCATGTGCATGCCCAAATCAAGCCAGAATGGTGCTAACATCCTTATTTCAGGTGCGCTACAAGATGCCTTGCCTGGCTGGTCCTTTGGTAGACTGCTTTGAGCTTGGTGACACCTTGTCACCAGTCTCAGCCAGCAGCTGCCATGCCTTTCAAACGCCTATACCTAGAGCCATGTGCATGCCCCAATCAAGCCAGAATGGTGCTAACATCCTTATTTCAGGTGCGCTACAAGATGCCTTGCCTGGCTGGTCCTTTGGTAGACTGCATTGGGATTGGTGATAACTTGTCACCAGTCTCAGCCAGCTTCTGCCATGCCTTTCAAACACCCAGATCTAGATCCATATGCATGCCCAAACCAAGCCAGAATGCTGCAAACATCCTTATTTTAGTTGCGCTATAAGATGCATTGCCTGGATTGTCTCTTGGTAGACTGCATTGGAATTGGTGACAACTTGTCACCAGTCTCAGCCAGCAGCTGCTATGCCTTTCGAACACCCATACCTAGAGCCATGTGCATGCTCGAATCAAGCCAGAATGGTGCTAACATCCTTATTTCAGGTGCGCTACAAGATGCCTTGCCTGGCTGGTCCTTTGGTAGACTGCTTTGAGCTTGGAGACAACTTGTCACCAGTCTCAGCCAGCAGCTGCCATGCCTTTCAAACGCCTATACCTAGAGCCTTGTGCATGCCCCAATCAAGCCAGAATGGTGCTAACATCCTTATTTCAGGTGCGCTACAAGATGCCTTGCCTGGCTGGTCCTTTGGTAGACTGCTTTGAGCTTGGTGACAACTTGTCACCAGTCTCAGCCAGCAGCTGCCATGCCTTTCAAACGCCTATACCTAGAGCCATGTGCATGCCCCAATCAAGCCAGAATGGTGCTAACATCCTTATTTCAGGTGCGCTACAAGATGCCTTGCCTGGCTGGTCCTTTGGTAGACTGCATTGGGATTGGTGATAACTTGTCACCAGTCTCAGCCAGCAGCTGCCATGCCTTTCAAACACCCAGATCTAGATCCATATGCATGCCCAAACCAAGCCAGAATGCTGCAAACATCCTTATTTTAGTTGCGCTATAAGATGCATTGCCTGGATGGTCTCTTGGTAGACTGCATTGGGATTGGTGACAACTTGTCACCAGTCTCAGCCAGCAGCTGCTATGCCTTTCGAACACCCATACCTAGAGCCATGTGCATGCCCAAATCAAGCCAGAATGGTGCTAACATCCTTATTTCAGGTGCGCTACAAGATGCCTTGCCTGGCTAATCCTTTGGTAGACTGCTATGAGCTTGGTGACAACTTGTCACCAGTCTCAGCCAGCAGCTGCCATGCCTTTCAAACGCCTATACCTAGAGCCATGTGCATGCCCCAATCAAGCCAGAATGGTGCTAACATCCTTATTTCAGGTGCGCTACAAGATGCCTTGCCTGGCTGGTCCTTTGGTAGACTGCATTGGGATTGGTGATAACTTGTCACCAGTCTCAGCCAGCTTCTGCCATGCCTTTCAAACGCCTATACCTAGAGCCATGTGCATGCCCCAATCAAGCCAGAATGGTGCTAACATCCTTATTTCAGGTGCGCTACAAGATGCCTTGCCTGGCTGGTCCTTTGGTAGACTGCATTGGGATTGGTGATAACTTGTCACCAGTCTCAGCCAGCTTCTGCCATGCCTTTCAAACACCCAGATCTAGATCCATATGCATGCCCAAACCAAGCCAGAATGCTGCAAACATCCTTATTTTAGTTGCGCTACAAGATGCATTGCCTGGATGGTCTCTTGGTAGATGGCATTGGGATTGGTGACAACTTGTCACCAGTCTCAGCCAGCAGCTGCTATGCCTTTCAAACACCCATACCTAGAGCCATGTGCATGCCCAAATCAAGCCAGAATGCTGCAAACATCCTTATTTTAGTTGCGCTACAAGATGCATTGCCTGGATTGTCTCTTGGTAGACTGCATTGGAATTGGTGACAACTTGTCACCAGTCTCAGCCAGCAGCTGCCATGCCTTTCGAACACCCATACCTAGAGCCATGTGCATGCCCAAATCAAGCCAGAATGGTGCTAACATCCTTATTTCAGGTGCGCTACAAGATGCCTTGCCTGGCTGGTCCTTTGGTAGACTGCTTTGAGCTTGGTGACAACTTGTCACCAGTCTCAGCCAGCAGCTGCCATGCCTTTCAAACGCCTATACCTAGAGCTATGTGCATGCCCAAATCAAGCCAGAATGGTGCTAACATCCTTATTTCAGGTGCGCTACAAGATGCCTTGCCTGGCTGGTCCTTTGGTAGACTGCATTGGGATTGGTGATAACTTGTCACCAGTCTCAGCCAGCTTCTGCCATGCCTTTCAAACACCCAGATCTAGATCCATATGCATGCCCAAACCAAGCCAGAATGGTGCTAACATCCTTATTTTAGTTGCGCTATAAGATGCATTGCCTGGATGGTCTCTTGGTAGACTGCATTGGGATTGCAACAACTTGTCACCAGTATCAGCCAGCAGCTGCTATGCCTTTCAAACACCCAGAGCCATGTGCATGCCCAAATCAAGCCAGAATGGTGCTAACATCCTTATTTCAAGTGCGCTACAAGATGCCTTGCCTGGCTAGTCCTTTGGTAGACTGCTATGAGCTTGGTGACAACTTGTCACCAGTCTCAGCCAGCAGCTGCCATGCCTTTCAAACGCCTATACCTAGAGCCATGTGCATGCCCAAATCAAGCCAGAATGGTGCTAACATCCTTATTTCAGGTGCGCTACAAGATGCCTTGCCTGGCTGGTCCCATGGTAGACTGCAATGGGATTGGTGACAACTTGTCACCAGTCTCAGCCAGCAGCTGCCATGTCTTTCAAATGCCCTACTTAGAGCAATGAGAATGCCCCAATTAAATCAGAATGGTGCTATCATTCTTATTTTGGGTACGCAACAAGATGCCTTGCTTGGCTGGTCCCTTGGTAGACTGCAATGGGATTGGTGATAACTTGTCACCAGTCTCAGCCAGCTTCTGCCATGCCTTTCAAACACCCAGATCTAGATCCATATGCATGCCCAAACCAAGCCAGAATGCTGCAAACATCCTTATTTTAGTTGCGCTACAAGATGCATCGCCTGGATGGTCTCTTGGTAGACTGCATTGGGATTGGTGACAACTTGTCACCAGTCTCAGCCAGCAACTGCTATGCCTTTCAAACACCCATACCTAGAGCCATGTGCATGCCCAAATCAAGCCAGAATGGTGCTAACATCCTTATTTCAAGTGCGCTACAAGATGCCTTGCCTGGCTAATCCTTTGGTAGACTGCTATGAGCTTGGTGACAACTTGTCACCAGTCTTGCCTTGCCTGGCTAGTCCAGGGGTAGACTGCATTGGAAATGGTGATAACTTGTCACCAGTCTCAGCCAGCAGCTGCCATGCCTTTCAAACGCCTATACCTAGAGCTATGTGTGCATGCCCAAATCAAGCCAGCAAGGTGCTTACATCCTTAATTTACCGTAAGGTGCACTGCAAGATGCATTGCCTGGCTAGTTCTTTCATAGACTGCAATGCGATAGGTGACAACAAGTAACCAGTCTCAGCTAGCAGCTGCCATGTCTTTCAAATGCCCTACTTAGAGCCATGAGAATGCCCCAATTAAATCAGAATGGTGCTAGCATCCTTATTTTGGGTGCGCAACAAGATGCCTTGCCTGGCCGGTCCTTGTTAGACTGCAATGGAAATGGTGATAACTTGTCACCAGTCTCAGCCAGCAGTTGGCATGCCTTTCAAGAGTCCATACTCAGATCCATGTGTATGCCCAATTCAAGCCAGAATGGTGCTAACATCCTTATTTCAGGTGCGCTACAAGATGCCTTGCCTGGCTGGTCCGATGGTAGACTGCAATGGGATTGGTGACAACTTGTCACCAGTCTCAGCCAGCAGCTGCTATGCCTTTCATATACCCATTCCTAGAGCCATGTGCATGCCCAAATCGAATGTGCTAACATCCTTATTTCAGGTGCGCTACAAGATGCCTTGCCTGGCTGGTCCCATGGTAGACTGCAATGGGATTGGTGACAACTTGTCACCAGTCTCAGCCAGCAGCTGCCATGTCTTTCAAATGCCCTACTTAAAGCCATGAGAATGCCCCAATTAAATCAGAATGGTGCTATCATTCTTATTTTGGGTACGCAACAAGATGCCTTGCTTGGCTGGTCCCTTGGTAGACTGCAATGGGATTGGTGATAACTTGTCACCAGTCTCAGCCAGCAGCTGCCATGTCTTTCAAATGCCCAGATCTAGATCCATGTGTATGCCCAAACCAAGCCAGAATGCTGCAAACATCCTTATTTTAGTTGCGCTACAAGATGCATTGCCTGGATGGTCTCTTGGTAGACTGCATTGGGATTGCAACAACTTGTCACCAGTATCAGCCAGCAGCTGCTATGCCTTTCAAACACCCATACCTAGAGCCATGTGCATGCCCAAATCAAGCCAGAATGGTGCTAACATCCTTATTTCAAGTGCGCTACAACATGCCTTGCCTGGATGGTCTCTTGGTAGACTGCATTGGGATTGGTGACAACTTGTCACCAGTCTCAGCCAGCAGCTGCTATGCCTTTCGAACACCCATACCTAGAGCTATGTGCATGCCCAAATCAAGCCAGAATGGTGCTAACATCCTTTTTTCAGGTGCGCTACAAGATGCCTTGCCTGGCCAGTATAACAAGATTGCAATGGAAATGGTGATAACTTGTCACCAGTCTCAGCCAGCAGTTGCCATGCCTTTCAAGAGTCCATACTTAGATCCATGTGTATGCCCAATTCAAGCCAGAATGGTGCTAACATCCTTATTTCAGGTGCGCTACAAGATGCCTTGCCTGGCTGGTCCGATGGTAGACTGCAATGGGATTGGTGACAACTAGTCACCAGTCTCAGCCAGCAGCTGCTATGCCTTTCAAACATCCATTCCTAGAGCCATGTGCATGCCCAAATCGAACGTGCTAACATCCTTATTTCAGGTGCGCTACAAGATGCATTGCCTGGATGGTCTCTTGGTAGACTGCATTGGGTTTGGAGACAACTTGTCACCAGTCTCAGCCAGCAGCTGCCATGCCTTTCAAATGCCCATACCTTGAGCCATGTGCATGCTCAATTTTAGCCAGAATGGTGCTAACATCTTTTTTTCAGGTGCGCTACAAGATGCCTTGCCTAGCTGGTCCCATGGTAGACTGCAATGGGATTGGTGACAACTTGTCACCAGTCTCAGCCAGCAGCTGCCATGTCTTTCAAATGCCCTACTTAAAGCCATGAGAATGCCCCAATTAAATCAGAATGGTGCTATCATTCTTATTTTGGGTACGCAACAAGATGCCTTGCTTGGCTGGTCCCTTGGTAGACTGCAATGGAAATGGTGATAACTTGTCACCAGTCTCAGCCAGCAGCTGCCATGTCTTTCAAACACCCATACCTAGAGCCATGTGTTTGCCCAAATCAAGCCAGAATGGTGCCAACATCCATATCTCAGGTGCGCTATAAGATGCATTGCCTGGATGGTCTCTTGGTAGACTGCATTAAAATTGGTGACAACTTGTCACCAGTCTCAGCCAGCAGCTGCCATGCCTTTCAAACGCCCATACCTAGAGCCATGTGTTTGCCCAAATCAAGCCAGAATGGTGCCAACATCTTTTTTTCAGGTGCGCTATAAGATGCATTGCCTGGCTGCTCTCTTGGTAGAATGCCATTGGATTGGTGATAACTTGTCACCAGTCTCAGCCAGCAGCTGCCATGTCTTTCAAACGCCCATACCTAGAGCCATGTGCATGCCCAAATCAAGCCAGAATGGTGCGAACATCCTTATTTCAAGTGCGCTACAAGATGCCTTGCCTGGATGGTCCCATGGTAGACTGTAATGAGCTTGGTGACAACTTGTCACCAGTCTCAGCCAGCAGCTGCCATGCCTTTCAAGCGCCTATACCTAGAGCCATGTGCATGCCCAAATCAAGCCAGAATGGTGCAAACATCCTTATTTCAGGTGCGCTACAAGATGCTCTGCCTGGTTGGTCCCATGGTAGACTGCAATGGGATCGGTGACAACTTGTCACCAGTCTCAGCCAGCAGCTGCCATGTCTTTCAAATGCCCTACTTAGAGCCATGAGAATGCCCCAATTAAATCAGAATGGTGCTATCATTCTTATTTTGGGTACGCAACAAGATGCCTTGCTTGGATGGTCCCTTGGTAGACTGCAATGGGATTGGTGACAACTTGTCACCAGTCTCAGCCAGCAGCTGCTATGCCTTTCATATACCCATTCCTAGAGCTATGTGCATGCCCAAATCGAATGTGCTAACATCCTTATTTCAAGTGCGCGACAAGATGCCTTGCCTGGCTAGTCCTTTGGTAGACTGCATTGGGATTGGTGACAACTTGTCACCAGTCTCAGCCAGCAGCTGCTATGCCTTTCGAACACCCATACCTAGAGCTATGTGCATGCCCAAATCAAGCCAGAATGGTGCTAACATCCTTTTTTCAGGTGCGCTACAAGATGCCTTGCCTGGCCGGTCCTTGTTAGACTGCAATGGAAATGGTGATAACTTGTCACCAGTCTCAGCCAGCAGTTGCCATGCCTTTCAAGAGTCCATACTCAGATCCATGTGTATGCCCAAGTCAAGCCAGAATGGTGCTAACATCCTTATTTCAGGTGCGCTACAAGATGCCTTGCCTGACTGGTCCTTTGGTAGACTGCAATGAGCTTAGTGACAACTTGTCACCAGTCTCAGCCAGCAGCTGCCATGCCTTTCAAACACCCAGATCTAGATCCATATGTATGCCCAAACCAAGCCAGAATGCTGCAAACATCCTTATTTTAGGTGCGCTACAAGATGCATTGCCTGGATGGTCTCTTGGTAGACTGCATTGGGATTGGTGACAACTTGTCACCAGTCTCAGCCAGCAGCTGCTATGCCTTTCGAACACCCATACCTAGAGCTATGTGCATGCCCAAATCAAGCCAGAATGGTGCTAACATCCTTATTTCAGGTGCGCTACAAGATGCCTTGCCTGGCCGGTCCTTGTTAGACTGCAATGGAAATGGTGATAACTTGTCACCAGTCTCAGCCAGCAGTTGCCATGCCTTTCAAGAGTCCATACTTAGATCCATGTGTATGCCCAATTCAAGCCAGAATGTTGCTAACATCCTTATTTCAGGTGCATTACAAGATGCCTTGCCTGGCTGGTCCGATGGTAGACTGCAATGGGATTGGTGACAACTAGTCACCAGTCTCAGCCAGCAGCTGGAATGCCTTTCAAACACCCATTCCTAGAGCCATGTGCATGAACAAATTGAACGTGCTAACATCCTTATTTCAGGTGCGCTACAAGATGCCTTGCCTGGCTGGTCCCATGGTAGACTGCAATGGGATTGGTGACAACTTGTCACCAGTCTCAGCCAGCAGCTGCTATGCCTTTCAAACACCCATTCCTAGAGCCATGTGCATGCCCAAATCAAGCCAGAATGGTGCTAACATCCTTATTTCAGGTGCGCTACAAGATGCCTTGCCTGGCTGGTCCCATGGTAGACTGCAATGGGATTGGTGACAACTTGTCACCAGTCTCAGCCAGCAGCTGCCATGCCTTTCAAGAGTCCATACCTAGATCCATGTGTATGCCCAAACCAAGCCAGAATGCTGCAAACATCCTTATTTCAGGTGCGCTACAAGATGCCTTGCCTGGCTGGTCCTTTGGTAACCTGCAATGAGCTTAGTGACAACTTGTCACCAGTCTCAGCCAGCAGCTGCCATGCCTTTCAAACACCCATATCTAAATCCATGTGTATGCCCAAACCGAGCCAGAATGCTGCAAACATCCTTATTTTAGGTGCGCTACAAGATGCATTGCCTGGATGGTCTCTTGGTAGACTGCATTGGGTTTGGTGACAACTTGTCACCAGTCTCAGCCAGCAGCTGCTATGCCTTTCGAACACCCATACCTAGAGCTATGTGCATGCCCAAATCAAGCCAGAATGGTGCTAACATCCTTTTTTCAGGTGCGCTACAAGATGCCTTGCCTGGCCGGTCTTTGTTAGACTGCAATGGAAATGGTGATAACTTGTCACCTGTCTCAGCCAGCAGTTGCCATGCCTTTCAAGAGTCCATACTTAGATCCATGTGTATGCCCAACTCAAGCCAGAATGGTGCTAACATCCTTATTTTTGGTGCGCTACAAGATGCCTTGCCTGGCCGGTCCTTGTTAGACTGCAATGGGATTGGTGTCAACTAGTCACCAGTCTCAGCCAGCAGCTGCTATGCCTTTCAAATACCCATTCCTAGAGCCATGTGCATGCCCAAATCAAGCCAGAATGGTGCTAACATCCTTATTTCAGGTGCGCTACAAGATGCCTTGCCTGGCTGGTCCCATGGTAGACTGCAATGGGATTGGTGACAACTTGTCACCAGTCTCAGCCAGCAGCTGCCATGTCTTTCAAATGCCCTACTTAGAGCCATGAGAATGCCCCAATTACATCAGAATGGTGCTAACATCCTTATTTTGGGTGCGCAACAAGATGCTTTGCTTGGCTGGTCCCTATGTAGTAGACTGCAATGGGATTGGTGATAACTTGTCACCAGTCTCAGCCAGCTTCTGCCATGCCTTTCAAACACCCAGATCTAGATCCATGTGTATGCCCAAACCAAGCCAGAATGCTGCAAACATCCTTATTTTGGGCGCGCTACAAGTTGCCTTGCCAATCTGGTCCCTTGGTAGACTGCATGGGGATTGGTGACAACTAGTCACCAGTCTCAACCAGCAGCGGCAATGCCTTTCAAACATCCATATCTAGAACCATGTGCATGCCCAAATCAAGCCAGAATGGTGCTAGCATCCTTATGTCAGGTGCACTACAAGATGCCTTGCTTGGCTGGTCCTTTGGTAGACTGCAATGAGCTTGGTGACAACTTGTCACCAGTCTCAGCCAGCAGCTGCCATGCCTTTCAAACGCCTATACCTAGAGCCATGTGCATGCCCAAATCAAGCCAGAATGGTGCTAACATCCTAATCTTAGGTGCGCTATAAGATGCATTGCCTGGATGGTCTCTTGGTAGACTGCATTGGGAATGGTGACAACTAGTCACCAGTCTCAGCCAGCAGCTGCCATGCCCCATACCTAGAGCCATGTGTTTGCCCAAATCAAGCCAGAATGGTGCCAACATCCATATCTCAGGTGCGCTATAAGATGCATTGCCTGGATGGTCTCTTGGTAGACTGCATTAAAATTGGTGACAACTTGTCACCAGTCTCAGCCAGCAGCTGCCATGCCTTTCAAACGCCCATACCTAGAGCCATGTGTTTGCCCAAATCAAGCCAGAATGGTGCCAACATCTTTTTTTCAGGTGCGCTATAAGATGCATTGCCTGGCTGCTCTCTTGGTAGAATGCCATTGGATTGGTGATAACTTGTCACCAGTCTCAGCCAGCAGCTGCCATGTCTTTCAAACGCCCATACCTAGAGCCATGTGCATGCCCAAATCAAGCCAGAATGGTGCGAACATCCTTATTTCAAGTGCGCTACAAGATGCCTTGCCTGGATGGTCCCATGGTAGACTGTAATGAGCTTGGTGACAACTTGTCACCAGTCTCAGCCAGCAGCTGCCATGCCTTTCAAGCGCCTATACCTAGAGCCATGTGCATGCCCAAATCAAGCCAGAATGGTGCAAACATCCTTATTTCAGGTGCGCTACAAGATGCTCTGCCTGGTTGGTCCCATGGTAGACTGCAATGGGATCGGTGACAACTTGTCACCAGTCTCAGCCAGCAGCTGCCATGTCTTTCAAATGCCCTACTTAGAGCCATGAGAATGCCCCAATTAAATCAGAATGGTGCTATCATTCTTATTTTGGGTACGCAACAAGATGCCTTGCTTGGATGGTCCCTTGGTAGACTGCAATGGGATTGGTGACAACTTGTCACCAGTCTCAGCCAGCAGCTGCTATGCCTTTCATATACCCATTCCTAGAGCTATGTGCATGCCCAAATCGAATGTGCTAACATCCTTATTTCAAGTGCGCGACAAGATGCCTTGCCTGGCTAGTCCTTTGGTAGACTGCATTGGGATTGGTGACAACTTGTCACCAGTCTCAGCCAGCAGCTGCTATGCCTTTCGAACACCCATACCTAGAGCTATGTGCATGCCCAAATCAAGCCAGAATGGTGCTAACATCCTTTTTTCAGGTGCGCTACAAGATGCCTTGCCTGGCCGGTCCTTGTTAGACTGCAATGGAAATGGTGATAACTTGTCACCAGTCTCAGCCAGCAGTTGCCATGCCTTTCAAGAGTCCATACTCAGATCCATGTGTATGCCCAAGTCAAGCCAGAATGGTGCTAACATCCTTATTTCAGGTGCGCTACAAGATGCCTTGCCTGACTGGTCCTTTGGTAGACTGCAATGAGCTTAGTGACAACTTGTCACCAGTCTCAGCCAGCAGCTGCCATGCCTTTCAAACACCCAGATCTAGATCCATATGTATGCCCAAACCAAGCCAGAATGCTGCAAACATCCTTATTTTAGGTGCGCTACAAGATGCATTGCCTGGATGGTCTCTTGGTAGACTGCATTGGGATTGGTGACAACTTGTCACCAGTCTCAGCCAGCAGCTGCTATGCCTTTCGAACACCCATACCTAGAGCTATGTGCATGCCCAAATCAAGCCAGAATGGTGCTAACATCCTTATTTCAGGTGCGCTACAAGATGCCTTGCCTGGCCGGTCCTTGTTAGACTGCAATGGAAATGGTGATAACTTGTCACCAGTCTCAGCCAGCAGTTGCCATGCCTTTCAAGAGTCCATACTTAGATCCATGTGTATGCCCAATTCAAGCCAGAATGTTGCTAACATCCTTATTTCAGGTGCATTACAAGATGCCTTGCCTGGCTGGTCCGATGGTAGACTGCAATGGGATTGGTGACAACTAGTCACCAGTCTCAGCCAGCAGCTGGAATGCCTTTCAAACACCCATTCCTAGAGCCATGTGCATGAACAAATTGAACGTGCTAACATCCTTATTTCAGGTGCGCTACAAGATGCCTTGCCTGGCTGGTCCCATGGTAGACTGCAATGGGATTGGTGACAACTTGTCACCAGTCTCAGCCAGCAGCTGCTATGCCTTTCAAACACCCATTCCTAGAGCCATGTGCATGCCCAAATCAAGCCAGAATGGTGCTAACATCCTTATTTCAGGTGCGCTACAAGATGCCTTGCCTGGCTGGTCCCATGGTAGACTGCAATGGGATTGGTGACAACTTGTCACCAGTCTCAGCCAGCAGCTGCCATGCCTTTCAAGAGTCCATACCTAGATCCATGTGTATGCCCAAACCAAGCCAGAATGCTGCAAACATCCTTATTTCAGGTGCGCTACAAGATGCCTTGCCTGGCTGGTCCTTTGGTAACCTGCAATGAGCTTAGTGACAACTTGTCACCAGTCTCAGCCAGCAGCTGCCATGCCTTTCAAACACCCATATCTAAATCCATGTGTATGCCCAAACCGAGCCAGAATGCTGCAAACATCCTTATTTTAGGTGCGCTACAAGATGCATTGCCTGGATGGTCTCTTGGTAGACTGCATTGGGTTTGGTGACAACTTGTCACCAGTCTCAGCCAGCAGCTGCTATGCCTTTCGAACACCCATACCTAGAGCTATGTGCATGCCCAAATCAAGCCAGAATGGTGCTAACATCCTTTTTTCAGGTGCGCTACAAGATGCCTTGCCTGGCCGGTCTTTGTTAGACTGCAATGGAAATGGTGATAACTTGTCACCTGTCTCAGCCAGCAGTTGCCATGCCTTTCAAGAGTCCATACTTAGATCCATGTGTATGCCCAACTCAAGCCAGAATGGTGCTAACATCCTTATTTTTGGTGCGCTACAAGATGCCTTGCCTGGCCGGTCCTTGTTAGACTGCAATGGGATTGGTGTCAACTAGTCACCAGTCTCAGCCAGCAGCTGCTATGCCTTTCAAATACCCATTCCTAGAGCCATGTGCATGCCCAAATCAAGCCAGAATGGTGCTAACATCCTTATTTCAGGTGCGCTACAAGATGCCTTGCCTGGCTGGTCCCATGGTAGACTGCAATGGGATTGGTGACAACTTGTCACCAGTCTCAGCCAGCAGCTGCCATGTCTTTCAAATGCCCTACTTAGAGCCATGAGAATGCCCCAATTACATCAGAATGGTGCTAACATCCTTATTTTGGGTGCGCAACAAGATGCTTTGCTTGGCTGGTCCCTATGTAGTAGACTGCAATGGGATTGGTGATAACTTGTCACCAGTCTCAGCCAGCTTCTGCCATGCCTTTCAAACACCCAGATCTAGATCCATGTGTATGCCCAAACCAAGCCAGAATGCTGCAAACATCCTTATTTTGGGCGCGCTACAAGTTGCCTTGCCAATCTGGTCCCTTGGTAGACTGCATGGGGATTGGTGACAACTAGTCACCAGTCTCAACCAGCAGCGGCAATGCCTTTCAAACATCCATATCTAGAACCATGTGCATGCCCAAATCAAGCCAGAATGGTGCTAGCATCCTTATGTCAGGTGCACTACAAGATGCCTTGCTTGGCTGGTCCTTTGGTAGACTGCAATGAGCTTGGTGACAACTTGTCACCAGTCTCAGCCAGCAGCTGCCATGCCTTTCAAACGCCTATACCTAGAGCCATGTGCATGCCCAAATCAAGCCAGAATGGTGCTAACATCCTAATCTTAGGTGCGCTATAAGATGCATTGCCTGGATGGTCTCTTGGTAGACTGCATTGGGAATGGTGACAACTAGTCACCAGTCTCAGCCAGCAGCTGCCATGCCGTGCTGCGGCGGGACCAATACTCATTGGACGGAAAAACCAAGCACATTGTTTGATGCCGCTTGACTTACTTGATAGATCTACTGCTTTAAATAAATGAAACGGCCTATTATAATCTTTAAAAGACGAAAGTGAATGTTTTGGGATGGGGGTGGTGGGTGGTGGGTCGATTTTTACATGTCCGCGTCAAGTCGCAGAACGAACGAAAACTCCATAACTTCAACTTCAATGTCGCATGCCTGACCACAGAATGGTACAAAGCCTACAGGCAATAATAACATCCATGAAACACTCAAGTCTTGTATGACGTTAACGAAACAACAAGCATAAGTACAATAAATGAATAGCAATGTATAAACCGTAAAGATAACGCCAGGCAATATAATTTTCTTCATGATAACAGCCAGGCAATAATCGATTACTCACCCCTAAACCCTATCACAAACAGAAAATATCAAAATGACCTTCCCTACATCTTCGTATGTTGGCCTACGTGAAAGTAACCCCCTGTGGACTAATTGGCATTCAAGAAAAATTCTAAATATGCCCGGGCTTAAAGACGGATTGTCGAAACTCCGGGTTTTGTCACACGTTTTCCTCCAGACCTCCTGTACTAGCGAGGTAAACCTCGGATTTGGAAAGGGCAATATCAAATCACGATCCCGGGCACTTCCTTTTTGAAAAGGTGATGCTCACTTGTTCGTCACACTTTTATGATGCTCGCCGCATGGCCATGACGACCCTCGCCTTGAACCTCCCCGGACGATGATTCTCTCCGTGACGGAAGACAACAAGCCCGGCGAAATGAGCGTGTCGGAACCAGCGCTTGACCATGCCGAAGATGCACCAATCAGCAGTCCTGCTTCGAAACAAACTGTTGAAGAACCCGACGACGACCGAGCCAAGACCGATGCTAAAACATCATCAACTATTACCTCCGGCAACGTTTCCAAAAAGGCTACGTCCAAGACCAAGGAGCACCACGACACTGTCCAAAAAGTCAAAGTGATGCACGAAATTCTCGATCGCAAGCTCAAAAAAGCCGAGGAGCAAAAAACCTTTTTGTTTCAGGAGCGCGCCAACAAGCGCCGCACCTTCAACCATTTGCGGCGGACACTATCTAACAACAACAAGTCGGAACTCGGCGACGAAACGACACTGGAGCAAATGCGACTGCAATTAGAGGCACTGCGAGAGGAAAAGGATCACGTGGAGGAAGAGATTGTCAAGACGACGCAACGACTCGAGGAACTGGTCATTATCAAGACAAGTCCCGAGGAAAAGGCAGCTCGATTGGATGAACTGTGTACGCAGGTGACAAAGGAGTTTGCCTCGCGACGGAAACCGGCGTATGAAGCATAGTAGTGGTTGCGTCATTCTCTGAGTCTATTGCGTGATGTAATACGAGCGGGACTTGTTATTATTTTGAAGATCAGGCGTTGTAAAGTCGACAATTGTCTCTGCTATACATTGCAGACATAACTTTTGCGTCCGTTATTTTATCGTAACATACTTCTCTTCTCGTCAAGTACTGTTAGAATTTTGGCTCAAGCTGCTTGGGGCTGCTCAATGCTACGTCGCCATCGTAATACATGGTCGCGCAAAACCATTTGCTTTAGGAAAAGAGCAGTGACTCTATGCCTTATGAAAATTTTTGGAACTCATCTTGACCTTTTTGCATAAAAACGGGTCGAATTGAATGAATTACATCTTATCGCAGTTAGATTAATTAGCCAGTGGTCCGCCGCAGCTCGTCCTGCAAAATTGTACTGTAATGAGGTATTATTGTCTTGTCAACTCCTACTGCAGTACGTTTGATATAAAATGTTTGTTTTTAGCTTACGACTTGGTATCCGCAATGTGCAAATGTATTTTCAAAGCCGCCGTTGCGACCAATTGCCGCGCATGTTTGGTGAATCGCTTGCTCGAGCTGTTGCACGTTCCAATCAGGACGTGACAGCAACTTGAGACGAGCAATAACCTCACAAAAGGCGTACTCAATTGGACCATATTTGGGCATGTATGGCGGTCTGGGTAAGATGCGAAAGCGTTGAGGAAGCGCGCGACCGACCACCGTCTGGTAAACTACTGGAGCTCCATGTGCAGCAAGATTGTCCCACAAAAACACTCGGTCCGCATCTACAGCCAAGCCACTATTCTCGCAACTAGTGCATACTGTATTGCAAAAGTCTGCAAAGCGCCACTGGTTTGTTCCAGGTTCAAGATGTGTCGCAAACCATCGCCGAGGATTCGCGACGCTTCCCTCAACGTTTGCAGGCAATGCTGGATCACCAGGCTCGATAGCCATGAGCAATGTGATCTTCTGACCACCAGTGTAGTCATGTCCTGTGGAGCGGTTCACCTTCTCCAGTGTCACAGCGCACTCACCAACGTCAATGAGTTGCTTGCGGCGCAACGTCACAACACCCAAAGGAGGAGGCATACTATAAAACCACTGATCACGTAAACGATTTCCAGGAGAGAAAGCTTGGCATGCTTCAGGAGAGGCTTGTTTGCTGGAAAGCTTGAGTTCCCTCATGCGCTTGGAGACTTGTGTACGGCTGAGTACTTCGCCAGTGTTGGCATGAATAAAGGCGGCAACCTCATCTCCAGTAGCTTCTGGATAAACATGAAGTACCATGGCCATGGCAAACTGAGATGCTCCAAAAAGTACTTGACTCTCACTGATACCAGCTGCTCCCTTTGGATGAACTCCATTGACTCGGTTGGGGTCAATGGAGCTGCGTGAGATAGCAGTTGGAAGGCATTGTCCTTGCTGCGAACGAGCCAGTGCTTGCTCCCGCTGTGAGACTGGATAGCCAGTGGAACCACCATGCGAAGGATGAGGAGGCGCTTGCTGACGTGCTTTGGGCTGTGGAGCCAGGCCGGCAGCTGAGCGCTCGCGTGCGGCAATGTCGGCAGGATCAGCACGTGCCATGATGGTGTTGCTTGTCGTGGCTGCTTGGCTGCTTGGCTGCGTTCTTGATGCCGCGGTTCTACCAATTTAACAGCGTTCCTTCGAGCAAATCATTCCTGATCACAAGAATGACAATTAGAACAAGTGAGACATTGGATTTGAGATATAACATATAACATAAATTGTATTGATGTTTTGCGGTTGCGCCACGGCGCCACGGAGGATGGTGGCGTCCAAGGCTGCATGTGACAACCATGGCGCACTTATCGGGAGCATTTCTGATGCGCCGGCGTTAAAACATATAGTACAGATGGATCCGGCTTGCTCTAGTTGCTCTACTTACGCTCATGGTTGTAAAATAAAGTAAAGACAATGGTTGTCAATGCCTCGCAACTACTTGCAATGACGAGCATGCCTGCATGCAGCGAGGCGTCGCACGCTCAACTTGAGCGCGATTGAAAATCCGTGGACGCTCTGCGACATTTCCCTTTCAGTGCCGCTTCTCTTTCTAGGCACGGATCTGACGGACGGTCATCCGCGGCTCACAAGTAGCCGATCCACCATGGCGCCCACCAACGCCAACGAAAGCTACTGCACCTTTACACTCCCTACCGAGGTGACGGCGGGAGGTCTAGTAAGTCCAGGAAGGAATTAGATGGAGATATTGGAACAAGGCCGTCTCGTAGATATGACGATATTCGACGAACTTGAATACTCCCTTTCGTTGGTTATTATGCATTCCATTGCCTACTATAGAAGGCAAAAGCATTATATATGTTTTTCTTTGCTGACTTGTATTTTCTTCCTCCTGTTACAGCCATCTCAAGCGGAAATAGCGAAGGATCTCGAGTCAAATGACGATAGTGTAAGTAAGATTCAACAAGCATCGCTACGGATCGGCAAAAAGGTCAATCGATCCAAAGCATATTGCATAGACCGAGTACATTATACTAATTCCTTACATATCTTTGAAAATAACAGGTCAAAAAGCACGCTCTAAAGGCCGCCATTATGGCCATGCTGGGCGGCGAGCCCATGCCCCGCATTCTCATGCAGGTCATTCGCTTCTGCATCAACTCAAACGACAAGCAGCTCAAGAAGCTTACCATGCTCTACTGGGAGGTCGTCCCCAAGTACCAGGAACCAACGAGCGAGGAAATGCTAGCTGCTGCTTCTGGCGGCCCGGCGGTCAAGCGCAAGATGCTTCCCGAAATGATTCTCGTTTGCAACGCCTTGATGAACGATTTAAATCATCCCAACGAGTTTGTCCGCGGGTCAATGCTTCGCTTTCTATGCAAGCTCAAGGATGAGGAAGTACTCGGACCACTCATTCCGTCCGTCAAGGCTTGTCTCGAGCATCGGCACCCCTACGTGCGAAAGAATGCGGCGCTGGCCATTTTCCACGCGCACAAGCTGCACGGTGAAGCACTCATTCCGGATGGGCCCGAAATTATTGCGCACTTTTTGCAGCAGGAGACGGATGTTGCTTGTCGCAGAAATGCCTTTCTCATGCTGTACAATGAGAATGAGGAACTCGCCATTGATTTCTTGGCCCGCAACATGGACGATGTTGGCAAATATGGCGACGGGTTTGCCTTGCTGGTGTTGGAATTGACTCGTCGAGTGTGTCGGCGCGATCCGACGCAAAAGTCGCGGTTTGTTCGAGTCTTGTTTCAAATGCTGTCAAGTTCGTCGCCGGCAGTATCGTACGAGGCGGCTTGGACGTTGGTGTCGCTGTCGTCAGCACCGACGGCTGTGCGAGCTGCTGCCGTTACCTACATTAACCTTTTGAACGGGCAGAATGACAACAACGTCAAGCTCATTGTTTTGGAACGACTGGAGGCGCTCAAGAAGAAGAATTACAAGGTCTTGCAAGAGTTGCTCATGGATATTTTGCGTGCTCTTGCGAGTCCTAATCCGGATATCTGCCGCAAGGTTTTGGAGGTTGCCATGGACGCTGTCACGTCAAGAAACGTCCAAGAGGTCGTCAATGTTCTGAAGCGCGAAGTTCAAAAGACAATGAATGAAGATAGCGGCAATGATGATAAGGACGCCAACTATCGTAACATGGTCATTCGCACAATTCATCAGTGTGCTGTCCGATTTCCAAAAGTCGCCGAGTCGGTGGTTCATACTTTGGCTGACTTTTTGAATTCGGATTCGGGTATGCAGGTGATTGTTTTCGTCCGAGCTATTGTCGAACAATACCCACATTTGCGCGAACCACTGTTGACAAAGCTGTTAAACTCGTTGGACGAGATTACATCGAACCAGGTGTACTGTGTTTGCCTGTGGATCCTTGGAGAGTACACTGAGACAAAAGACATTATTGCTGAGGCATTTGATGCAGTTTTGAAGCAGACCGGTAAACCAAACTTCTTGATCAAGGATAAGGACAAGGAAAACGGCGACAAGTCAGCTGGATCAGCTGCCCCAAAGATTGTCACAAAAAATGTCGTTCTGGCGGACGGAACGTACGCTACCCAAAGCATTTACAGCGAGACTAAAACTCAGGTCCATGATTCAACACCCGCGCTGCGAAAGATGCTGATCGGTGGTGATGTATTTTTGGGTGAAATCCTCGCTTCGACTTTTAGTAAACTTTGTCTAAGAGCTGGTGACATGCCCGACTTTGACGCGATCAAGCTGAAGGATATGACGGCGCAATCAGTTTTGACTATGTGCGCGATTATCAAGATGGCCGAAGTTACTGTGTCGGCTCAGAGATCTAGTTTAAGTGATTGCCAAGAGCGCATCACAATGTGCATCCGCACTCTCCTTGATCCCAAGGCTCGAAACATTCTCAAACCAACACTACTCAAGTCTGGTAGAGAAACATTTGCTGCCTTCCTCAAGCTTTTGAAAGATAATGAACTAAAGGACAGCAAGCTAAAGACGGCCGAATCGCAGGGAGAGTACACTACACAAGCGGATGATTTGATCCACTTTCGCCAGCTGCACTCAATGGCAGTCTCAGCTGGAGATGTTGATCTTGACGATGGCGCTGATTTGGCTCGCGCAACCGGATACGATAGTGCAGACTCTCTTCTGGCAACTGAATTGAGCCACGTCTACCAGTTAAGCGGTTTTGCAGACCCAGTATATGCAGAGGCCTTTGTCACGGTCCATGACTATGACATTGTTTTGGAAATTCTTGTAATTAATCGAACGCCAAACACTCTCGCAGGACTGACAGTGGAACTGGCAACAATGGGTGACATGAAGATAGTTGAACGTCCGCAGTCGCATAACATTGGGCCGCTTGACCAGATGACAATTCGCGCCTCCATCAAGGTTAGCTCAACGGAAACTGGCCATATTTTCGGTACCATTGTTTACGAAGACACCTCGACGAAGGAAAAGTGCTACATTAATTTGAACGACATTCACATGGATATCATGGACTACATCCGCCCCGCTAGCTGCACCGACGAGGTCTTCCGATCCATGTGGGCTGAATTTGAATGGGAAAATAAGGTTGCAATTTCGACCTCCATTACCTCGCTGGTCGAATTCTTGGAGCACATCGTAACCTCGACAAACATGAATTGTTTGACGCCTCACGGAAACGGCGAGCAAGGGAGCTTTTTGGCTGCCAATCTTTACGCGCGAAGGTGAGTCGCATGATGCGTTTAATTGTCCTTGTTGTTCGAATTCCCAATCTTCGTGTTGGATGCTTGCCGCAAATGCTACGGTCTGCGTCTGTTGTTTTTGGGGAAGATGATTATTTGTCAGGGTTCGCGCCGTCAAGGCGCTCCATGATGAGGTCGATGCTATTGCAAACACTGAACTTGTACTGCGTGGTTCAGGGTATCCTGTGTCGAGACATGAACTAATTCATTTTTGTTGTTTTCTTTATAGTGTGTTTGGTGAAGACGCTCTCGTAAATGTGTCCGTCGAGAAGAAGGACGACAACGACGGTAAGCTTGCGGGCTACATTCGCATTCGCTCCAAGACCCAAGGTATCGCCTTGAGTCTGGGTGACCGCATCACATCGGTCCAGCGCGGCTTACCAGAGAACAAAAAGTACTAAGCGAGGGCACACGATTGATAGCAAAAACATATTTAGTAAACGTGTGAGGTTATATAGTGAACATATCGTCTATTGGTGGTGTTCTTTTTCAGACCAAGCGCCTGGCGTATCAATTTACTCAGCACCTACCCAACAAAAAGCATTTGCTCAAATCTAACACCAGATAATAGTTACTGTACTATAAATGAAAGGTTCTTCTCGTCGTGTCCATTTCCTTCCTCTTGTGTATCCATTCATACTCTCCGTGTTTGGTGTCAAAGGTCCCTTCCTGCAACCACCGCAGCTTGAGCGTAAAGCGCGGTCCAAGCTCCTGCAGACGCGCCTTGACGGGCGGCTTGGCAGGTTCGTCCGACGCGGCCTGTTTGGCGGCAGCAACAGCTTCCTTTTTTAGTTCATTGAAAACGTATCGATGGTGTCGTACAAACAAGTAGTCACGCTGGTTGTGAAACGTGATGACTTGTCGGCCCTGCAGTTCCGGATTGTGCGGAAAGATGGATGCCAGCAAACGACCCACCCGATGACCAAGTCGCGTTTCAAAGCCATGAAAGTTTAGTTCCGGAACATGCGACGTGGACGCGCCGTGGTTGGGAATCTTTTTGGAGGTGAGAATGCTAGACACTTTGAAAAAGGCAGTAGGACCAGCGAGGCACGTGTCAGCGTGCTTGCGAAGGTGAGATATCGTCAAGCCGTTGCACTGTTTGGCCTTTTCGCTCAAGACAATCAAGTGCGTAAAGTCTCGGTTGGCAGCAAACTGGCAAATTTCCTTGACGCTATATGATTTGCGAGGGTAAAAGTGCAGTTCGGGTATCAGTTGCTGCAAGTCGGCAATAAAGTAAAACAAATTCTGCGAGGGACGCGGCCGCGTCGTAATGAGCACCTTTGGAGCTTCTCCGCCAAAGTATGGCGCAAACTCGTCCGTGTCTTCGTCCTGCGTCACGTCTGGATCGTTGCGCACCATGGTGGCGTCCAAAATGCGCGTATTGTCAATCGTCTTGGGGGCAGCCTTTGGTGGAGCATCCTCTCCAAGCTCTTCCACTTGCTTGGCTCGTTGCAGACGTTGTTCCGACTTTTGTTTCTGTTTTTGCTGCAAGTACTTTCCGTACATTTCACTCCTCTTGAGCTTGTTCTTGATGTGACCAGGATTCTGGTGCTGCTTGACTTCCCTTCGTCGCGCCGTGTTGATGGGCTTTTTGCCTTTGAGAGAGGGATCGGCTGCCTTCTTCTTGACCATGATGCTCTCTTGTTTGTAATATAATTGGTAAAGGCCAACAATGGGGCTTATTCTGGTGTGCAACAAAAGGTGGATCGGCGAACACACTGGAGTACCGTTTGATCTGTCAATGCCGTTAGCCGAACAAGGGGTATATATATATATAACTCAATGATTTACTAGGTAGTTATCTACAGAGCAGCCTAAGAGGCTTTATAGTCGCTCCCGCCATCAGTGCAATTGGATCAGCGGGGTCTTCCGGCAACCTACAATACCGGCACAATAGCGTACGTAAGAAGTCAACACCATGCTTAATAACTAGTGAAACTTAAATGGGACAGTAACAGGGAGGCGGCCACCTACGCAGCTCCACGCACAATAGCACGTTTCCTCCAAGCACCATCAACACTCTCAATTCCACCAACATACCAAGCACACACGAAATCTTTAAATCTGCTTCTTGGACAAAAAGTCGGTATGCTCCTGGTACGGACTCGCCAAAAGCGCCGTCTCCTTCCACAACTCGGGCGACAAGTATCCGTAGGTGGCGCGGAGCGCGTAGAAAATGGCCTTGATAAAGTTACCCATGGTGCGCGTGTGACCGCAGGCGCTCGAGTAGCAGTCGTCAATGCCGGCCATGTGCATCAGCTTCTTGCCGGCTGGCGAGGACACCAAGCCGGTACCACGCGGCGCCGGAATGAGGCGGACGCGGACGGAGCCGCACTTGCCAGTGACCTTGCATGGAACTGTATGGGGAAGTCCCTGACGACGTCCCCAGAATCCGCGGCGGACCGGAGCCACGTTGAGCTTGGCGGCGGTAATGGCGCCGCGAATGGCATTGGCGACTTCACTGCTGCACTTGACGCCGAGACCAATGTGTCCGTTGGTGTCGCCAATGGCGACGAAGGCCTTGAAGCGAGTGCGCTGACCGGCGCTCGACTGCTTCTGCACCGGCATGATCTTCATAACCTCATCAACCAACTTGTCCTTGAGGAAAAAGTCAATGATTTCAGCCTCCTTGACGGGAAGTGAAAAGAGAAAAATCTCTTCGAGCGAACCAATCTTGCCATCCTTGACCAAGCGGCCGAGCTTGGTGACGGGGACCCAAACATTTTCCTCGCGGCCGCCGCCACCGGCGCGGGCTCCGGCACCGCCACGGCCCCGGCCGCGGCCACGACCTCCACCGCGGCCGCCGCCGCGACCGAATCCGCCGCGGCCTTCACCGCGTCCCTGCTCTCCTCGTGCTGCGTCCGACATGATGTTGTTATGCTGTCGAAAAGTTGTGAGCAAAATTTTTGCGGTTGCAGTGAGCCTGCCGATAAGTAAGAGCGGTAAGAGGCAAATTCACTCGCGTCGTAGCGGGACTACCATGTGATACCTGTACGACAACGCGGAGCTATGCAGGTAATGTAAAACACATTCGCGGCGCGGGGAGGTGGTAGGATCAACGGTTTAACATGGAGCAATGGCTGTCGCGCGCTTCGCGCGCACTAACACCCTCAGTCAATGTGAACGCCCTAGTGAGGATGCAGGTTGCACTGATATTAAATGAATCATGCAAAGCTATGACTTATAGCTGCATGGGTGAAGTGTGCAGATAAAGGCTTTAGCACGCTTTGCACGCAAATTAAGTAAGAAAAGAAATACAAAGCCAATTCAACGACATGTACCGTAGTATTGCGTTGTAGTTATATGTTGCTAATGGTATGAGATGATGTATGATAGCAGAGCGGGGAGGTACGATCAATAGATTAAAAGAAAGCTATGACTTTTTTGCGCGCTTTGCGCGCGCAAACAACCATAGCCTAGTGGATTATAATATCCAAGGGGGCAAAGGCTTCTGCGCACTTTGCGCAAGCAAACATCACCAGTCATTGGAGTCGCAACAGTAAGGTTTGGGGTCATAACAAACCCAGATGGGATCAATAAAGCTGTGGACACGTTATGGTATAGGTTGTAAAGATGGAATTGCAGACAGGAGAAATTGATAATGGTATACTCTGTACGCTTGAGATTGCCATGCAACAACTCAAAGCAAGCTACCGGTAGATAATGTCGCACAGAGATACGGTCATTCAAGGTCATTGTAGACACACGGGTGTGAGAACGTCATCATGTCATTGTGGCAGTGCAATTAATCTCGTGGAGCATGTCCGGAGAGATCCTACCACTAACACATTCGCGGGGCGGGGAGGTGGTAGGATCAATGGTTTCACAACGCTTGCAAAGACTTTTGCGCGCTCCGCGCGCACAAACACTGCTAAGTAGTAGATACAGTCAAATTGACACTGGCATTCAAAGCAACCATTTGATGGCTTGATGCCAACAATTCTGTCTATATAGAACACAAGGAGAAGCGAGATATACCGGTAGCAGTAAATGAGTGTATAACTCTTTGAGAGCATACTCCTAACAGTAAAGTAAGGCAATGCGTTTTGGGATAGCTAACACGGTCATTGTGAGGGTCATTGCATGCGCCAAAAGCGAAACGTCATGCAGTCGCAATGGCAGCCCTTCCAAACACATTCGCGGAGCGGGGAGGTGGTAGGATCAACGCTTTTTAGGAAGCAGTGGCATTCGCGCGCTTCGCGCGCGCAAACATTGCCAAACCTTAGAGATGTCGCAGAACGACACGGTCATTGTGAGAGTCATTGAGTGCAAACGTCATAGAGTCGTAGTGGCAGCCCTTCCAATTAATGTCGTGAAGCATGTTCGGATAGATCCTACCACAATAATGGCAAACATTATGCGGCGGCAAGTGTGTCTGTAGATGAGACTGGTCCGCTGTTAAGCCTTCTTTTACTTCAGTGTATTGCCGCAATCCAGCGCGAAACATCGCATGCACGCATTGGCGTTGCTGCAAATGGCTCGGCTTGCAGTTCGGCACCAATAACTGAAAGCAGCAGTGGGCAAAATTAACCTGCAATGGTGAGCCAGAGATTGAGTATGACCCGGGAAGGTTGCAACTGTTCATGTATTCGGCGACGGATGGAGTCTTGGATCTGATTAGGATGCCCAAACTGACCTAAAAAGTGCGATCGGCCTTGACTACTGTTAACTCGCAGCTCCAAACATCGTCCGTTCGTTGATGTTCGCAACATTATCTTGAATTGCAAGCAGCAATGGAATTGATTCGCCCAGGTATCGCGATGACATGGCCATTGCAATGGTCAAGTTATGAGATTCTCGCAACGACAATGCTAATATCGTCTCGATATGTACCTCCAGATGAGACGGCCCATTGGCGGACCGCAGAATCTATCAAGCTTTGACCAGCTGATGTCAAGTCTTGCATACCATTGCTAAATATAGCACTTCCCACTGCCTTCGCAATAGTATCAACAGACACAAAGTCAACGAGCCCATCGCTCGCTGCCACGCAAAACATGTTGGCTTGTATTGGCACCGACACAATGGACGGTTCCGCCGTTAGCAGTTTCGCCTCCTTGCCCTCCTGGTCGCCAAAGCATCGACTCATGGCGAGCGCCGTCGTGACGCCGAAATTGTGCGTGGGAATGACCACGCGCGAACTGGCACCGTTGGCGCGCTCCAACGCGGATGGTAACAAGACGGAGCCTCCGTGCGACTCGATGCGTGCGCGCTCTTTCGGATCGCTTGGTTTGTGTTGGACGGCTTGTAGTATAATTTTAGTAGTTAATCCTGCTGGTGTTGACAACAGCGAGTGCTTGTGTTGTGATGGATTGTAGGTTGCACAAAAGGCGGTCGAGTCACCCACTGACGCTAGATGGACGTGATGATCATTTTGATACATGATCACAGCCGTCGTTCCTCCTTCCTGCACGTTTGACACTGCGCCTCGATCAATGTTCAGAAAGGCTTGCTGGAATATAGTGTCAACGTCGTAGTGCCAGCTGCCACCGTGTTCGAATCGATGAAACAATTCAAACGGTAGCTCCAACATGACTGCTTCACTCGCGTAATGCCCCAGCTCGCCATGTCCGTCAAAGAGTGCCATTAGCTTGTGATTGTTGCTCGTCGAGTGAATGAACATGCTTCGATCCTGATTGGGCAAGCTTGATGGCGGCTGCTGCGGCAAGTCCCAGTCTAACATGAATCTAGACGCCAACAACGAGCTCTTGTCGCCTGTTTTGGTCAGCAGCAAAAAGTCGTTGTGATTCGTCACGGGTGGAAAGTGTATGGAACACGAGCTATGCGACGTGATTTCGTTGCTTGTCTCTCCGCCATCATTGAGGGGTCGTTGTTGACAAGTCGATATATCCGTTTGAAAGCGAAAGGACCCCGTCAAATTCCTTGCCATGAAAAAGCCGTTTTCCAAAACCGCCATGGCCATGAGACTTGCAATTGATCGCGGCAAGAAGGAATCTGACAGCGAGACTGGTCGAGCAGTCGCTGCTGCTGCAACTGATACATGATGGTTGAGCAAAGTGCTTGACGTCGCAGCTCCTTCCTGTCGAATCACCACCAACACCAAACAGCAAGCCAAGGATGTGATTACAACCACCAAGCATTTTAAAATGGAACAACGATGTAATGACATGCTAGAGCCTTTGGGCTTGGAGATTCGAGGCATGATGCAGGCTTGGAAATGGCGTCGAAAGAATGAAACCGCGACGGCGCGCGCAAATTTAAATATGTCGCTGCGGTACTCAAACGTGACGTGAATGACCGCGCGCAAGTGTGACCATGGACGAGCACAAGATTCCTTGGCACGTTGCCGCTCATTGATTCGTCAACGAAAAGGCGAGGGGTTGCGAGACTCTAGTCATCGCTTGCAGCAGATCATGCTTGCGCAACGGACGTGCTGCTTGCTCGTATATGTCTTGTACATTATCACGTCGGCAACAGTCATTCATGCATCATCCACCGACAGCACCACAGACTTGTACAAACTCCTCGGCGTCACTCGCAAGGCCACCATTCAGGAAATCAAGTCGGCCTATCGGCGCAAGGCGCGCGACACGCACCCCGACAAGAACCAAAGCGTTCCAGCGCAGCAAGCGGCCGAGCAGTTTCGCCAAGTCGTTCATGCGTTTGAAATACTCAGTGACGCCACCAGTCGAAGGCGCTACGATCAAACTGGTAAACAGGATCCATCTAGTAGCAATAACAATAATAATAGTGGAAACAGCTGGAGCAACTGGCAGTGGTCAGGACAGCGAGGAGGCGGCAGTGCCCACTTTTACTGGAACGTGCGGCCCGCGCTCAAGGATCGCTTCGATGTGCAGGAGGCCATGTCGCGAGTCTTGCATGTTGTCTCGCTGGAGCAGCTCAAGCTCATCATGCTGGACCATGACGACTTGCTGGAGCGCAACATTTTGATTTGTGCCTACACGCCGCCGTTGGAAAAGCTAGTGGATGAAGACTTGGTGTGTATTTTAACAGCAAGAAGGTGTGTATATGCGATTACAGCTCTGACTAATTCGTCTTCCTTTAGGTGTTTCCATATCCATTCGCCGCCATGTCAGCTCAAGGGATTTGGTGGGAAGACTTGCTCCAAACTGTCAAGATTCGCTACCACAAGTCCAATGAACTTTCCAAATTCTTCCAGCTACCAACCGGCGACGACCTTTCCAAATCTGGCGCTCCCATTTTTCTGTACGGCAAAAAGGGCGAACCACTGGATCGCATGAAGCAGCTGCAAACGGCAAACAGAGCAACGTTTGAATCATGGGCCTGGGAGCAAATGCAAGTCACCGTTACCTTTGTCAATCGACACGACCACACGGTGGAACTATACTGGATACACGGCACGCGAGCCACCACCAGAGCCGATTTACCAGCGGGACATGAAATCGAGTTGACAAGCATGCTGACGCACGAGTGGTACATTCGCGACAAGCGCGTCGACGCGCGGCCTGATTCGCCTGGAAACTATCGGTTGACAACCGAGTCGAGCCTTTTGACGCTCAAGATTGGCGTCGAGGGCGGTCCAAAGATACGAGACGATTGGACAACCACTGTCATTATTCCGAAACGTACATGCTTTGATTTGTCAGGACATTGCTTGTTTTGGAGTAGCCACAACGAGTGCGAACGGAACCCAAACTTTATGTTCGAGCAGTGTCGATTGACCTGTAAGCTCTGTGAAAGCGACGAGAGAACCGAATTCGACGACGAACACGACGATCAAGCCGGGGAACAGAATATTGCGGATGATGACAACAACGAGACAAGAAACAATGACGAGTTATGATTGTTTAGGGACTGACTCAGTAGACTTTTGGGATTGAATAAAGTCATGCCAATAGTTGGCGCTCCACTTTTGGTTCAAAGGCTCCTGCGCGTGATACTTTTGCTGCCCATTTATAGATCGAAGCTCGGTACACCCGATGCAAAGTCTGTTCTTGATGCGCTGCCGCACTGGCCGAGGCAAGGTCAAGTATTCATCACTAGCGAACCGGTCACCGACGACTGGATACCCATGGATCTTTCGCAAACAGTAGCATAACGCACTTGTCATTCCGGAAGCAGTCGAAGATGTAGTAATCGATAGCGTCGAGAGCGGAATGCCATTAGACTTTTCCAGTAGCATGACTCTTGCCGTTGCTGTGCAACGTTTTTCGCCGGTGCTTGGATCCATCGCCGGTTTCTTCCAGCGCCGCGCCGCATCGACCGGGACATTGATTGTAAATTCATTGAGCCAGCTGTCCGGAACCGCACCGTGCACGAGAACGGAGAAACCAAGTTCAATTATAACGTCACTTTGTTCCGCAGATTGTTTTTGCAGCAAAACAAGTCCGCTGCATCCGCGATCGAGTTTGGTCAATGACACGTAGTCTTCGTTCGCATGCATGGAATTGTAAACGCTTTCCAAACTGTTCGCGTCAAATGCACCGGATGTCCTCATGCCCACTGGTTTCCAAAGGACGACGCGACCATGCGACCATGCGGCAACTTGACGAATCTTGCAATCACTCAACGATACGACGGGTCGAGCGACTGTTGTGGCTGTTGTTTCGTCAACCTCCGCTTCACTAATACGAACGACATGATGGCGCAGCAGAATGCGGCTCGCGTCCGTGGCGACGCACTCATTCACCAAGACGCTGCCACGGTGAATGATATGTTCGCATGTTCGCTTGGACCCTGCCTGCATGACGTTTTGGAGGAACCAACGTAGTCGCTTGCGTTCGTGTTCCATTGAAACGGTTGTACATTGCTGGGTACTGCAAATAGAGTCCGTGGAAGGATTAGCATGTTCGACCGACGGGCTAACTTTATTTGCTGGTTGATCCGTCGTCGTCGCAACAGTGTGTGCCAATGTCAATGGTATTGACTCTTGCACCGCAATCGCCGGTGGCCGAGCGGGTTGGCGCAAGTGAACGTTCAACTGCTCCTCAGATTTAAACGTTTTTGCGCAAACATTGCAGCTGATAGTACTAGAAGCTTGCACTTGAATGGCAGACAACGCAGTCGACTCACTATTCGTCATTGGCTGTATAAAGTAATGCTTGGACGCGCTGACGTTCATGCTCCGCGCCTCGTGTCCCCGCTGCGGAAAGGTGAGCTGGTGACGATAGCCGTAGTTGCTCAACCAATGTTTCGAACCAAACTTGCCGCTGCGGTAGCGGCGGGGCGCCTTGGTGACTGGTTCGTTGGCAATGAATTGCGAAAAAATGGGACGCGAGGCGGAAAATGAGTCGGTTATGGTCACACCGAGTCTTTCACACGTTTCGCGCAGTCGCCACGCGTATTCCTGGTTGTTGCACAAGCACAAGTGGACGCATCCATTCGGTTTGAGCAATGCAAGAGCCGAATATATGTAGTGACTCATCAGTGTCGTGTGTTGCTGCACGTGCTCGTGCTCATCTTGGTCGTATGATCCTAAATGGGGATGGTGAAACATGATTATATTGAAACGATCCTGCTCTTTTTCGACAACAATTTGCTCATGCAGCAATGTTGCATCCACACTGTATTTGATTTCGCTTGATCCTAGTAGTAATTCGTTAAAATTTGATGCCGCTTCCTGGTAAGTGGCTTGCAGCTCGGACGGAGACAGCAACGTTGACGCCACGAGCTCGACTTGACTGCCGTAGGCGCGCTGCAGAGCGAGGGAGCAAGACAAGTCGCCGTCGCCGACGGTCAGTATGCGAAAGGGCATTTTATACTGATATTTTGGATACAGTATGAAGATAGAGGTGCTGCTGCTGTTGCTTGTGGGCAAGCGAATCATGTTTGCAGAAACGTCAATGGCGGTGCGGTTCATCATCGCCAAATCATGTCGCAGCGCCACTACTGTAAGGCGACCGTTGCGTTTTGAAACCAGCGATCGCTCCGACCTCTTGTGGCATCAAAACAACATTGCAAGTCCAAAATGAAGGCCTTTCTCGCCGCATCTAGCTTGATTGTGCTACTATCTGTACTCTACTATACACTGGATCAAAGACAGATTTATGAATTATTGGACTGGAAGAATGCCGTTTCCAAATCAAAGCAAACGGAGCTGTCGTTGGTAGAAGAGGGAGAAGAGGTACAGCACCATGACGAGGAATTGGATTGGCAACCGCCAATAAACTCCAGCGAAACGTTTTCGCACCTTGCTCCCGTGTCATCTCAAGTCAGCAATACCAGCACACCACTGTTTTGGCACGTGGTCAAGTCGGGCGGCACCTCCATGAAGGCGTTTGGATCCTGTCTGCGACTCGTCGTGGCCGGCCAAAAGGGATCGCAAAAGGAATCATCGTTGGAAGTAATGGTCAAGAGTGGATCCCCGTTTGTCAATGTCAATGCATGCACGTTACCAGGCTTAAGGAAAGCGCACGATCTTGGATTCGCGCAGTCGCAGCCGGCCCAAGTCATTTACTCGCCCTTTTTGCGAGACGCCATTCAGTTGCTGTTCGACGAAACGCACCAGGCGCGCGTCTTTGCGCTGCTGCGGCATCCGGTGGATCGGGTTGTTTCGCTCTTTTACTACCTGCAGCACGCGACGTGGGAGAAAACGTACGATCCGAGTTTGAAGAATATGACGCTGCTGGAGTATGCGAACGAGTATCCTTCCGATAACACGTTGGTTCGGATACTCACCAACAATGGTGTCGCCAAACTCACCAACGACGACTTGCAACTGGCAAAGTACTACTTGTCGCAATACGTACTGGTTGGATTGACGAACCGCGTCGACGAAAGTGTCGACCGCTTCGGCCAGGCCTTTGGGTGGCGCAGCAGCGCACGATGGAACCACTGTCGGACGCGCGCGAAAAAGGGCCAGAATCGCTACGAGCATCCGCAACTGACCGATCAGGATGAAGCGTATCGAGTCTTGGCAAACAAGCATGCGTACGACATTGAGCTCTACGAGTATGCGGAGCAGCTGTTTGAGGAGCAAAAAGTCATGTTTCAGTAGGTTTTCGAACTTAGCTAGGGTATATCGCGATTTTGCAATGTTGCGGATCAGGCGCGCATGGCACTTTGATGCACGCAACGATTGGTGGATGAGGCGTGCATGTGTGCCATAGTTTTGAATTAGCCTGGTGCTTCCGCCGAGCACAATTTGAGCCATTTCGCGTGCACCGATGAGTACTGAGTTATATCATGTATAACGTTACATTGATTAAGTTGCATGCATTAAATGTTTCTTCTTTTACTTATGACTTTTGTGTATGATACTTATTCGTTCGTTTCAAGCAAATGTTGCGTCGTACAGTTCAAACAATTCCAGACCTTGTCTGCTGGTAAGCTTCAAGACTGTTGCAAGCTCCCTAATTGGAGACAACCCAGTTGGCTAAAGAGCAATCTACTCCCTCATAGAGTTGGCTTAATATGGGGTCTAACGCAAGGAGAAGCTGGTGAAGACTAAAAAATGGTGCTAAATAACTTGTATTTTGGCAGCGTAAGCATGAGGGAATGGTGGAAACCATGAATCCAAATCTTGCACCCACCCAAAGTTAGACTGAGGAGATGCGCTATGCTCTTGACTGTGAGGCAATGTAGAAACCGGAGCACGATCATTGCTGTGGCTTGCGGTACCATGTCTTTTACTCCACCTGTTGCAATGAGCGCACCAGGAATAGCTCTTGCCCTTGTACATGCGGCGTGGGGAAGTGTTGTGTTTGTTGTTGGCACGTTGACTACGTCCGTTGGTGCGGCGCCCAGCATTGTTTCCTGTGTTGTTGCGCCCATTGCCATTGCCTTTCCCTTTGCCTTGCTGGTGACCACCTTGGTCGGTCTCCGTTTTACCAAACTTGTCAGCTTGCTTTGAATAGGGACAGGCACGAGCATAATGACCAACTCCTCCACAGATGTAGCAATTGTCATTCTTGGCAACTGCAGTGGAGGCGCCTCCATTTACTTCAGCCACATAGCCGCCATAGCCGCGACGAGGCGCCGTTGACTGTCGAGGTTGCTGCGCTGGCCGCCATTTGCCTTCATGATAAAGCTCCAAATAGATAGCATCAGCCTTGATGCAAATGTCTTGAATAGTTAGCTCCTTTTTTGCAAAATAGGCAGCTTGCTCGGCAGGTGACAAATGAGAGGAAGCCTTAAGCGCCTTCTCCAGCTTGCGTTCCACTTTGGAAAGGCGGCGGACAAAATGCACTCTCCCAGGGTTGTCAGCACTATTCTCACCGCCAGCTTGGAGCAGATTGCGCACATGCTTTACTGTGATATCAGGATGGTAGGCGTCGGCAAACTCCAAGTCCCTTGCAATTTCGAGTGCCTCCACATTCATCTTGATAATGTCTTGTCCTTCATACTTGCTTGGGTGCAACGCCTCAATCCTTGCCTTGCAAAGGGATCGGTCAAATTTGTGGTGCATGTGAGCAAGGCGAATCAAAGCAATTGGAGCAGGTTCGTCTTCACCCTTCGGTTGTTGCAGACAAAGTCGACGGCGCAAATCGGTGGAGATTGAGTTGTAGATGCATTGGACCAGATCAAAATCATTTGCCTTGTCATAGAGATCATACTTTGCGACTTGAGGAGCAATCATAGCCTCGGCCAGCTTAATGGAGGAAAATTGACTTGCTTGTAGAGCGGCATTAATCATCTTGGTTGGATCCCTTGGAGACGGCAGATAAAGCTCGGTGTCCATTCCAACCAACTCTGCCTTTTCAAAAAGCTCTGTTCCCCAAGTGTTAAAGTTTGTTGTAAGAGTCAGCTTAGTGTCAATTCCTTGTTGCCGAAAGGCTTGAGCATCGGCGTGCTCGCTGGAGAAAGCGCGAAGCAGATAGCTGTTATAATTGATGTCTACTGGCGGCACATCAATTTCAGACCAATCAGCCTTTGGTTTGCCTCCAACTTGAGCCTCGTATGTGTTGGCGCCTGTACGGACAAGGGTTCCCATTTTTGGCTTTGGAGGCATGTAGATCTTTGAAGACGACTTGGTCTTTCGTTTCGATTTTTGCTTGGAGCTTGCAACAGGAGGCTCGACAACATGTGTCGGAGCTCCATCGGGAACAGAATCAGAGACAACAGAGACACTTGGATCAGAGCTGTTCGTTTGATCCTCATCGGATGGTGGATTTGTGCCGGTAGGCGACGGAGGTGCGGTCACTCCTCCTCCTCCTCCTCCTCCACGGCCTGGCGACGGGGAATTGACGTCGGGACCTTGGTTGGCGACTGGAGTTGGATTAGCGACTGGCTGTTTACGGATGCGCTTCAACCGTGGAGGATGGCGGTGACTCGTTTGCCGCGGAGAACGTTCCGTGACTTGCTATTTCCTCTTTGTCTAAACTTCGGCAGCACTTAAAGGGGATTTCGAAAGGGCTTTGCGGGACGGCGGCGCTTTACTTGTTGTGAAGGAGGGAGGAGGGAGGAGCGCCTCGCTACAGCTGTTTTGTTGGAGAGGTATTTGAGCGTGAACAGCGCCTCTTCGTTGGTACACTGGGATTGAACGACGGTAGAGGCGCGCGTTCTGATTTGTAATCGATTTAAGATGTTCTTGGTTTTAGATTTCTTTGCTTGCTTGGTAGTTGCTACGTGGGTTGGTGAAAGAGCACAGTCTAAGGACTAACTGTGAGCCAAAGATGCAATCCAAAAGAAGGCCTCGTATGCTCGAGCATAGAGTCACCATAAGGTAAATTCAACTTGCAAAAAAGGCCTGATACGATGCAAGTTCAAGTACTGTACTGTACAAATGACGGATTCCCATGGCGACGGCTGATTATGATGTGGAAAAAGATGAGTGGTCGATTGGTGTCGCACTGAAAACCGCACCGACGCTCTGGCTGTTCGTGGCGCGACGGCGCCGCACACGACGAGATCCATCTTGGATCCTTCCCTTCCATCGATCCATCGATACTACTCGTACTTGGTCTTCAAAACTGCACATAGCCCACACTTGCAGCTTGAGTATTGCAACAGCTTGGAATCAGTTGAGCAATTGTTTTTTATGCGGTGAGTATCGAGCTTGCAGGTAGTTTCTGTCATTTCAGTATTCAGTGGTCGAGACGAGATTCCTGATGATGGCGGAGGTCGCTACGTTGCTCATGACATTGCTGACAGCATGGTTCTTTCTCAATATTGAAGTATTCGTGGACGACATTTTCTGTTTATATCTTCGTCACGTTGTTTCCATTCTTCCGCCTTTGTGAGTCCACATCCACTTCTGCGTCACTTTCTTCAACGACCACTGCTGCAGCAGCATAATCTCTCAAAACGAAACATGTCCAACGACGAAGTTACCAAGGCCCAGTCGGCAAAGATTGCAAATGACGAATCAACCATTTTCGACAAGCTCCTCCGCAAGGAGATTCCAAGCACATGCGTCTACGAGGACGATGTGACGTACTGCTTTATGGATGTGCATCCGCAGGCACCCTTTCATGTTTTGGTGATTCCCAAACAAAAAGACGGACTCATTGGATTGAGCAGCATGCAGGAGGATCAAAAGGAACTCGTCGGTCACTTAATGTGGGTGGCGCAAAAGGTGGGCAAGGAGCAGTGCCCCAACGGATTTCGAGTCGTTGTCAACGACGGCAAGGATGGTGCGCAGTCGGTGGCACACTTGCATCTGCATGTTTTTGGTGGCAGGCAAATGGGTTGGCCGCCTGGTTGAGGCATTACTGTCACTGGCTACAACTCCTACGTAAGATATGGTCGATTACTAAATTATTTGATAGGTGGGCAAGAACGTAAACTTGTGTTGATGTATCTTGTGGTACACATACTGCGCCATTATTGTCTTCGTCTCCAAATCCTCATTACGAAGGCTAATGTGAGCATTAGGCGTTGAAATGCAACCTGCTTAGCTTGGCTGTCACCAGTAGGAAGTCCTTCTTTTTCGACTGACCAAAGCTGCCAGTGAATGGAGCTGAAGCACTAGTCGGATTAAGTCGAGGCAGAAATTGCACATTCTTTCGTTCATGCTAAAATGCTTTGTTCAAGCGTCGCATGATCTTGGACTTGAATCTACCGGTATAGCTATGATACTTGCATCCGATGCAAAGATCCGCAGGTTGTATCTTACCGGTGATACCGCTACGACAGTTGAAACATCCAGCTTTATTTGTACACTACCCGCTACAGTAAAACTGCAAGTACTCCGTTCAATCGTGGGTTCCCAAAAAATGGCGCGCCGCCGCGCCGCGAGTTGACTCGTTTCGATGTGCAACGAGAGTCACACACGCGCACGACCTCGACCCGTCCACTGTAATCCTGGGAAGGAAACTTCCGGATGACTGGGAGCGAATTATTACTTTGTAGCATTTTTCGATTTGGAACGAGAGCAGTTTCAACTTGGTGGTGCTAGGAAGAAACTTGTTGCAACGCTAGATCCAGCAATCTCCTTCCATTTGCCACGCACCAGCTAAACAAATCTTGCATCGGCCATCGCGCACCTCTGGTTCATTTCGAAACATCCCAGGACAAAGAATGAAACGAATTACAGCTCTCCTACTTGGCATTTACCTTTTCGTCACCCAAGTCACACTCACCGCTTCTACTACCGACGAGTCCAGCACCGCCAATACTCTACAACTCGACGACACGGACGAAGATGATGGGACCGAGTTCAAAGTGATTATCGGCTACAGGAACAAGCCGACGCGCGACTTTCAAGTCGGAAACCTACTGTCTCGTCGAAACAATCGCCTGCGCCAGCACGAGGGCCGCGGCTTGGCCCGCGTCAATGCCATCAAGGCCTCGTTGAACCGCACCATGATTCGTGAGCTGGAGCAGCGCGGCGACATTCAGTACGTTGAGGAGGACCGCCGCGTCCATTTGCTAGGTGAAATGCATACACTTGCACTCAAACAAGTCCAGGGACTATCCAGTGCCATTCCTAAACCACCAACCTACGCCACGGGCGCTTGTGCGGATCCAGATTCGTTCAAGATTGGCATTGTCGACAGCGGCTTGGACGTGTCACACCCCGACTTGCCCTGTGCCAACATGAACGACGCGGCACAAGCCACGTGCGTGGGCGAGGAGTTTGGCATTCCCGACGGTCAGTACTGGTACCAACCAACCTTGTCGCACGGCACCATGGTGGGTGGCATTATTAGTGCCGTTCGCGGCAACAATCGTGGCATTAGTGGTGTGTTGGACAATTCTAAGATATGTTTGATTGTGGCGCGTGTGTTTGCCGATAACTCCGATGGAGCGGCGGATGTCAGTAGCATCATTGACGGCATCAACTGGGTCTACGAGCAAGGTGCCAAAGTGATCAATCTGAGTTTGGGAGGACCGTCGGCGGGTGTCACGGATCGAAACTTTTATCAAGCCATCCGAGACAGTGGTGTCTTGCTAGTCGTGGCGGCGGGTAACGATGGATCGTCGACAAAGTCATATCCAGCCTCCTACAGCAGCTGCATGAGTGTGGCAGCCGTCGACGAAAACCTGCAGCATGCAGCCTTTTCGCAGTACAATGCCGACGTTGACATTGCGGCGCCAGGCGTGCACATTTTGTCAACGTCACCGCTGGGACTTGGCGCACTTGCTACGCTATCCTTCTCCAATGCGGCATCCTTTGGACAGTTTATGGAAAACTCTCCCATGCCATCGGGGAGCATCAGTGGTCCGTTGATTGAGTGTCCAGGTTTGGGAACCACGACTTGTCCCGGATCGTCGGGCCAAGTGTGCTTGATTGAGCGAGGCGAAAACACGTTTGAGGAAAAGGCGTTGAACTGCGAAGCTGGTGGCGGGATTGCGGCCATTATATACAACAATGTTGACTTTGATTTGCAGGGCGGCGCATTGGCGTCTCCCACGAGTGTGACCATTCCCGTCATTTCCATTTCGCAGGATGCTGGCAATAACCTTTTGAACAATCACATTGGTCAAACAGTCACCATTACTTCTCAAGATGGCTACGAGTACGCCGATGGAACGAGCTTCAGCGCACCCTTTGTCGCTGGTGGTGCCGCCTCCATATGGCAGGCTTGCCCGAGCTGCAGTGCCGACGACGTTGAACAATGTTTGCTCGAGAGCGCCAAGGACCTTGGCGCCGCAGGCGCGGACGACTACTTTGGCCATGGGCTGCTGCAAGTGGGTAGCGCCTACTCGTGCCTCGTCGACAATGTCCAATGCTGCGATTCCAGTGGGACGCGTGCGCCATCGCCTCCCACGCCGCCGACACCGGCACCTGCCATGGCACCAGTAGCTGCCCCCGCTCCAGCGACGAGTCAGGACTGTAGCTCCGACGAAGATGCCTACGTGTCGTGCTTTGACAATTCCTTGACCGTGTGGCAGGAGGAGATTTGTCGATACTGCGTCAATGCTGCGGTACCTTACGATGTTGACTCACTGACGTGCGCCGACATTGATGACGCCATTTGTCCGGCCATAACCGATGTATGCGCGGCGTACTGTGGATCCTGCGTCAAATCGATTGAAACCTACATGGGATGTGCGTTGCAAACACTTCGAAGCGACTGCAAGTTGGACTGCAGCTACGGAACGAGCGGAACTGACGACAATATGACTGCAGCACCGGCACCGTCTTCATCGGGCGGTGGCGTTTCGGTTGGTTTGATTGGGGTTTCCTCTCCCACGACGAGCCCATCAAACCTTCGCTCCGGGGCAACGCCTGTTGGCGTCGCGACGGCGTTTGCGGCAGTCGCTGGATTGATGGTGCTGCTCGTTTGAGTGTGCATTGCATAGAATTAGTTTGTAGAGTTACCTTTTAGTTAAAGAATCATAATAAACATCATACATTTACAATGATTTGGCTTGGCAGTGGTATATCTAGTCGTAACAACTATCGTATGTGGGCGCTGGAGAGCGGCAGATAGCTGAGAGATCACGATGCGACATTGCGAGCGAGCCAGCCGATTGATCGCCGACGGGTTCATCATCGTCACAACAAAAGCAAGCACCACACCATCATGGTCTCAACGACAAGGAGAACTGGCAGCTACAGTTGTCTACCTCAACGACCAGTTGCATTTGTCAGTCTGTTATCAACATGCTCATTGATATTCTTAGCAACGTCGTACACCCGACAACTGTCATCCAGTCTTTTCTGCGCGAACGATCCCTTCGCACCTCCACGAGCGCCGATGCACCAACGACCTGACATACATGAGCATGAAGTGATCCAATACAAGGCCAACTGCCAAGTCAATTACACGGAATCATGTATCATTCCAAAGGTGGTGTTACTCATGAGCTTTCCCAATTCCGGCACATCCTACACGCTCAAAATCGCACAAGGCATCTCCAACTACTCGTTCGCGACGAGCTACCACAAGGAGCTCCGCAACCAAACCGTGACGCACGTCATTCCCGGAACCATCTCACCCTACAAGAAGAACACGTCCATGCCACTTGCTCCATACGTGCTGACCAAGACGCACTGCACCGGCTACGGCGATCGCCACGGCTTGGATTATACGAACGACGCGTTCGACGTGGCCTGCCGATCCATTGACGTTCGAGACAAGCCTGGCATGACGCTGGAGTATTCCGCCTCGATAATCAGCGGCGCCGTGCACCTGTTTCGCAGTCCCTTTGACAACTTGGTGGCCCGCATGCATCTTTGGATCAAGCGACAACAAACAAGTGGCAAGTGGAACGACGAGCTAGCGGCAAAATATGCCGAGAGTCAAGAAGGTATACTCGCCTGGTGTGACATGATTGATGCCATCAACACAAGAAGCAACTTGGAAGCCTTTTTGGCGCAGCAGGGAATTGCCCGCGAATTGTATCAAAACTTGCCGTGCCTCACGGAGCAAGTGCGCTACGTTGCGTGGCACACGCACGCCGTGCACTTTATACAGCGGCACCAGCTCCCAACGCTGGTGCTCTACTACGAGTGGTACACATCCAACTACTTCAAGATTGCAACAACGCTGTTACAGTTTTTGAAATTGGATGCCGTTAATGAACCAAACGAATTCTATCCGGGCAAGACGTATCTACATTTGTTCAGCTTGGAGTTGGTTGGTCGAATGGAACAGTTTATGAAGGCCATGGCATCGCAGGAATGCTGGGAGTTGATTCAGCACTACTTTGATCCAGTGGCGCAAAATTTTACCTTGCCGACAAGCCAATCCCGGTGACACTTGTCGCTGTGAAGACCGACCGATGGGTGGACGGGCGACCTACTTGAAATCACAGGATCTTATTGGCAGACATCATCCCTTCTCGTTAATCGATCGTGTTGCTATGCACTTTATAGCTTTAAGAAGCCTTAATATTATACAAGTAGTGTAAGTGAGCAGGGCTGCGAAATGAGAATGTAGCGAACTGCAGGGATGCAGTAAGTCCGGCAGATACATGGAGCGTTCTCCGAGCAAGCCAAACAATCAAGCAAGAACGAAGGCATAAGTCTCATACAATCTCTTCACTGTCGCTCGTATCCTCCTTTGTAGCTGTCGCTCGATAAGACGAATCTGAACCGAGTTCAATCGACGAGAGTCGCAGTCGATGCGCGCGAAAGCGCTTCCCCTGCACATGTTCGTAACAACGTCTAGCCGACACTCGAACGACAAAGGCAGCAATGCCAGTCATCCAATAGAACGAGGTAACATGGTTCCGAGCCATCAAGCCGATAAATAGCCACAGTGCCAAGCAGACGGCAACAAGCATGATTCCGCGATCCGTTGCATCACATAGCGTCATGCAATAGCCATAATATCTATATAAAAAGGCTTCGCTCGGCATGTTTAGCAAGCGAGCAGCCTGTCGCTGTCGAGCTGCTGTTCGTAGGTTCATGAAATGCATGTCTAAAATGTAAAAAGACGTGCATGAGACGACACGTTGCACAACACCAAGCCCGGAAGCGCGATTAAGGTTTCATTCTGCAACCAATCTCACTTACAGAGTCTCCTTGGCATTGATTCGAATTCAGCTGGTCGAAAGTCGGCAGGCATTTCCGTCTTGAAATCCAAGTTGTATCGTCGCAAGGAAGCTTCATCCTCAGCGTCCCAGTCGTCATCGTCCAATATAAACGAGTTTGCCGATGTAAGATGCAGTTTCTCCGAATGATGAGACTCGCCGCTATGGTTGCTACGGTTCAGCAAAAGATTATTGGCTGCTTCTGTTATAAAGTCGTGGTGATCGTCGTCGTCCTCCCAGGAAGGATCGCGAAACGCGGAAGCATGGGCTGGATCGGGCGTTTCCGCATCCTCATCCGGTTCATCAGATTCGTCGATTTCCTCTTCGTCCAGCCGACTGTATTTCTCGCTCATCAAGTCGTTAATCCCGTTCATATCGATTTATTGGTTACGCAATGCAACTGCAGTATGAGGCTTTCCTGTGCTGTGATTGTTCGCCTCTCCGATGCGCGGCCATCATGAGGTCGGATCGAGTCGCGATGCGATAGGCAGAACGAGCGCCATGAATTCACGCCCGAACGCATGGCTAGCATAGTCTACAAAAAGACATAATTGTAATACTAAAGCAAATACAAGTTCTTCTCCATTGCGATGCAACGTTTACTTGGGTTCATTTGACGAGACATCATCGAGATGACCGTGGCCCGATCATCATTCATTCAAACCAACTCCGTCTCCCTAACCCAACGTGGCTGGAGCATTCTTGCTCGCCTCCAACTTGATGCGACGACTGTACTCGGCCTTGTTTTGCGTAAAGAGATTGTAGGCGTCACTCTGGGCGGCTGCATAAATAAATTTGCGTCGTAGTGGTGAGAATGACCGAGCCAAAGCAGCAACGTATACATCCAGCAATTACATTCCGTTTTAGAAACCCTCCACCATTTCAAGTAAAACTTACGACTATTGGGGTTTGGCTGATCCAAAAGATCCTGAATACCAGTCAAAATCTGCTTGACTGTAATGGCCGGGCGCCAGCCTTCCTCCTCGTTCAAAATGGAAAGGCAAATGGTACCCGACGGGTACACGTTCGGATGAAAGAGAGGTGGGACAAACTTGCCTGAAGTCATTATGATTAAATTCAATAAATGAAAAATGATGAGAAAGTGTGGCAAGCAAAAAGAAATACCATCGTCACTGCTGGCAAGCATGCACATGTATCGTCACTCGTTAACGATAAGTATATGCTACTCACATTTCGGCGGCCGACTCGGGTACTCCTCACTAAATTCCATCTGCACCTTGTAGACGCCGTTCTCCCAATCCGTTCCCTTTTTGCCCGGAATACCAGCCTCCCAAATCCAGGACGTTGCATTGTCATTTTGCGTAATGGGCTTGGCAAAAAATCCAATTGGATGGTCCTTGCGCCAGAGCTTGCGCTCCTCGCGGAGACGACCTTGCGCAATGGCGGATGACATGGTCAAATGGATATAATATGATAAGCAAGGCGGGCAATCAAGACTGCTGCTGATGCTGCCGCGAAGGTGTTTTTGTTGCAGCGCCCGGATTAGTCGCAATCGCAGCGTGCGCGCGCGCACGTTCGTGAACGTCTGTCCGTCACAGTTTAAGCCGCTGCGACTTCCTGCTCATTCGTTTTGATCCGCTCACAAATTCAACCATGGCGGCAACAACCGCACAAGCACCACCTGCTGCTCCACCAGTTATACCGGAAGCAAATGTAACGGAACAGGTTTCCAGTATTCAGCTTGCACTGGAAAAGAATCGATTCGCCGCCGAAAAGCTTCACGCATCCTGGTTGGGTTGGCTCAAGACGCTCTCCGGATTGGTTCTCATTCTTTCGTGCTTTCAGGCGACAGGACCCTTTGCAAAGTGTTTCAAGGATGCAGAGGCATTTACACATGATCATGGAAGCTCGGCTAATCTGACGTTACTAAAGACTGTCATGTTGGCGTTTCAGGATAATTTGTGAGTGCAGTCTCGCTGTCGTCGCTATCGTTGTTTCTGCATTCTGCATTCTGCGTGGTCATAGCTCAAATCGATTGCGATATCTCTTTCTCGTTGCAGAGAATACTGGATAGCGATTCTCAACTCAATTTGCCTCATGCTCTTTCTGCGAGCAACAAAGCCTTCCTTTGGCGGAGCCTGGAAAGTTGCCAACATTTGCATGATAGCGACGGTGGCCGCCTTTATTGTTCATTCACAAAAACCTCGCACTTGTTGCATTCAGCTAGTCGATTCATCCTATATATCGCCAGAGCCTCCTACGAAAAAGTCGCTTCCAGTCGTTGTGATATTTCACTTGATTGCATCCGTCTGCATTGGCATTATTCAACTGCAGGATCGCATACATCAACGCAATGCTGCCGCGGTTGAAAAGCTAAAACAAGAAGTCATGGCTAGCAAGAAGAAAAAGTAGATGCAACAGATGCGATAGTCTAGCTATTTGATTAACATGCTACGCCGGGCAATTAGCTACATGGCTTTTGCGTTTGTCTCCATTCTCGTCGCGCACATGCCTCGTGGCTAGCTTTTTAACCTTGCACGGGAACTCCAGCATGCTTCTCAACAACGTACGCACAGTTCTCCGAAACCTTGTCCCTGTTGCAACGGTTAATTGTGGCAGTATATTGTGAGATGACACGAGAGCAAACTTATAAGTGCCAGCTCCTCGTCCAATCGCCACCATTCTAACTTACCAGTTGACAAGGTTCCAAAAGTTCTCCACATATTCCGGACGTCTGTTTTGGTACTTTAGGTAGTAGGCATGCTCCCAAACATCAAGTCCCAAGATTGGAAACATGATTTCATCAGCAGCGCCCTTCATTAACGGATTATCCTGGTTGGGAGTTCCAACCAGCTTGAGCTCGTCGCCCTTTTTGTTGACACAAACCCAGACCCATCCGCTGCCAAAGAGAGCACCAGGCGCAGCCCGAGCGTTGAACTGCGACTTTAATTCATCGACACTGCCAAAGCTCTTGTTGATTAGTTCCTCGAGCTGCTTGGAGGGCTTGGTATTCTTGGCCTTGTCAGCAGCCTCCAGTTCCGACCAAAAGAAGGCGTGGTTGTAGTGACCACCTCCATTGTTGCGGACGGCGGGTCCGGCGGCAATGGCGTTCTCCATCAAGTCCACAATCTCGGGTTGGTCCTTGCCCTCCAAGGCCTTGTTCAAATTGGCAACGTAAGTGGCTGGATCGAGTCAAAGGTAAAACGAAGTGGAACAGATGTGGTGAGCACCGCTATGAGCAATCGTTCTCTCGCATATTCAATTCTGTCTCGTTTATACTTACCATGATGCTTGTCGTGATGAATCTTCATGGTCGGCGTGTCAATGTGCGGCTCCAAGGCTTCATACTTGTATGGAAGATCCGGAAGATTGTACGCCTGCGAAGCTTGTACAAAGCCGACCGATCCGGCGACAACACTTGCCGCCGCCTTGGTGAAGAATCCTCGGCGAGAATTGACATTGGATTCTGTCGATGATAAAAGAGAGAGGGCGTTTGTGTAAGGGAATGGCGGATCTTGGATAGGCATCTGCATGATCGGGTCACGCGCTTACCAGCACCTCCAGCCTTCATGGACAGCGATGACCATGCCGCAGCTGGGCATAGAACGGAAAGTAGAATGGCAATCTTCATGGTCAAAGGTATGATATGATTTGAAATAGCCGCAGCGATGCAAGGGTCGACAGTGGGGTTTGATGTTTGATGGCGGCAGCAAACGCGATCTTGTGAGCGCGCTGATCTTTCGAAGCCGATCCTCTGGTGACGCACGTACGACAAAGCGTTTTTGAAAAGACATGGTATGGTTTCGACTTGATTATGCGGGGATGCTTCCAGCCACAACTGCACTTCATTCATCTACTAAATGTACGAAAGTAGAACAATTGCACAAGAAAATTACATTCAGGCTGCTCCTGCACGTGCAAAAGACTAATTATTGAAAAGTTTTTCATTCTCAAGTTGCGCTTTTCAACGTGTTAAACCACTCACTTTTAGATTAAAAACGTTTAGAATATAACACCAACTCCCTCCACCGTATGAAACTCCTTCTTTAACACCTTGCTAAAGGTCGGCCACACTCCCTTGGAAACCACTTGCGCGTTGCTGAGTGTCGGTCCCAGTTTCGTCGGCATACCACTGGCGTCCACCACCAAACTCCCCGCCAGCGGCGTCTTTTCGTTCGTCACTTGCGGCATGCGTTCACCCGTCGGCACAATCAAGTGTCGCAAGGCAAACCATCCTTCCTTGTCGTCCTGGTCAAAGCCAGTGTGCACGCACATGCGCAGGTGCGGAAAGCGCGGCGTCACAAAGGGCATGCCGTTGCTCGTATCGAAAATGCGCAGCTCCGGAACAGCTTGCTCGACGATGGAAATGTAGTTGGTGTCTTGACCAGCCTCTTGGCTGATCAATACGTTGGCCTTGGTTAGTTCGAGTGCCTTGGCGAGTGCCGCTGGATTGGGTGATGGAGGGAGTGAATAGAGGATAAATCCAGACTTGCTGCAGGCGAATTGGAGCACCATCTGGAAAGAAAAACGAGAAGATTCAGCAGGCAAAATTACATGACTTGGTCAAAGTCTTATTTGTCAACGACATAAATAGTCCGACACAGAAACAATTTGAATGTAGCGCGTGACCGCGTGACACACACTCCATGTGTGACATGACATACCTGTTCACTCAAATGCTCCGGCAAAAAGCTCAACACAACGTCTCCCGTTTGCAATCCAAACTCCAACAGGCCAATCGCGAGCGCATCACTATAGTAGTCGGTATGCTGCAGACTCCAGGTGCGGTTCTTGTGCTCGTAGCGCACCACGTCCAAGTGGGGAAGTTGACTGGTGAGTTGCGTCAACTGCTGGCCGGCCGCTGCTGCAAAGGAACGAGTCGCCAGGGAACGAAGTGTAGAGCGACGAATAATGGAGGAAAGCATGATGTTATGATAAGTGAGTGTAAATGTATAGAGAAGAAGTCGAGCTCCAATTGCGGCCAATCGGCATGGTCGCTTGCGGCTTGCGTCACAGTCCCGGTACGACCCGCAACGGTACTCACGACCAGAGGACGGCGACCATGCGACGGACCGCCTTTCGCTCACTTCCACTGAAACCATGGTAGCCGCATCTTCCACTCCCTTATCCAATCGAAGATCAACATTTCGCTCTCGCGCTGCCGCGCACGTTGCTCCCATTCTCATTGAGCTGTCGCTGCAGTCCAATGTTGTCAAGGCTGGCTTTGCCGGTCAAGCGTCGGCTGTATTCCTTCTTCCATTGCCTCCACTGACCAAACCAATGGCACAGTGTACTGCCCAAGACTACTACTACACGTACAGTCCAGTCATGCAGCAGCTACTCTACTATCTACCACAAAGTCCTTTGCTTTCGGAGCGCAAAGCAATCATTGTGTTTGACTCTGGGTTGTACCTGCACCAACCACTCCAGGACGCCCTCGTTCGCATATTGCTCCACGTTGTGCAGTGCAAGGCCGTTTCCTTTGTCAGCAACATGCTCATGGTGGGAATGAGTCTCATGCTACTGCCAGAGTCGTCGGCGTCTGCTGATTTGGAATACAGTTGCTGCAACGCCAACTCCACCTGCTTGGCGGTGCACTTGACCAATCAAGAGGCGCAATGCATTGTGTGTTCGTCGCATCAAGCCTTGCCATTCACGTATCAATCGACGGGCAGTGCTGGCAAGGAGCAGCAGCAGCTATACTGGAATACACCTATCGGTACGGCAAGAATTGTTGCAAGTATCCTCCATTGTCTACACGCATGTCCACGCGACTTGCGCAAGCAGGCAATCCACAATTTGTACATTTGCGGAGGTGCCGCCAATGATGTCATGGCTGTCAAGATTGCCAAGCAGCTGCAGGAGACGTTGCTGCGAAACGATAGTGATGATCAAGTAACGATGAGTGCCGTCATGACAAACAACGACGACGATACAACTGCTACGACAAACCCTGCAGCAGACGAAATTTCGTATATGCAGCTCTTGACCGTCGCGCCAGCCAATGTATCCGTGCTACAGCCACTGGCCGACTATGTTTCCGTCGTGGCGCTGCCGCAGTTGATGCGACCAGACTTGGCAGTTTGGATGGGAGCCTCCTTGTATGCGAACCATGTTTTGAACAAGAATGCAGACTCTGATTCGTTTACATGGATAACGCAATGCTAACTATGTATCTTACGTTTACTTTAAGTATATATCCTCTCTATCAGCTTGGAACGAAGGCAAAATTAAATCTCCGCGCTCGATGCACTATCCGTTGAGTGCTGATGCGACTATCACAAAGTCGTCGGAGATCGCAAATTTTGGCGCGCCGTTGTGGAAGCGAAGGCGCTTCTCGAACGCGGCACAACTTTCGACGCAGCGCAACAAACTGGACCGCTGAAAAACAACCATAGTACATCATGAGCGACGAAAATGCTTTGAAGCGAGTTTTTGAAAAGATCGATGCTTTGTCGTCAGATGTGGAACGCCTGGACCGCGAAAACAAGCAGTTGAAGAATGAAATCGCTGCGACCAGCAAGGCAGGAGCTCTCAACAAATTTGACACACCAAGTAAGGAGGATGTTCTCGAACTGAATGTTGGAGGAGGAGTCTTTCATGCCCTTCGTGGAACGTTAACGTCAATTCCAAGCCTTTTGGCGACTAAATTTAATGGTGATTGGGACTACAAGCTTCCGAGAGATGCGCATGGTCGCTTCTATTTGGACGAAGACCCGGAATTCTTTAGTTCGCTTTTAAAATACCTACGCGAGTACAATCGCATGGCCCTTCCGGTAGCAGGTGGTCAGAGTCCCGTTATTCCAAGCTTCAAGGATCCCACAATGACGCAAGGATTTATTCGCTTCCTGGAGTCACTCCATTTGACTGAGCACATGTACCCCATGAAACTTTACAAGTATGACTATACGAATCTAGATCAGCCTAACGAACTGGGTTTTCTCGCTGGCAACTGGTGTGATACTCAAATAGTGAGCCAGGATAATCGTTACGTCTACGTCTTCAAGAATAACAACGCGGTGAAGCGTCGAATACATTCCTTTGAGGTGGAGTGCCTTGAGGATAACGAGGACATACAAATTGGCTGGATCGAGTGTGATATTGATAAATATCATCCCCAGGCCGATTTTGAAGGGTCAATCATCGTTTTGGACGTACGTCGCAGTCATATTTCTATAGATGAGCGTTTCGGGACCGTACACAATGAGATTGGAGTTTCCTTTCCAAAGACTGGTAATTTATTTATTCGCACTGCAAATTATGGAGCGCAGTGGTTTGTCAATGAAACGCTCATTGCTGACACCTCGGAGGTTTGTGAATTATTGGCCGAGGAAGGAGAATGGATGTCTCCGTGGATTCTTCCTAAAGGAAATTTCCGCATTGTGAAATTGGAGTATGATGAGATCGAGTGAAGAAGAAAAATACAATTACATGACAATAAAAATCCTTCGTTACTTGTTACTTATTTACATCTCCATCTCGCTTTGCTTTGGCTCGCGAATGAATCACCCGTAAATACTGCGAGTGCAGTAAATCGAGAAAGCGATCATCCTGAATCAGTGACAAGAGCGCCAGCTGCAGCGACTTTTTGTCCAAGGCAACTCCCGCTCCGGCTGGTGATCCGTGTCGGGGTGGCGTCGGTGCAGATTGTAGTCGTTGATGATTAGATGCAGCTGCCGGAGTTGCGGCTGCTGCAACTGGCGCAGATGCAGCCTGCACCGCCGCGGATTCATTGTTCAAAAAAGCCGGCGGACTTGAAAACGCAATAGGTTCCGCAACATCAGAATCATTGCCAGCGGTAGCAGCATCGTCCTCTCCCGTCAAACCCATGACTAGCAGCTTGGAAGCTAGCAGTTTGGTAGCTTCATAATCGATAGCCGGCGCGCTTGAAATACTATCTGGCGGTACCTCTGGCGCAACCTCTGGCACAGGCACCGGATTCTTTAACCGCTCCACTGTTTCCAACAAGCCATTATAAAACGATTTTTGCTCATCCGCCGAAGGAAACCAATTACCCAAGACTTGCATTGTGCTTGGGACCTTGACTATCAAGTAGGGCGGCTGGTCCTGCAGCTGCAGATTGGCCGTCACTTGCAGCGTGAAATTGTTCGGCGTGCTTCGATTCAGTATAATGCAGTCAAATTCAGCGCTGCTGCTGCCTTTCGAAACCAAAAAGATGCTTCCCTCCACGCCCATTTTGGTCCATGATGCGCCGGTGAACTCGTAGAGCACCACGTGGGTGGATGATGCCAAAATGTCATTAATGGAGGCGTCGCAAGTTCGCGTTAAAAGCTTTAGATTGGCAGCTTTGCGAGCAGAATTGTTCATAGTGATATCGATTGTGTATTCTATAATTTCTGGTTACTGGTGAATGAAAGTGTTGCTTGCTGCAGCTGGGCTAAAAGGTTGGAATTGGTTCCGTCATGGCCACTGGAAATTGTCGGCTGTCAACAAAATGTCGCATCGGTCAAACGAGTCCCATCGGTTTTCAGTTCCTCCGAATTTGAAAGCCGTTTGGAGCCAAGATACGCTTCAAGCCGATCATTGGAGGGAGGACATCCCCATCATCGCTCGCCGGACCAAAAGAGACACTCGCCTTTTTCATTCAAAGGATCATTGGAATCTCCTTTTTATCTATTGCGCTAGTCATCATGAAAGCCTCATCGACTAGTACAGTTCTACTGTTGCTGCTAATAGACGCAGCTTCATCCTTTCAATCGCGACCGACCTTTGTTTACAGCAGCAGCAGTCGTTGCTGCTCGTCGTCGTTGTCAAAGGCAGTCTCACACCGCAACTATCAGCAGCATCAATCCACTCGTCTCTATAATAATGCCATCAACTTGGTCGATACGGCTCTTCCAACCATTCTATTCGCTGGAGCCATTGCATACACGGTCATGAAGGATGAAGATTTTCAAATCAAATTTCCAAATCAATTCAAAAGCAGTTTGGAACAACAGTCGGCGCCGCCGCCGCAACCAATCTCCGTGACGGTCCAACAAGAAACGGACGGCAATACCGTCGTCACCAAGCAGCCGGCAACGATTGCGGAAGCAGCTGTCACACCAGTCGCGAAAGTGACGAGTCAACAAAAACCACCAGCCGTTGCCACACCAGTCGCTACCAAACCTTCCCCGGCTATTTCCGTTCCAGTCTCCAAACCAGTCTTGACAGTGGTGGATGTGGCATCCACCGTGGAGGAGCAGCGGGCGACGCGAGAGTTGGTGGAACAAAAAAAGAAAAAGCAGCAGCAAGAACAACAAGGAACAAAGGTGGCAAATGATGCAACAAAATCGAATACGCTAGCAGCGTCGTCCACATCGAATACCATAGCCGAATCCGCCAACGCAAACGCCGCCGATTCCAAGGCCAGCGGCAAGAAGCGAAGAATGGCACTGCGGGTGCTGAAAAAGGTGGTGGCGCCGTGGCGCAAGTGGGAAAGCATTGCGTGAAGCAGCAGTCAGTAATTATCATTTACATATAACAACTTCAGAAAGCAAGTTATAGTTCCTTTTTGACTTTGAACGTTTGAGTGCAAGGAAAGCAACTAAGCCGCTTGCAACGTCTGTAGGTGTTCTACGCGTAGTTAGATAAGCCTCAACCCTAACTCCTTCCGTCTATCCTTCGCGGTCGCCGCGCCGTTTCAGCCGCACACCTCTGCACAATGGCGTCCATTGCTTCATTTTTCCCTGCAGCAATCCTTTTTGCACATTGAAAGATAGATTGACATTTGTTTCCATTGAAGCAAGCGTAGAGACGGGTTGGTAAGTACATGGTGGCAATGCCCGATGAAACTGTTCAGCAAGAAGCACGGGTGCACTTGCCAGTGCCACTTGCTGTTACTTGATGCTGGATGCATTGCGGAGCTAAGCCGTGACCTTTCGCTTGTATTCATTTATTCATTCTAACCTTACTGTTTATTTTGTATGCAGGTGGTAGTCATTGATAGTCTCAGTAGTCATTGACAGTTGCAGTAGTTTGAGTCCCTAACAACCAAGAGTATCATTTGATTACACATCGTCATCATTCAGCATGCCACCCCGGGCCGTCACCTTTCCCTTGGGCAACGCGCACCGCGACGCTTGTTTGCGCTGCATGCACTTGGGGCCTAAGCCCCATCGCCTCTTGGTGCAGCGCATCTATGGCTTGCTATTCAAAAAGCTCACCAAGAATGCACCGCCGCCGGAAAGTGACGACTCGAACAAGGAACCATTGGCACTTGGTTGTGCATTTTTGCTGCTGGTGGTTTGGAAGTCTTTCGAGGAGCAGGAGCGAGTGCGACTCGAACAGGAGGAGGAGGCACCAGAAAACGACGCTATGAACAACGACATCCATGCAGCACCATACACGGCCAGCACGGATCCCTACTTTTTGCTGCGCCAAGTCACGACCGACTACGCGCGGCTGGTCCGCCTTTTGGCGGGTGGGCAGCAGCAGCAACATCCTTATCCCAGCTTGCTCGTGGCGGCCAAGGCGATTTTGTCGCAGTACTTGGAGACGTGCGAAAAGATTCCAAAGTGGATGCAGATTGCAGCGAGTAAAGTGACGGCGGATGCGTTTCTAAATGAAACTGCAGCAGCAACATCAGTGGACAAGAAGACCAGTGTCGATCCACCTACTGCCGCCGACGAGGATGACGACGAGGAGGAGGACGATGAAGACATGGACAATGACGACGAAAACGACAATGCGCAGACGGAAAAGAAGCAAAACAAACGCCAGCTCGTTGCCAATGCTACGGGTCCACTGCTGCAGTTTTTGCGCTCCGTGTTGCAAGGATTGGTGGAAAATACGACGATTCTAATGTCCAGCTACTGCCTCGACTTTGGTCCGCTGTGGGACCGCACGGCGTGCAACTCGCTGGAACCGACTGTTTGGACGCGCTACATGCAGCAGCTGGTGACACATGATGCAGATCATGATAATGAAACGTCAACGCCAAGCAGTCGCGATGAACCTTACGTCATCATGCTGGGTGAGCATGCGATTCAAAATGACGCGCAAGTCATGATGCAACTGCAAACGGTGGCGTGGAAGATGGCATGCTATCGGGCACATGTGTTGCACTCACAAAATACTGCGAGCGGTTTGCCGAGTCGGCACGAGCGACTCTTGGCGTCGTGCGGATCATTGTCGTTTGTCTTGGCGTTGAATCGCATCATGATGGATCACATCATGGCGGAAAGCGATGGCGACGAGGATCGCATGAGCAAAAAGTTTAGAAAGGACAAGCTGCTGGAAACGATTCGGGATGCTGTCACTGATTCGAGAAACTTTTCGCGGTGGACACCGGAAGGTAGTGACGACAATAAAATAGGGTCCGAGCTAAAGGCGGATGAGCTGCAGGAGGAGGTGACCGCACTCGCCACGGCTGTATACGCTGTTGTTGCTCAGGAGGCACCATTGAAACCAAAAAGTGACGATTCGCAACCGAATTCCCCAACGAATGACGATTCTCGGATTCAGCAACTACTGGAACTAATGCCGGATGGTGTCGATCCACACAAGGTTGTATTTTATTTACCTTCAACGGCCGACTTGTTGTACAACTCGACCCTTGAAAATTTGAAGCTGAAAGAGTTTCATCCAAAGGACATTGCTTACATGAATGAGGCCGACTTGGCGGAAATGAACGCCTTGGATGCGATTGTCGTTGGCGCGCACGAGTTTCGCAAGATTGAGCCGCAGGATAAGGGTCTTATAGTCTCGCCGGGTGGATCAACAGCTCGTCGTGTTGTGACGCCTCCTGTATTGACGAGCAATATGGAGCTCAATGAATGGACCGTGTCACTTCTCTACCTGGAGACTGTGAAACCGAGCAAGTTGCTGATGGACTTTTTGAACTTGGCAAATAGTTTTACTACGAACGAGAAAAAATGTTTCAGTGTCGTCTTCCCAATCTTGAATCGCATTCTTTTGAGATTATCCCAAGAAAACATGCTTGAAAAGACGAGTCGAGTATCGCCTATCAATGTCAATTCTTCCACTGGTGTGGTCGAAGTAGCCGGTGAAGCAAGTCCCGACAAGCAGCTTTGTACTGCTGTTGTTGCCTTTTACTACCACGCCCTCGAAGCCATTCTTTATAGCGAAACAATTCGCCTACCCAACTTCTCGCACCAGCGACTAGTCTTTGATCCGGGCTTCCATAAATCATTGCTGGCCTGCTGCATCATGTGCGTGGTCAAGGCTGTTGGCGTAACTCAAAAGATACGCCCAAGCGGCAACATACAAAGTCTCCAGATTTTTGGTGTCTTACCAATTGCTGAGATCAGTGCGTACGACTTTTTAAAAATATCTGAATCTTTTGTTCGTGCGCTGACGTCCAGTTCCGCGCGTGGAAAGATCGGCTCGCCTCTTGTGTTTGCCTTGCCGAAAATTCTCGTCAAGGATATTAAGCGAACTGAAAGCGTTATCATGGATTCTTTACTTTGGGTTCGTGACAAGAAATCTCCCGAGTCTATGATAGATATGATTGAAGATTTCCAGGAAAAGACAGACAAAGGCTCCAGCTGTCTATGGCCACCACAAGTGCTAATGCCTGCTGCACACGAACCTCCCGAGTTTGATTGTATTGATCTGCCCGAGCGGAGATATCCAAGTTCTGAACACGAGGACTACGCTGATTACCGATGTGTTTCCTACCTTCTGCGTCGTCTGCTGAAAGTTGCAAAAGACCGCATTCAAGCCTTGTGTAGCTTTTTGGGTATCCCTCATCATCTGCCGGTTGCTCATCAGGTATGGGTAGCCTTTCGTTACATTCTTCGCAACCATGTCGACTTGCTGTATGACCGACATTTGGACCATTTGATTCTATGTTGCTTGTACGGTGTTTGCCGAGCGTTGAAGTACGATCCAGATCTTACATTTGCCCGCATAATAGACGCCTATGTTGTGATCAGAGGGCCAGATTTAGGCGATGTTACCTGCCAGCGCATCGTACGGCATATCAAGATCATGGACGCTGCTCCGCAGCCTATCGCCGACATCATCTACCTATACAATCATGTTTTCTTGTGGAAGGTCCATCAGCACTTGCTGCGAAGTAAATCTATTCAAGTGGCTTCGGAGGAAATCGCAAATGTGTCTCGCACACGTCATATCCAAGTCAACTCTAAGTCGCTTGATTCTCATCTAAAAGACACGCAGGACGCCCTTCGAGGACGCAGTGAGAAACAAATCACACAAGCAGTTATTCAGATGGGCACGCCGGTTCCTGGAGAACTTTCGTTAATAGGTAAGGCTGGCGGCGATTCAACGACTACCCTACCTTAAACGAAGATTCGAAGAAAGAATCCAAATGTGGCACTGACACGAACGATTGCAGTCAATGGTGAGAGTGGATTGGCCGTTATGATTGATTGATTGGATATTTCTTGATCGGGGTATGATCACGATGTTACGGGTGGTCTCAAGGTATCATATACACATTTTGTCGAGACATTGTTTGTTGCTGCATGTCTTTCTATGTTATGACTACAATTTACAACTCTCGACGATATTTTACATACCAAACTGGCTCATGTGATTCAGAAGGATTCAGTAAATGTTAATGCGACGATATTGTTTCGTACAATATCGGAATCATAGCAATGAGCAAATATGTAAAACGCGTATTTAATTGTAGCCACTGTTAACCTTCTAGTAAAAGTAATGGGGCGATCACCGACTTGCTGCTGTCGGCGCTAGTTCAGGCGTCGGCCTTGTGATTTTGGGCCGCGTAATGTAGTCAATCGTCTCCCGCACTTCATCCGTCATAGAGAAGTCCCTATCGGTCATGTACCGAATATCGCATTCATCGTCGAGCGACCCATCCTCCTTTTCGCATGGTCGAAAGAGATAACCTGCCGCCTTGCCAAAATTATACACATCCAGAGGATCCTTGCCAGAGCCATCGTCAAGCAACTTGACGCACTTGCTTTTAATGTCAAAGATGATTGGGAGTCCATTCGGAATTTCCAACTCAACTATTTTCTCCTCGGGTATCTCACAGAGATGCATCAGTAATCCCCGAATGGCATTTTCGCTACTTGAAATTAGCACTCGCTTGCCCTGGCTGACAGCCTCCGGAATGATTTTCTCTGTGAAGAAAGGAATTGTTCGGTCCATGCAATCTTTCAATGACTCTGTTTTGGGAAGTTTGCGATGAATTATTGGTCGACCCTTCTCAATGCTTCGTATAGCACTCTCCCGAAAGCCCCAACGAACATCATTCAAGTACTTTTGATATCGTCTATCATTGCCGGGATAGTGCTGTGAGAATGACGAGACAGCAGGAGGCCTTGTAGTAAAACCTCGGCGCCAAGCTTTAAATTGTGTCTCACCATGGCGCTGCTTTACCATCTGCTTGGACAACCCTGTCAGCTCCCCGTACATTCGTTCATTTAAACGCCATGTCTTGATCATCGGCAACCAGAGCGAGTCGAGCTCATCCAAAACGTACAAAGCAGTCTCGATTGCGCGCGAGAGCCAGGACGTGTACACCACATCAAATTCAAATCCATGTAGCTTCAACAATCTGCCCGCTGCGCGGGCCTCTTCGACACCATCTCTCGCCAGAGGAGCATCTTCCCAACCTGTAAAAAGTCCTAACTTGTTGTGCTCTGTCTTGCCGTGACGAATAATAACAATGACAGGGTCTCGTCGGATCGGTGTTGCTCCAATGCCTGGAACGAGCGTCGCACTTGGTATGGCCGTCACACAAGGATTGTTGCTGGACATGAGCGGCCTGATAAACGTATTTCCTTCACCATCACGAGGTCCATTTGCAGCACTGGCGGCCTGCCGAAATGCGTGCTCCGGACTAAATTGTTCACCCGACTTTAGCTCTTGCATACCAAGCTCCCATATCTTGTCTTCTACCAATCTGAGCGGCTTGCCGTTGTTACCGTCGGTTCCGTCATCTTCTGCCGCAGAAGGATCAAAAAACTGTCCCGCCCAAGTTTGAATTTCGCGCTCGGCCATGAGCTTGTAAAGACTCCGTTCCAAGGCACTCATTGGGGTCTGCGCGCGTAACATCTGCTCAGTGTAGCCAGGCACTTTCTTGCACCACTCTTCTTCGCGTTTCAAGGCCTCTTTGAGTAGGCCTGGCTTTTCGAGAAACAGTCCGTTCATGTGTACCTGAGCCGTCGTTCGCTGGTCGATATTGGGTGGAATGGATACCATTTCCTTGTTGAACTTGTAGATAATTGGAATTCCAGTCGGTATGGCAACTTCTTGAATGTCTTCGTCGTCGATATTATCAATAACTTTGACCTTAGGGGGATAATAGAATGTAAGAATTACAGAGACAAAGTGCAGATTGGTTTTGATCTACTTACCAATCCGCGAAGAGTATTGGCATGCGCAACAACCATGACATTCTTCCCTCGACGTAGCTCATACACAATCTTGCAATCCCAGAGCGGCTTGACGCGCTCCATGCAATCCAGCAGCGATTCGGTGCGAGGTATTTGCTCAGAAGTTAAGTCAGCGTACTTACGATCCTTGCCTGGCCAGTATGCATCACCTGGCTTGACTGCGGGCGGCCTACTCTTGAGACTGCCTCGCCATTGCTGGACAAGATCTGGTCCGAGTTGAGACGCAGTATCCTTCTTGCCAAGCCCAGTCAATGCACCGTACATGCGCTCATTAATCCTCCAACTTTTGAAAACAGGAATATACACGCTGTTCATTTCCTGCAATATAATCCAAGCACTGCGGATTGCCCGTTTCAACCTTGATGAGAAGACTACATCAATTTCATATCCTCCTTCCAGCAGCAACCGGGCAGCATGTTCCGATTCTCGTCGTCCCTTTTCGGTCAAATCAGGATCTGCCCAGCCTGTAAACGTTTGATTGGCGTTCCACGCCGACTCGCCATGACGTACAAGGATCAGTGTTCCCGGTTCCCTTGCCTGCGGAGAAATGAGTGCCTTAATGGGTGCACGGATCAGTCGCATTAGCAGGGAGCGCTTCTTTCGTCGCATATCGCCATATCCATCCTCATTGTCTTCTCCGTCAACTTGAGGCCAGAGGAAGCGAAAAAAGCTGCCTCGCTTGTCAAGTTCATTAGAATATTTGTAATTGGACGTGTATCCATTGATTTCGCCTTTTGTAAAGGGTTCTGCTGGTATTCGCGTTGATTGCTGTGATCGTTTCGTTATTGATGAGATTGTCGGAACGACAAAAGCATCGGCCCTCAAAATCAAGCTCATCACAGCTGCAAGAATAAACCGTTGCCATTTTGCAATCCTTGCCATGGCTGAAATGGTTGATTGCTTGTAAATTGCGATCGCCGATATTAAGATAATGCAATAATGCGGATGATCTCGCCTGTTTTATCTGAGCTTCCATCCGCATCTGTTCTTCGGCAGAGCATCGAGCATCGAGCAATCACTCGTGTCCGTCTGGTACTGGAGACGTATTCACTCGTATTTCGGTCACACTTGGCTCGCCCGACTCGGGCGTTCCGTCATCACTATAGCGTATAGTGTACACTCACCCATGTTGTTGTCCGTTCACCTCGAACAGCTCAAAATTGAAGACATTCAAGTCATTCATGTCTGGCTTGCCCAAATTTCTGACACATACTTCAATAGATCGACCATGACGAGTCCCCGGCGTCCCGCGGAGCATCGTATGCAGAGAAGAAGAAGATCATGGTTCATGAGCAGCATATTACTGCTTGTAACATTCCTGCAAGTGCTTCGGCATCGAGCTAGTTCTGACGAGCAATTTATGGAGTCGAGGCATCCACTCGGCACGCGACGAATGAGAGCGATACCACAAACGAATATAGAAAAGGACCTACGCTATATAACATTTGGATCATCTATTACATGGGGTGTCGGATTGGATGATTTTAAACAAGCTTATCCGTATCGATTGTCGTCCAAAGTTCGCAACGCTGCGAGCCGCATGGGAGGCGCGGCGCTTGCTGCCGCCTGTACCGAAACGATTGTCGGAGAGGATTTGTTTGATGTCGTGACTATTGAGTTTGTTGAGTTTGACGAGACGCATGTCATTTTGTCCAAGCGTCTCAGGCGGCGATTTCCAAATGCTGTGATTTTGTTTGTTCGGCTTTGGCATCCGGAAAACATTAGATATACTTCTGATTTTGGTGATATAATAGACTTAAATACTTGGCGAACAGTCAATGGGGGTCATTCAATATACTCAAGTGAGCTGGCACTACTCATGATGGAAGCTGGGCCCGCCAAGTGGCATATACAAATCCCTGATGACCCGCTACTGAAGAATACGGTCGAACACATTGGCGCTCGAGTTGTCATTTTACCCATGCCTGATCAGGAAGCGTATGCGTTCCCGCAAAATCTGCTATCGTTTCTTACATTCTTTGATGAGAATGAGCACCATTTACTGACAGCGAGGGGGCATGCTGCGCTTGCTTTGGAAATTTTAAGCGCTGTCAAAAGTGTTAGCTCTCTAGGGACGAGACTTGATGGTACCGTTGGCTCTTGGGGATCGGGTGATCAGTGCAACATGTGGTACTATAATGGTCAATTTCTTACATCGAGCGGCCAAAAACTCAAATTCTCGCAGGATGGTGACGGGTCACACAAACATGCGCTCGAATTCATGCCAGGTGGTGGAGCCTGGATTCGCGTGACAAACAAGTTTGAGAGTGATCGTATGCTGCATCTTACATATATGACTGCATCGGACGAAGAAGACAATAAAGTCTACCCCCGAACACGAGTTCGAGTCAACAACCGGGCATTTGTTGTGTTGGAGCCTTACAATGAGGGAACCGATGATGCTCACTTGACGCGCACCTCTGTGGTCGGCCGCATACCTCCCGGTGAATCTGTAATTTACATGGACCCGTTGGAGACATCACAGCTTTACTTCCGACTAGTGGGTGCCAGCCTTTTGAGTGAGGAAGCAATTGAAGGTATTTTACCGATCGATTTTAAACTAGAGCCTGAGCCGGCTGCTGCCTTTTGACTTGGAACGCCAGCGCTTACAACTCGAAAGATGGTCGAGTCGGAGTTTGAGCAAATTAGTGTTTTTTGCACGAGGCCATTCTCAGGAGCAAAAACGGACCAAAGATGAAGGACTTCCTCGCGCTGCTTGGAAATAACGAAGAACTTGACGTTTTTGCAAAAGAAGGTGCACGAATTTGCCAGCTCTTTCCCCATGCCTGGCTTCGCCACATCGACAATGAAGTACAATGACTGCCATGGCGCATAATTTTAGAACATTTCCTGTTACCTTTTGTTGATTTTTTGTTAGGTTAAAAGGGTGACAAATTTGCGTCAATTTCCAGTGTAGAATAACTAGATCGCTGGGAGTAATAGCCGAGACATTGCCTGGCACGCAATACTTTTAGCTATGATTTTTTTGCAAGATAGACAATCTAGTTTAAAAATTCCTTAATTACGTGATTGACCGCAGTTTGCAAAGTGTCGTTATTGGCAATAGCCTCATATCAAAGTAGTCATGGCGTCGCATGGCGGAACGAAGACCGTTTTATACTCACGTTCGCAAGCACAATCGTGTGGCTCCAATATGCTGAAAGACTGCAGCTGAAGCTACCCTGAATGGTCAATGCTCTAGTGTATGTGAATGATCACGGGGGAACGGAATTACCAGAGGGACGGTTGTGCCGTGTCGAATCTGAACCAGGAATTTTGTAAAGTTGCTTCGCTGGACAAACTTTGATATGGTGGAGCACCCTTGCGCATGTATATGCGTCTGGATAACAGCCGATTCGAAAAGTCCAAGCTGGCATATGACATTACCCACTGCAGGCCTTGGCCTCGACGACGAAAAGTGGACACTGCCGTCTAAATTGACAATTCGCTTGCTAAATCGCTCATCCCATGATATCTCCTTCATTTCCACTCCGCGCCTCCGAGTGGAAGCATCGACCGACTGCAACTGCTCTCGTATAATAATCGGATAGTCGTGTCGTCCAGTATTTTGCACGACGGTTCGCAGTTCAACAACTGGTAGTGACGTGAACGTGTCCTGGCCGTCAGAGCGCTTACAACTTCTCAATGTTTCTCCATTGCTTCGCTCCACCAGAAATGTCCAAGCGGAAACGACACCTTGCAATCGCGCTTCTCCGAGGAGGAACATTCCGTCGTGATTGAAGTGCGGCATTACATTCTCCGCATCCATACACTTGTAGAGACGAAGCGGTAGGCACGATATCCCCTCATCAGCGTCCTCCAATTTCTCCCGCCATTGTCTAACATTGAAGAATCCAAAGCGCTGGATTGCCATGTCATTCCAAGCAACGGAGCCGTCAAAGTGCCGCTTGAACGTTTTCGAAACTTGTGTGCATCGGACAATTGTCTTTGGATCAAGGAACGATGCAATGCATGAATTGACGCGGGATGAGCTTCCAAGAATTAAATCCATTCCGTTGCGAATGGTAATGTCAATCGCCAGTCCCTGCTGATTGTGATGCAACACTTGGTCGACGCGGCAACGTTTCGCTTCCATTTCTTCCGTGTAAACGGCGCCATTTTCGTCCGCCTTTCGTTTGTGATCTCCATTCTTTAGTTCGTTCTTAGTTGAAACCAGCTCCCTCATGAGCAAGTCGCACTGAGTGTTCAGGTATTCGACCATTTTGGCAGCGGATCGGACAAAGGTTGGCCTGTCCCATTTCTTGGCTTGCTCGGCAGTCAGCGTCGCTTCCGTCAAACAAGTTGGAACACTGCTCGTTATGAAGCTAGAAGACGGTTTCACGACAGTCTGCCACTGATCGGCCCGTTCCTTGGACTGCGACCCTGCCACATGAATGGCAATGCTCAATTGCTCAATACTTTCGTTCAACTTGACGCGGGCAACCTTGGCGCGATGCTTTTTGCGCTCATAGGCATCGCCCGCGTTGACATTGTTCGCGTTGCTGCCACTATCGTCCGGGTCGTCGCCATCGTCGTGCGTGGCGGAACGCTTGTTCTTCACACTACCTCCGCCAGTCGTTGCTTTTGGAACATGCGACAGTGGCTCCGGAATACTAGGCACCTTGTGCTTACGGCCAAAGCCATACTGGGACTTTTGCTGCGAGGCGCGCTCAATGGAGGCTGGAATGCTCTTGCTGGCAGACGCTTGATGATTTGCTGCGCTGTTGGTGGAAGCTTGCCGCTGCGCGTCAGTGGCCGCAAACGATCCACTGCGACCAGCATGGTCGGAATGCTGCTGCAGCGACAACTCTGGTGATGCCATGCCACCACTATCATTGACTATCGATCCTCGCATAAAGTTGATATCGCGCGCCCCATTGACTGGAATGGGAAGGGCCTGTTGCCGATGCTGTCCCGAGTGTCGTTGCAGCATGGTCGTTCGCTTGATTTCCTCCAGCGGCGTGGGATCGACGGAAAGTGCATCCAGCAATTGTTCGTCATTATCGTATAAGGCAGTCGTATCCTTCTTTTCATCTTGAATCGATGCCACGTAGTCCATCATTTGATAGTCAAAGAGTTGCTCCATGCTGTCGCCGCGGAGGCGAGGCTGGTTGGTCATGTCTTTGCGAATGCTATTGGTACTTGCTGTTGCTGTCTCCCTGTTGCCGTTTATCGCAGCAAAACTTGCTGCTGCTGCTGCTGCTTGTGCATCTTGTCCAATGGTATTGTAATTTCTTGTAGTTGTTGCTGCTGTCGTAAAGGTACCACGCGTCAACGCGCCAGCGTTGGCGTAACTTCCATGGTACGCGTGCCGGTTGCTTGATCCCAAGAAGGTTTCGCCCAAGTTTTCCGGCTTGTAGTCATTGGTATTAACGCTCCCATCTTGTTGCTGCTGCGGCTCGTGAAGGTAGTGAAGCTTGCGAAAGGACGAGCCGGTGCGATCCACGTTTTCCACAAAGGTTGGTAAACGGGCATTCTCCTGCAGCACCATGTGCACCGAGTTTGTCAAACGCCACGTCATGTCGTCATTGTCATGCATGTCATTGTGATTGGGACTATTCTGCAGTGAATGTTGTTGATCTCCGTCGTGATGCTGCGGAGAAGAGGCGCTCAGCGTATCGTCAAAGCTCGTCATGAGCTCGTCCAAAATGTCCATGGCGTCGATGGACTCGGCGCGACTGCGAAAGTTAGGCGATGCAGGTAGTGACATGGTTGATCGTTGTTTGTAAAGGGCCAAAAGGGAGCAGCTATAGCTATAGTAATGAATGAGCGATGAGGAAAGCTTTGCGGTCGGCCGAAGGCATAAGCAATATAGCTGCAAGCAACACAAAGTAGACTATTGGGCTCTCTCTCTTTCTAGTTTATATAAATGAGCTAGAACTTGAACTATCAAAATAGTATTGGCTATTGGAAAATGGACTCATGCAAGCTTGCTTGGTTCAGAGGATTGCTGTTCGCGGCGCACAGCACGAGGCGGTACCAAGTACCGGAACGACGAGAACGTTCAATGCTGCTACGACATGATGACGTTTGAAGTAGAAAAGTGCAGCAAACCACTCGCTTGCCTTGGACGACCATGAACATCATTCTTCCCATTACTCCACTGCAGCACCGCGACCAAAGCTTGGTGACGACGACGACGACGACATGAATCACTACCAAGTGTTAGGAGTCTCATCGACTGCGTCGAAGCACGAAATCAAGCAAGCCTTTGTAGCATTGGCGCTTCAGCATCATCCTGATCGCTGTCAGTCTGCCGATAACGTTGATCATGATGCTCCACGAAAAGGCAACAGTAATGACTCTGCTGAACCATTTCATCGCATCCAATTAGCTTGGGATTGCCTGCAAGACTTGCAGCTGCGACAGCAATATGATCAAGCACTCTTTCTGCAAAGGCAGCAGCATAACGGCAAGCGACAGTCAGCCGTTAGCATTCGCATTGAAGACTGCTATACAACAAGACCGAACAGTGACGACAACCTGAATGGCTGCTGCTTCTACAAGTGTCGATGCGGACAAGAGTTGGATGTTTACAATGAAGTGAATGACCTGCTCGACTGTACAGCCTGCAGTTTGGTGTATGACACAAAACTAATCTTTCAAGATGAACAAGCAGCATGAATGTGGCTACAGATATGATGCATCACTTACAACAACTTTTATGAAAACTTCAATTACTATGATAAAATGTAATCCGACATGATCCGTCCTCCGCATCGCCACTTGCACATGCTCAAAGTTCCAAACGATCATCCATGACCACCACCAACTTGGCCACGGACGGCTGTCGCGACGGTTGCACCGGCACACTAATGGGCGGACTATCACAAAACGGCGATCCCGGTCGCGTCGGCACACACGGTGGCTCCAACGAATCATCCGAAACATCCGGATGATTCTTTTGCAATTTGCGATTGGCCTTGCGCAAAAAGGCCGCTTCGGTCATTTTCGACGATTTACCGGAGGCGCTGCCCGACTTTTCGCGGCAGTACTGAATGTAGGTGGCGTCGCGTCGGGCCTTGCGAATGTCTTCGGGGCGGCAGTTCCAGTCCTGCAGCAGCAAGTCGGTGCGCTTGCCGGGCGCCAAGTAAAACTCGCGGCGGGTGCGGCCCGAGCCGCGGCGAGTCTCGTACTCGTCAATGGCATAGTCTTGGGCGGGTAAAAAGTTCCAGCCAATACTAATGGGAGCTGTGGAATGTGGTAAATTTAGAGTCAAATGAGCGTGGGTCAAAACACAATTGTAACGGAATCACATTTGCAAACACCATGTTTTATACTCACGTCCACTCGAGCAACTAGGATTGTCGCCCACCACGCGCTCATACTCGCGCACATGGATGCGATCGAATCGCACCGACAGTGGCGTCTTGTTGGGCGTCGTCTTGCAAATGCTCTTGGGCGGGGCCGCCTTGTCTCGCTCGGCCATCCACGACGCCATGATTCCACTCAGCATCGAGTAGGTGGAGCTGTCATCGTCCGTTCCGTAGCCAAACGAGTCGTCGTGATGGTATTCGTGCGACTGCTGACGCTGCGGCGGCTGCGGGGGAACGACAATCAATGGTGTAGACGTGTCGGCGTCATTTGTCTTGCTTTCAGTGTCGTCGTAGGTGTTGTTGCTGGAAGATGCGTGATGATAGTTGCTGCTTTGCGCCGCATCGTCGTCATGTATGAGCCCCTGCAGCAAGTGATCGACGCGCTTCATTTGCTGCATGAGCTCCTGCCGCTCCTGCAACAAGTTGCTCTTGGAGACGCCGCCACCACCATTGCTAGTAGCGCAAGCAGCAAACTCGTCCTCATCAAAGTCATGCTTGAGCGACTGCTGCCGGACCGGACGCTTGGGCAAGTCAATGAAACTGGTCAAGTTCATTTGCTTGTGCGTTTCGGGAACATGGTCTGGCACCGGCGACGGCGACCATCGGTCGACTGGATTGCGAAAATCGTCAGCGGTAACGCGCTGCTTTTGCTGCGACTCCGACAGCAGCGTCTCCGGAAGTGGAAAGTCGTGCGAGCTCGAGGTGGACGCCATGGCAATCTCCTCGTCAAAGTCGTACGAGCCTTCCGACTCGGTTTGGTTGTCATTGTCCGACACTTGGGGTGACGCTGGAAGAGTCGTCATGGTGGGCAGCGCATCGAGTCGTTTGGCGGCCTTGAGCTTGCGGGGAAAGAGCTTGGTAAAGATGGAACTGGATCGCGCAATGAGTGGCGGCGCCGTGACTGCCGCTTCTTGCTTGCTGCTGCCATTTGCTTGCTGCAACACACTCGGCTTGGTATTGTTGTTACTGCTGCGACCAAAGAAGCCAGACTTTTGCCGCGGGAGTTGCGTCGACTGCTGCGGAACCATCGGTTCAAAACCATTTCCAACGTTCACACCCTGTTGCTTTTGTTCCACATTGCCTTCCGCAGGAGCCTGCGCGGGAGTGAACCAAACGCGACCAAAGAAGGAAGCCTTTCGCTCCGGCAAGGCAGCGGGAGACGGAGTGCGCATGCGATAGTCGCGTGACTGCTCCTTGGCAAAGTCGGCAAGGTCATACTCGACTGGCAGCTTTCGCTGCTTTGGCGTTGCTTTCGAATGAGCCTTGGCTGGAACGAATCGACGAGATGACGAGCGAGAGCGAGCAATGGGTGGAGCTGCAGTAGTAGATTGGACATTGTCAAAGAACCTGTCGTCAATCTTGTATGACTGCTTGCTGTAGTTGGAAACGACGCGCTTCATTTGCTTCGTCTTGAGTTTGCTCGTCATGTTGCTCGAGGTCTTTTCCTCGTTATCCACCTGCGCCGTGTTTGACCCACGACGTTGGAACCAGGAGCCGGAGGATGACAAGACTGTCGCTTGGTCGGCTCCACGGGCTGGTGGAGTGACTGCTACGTTTTTGAAACTTGTTTCAAACTCTCGAACGAGACGCCATCGATCCGCCTCGGAGCGAGCTCGATTCATTGTTGGAGTCGCAGTTGATGCAACTGTATTGGCCATGGCTCCTATGTTCTGATCACTATTGAATCGATTTCTAGTCTCTCAATATGTGAATGAACCGAAGCAGTCGAGTCGATCGAAAGGATCGAGGCAACTTATTCGTTTCCTTTTTCGACCGCCGCGAACATGTTCGGAGTTCGGTCAGTCCCAGTCACAAATGTCATGGGGTCGTGGATTCGTTTTCATGATCGTAAGCGAGTGTCGCGGGATCCGGGTTATTCAAGGTGAACCGATGCGACAGTTGATTTTGCCTCATCATCACAATCGCATCGACATTACAACATCACACAATCCTCGTCGTTTGAATCCCACAGAGGCTCCCATCATTTCTCACACTCACTTGTCAATTACGATCGCCCTTGTTCCGTCATGGATTTGCTGAAAAAGGAAATGGAACGGAAGCGACAGGCGCTCGCGTCGGCCAAGGCAGCAGCAGCCACATTGACGCAGAATCATCCATCCACCAACGGCAGCAACAACAATGGTAAACGATACATCAAGGCTAGCGACTTGCGACGCTTCCAGGAGCAAAATGAAGAGACAAACGTGGCCAATCGCAAGCGAGAGAGAGCGAGCAGAGAAAACGCGGACGAGCAGCAACACACTGACGAAACAATAACGTCGGCGACGAAGCATGCGAAAACTGATCCCGTCGACAAGGAACGGAGCACGAAAGCAACAGACAGCAGTAGCACCAAAATGGAAGAAGTAATTGAGAATTACTCGTCTCAAGAATTGACAATAAAGCTGCGTCAACTTGGTCTTGCCGTCCGCTTGTTTGGAGAAGAAAATGACAGCCGCAAACTGCGACTGCGCGAAGCAATGACGCTGCAGCATGAGCAAATGGCATCCGTGACGGAACAAAACGAGTTTCGCCTTGGTCATGGGCATGGGATTCGTAATCCCTTTTTGGAGCGAAATGAAGATGCAGCATCTGCAGCTCATGATACTGTCGAACAGAAACCACGAGACGCCAAGGCGATGGCAGCGGAGGAGGAGGATATTTCCGATGATCCCAATAAGCGTATCCATCGCTACTTGAAAGGCCTATTGAAGCAGTGGGAGGACGATCTCGTGGGGCGGCCAGAGGAGGAAAAGCGATCCGTCGCTGGACGCAACGAAACCAAAACGTACAAGCAATGCAAGGATTACATACGACCGCTCTTCAAGCTTTGCAAGAAGCGGCAATTGGAGGAAAGCATTGTCAGTCACTTGATCAAGATTATTGACTTTTGCGAGCAGGAGGAGTTTGTCAAAGCAAACGATACGTACATGGACTTGGCGATTGGACGCGCCGCGTGGCCCATTGGAGTGACCATGGTCGGTATCCATGCCCGGTCTGGCCGCGAAAAGATTGCCTCTGGCAATGTTGCTCACGTGATGAACTCGGAGCTTCAGCGCAAGTACTTGACAAGTGTCAAGCGGCTCATGACGTTTGCGCAAAAGAAGAGTGACGTGGACCCAAGTAAAAAGGTTTCCATGTAATTGACTTGATGCTGACATGTTAAATTCGTCTACCGTACACTTTTTAATACATCTACGGTATCCTGTACGGTACGCTCCCTTGTAGATATACGTACATCCAACCCGAACAATCTAATATGGCATTATATCAATTAAAAGATTGTCACCAAGACAAACGCTGAATAGAGCAGTGCAATTGGATACGCCATCAAGTATCGCTGCGCCCGCATGTTGCATCCAACCTCCAAGAGTCGCGTGCTGGCAACGGTACTCCAAAGCACCGTCAACACTCCCAAGAATCGTAACATGAGTAAAACAGTCGCGTTATGCTGCAACATTAACATGCTAAACAGAATCTTGATTGCGGCGAGTACATTGACTGGTAGTAGCGCGTAGCCAAGAATACTCGTCGTGGTCCAAATGGAAATCGACACTGGCTCGTGTTGCTGCTGCACCATGACATGGTCGTACGCACTTCCCAGCGACCCCTTCATCAAGTTCAACACCAAGGCCAGTGCGCCGCATCCAAACACGCTCAACCCGTAAATGTATCCAAACGAGTGAAGCTTGCCGGTCAGTAGCAGTTCCGCTCCCAGCAGCAAGGCAAACACCAACGGACCGGCCAAATCAGAGTCCTGCATCATGCTTGAAGTAGTTTCAGTGTAACCCGTCGGCTGCGACAGACTGTTTGTCTTCAAAAAGGGTAGTCGCGCGAACGGAAGAACCACCGCCTTGGTTTTGAAGAAAATATGCGACATGTTGATGCCGAGTTCCTCCAGCAGCGGAGGCTCGTCCAAAAAGTCGTTATTGTTATAGTAGCTACTGCTAGCGGTATTCGCTGCTGTCAGTTGCGGCGTAAAGTAGGCTGGCGTCGTGGTTGCTGCATCCATGCTGCCAGCAAATAATGATGATGCAGTATTGGCGGTGGCCGATGTGCTCATCCAGCCGGAGAAATCATTGTTGTTTTCAAATGTCGAATTGACATTGTAACTAGTAGATGCCGCAGTAGCTGGTTGCGCATACTGCTGCTGCTGAAATGGTTGCGTTTGCGAGTAAAAATTGCTATTGGTAGCAGCAGCATCTGCAAAGGCAGGCGCTTGCGTCGGAGCTGCTTGCAATTGACTCGAAGAAGAAGCTCCTGTTCCTGCATTTACAATCCCGTTATATCTGGACGCAGAAGGATCAGATGGAGTGAAAATGGCTGGCTGCGGCTGCACGGAACTGAATTTGTTTGCTTCGTGCTGCTGCTGTTGCTGCTGCTGTTGCGAAGGCTGATAGAATCCAATGGGAGTTGGTGCAGTTGCTGCTGCTGCCGCTCCAGTAGGTTGCGGCAAGCGCGTCGAGGATCGATTCGTCGCCGTCGCCCTCGCTGGACGAGTCTGCATCATTTGGTGACGATTCGTTCGAACGCTTGTGGTTGCTGGCGCGTTGGTTCCCATGGGCCGAGGTCCAGTCGCAGTGACGGAACGAGTCGTTGTTGTTGCAGAGGCAGGAGTAGGAGCTGCTGCCGAGAGTTTTGTATCACTTGCAGCAGCAGCGGAATGGCTTTGAACTGTCGCTCTGCTCGCTGCTGCTGCTAGCGAGGAAGATGGTTGCCGAGGAGCTTGAGGAGGTTGCTGTTGCTGCTGCTGAGCTGGAGTAACTCGATGGGGAGGCGGTGGTGGAGGAGCCTTGGCGCGAGTGGCTCCAGCACCTGCACTTTTCGAGTCACTGAAATCATTGAAAAACTCGTCTGACATTGTAGTGTATTTGATTAGCTATGTTTAGCTGTGGAGCAGCTGAATAAATAGATAGCAACGCGTTTTAGATAAAGACCAAGATGCTGTTATTAGCGTCGGATCGTTTGTCGACGTCATGGTCATTCTTTCCGTTCGCGCCTCGGGCGACGGACAGGTGGGGTGTGACGTAGCGGCACCCACAGTGCACGACCGAGCGGTACTGAATTTTGGCGAACTGTGTTCTTCCCGCACCTCGATTCGTTTGAGAAGCTTCTCTGCTGCTTACATCAAAGCACCATCCATGATCACCGACACATGCTCATAGATTATGCCACCTGCAGCTACAACAGATACAACACATACAACACCCTTGTTGAACGTTGACGAGGAGATTGCCATTGCGTCTCACATTGCCGCCACACCCGAGGAAGTCGCCGGCAATTGGCACTACTTGTTTCTCACGGGCCTCATTGACACTGTTGTTGGAGTTGCGTGCCTAGTGGCGCCCCTGCTGGCGACGCAGGTGGTGTCGCTGGTGCTCGTGGTGCTCGTCTTTTGCACCGGACTCTTCAACGTGTCCACCGTTTGCGTCACGGAACGTGGATACCAGCACCAATTCTTTTGGGTTGGAGTTGTGGAAATTTTTGTTGCCATGATCCTCTACTTTCATCGACTTGGAACCATGACGTTGTTGACCATTTTGATTGCCGTTTCGTTCATGATCTTTGGTTCACTGGAAATGACAGTGGCCCAGCAGGATGAGCGCATGGCTGCCCGCGGCTTGACATTCTTTTCGGGTATTTTGACGTTGATTTTGAGCATTCTGATCATTGTGGTCATGCCTATAACGCAGTGGGATACTGTGGGAGTGTTGCTTGGAGCGAATCTGATCAACATTGGCATTTGCCGGGTCATTGTTGCGTTGTATGGACGCAGCATATTGTAAGCGTACGGGTAGTGCAAATGGAATTGATATCTGCAGTCGGAGACTAATCATATTGGTCTTTTAATTGCGTGAACTAAGCATGAATGTGCATCCATATTAGTAGTCTTGTCGTGCGTATCAAAATAATGAAGGGCTCGGGCGAGCAAAAATAATTTTGGCAATGGAAATAGCTAAACCGTCGATGTCACAATGAGTCGCTGTCAGACACTTTTGACGCTTCGCGGCGACCGCAAAGCATCATCCGATCCTTGCCTTCACATATCAATTTTGCTTGACGAACCCATGCCTCTCATGATCCTGTACCGGTAGCTCCAAACTTTGCCTTCTTAACAATATGATGAAGCTCAAACACGTTTCAATATCTTGCTACTTTGTTGTCATGAATGAAACACTCTGTCACGCTCGCCATTGCCATCATGCTTCATCATCGGCATTTCTGCATTCAACATTTCGACGCATCAATCATCAACCAGCAATGCCGCCAGAGACGCAATTATCGGCCAAGGCAAGCAGCAGCAAGAAACGCAGTGGATCTTCTGCAGCACTCAAAGGGTTTGGATCTTCCTTGAAAAACACAATACCTACCGACAAGAGTCCCACGACACGAGCCTTTCTCAAGTACTTGGACGACAAGGGCGCCGGCGACAATTTGAAACGAACGGCGCTTGGTTTCGTTCCCATGAAGGACGTTTCGTTGCGAGGTATCATTGCCATGAAGGACTTGAAGCAGGGTCAAGACATTATTGACATTCCCTATGAATTGGCCATTAACCTTGGCCCGCAGGGTGACGATCCCACCATACCCGCCGTGCAGCTGCTGCGCGACTACTGCGAGTGCCATCACAATGAGAATGAACGCTTGGCGTACTACAAAATGCTTCCAGCGTTCAACGGAACTGACTCGTTGGGTTCCACCGACGTTTACTCGAACGCGGCACTGGAAGCCTTGCAGTTTCCCTTGATTGTGGAGGAAACCTTGCAGCGTCGTAGATTGACGCAGTTACGGTTCGAGAAGGATATTTCCAGTGACGCTAGCTTTCCAAAGTGGATCGATGGTGAAACATGCGTGTCGCTGCAGCATTTCACGTGGGCCGTGTGGATCGTCACGTCGCGCGTGCTCACCGTTCAAGATGACGACAGCAGCAGCGTTCGATTGCTCATTCCCTATTTGGACATGTGCAACCACGATCGATCCAGTGTGCACGTGCTGACGGGCCGCGCCTGTAGTGGCGGTCGACTCAGAGTGGTGGCGGGCTCCATGATCAAGGCGGGAACGCCCGTCAACATTTGCTACGGCGCGGAAACGAACGACCGCTTCATTCAGGACTACGGATTCTTGGACACGACCACGCCGCAAGGCTTTCGCCTGCTGGCGCAGCAACTAGTGGGAAAAATGCGCATGCGAGAGTTGGGCAGGTTGGTGACGATTTCCGACGTTGACCGAGACCGAACGTTGGAGCGACTGCGCGAAACGACCATGGCGGAGGATGAGGCGCTGCTGCAGCGGCAAGATTTGGATGCGCAAATGAGACTAACCATTGAGTTTCGATGGCGGCTCAAGCAGGCACTCTCCGAGTTTACAAATATAGTTTAGCTATAACGCGACATAGAGACATAGTAGGCTACTTGATTTGTAAATGTACTCTAATGTTTGCTTGGCAGCTCGACAAACTTACACTGACAAATCCAAGTCGTCACCATCATCATTCACATCACCAAACACTTCCGGCTCGAATTTGTTCATGCGCGGATTCTTGACATTAATACCCGCCTGCTTGGCCACTCCGAGCAATTCTGCCAGCGCCTCGCTCTGCTGATTGTCCTTTGCGGCGGACACTTGGCGCATGAATTCGCCACGATCCGAAAGTTTGTAGCCTTCAAAGGCCTTGCGCTCGCCGCCGCGCTTGCTGGCGAATTCTTCCGGGACCATGTGGCGACTGTTGCTCAAGCCCCAGCCGCCAGTGCCTTCGGCGTAAAGACGAGTTGTGGTAATGCTGATATGTCTTGTTGAGGTTGTGCTTAATCTATGAGGTTTATCTGGAGCGGTAAAGGCAAGTGACGCTGATATCAGACAGACGACGAGGAGAAATAGTGACATGTAGAGCGACATGGCTATTGTCTGTCTCTTTGAATCTGTACAATATGCAAGCTGTAATGGAAGCAGAAAGCTGAAGTCTTTGCTGGATTCAGTCGGCCATGGTGGAAGCGAAGCGGAAACGGATGACGTGGTTTCCTCGAGTACCGGTACGACGTTTTGTCACGCTTGTTCGATTGGCAACGATTAGCCATCACAATGCCGACGAGACCTATCATGGATGATACTGCAGCAAGTTACGAAAATGTCACATTGAACATTTGCATATTACAATGTTTCGCTACAAACTCATTGTTGCCTACGATGGAACGCGATTCCATGGCTTTCAACGACAATTGAAGAATGAGGATGTCACTTCGTCGTCGTTGCCCACTTCTAATACCATTAGCAATAACAAGAACAGCAAGAATCATCATCAACCACCAAAGCGACCTCACTGGCTGGCTTGCGGCCAAAAGAAGCCATGCAGTCACACCATTCAGCAAGTGTTGGAGACGGCAATCATGAGTTGGACCAATGTAGCGAATGTGGCATCGCTCCAACTCGTCTTTTGCAGTCGCACCGACAAGGGAGTGCATGCGCGTCGTCAAGTGGTGGCAGTCAGTTTGCCCGTAGACGAAGTGCCAGTGTACGAGATACAGAGTAGCATCAATAGTCGACTGCCGTGGGACGTTTCGGTCGAGGCGGTGGAGCGTTGTCACGAATCGTTTGATCCCCGGCTACATGTGCGCATCAAGCAGTATTCCTACACCATTAAATACCGGAAACGAGTCTACGACAATGACAATTCGCTGCTACCAATCTGCCAACGCGGCCCGCACAGCTTTCGGAGCGCACTCGACCATCAGTGCCTCTGGTACGTGCCCTGGGCACTGGACGACGCGCTTTTGCCGCAACTGTGCTGTTTGCTGCAGGGCACACACGACTTTGGCGCCTTTGTCCACAAGGAAGACCGGCACGCCAAGTGTCAAATACTCAATGTGAGTCGCGTCGAGTTTCAAGTACTTGAGGAAACTTGTGACCAAGCACCCGTCGTCACGGGCCGGTTCATTTTTGAAAGCGTGGGCTTTCGTCGCACCATGGTGCGCAACTTGGTGGGCTTTTGCATTGACGTTTGTCGAAGCGCCGATCACGTCAAAAACTGGGACTGGGCCAAGGAGCTGTGGACAACGGCGCCGGATGAGGCTGGTGTGCGCGTGCATGCGGCGCCGGCTAGTGGGTTGTGTCTGGAGTTTATTGATTATGATGAAACAGGTGATGGTAATGCGAAAGATGTAAATAGCAATGGAAGTATTTAGCAGTTTCTATGTTTCAACCATTTAGTATTCCGCTGCGTGCTACGGCGAGTTTCGATGCCTCTGCCGCAAGAGCCTCACGCGATTTGATGACACGTTGCAGCAATCCTTCCTTTCTCTGGCGCAATCGCTCGAATCGCTCCTTGAAGGATTCCGTCATTTCCGGTTCGGCAAGTGACTTGACCCTCATGCTTGTTCTCGTGTAGCGAAGCGGTCTGCCGGGTCCCTGGTCAATCTCACGCCGAATCTTCCAACCAAGAAAGGGTTCCCGCAAATCGAGCGGATCAACGTGGAGCGGACATTGCTCGTAGCCAAAGGTTTCCATCAATCGAGGACTCAATGTTTCGTGCGCGTACTTGCGGTCGATGGCGTTCAAGCCGCGATGACGGCCATACGTGCCGACTTGCTTCATGAGCGATGATATAAAGTCGGTGGGATTGCCGTGCACCTTGGAGCGGCTAATCATGTACTTGAAGGTGTGTGTGTCGTTCATGCCAATGCACTCACGGATCGAGTTGACAACCTCCTCGAGTCGATACAGTGCATCCTCAAATCGAATCATGAGTCTCGGATAGTCTGTTGAACATTATTAGCGCGTGAGTAGTTGTGCTGGCAAGAAATCAAGCAACAGAGGCTGCAACCAGTCTTACCGGCGTCTAGATACTGCAAGTGCCAATCATTCCACATATCCGCGAGGCTGGTATAGTTATCTTTTATTTTGTAGGATGTCTGATGGGTGTTGCATTGGACCGGCCTGTGAACGTGAACGTGCATGGGTAAAAAGGGCGCCTCTTGAACGGAGCCGTGCTCCCATCGCATGCAAAATGACTCACCAAGTGGTCATGTTGTGTGCGTAGCGAATAAAATTGGGACAACGATTGTTTGGTTCCTTCTCCCACATTGCATCGTAACGAGCCTTGCACATGGATTGAAACCAAAAGAATGGATCGCGCACTGGTAGCAGAAAGGAGAAGAGTTAGCGACAGACAGTAAGTGGATTGCTGGTAAGAATAGCACAAATGTCTGTACCTACCAATTACGATGGGTAACACTCGTTCTTGGTTCTCCATGTTGTCAATCGGAAACCTGTTGTGGAGTCGATGAGTATCAGGTGGTAAATGTTTGCCTATACGTACAGTAATGGCACGAGACAAAACACAGTGTTGAGAAGCAAGCTTCCAAGACGCAGCAAATGCATGTGGCAGCAGCAGCACACACTCTTGTAACTTACCCCACGGAACTTCATGCGGCGAAAACTCCCGGCGCGGCAAGCGCTTGACGTTTTCGTTCAAGGATCGACACAGTGCATTCGTACCGCAGTGATACAAGCCCGCCACCCGCGGCATTGGCTCCAACTGCTCTCCATCGTTACGTTCCGGCATGAGCAAGTCTCGATACGCTTGGCAGGTATCCAGACCCACAATGACTGGTTTGGTTCCATATTTCTGCACCACTTGGGCGTGCGTCGGCAAGGCGTGGCATAGCGCGTCCCGCTTGGCGGCCGACCGGCGAGCCATGGCGTCGCTCGCCGAAAGTATTATGCGCAGGTAGGGTTCCTTGTCGAAGCAAGCGTCGGGATACAAGGTCAACATCTCCTGGACCTTGGCTTCGACTGTCACTGGATCGGGAGCTGGAGGATACACCAGGCCGGTGCGATCCGACAAGCGATTCCTGCGGTATCGTTCACTCCGGTCTGGTTCAAACAATATGCTCCTTTTCGATGCGTCTTGATGTTGATTGTTGACTGTGGTTGTGGTTGACGCTGCGATTGTGCTGGTGCGCCGTGCAAAGGGATTAAGGTTGGATGCTTTGTTCCATATCCTTTGTGCTAGGGATGTGCTGGTTCGTTGATGTATTGTTGTAGCATTGTAGACTTCCGATAGTTGCAGTGCCGGTATTTCTTTCTTATCAACAGGCGATGATCCTTCGTCGTCCTCGCCGCTCATAGTCAGTGCATCAGCCGATGCAGGCGGCAGGGCGCTGTTGTTTGACTTTGGCAGACCATCTTCATGGTCCAATTCTTCCTCATTCTTTTCATACTCGCCTCCTTGTACATCGTCGTCATCGTCGCCATACGCTTCGTGGTTGTCGTCGTCAATATTATATCGAGACTCGGACGCTCGCGCCACTCCGTCGCGGACAATGCTGAAGTCAAAGTCGGGCAGTGACACACTCGGTCGCTGAAAGAATTGATCCCTAACGTCGCTGCGTAAGTAATCACTACCATCGTTATCATCATTATCCAATACTTTTTTCGATTGCTTGATGAGGTAAAAGCTTCGATAGCAAAGTGCCACCAACAATACTAGCAGAAGCACGGCAAACCTGGTCCGTCGTTTTCGTTTTCGTTTCTGCTGCGAGTGCTTGCTGGGTAACGTCATGGTGACCGTCATGGGCGCCGTTTTTTGAAAGGGTTGCTTGTTGCTGAATGATGGATGACTGTTATCGTTGTACCGCCTAGTGTACTGCAACGTTGGTGCAGGAATCCTCAAAGTGGGAGTACCTTGTTGACGTTGACTACTTGCATTCACAAGGTACGGACGATGTTGATGTTGCTGATGGTGACTCCTCGGAGACAGACTTAGATGTTCTACAGCAACCATGCTTGTCTGAACAGTATGGTTATTTTTGCCATCATGGTTGGAATGGCGCAGTTCGCCGTCTCCGCGTCGTCGCGTCGGAGATACGTTCGTCGTGCCTTTTGTTTGTGTGGAACTATCAGACGGCATTCTTCCACCAATCACCTCCTCTGATAGATTTGTATAGTAGACAATTCATGTGCTAGATTAACTACCAGTCGCCGAGCCCAAAATGAGGCAGGCATGGAATGTTGTCACACTTTTCCAATCGCACTCACTGAGTAACGCTGCGACTTTAGTACCGCTACGAGATATCGCATTCGTCGAGGATTCGCGCGCGCCGTCGCGCGCACTTTTTTGGATGACCATGAAAAACTGAACGACGAAAAAGGTATAGAGAGGGCTCCACGTATGTAACAACAACCTACTACTACAATCACTAGAACTACTAGTGTATCATTCATATACATCACTACAATTCACTCAAATGATGGCAGTCGCACATCGTCGCGCTGGTCAACCGAGTCGACCATCCAATCCCTTTCAGTCGGGCGGCACCAAGCTTTCCTACGCGGACCCGCGCTATCGATCGCATCAACAATCGCAAACTAGTTGCGTGCGACCAATGACGGTGATTGCGCTCATGATACTCTGCGGCTGCTTGTATTTTTTAGGCGCGAGTCCAGTGTCGCCGAGCAGTCTCATGGCGAGTAGTAGCAACAACAATGTAGTCAACGCCAAGACGGCGATCATTAGCAGCAAGCCTGGGAGTCTGTTGCAGCAGCAGCAGCAACAACAAACACCACCAATTCCAAACGAGCGAGAGGAGCAAGCGAATGAATACGATGCGGCGGTCAAGCAGCGACGCGAGGAGCAAGACCAGCAGCGTATGCCAGAGAATGCTAGTCACGATCGAAACGGATCGGAATCAACCTTGGAACGCTCGGCCGGCTTTGAGCAAGCGGATTTTGCGAAGGGATCAGAAGTTGCAAGGTCGAATGCGAATGGGTCAGAGGCAGCAGGATCCATTGAGAACAACGTTGACTCGGAGCAAGACGAACAAAATGCCAAGGAATCTGACGAAGGCACGGACGGTGAGCAAGATTCGTTGGTCGCATCCACCGAGGAGGAACAATTGGAGGAAGCGAGACGGCGTGCACCGCCGAACGTCAATGACGACTTGGGCAACGAGTCAACGGATAACGAGGATTCGCAGGAGGACGCTTCCGGCGAAGAAGGAGATGAAGGAAATGCTGCTGGCGAAGAAATTGACAATGCGTCGGATGAAGAAGGAGAAGAAGATGGGAATGCGTCCGACCACGCTGACAACGAACCTGATGCTTCGGGCGAGGAAAATGAAAATGCGTCCGACCAAAATAATGACAACGCTTCGGGCGAGGAAAATGACAATGCGACGGATGAAGAACATGATAAGGCGTCTGGTGACAATGAGCAAAATGCATCCAATGAACAAGGTGAGAATGCGTCGGGCGACAATGAGAATAACACATCCGGTGAAGAAGTGGGAGATCAAGACGGCAGTCAAGAAAAAGTCGACGCTGCAATGGTGAATGAAAAGGATCAGGTGCAACAACCATTGGACGAGTCGGAAACGCAACTTGCCGACAAAGTTCAAGTGACGGAAGGCGTTGCAGCGATTGATGCAGCCAATAGCAATGAAACTGAGGCGACGGGGTCCAACGTGGTGAATGATGCGCCACCAAGTGTTGAGGCTCAGGAGTTGGCGGCAGCGGACCCATCCAAAGAGTCAGACGCAATTGTTGGATCGGAATTGAATGAGGCCACACTGGAGGGACAATCAAACAACGAGACTCAAGCAGGCGAAGCGTCATCGGTGGCCTTGACTGTCGATGAAAGTAGCACGAAGGATGTGAATGTTACACTGCCGGCAGATGACACAAAAGCGTTGGGTAATACAGCGGATAAATCTACTTTATTAAACGACGGTGACGGCGCAAATAGCTTGAAGGATGAGGTGGTCGCTACTGGCTCGAAAGCCAACGTTGTCATACCAACCGCGAATGACAATGAGGCCGGCGAGACGGCAACTAAAGACCAACCAGACGGTGATGCACAGCCTTTAAACGTAGAGGCGTCAACGACAAATGCTACTGCGGATACTAAAACAGACAAAGAAGACGATCCAAATGCATCCAATGCTGAAGGGGCGGAAAGCGAAGTGGCGATTGCAGAAGAGACAACTGCGGACGCCTTGGTGACAAAGCCTGAACATGAGAACAAATTTGAAGCCGTCGATCCACTGGTTGAGCAGCAACAAGGCGAAGCTAAGCCAGTAGATGTTGGGGTAGATAAGGTAATACCGCCGAATTCTGATACCACCATTGCTGAGAAAAGTTCTAAACCTGAGGCAGGTCCCGAACAACCAGACGCTATGAACGAACAAGACAAGAATGGCTCACAGAGCCAGAAGGTAGATCAGTCGAAGGACAACGAGCTCGTTAAAGTATCATTGAGAGGTGCGAAACAAGCCAAGGGGGATGGCGGCTCAACAATGACATCCGACAAGCAAATTTTGAAAGTTGACGCTACCGAAGGCACCGCTGTCAAGCCTGCTGGAACGAGCAAAGACAAGTCAGAGGATAAAGTGGAACAGACGGTGGACGCAAAGTCTGAAACGAAGACGGACAAGAAGTCTAAAGATAATCATGACAAGAACTCCAAGGACGACATGTCAAAAGTAAAGGAGGACGAGAAAGACATTATCGTATCGTCCGATAAAGTAAAGAAGGACGAAGAGGCATCTATTGACAAGGACTCAGTAGTAGCAGCCTCGATTGACGAAGCAAAACCAATCAAGGATGCAAAGAAAGAAAAGAATGTATCCAGTAAGACGGACAAAGCTGAATCTTCAATAGTAAATGTTTCCAAGTCTGTTGTTGCCGAAGAGGGCCAAGCAACGGTGGACGATCCAAAGAAGGATGACAAATTGTTAGCGAATGACAAGGATGTTGTTGCCTTTGAATCAGATGCGAAAGGTAAATTATTGAAAGGGTCGAAGGATGCCAAAGTTAAAGCAATCAAGCGCAAGGTAAAAGAGGGCGAGGGTGGCACTGACAAAGCAAAACACCGACGAAAGCTCCGTTAAGGCGCTACTTAATGGAAGAAGAAACAAGCCTACTCAACATTGACATTCACCAAATCGACACGGTCATTGAAAATTGTATTGGTAAGCGTCTGAAACAATAAAAATTCGAGACTTGGTGATGGCCACATGGAGCCTCCACGACAATTGTTTCTTTTTGAGCTTTAGGTTGCTGGCACACTATAGGTGAACAGATTAATTAATTCTACCAGTAGTCAAAGATGTTTCAGTTAATCACAAGCTTAAAATATAAACACAAATTACCGGATAAAGCGCAGACACGCTCTTTCTCGCTAAGTGATAATACGAATTGTCGTCGCTGCTCAATCACTTCCTCCGTCTCATCCACAACCATTCTTCCTTAATGCATCACTCTAGAGAATGTTGCACGAGCTGTCGGCATTCGCACATGGCAAAAAGTCCAATGGTCCATTCATGTCAGCCTCCACTCCCTTCTCGCTCGAGATGAATTGGTCAAGCGGCTGTCCCTCGCGCTTGCGGTACTGCGTCCACAAGTCATGTGAAATTTCCAAGATTGGCCGGGCCGAGCTTCCAGACTCCTTAATCTTGGCGGCAGCGCCCTTGGCACTCGCCTTGGCTTCCGGGCCAGTGCCGGCAACGTCAGCGTACGTAATAAGCATTTGCGCAATCTCGCTGGCAGCCTTCTCCGTCTGAACAGACTTGCGGGGAGGATCAGCAACCTGGAGAATGGCTGGAAGCATGGCTTCAATGGCTTCCGCTGCATACTCGGCCGACATGGCATCCGGAACGTACTTGGAGCCGCCTTCAGCGTCATCCGTCGAGGCAAGCACCAAGTCGGAAATGATTTGAAAGCACAAGGCGACAGCCGACGGGAATCCAAGTACCTTGGTGTTCGACTCACTGCCATCATCCGAATCAGCCTTGGCCGCCGCGATAGCAAGGTCGCGGTAAGCCTTGGTGGCCGTGTATAGCTTAAAGACGCCATAGGCGTACTGGCCATCCTTGCCCTTCTTTTCGACAATGTTCGTCATGAGCTCCGCCGCCGCCTTGGACGCCGGATTGCCGCCATCTGGGAACGACGCCCAGTTGGCTCCGAGAAAGGCGCACGCCATGGTGGCCTTGAGTCCCTGCAAGTCACCCTCCGTCATGATTGGCTTGACAACTTCGACAGCGCCAGCGTTGATCAGGGCATCGCGCGAGCCCGACCACTGGGCCAAGTTGAGAATGACAAAGAGCGAAAAGTCCTCGAGGCTGTTGGACGTCCAGCGGCTAGGAGGAGCCGTCGTTGCGCGAATATTCTCCACAACGCACTTGGGAATGTCCGTCTTGCCAATCAAGGCGGCATTCTCCTCGCTCTTGGCCAAGTTCTTGATCAAACCACAGGCCCAGCGAACGCCTTCCGACTTGCCCGAACCAGACTTGGGGACGGCCGGCGAGTTGGTGAGAAGCTTTTCCAAAACACGAAGGAGCGAGTCCGGATTGTCAAGAGGAGCAAGGTTCTTCTCGCTCGGCGAATGCTGCAAAATGCTGGTAATGCTCGCCTCCAAGAACGAAAGGTTCATGAGGCAAATGCAGCAGAGATACGACTCCTGCTTGTCTTCGGCAATAACCTTGCAGAGACCTCCAATCACATCCTTCGATGCAGGTCCAAGGGCCATGACGCGCTTATTTTCCGTCGGAATGGAAAGATTGTTTAAGGCCAAGCAAGCCAAATGGCGGCCGTCTCCACTCTCCTGCGTCAAGCACTTGGCCAAGGGCGTCAAAACGTCATACTTGCCAGAGCAAACCATGGGGACGCGGTTCTGCTTGTGGCCAACGTCGCAAAGCTCGTAAATGCGCTTGGTGGCAGCCGCACTCTTCTCGCCCTTGGAGTTGAGCATCTGCTCGACAAGCTCCGGAATGTCATCAAGAGTAGGAGGCTTGGTTGGAGCAGTCGTTGACTTGACAACGGGCTGTTAATAGTGAAAGAAGAAAGCGAGTGAGTAAACGCAAGCTATCTATGCAAGTGAAATGCTGACTGACGATGACAGCAGCGCGTCACCCGCCAGCGCAAGACCAAGGACGATGCGGCAAACAAACACCAAGTAACGCTGCTGATCAGTCTTTCAATCAAGTCAAATCAAATAGAAATCGATTGAATAGCCGTGTTATCTTGAGGTGAAAGCTAGCTCGTTCCATCTTCCATCCACGGCTGCAGCAATCAATCAATCATTCAACTTCCATTTTCAAAAACTCACCTTGTCCGCCTTTGGCGCCGCATCGTCCTTGGTCTTTTCGTTCTTGGATTTTCTGCGAAAGCTTACCCTAACGATACAAGAAGAAGATGGAGTGAGAATCATGTTTTGCATCGAGCGTGGATGCAGACACGAAAGTGTCCGCTGCTGCAGTTGCATCCGAAACGAGCCACCATTTTCGCGCAGCATCGACAAGCTACAGCTCTTTGACTCGTCTCCATATATTCAATTCAATTGATTGCACGCAAGTTGGCTGACTTACATGGTGAACGTGTATGTAAGGTGGTTGTTGTTGCTTGCTGGTGTCTGGATGGAACGATCGCAATGCGTGAATTTTGTGTGTGAAAAATCGCCAATGCGGTTTGGCTTGGCGCGAATGTGCGCGAATGTTGGCGATGATGGGCTTGGACCGCGCGCGCTCCCTCCGATGTGAACCGACACGCAAAACGAAAAATGGGCGAGTGTGCTTTTGACAGCGAACGCATGGGAGAAAAAGAACTCGCGAGTCGTGGAAGTCGTTTGCTTCACAAATTCACAATTTCGATGGCGAGGTTTGGTTGACAACAAAAATGATGATCGAAGCATCACGACGAATCTTTGATATGATTGTCTGAACGAGTAACAGCTCGATTGTGGAAGACGGTGTCGAGAGTAAGTTAAAATAGTAGACGAAGCGAAAGCTTTCATCATGCTCATTCATTGCTTTGTTCTTCGTTCATCATCTCGTTATCTCGTTCCATGCAAAGTCGGCATACTGGTCACCTCATATAAAGATCTTTAATGACAACATCTACCATGACCGTTCACATGTCAACTCAGCACGAGTGCAATAAGAGCAATGGAAATGGTCATCGGCGTCGAAATTCTCCTCGGGAGGTCATTTTGCCGAGCAGTTTGGACTTTGAGCGCGTTGTGAACCTTTACTCCATCCAAGCGACCATTGATCAGCCAATGCACAGTCGAAAGGATACCTCATCACTACCGGAGGAAGTGCATCTACTGGGGTCGTCGCTGCAGGAGTTTTATGATTCGAATGCAAGCTCGTCGCTCAAGGACACATTTGCCCCTCCTCCGCCACCCCCACCGCCAATGCCACAAGTGCGAGAGTTGTCCCTCCTGTCGCAGAATCCCAGGCCGCTTGGATACACTGGAAGTGCAGCCACTCGATGGATACTTATTATTTTGACTGGCTTGATGACTGGTCTTTCGTCCATTTTGATTGTCAAGTGCACCTCAGTGATTGAAGCTTGGAGGTCGTCCACCATGGACCGGCTTTGGCGTGAAAATGCCTACTCGGCTACAATATTCTTGACGTTTGCATCACTAAATTTGATACTGGCAATGCTATCGGCAATACTGTGCGTCTATGTCGCTCCGGAAGCGATTGGGTCGGGCATTCCTGAAGTCAAGGCGTACTTGAATGGCGTCCGAGTCAAGCGATTTGCACGAGCGCGCTTGTTCTTTTCCACCATTGTCGCAACCATACTCTCTGTCAGTTCTGGTCTGGTAATTGGACCTGAAGGACCACTGATTAGCGTCGGGAGCTGCTTGGGGGCTGGTTGCACTAAGCTATACAGCGTTCTGCTGCGTCTTCCAAGAGCTTACCTTCCTGAGAGTGTCTTGTCCTTCATTGTGACAGATCTGTCACACTTTTCGAATGATGGCGAGAGACGAGACCTTGTGAGCGTTGGAGCCGCCGCGGGGTTTGCATCAGCTTTTGGTGCACCCATCGGTGGTCTATTATTCTCCATGGAAGAGGCTTCGAGCTACTTTGATCATTCAATGTTTCTAAAGACTCTTGCCGCAACAGCGGTGGCAACATTTTGCATTGCTGTTCATCACGGCAGTTTAAGTGATTACAGCATCATTTCGCTTGGCAGCTTTCACTCGAACAATAGTAATATCTTCTTGAATCGAGTGGAAGAGCTTCCACTCTATGTGCTAATTGCCGTCGTTGGGGGCGTGATGGGCGGTGTGTTTGTCAGATGCTGGACATTTCTTCAAAACCTACGCCGTAACACCTTTACTCAACGTCAAGCTCGGAATGCTTTCCAGCTTGGCCAAGTTGCCTTTGTGAGCCTTTTGACATCGGCGTTGACTTACTTCATCCCGCTCATTTGCTCTTGTCGAAAGATTGATGACGACGACGATTATGTCACCAAGCTCGGGTATGACTCGTGGAAAGATCACGCTCATCAATTTGACTGCAATACTGGAGAGATCAATGAGCTTGCGGCCATCTTCTTTGGTTCCCGTGACGAAGCTATCAGCGCGATCTTGACTGACCCGAGGCAGTTCGAGGTGAAGTCGCTCGTTATCACGGGCATTTTATTCTTCTTTCTCATGACACTCACACTTGGAGTTGCATTGCCGAGTGGTGTCTTCATGCCCACCTTTCTGATCGGTAGTTCACTTGGTGGCGCTGCTGGATCCGTTTTTGTGAATTGGTTGGGCCAAGAAGTCTCTCGGTCAACATTCGCATTGCTGGGCGCAGCAGCCTTGCTCGCGGGAATTCAGCGATCGCCAGTAAGCCTCTGCGTTATCATCATTGAAGGAACAGGGCAAGTTAAAACCCTTATCCCAGTGATTATAACCGTCGTTATTGCGCGGTATGTCGGAGACTTGGTCAGTCGCCTTGGGCTATACGAGGCTGCTATGGAAATTAACCAGTATCCTTACCTCCATCACGACGACTTGCGAAATTACGACATTATTGAAGTTAGCCGTATTATGAGTTCGCCGGTGGTAACTGTCGGTCCTCGTGAGCGTGCTGGGGATCTCGCCAGGATTCTTCGTGACACGGATCATCGTAAGTTGTCATCGCTCGCTTGTTGTCGCTTACAGTCTTGCGCTTCAGAGGTCCTCGCTAATCACTGACACCAACTTTTACAGATGGCTTTCCGGTCGTAGACCCCGAGACAAAGGCCTTTCTTGGGCTTGTACGACGCAACCAGATCATCGCGCTCATTGAATGTGGACAGTTTGACGATGAAAATGACGACGACAATGACATGGAATGCTCATATAATACGTCGACTTGTGACTCGAAGGACAAGCGGAACTGGACACCCAAGGCAGGTTTATCCAAAACACCTCTCATGCATCTTGCATTCGACATCAAGTCTGACAGGTACGAGCACATCTCTGACCCAAGCATTCCTCAGGAAACTACCGAAAGCATGCTTGCCGAAGACGATCACGACTCTCATGACTGGTTGGCGACGTTGAGCCGTAATCGCGATCGCTTACAGAGACTCGGTTTGCCTTTCGAAAGCGTGTTAAACTGCAGTCTACTACCACTTGAGAATCCCTTGCGCTCGGCAGGTGCGCAACGAGGAGCCGTTGTTGGCGTAAAAATGAAGGGGACTGTATACATCAAGTGGCTGCTACCGGCGAATCGAGTCAGGTATGTCAACATTGCGGCGGTGATGAATCGGGGCACGTACTGTGTCACAGAGTTTTGCCCGGTCAGCAAAGCGATTTCACTTTTTACAAAGCTGGGATTGAGACACCTCGTCGTACTTGGAGGGGTTGGAGGTGGCCAGGTGGTAGGCATGGTGACAAGAGTGAATTTGCTTCGGCAAAATATTAAGGAGCTAATAGCTGAACGGGCTGGCTACTATACGCAGAGAAAATATGGATAGCAACAAAACATGTAGTATGTCTTCTATTATGTTAATCAATCTTTCAACGAATAGTACGAGGTAAAACTGCAAGCTAATCGACCTCGTTATCTCGTTGTCCAAACAACGCCGCTATTTCGTCCACCATCGACAATTCGCTCCCGATCGTCAGTTATTTACTTCTTTGGCTGCTTTATTAGCTCTTCGCGAAGGTTCTTGGTAAAGTCGTCATCCATATCATCGTCCCAGTTGTCAACCCACATTTGATCCTCCATCTCCGTCTCGATCTTGGCCCAATTCTCTTGGTCAAATTCCTCAAATTCGTCATCCTCCTCCATTGCTTCTAAGATTTCTTTGGGAATTTGCGTTTTGCTGTCCTCTTTGGAAGACGACTCCTTCTTGTCAGCAGCGGCGGGTGTATTAGTCGTGCTCATGGTGAACTCTTTGTGCGTCGTCGTGCATCGTCGGATCCATGGTTTGTCGCAGAGGTTTTGCAGAAGCCGGTGTGACACATCAGCTACCTTCTGGTTGCGCTTGAGCGTCGACAAACAATGCGCGTTGACAAAGAAGCAGCAAAGTATTTTGTCTATGCAACTATAATAATAAGTAGTGACCGATTGAGTTTTGAGTTCGACTCAACGATTGGCACCTGTCACAGATAGCGGTGCACAGTATTGTAACGGTAGAGAGTCAAAGCATAATCAACAACAGCAGCAAGCTATATTTGAAATCTTTTTACTTTTACTAAACATGAAAGCCGATCGACTACAAGGTGTAGGAACGAGCCTCAAGCAAACTCGAACGTTTGGGGTGCCCAGTCCTTCAAAGACATGGGTTCACCAACTACTTGGGCTCCAGCTGAATTGGACGCTCAACCATTCGCGCGATTACTCGGTGGCGTCGCAAACTCCCTGCGGACCAATCGCAAACTGCGCGTCGGCTTCCGGAAGTGTCGGCGAGTCAAAGACGGTGCAAATGCGGTTCTCGCCGCGGCCCTTGCGCAAACGGAGGCGAGTCGTCGAAGCATGAGCAATAATGTTGCCTCCAATCGGTTTAGTCGCATCTGTTAAAATGATAAAGGAGATTTTAGTTTTAATCATTATCAAACACTGCATGGCAATGAAAATGGCGCGGCATGCCACTCACCTTTCGCGAACGACATTCCATCAGGGTTGGCGACCACCTGATTTGTAATGAAAACTGCAACCCCAAATTCTTCGGCCAAGCGCGTCAACTGACGAAGAAACTGCGCCATTTGCATTTGACGCTCGCTCAACTCTCCACGACCCGTATAATCCGTGCGAAACAAGGCCGTCGCACTGTCCACCACCAGCAACGCGTAGCGATCCTGCGCCATGATTGCTGCCGCCAGCTTTAAAAGCTCCATTTGATGCTCCGAGTTGTGCGCGCGAGCGTAGGCAACATTTTCAAGCGTAACGGCCGGATCCATGCCAAAGCGTTCGGCAATTTGCTGCAACCGTTCCGGACGAAAGCTGCCTTCCGTATCAATGTAAATGGCCTTCCCTTCGGCTCCTCCATCCTGGACGCTCATCTGGCAAGTGACGCAGAGCGTGTGGCAGAGTTGCGTCTGTTGAATGGAATGAAGAAAATATGAAGCGTTTTAGTCAGCCATGATCTACCCCGACGACGACAAACTTGCTTCGATTAAACAACTAATAAAAACGTTACTCACTTTTCCGGTACGAAACTCTCCGAACACTTCAGTAATACTTGAAGTTTCAATGCCTCCTTCCAAAAGCTTGTCAAGCTCCTGCGATCCCGTCGAAAGCGTCACCATCGTCTTGCGATCCTCCAATGCGTCAGCCGCCGTTTTAAAGTCCATGGGGACAAGGTTCTTGGTAATCTCCTTGAGCTTGAGAACCTTGGCTTCCGAAATGCCCTTGACTTCGGAAAGCTTGCGAATCGTGGCGTGAGCAATCTGCGAGAGAGAAGGATGGAGTATAAGAGAATGAATGGATGAGCCAATGACACTTGATTGTTCGTGGGTTTGCTCGTCCGCAAGCTCTCCGCATACGTACCGACTCGACGGTGTAGAATCCGGCAGCATTGAGCTTTTGAATATCATTCGTCGCGACTCCATGCTCCTGGAGGACATCCAAGGGTTGGTACGTAATGGTAACCTGCAAGCAAGGAGAAGCAGCACCGTGTCAGAGGAATGGTTCCAAATGATTCCAATGAGACAAGCGATGCTCTTTTTTCATTCACTCTTCTTACCTCCATATCCTCGGCTCCTTGTAGCTGCTGGCCTCCAGCCGCCGCAAGGTCGTACTGAACTGCTTCTGCTGTCGCCGCCATGGTGAAAAATGATGCTCGTGGAAATGATGCTGCGAATTTGTGTGTGATTGCTCGAGGAGCGATGCGTCCGATGCAGCGAGTATGAAAAGACCACGCCAGCCGCGTTTGCTCTGAGTTTGTGAAAGGCTAAATTATTCAAAACACAGTTTCGCGCCAAACAAGAGCGCGCGCATACTTGAAACACTGCGACATTACCGAGCCACGACAGACGGTGATGGCAGCCAAGAAAAAGATCTCGTTCCAAGGATCAAGACAGCTTGCCGTCACACCAACTACAATCCATCGCAGCTGATCCAAACGTGCATGCAGATCGGATAGTCTCGTCACTTTACAGCAGCGAGACGAAAATGAGGCAGCAGCGTGACTGTTTGGTGGCCGCTTTGGCCATGGCAGCCGTAGTCCATGGCTTTGCTCCGCCGTCTGTGACAAGTCGACGCATGACGACGAGCCTTGCAATGAGCGACGCTAGCGAAGATGGTCCAGTTTTGAACAAGTACAGTCGGTATGTAATTATGGAGTGCGCTTGATCTGGGACATTGAATGCATTTATCTCGTTGTGTACTTACATTCAATTGTACAATCATTAGCATCTTGACACAAACCAAGGTGCAGGGCGCCTCGCAGGCCATGCTTTACGCCACAGGCTTGACGGAAGCCGACATGAACAAGGCACAGGTTGGCATTTGCTCCGTTTGGTACGAGGGCAATCCTTGCAATATGCATCTATTGGAACTATCGGCAAAGGTCAAGGAAGGTGTTGTTGATTCAGATTTGGTGGGATATCGCTTCAACACTGTTGGTGTCAGTGACGGCATTTCCATGGGCACGTCCGGAATGAGGTACAGTTTGCAGAGTCGCGACTTGATTGCCGATTCGATTGAAACAACCATGGGTGGTCAATGGTACGATGGTTTAATTGCCTTGCCGGGTTGCGACAAGAACATGCCGGGCTGCATCATGGCCATGGGCCGACTAAATAGACCAGCAATTATGGTGTATGGTGGAACGATTCGTGCGGGAAAGAAGCCTAGCACTGGAGAAGCCTTGGATGTTGTCAGTGCCTTTCAATCCTATGGACAGTATATTTACGGAAAGATCTCAGAGGAGGAACGCATGGAAATTTTACAGCACTCATGCCCGGGTCAAGGAGCGTGCGGTGGCATGTACACAGCCAACACCATGGCCACGGCGATTGAAGCTCTCGGTACGTATTATAGTGAATGTCATCTCTATCTTATGTTTTGAAGATCGACGGCACTGACTAAAACCTGCTTTCTCGCGCGATCAGGTATGTCGCTTCCATATTCCTCGTCGTCACCTGCCGATTCGACTGAAAAGGCCAGAGAATGTTTCGAGGCTGGCAAGGCCATGCGAACCTTGCTGGAAATGGATTTAAAACCGCGTGACATAATGACAAAGGGTGCTTTTGAGAATGCAATTCGCATGGTCATGGTAACGGGAGGATCCACCAATGCAGTTTTGCACTTGATTGCCATGAGTCGGTCAGTGCAGGATCCATCGGTAGCAATTACCTTGGATGATTTTCAGCGCATTTCAAACATCACTCCGTTCCTTGCTGATTTGAAACCATCTGGTCGCTTTGTCATGGAAGACGTACAAAATATTGGAGGCACACCAGGTTTGATTAAGTTTATGATTGACAATGAATTATTTGACGGAGACCAGTTGACCGTTACAGGAAAGACGCACAGTCAAAACCTTGCCGACATGAACCATCCTGGTCTCACTCCAGGACAGGAGATCATTCGACCGCTCTCCGACCCAATTAAGAAGACTGGACATTTGCTGATGATGTATGGCAACTTATGTCCAGGAGGAGCCGTCGCTAAGATAACTGGCAAGGAGGGCGAAACGTTTACTGGTACAGCACGTGTTTACGACAACGAGCCGTCCATGATGCGTGGGCTTGAAAACAAGGAAATCAAGGCTGGCGACGTTGTCATTATCCGGTACGAAGGTCCCAAGGGAGGCCCCGGTTTGCCGGAAATGTTGACTCCAACGTCGGCCATTATGGGCGCAGGTCTTGGTGATGTTGTTGCGCTTCTAACTGATGGTCGGTTCAGTGGAGGATCGCATGGTTTCTGTATAGGCCACATTACACCGGAAGCGCAAGTTGGAGGTCCGATTGCACTTGTAAAGGACGGGGACGCAATCCGCATTGACGCACGGCCCGACTGCAGGACCATCGACTTGCTCATTTCGGACGAGGAATGGGAGAAGCGACGGAAGGAATGGGTGCCGCCTCCTCTACGTGTAAACCAAGGAACTTTGTTTAAGTACATTCAGAATGTGGCAACGGCCAGTGAGGGATGTGTGACTGACGAAGTGGGAACCAAGTCGGCAGCCGAGATATCTATAGGCGCACCCAAGACTCCAGCGGTGGCAGAATTGGAAGCTAGAATCGCAGAATTAGAAGCCAAGCTTGGCGCAGGCGCGGTAGCATGAGTAGACGTAACATATAAAAACGTTTGCTGACTTCCTGTTCTATTTTGTCGCGCTGAAGCTAATCATCTAATGAGAGTAGCTCCATTACTTCCGATTTTGAGCTGAATCCGCCATCTATTCCACCGCCGCCGATAACTGACTTGCGACCTTCGTTAAGTGCTTCCTCTAACGCCTCCTCGTCGATCTGATGTTCTTCTCTTATCTTATCAATTTTTGTTTCAATCGTTCCTTCAATCAGGTATCTATGCACGTAAGTGCGGCGGCATTGTCCAATCCGAAAATTTCTTGAAATAGCCTGTGCGTCCAATCCAGCATTAAGAATTGGTTCAACCATAAAGCAATGAGTTGCTTCAAGTATAGTCAAGCCCTCGGCTCCATGTTTCACATCTAATAGCAACAATGTTACACTTGGGTCTCTGAACCGCACCACACTATCGCCAATAGATCGTCGCGAATCTGCCCGCACAAACCCCACCTCATTCGCAACGAGCGCGCTCTGTACAATATCCAGCATATCCTCCCACTGGCTGAATACAATCCCTTTATCGCCTTGGTCACGGACATCGAGAACGTCGGCGAGCAAATGCGTTACTTTGGTACCGTATGACCCCTTTACTTTTCGCGTGCTAGACGAACCATCGACCTTGCTGGCGTTGGATGCCAGCATAATATCTTGTGGGTTTGTCTTCAATGAGCACTTCTTCGGGCAAGTGATGAGTTGCCCTTTGGAATGCGCTTGGAACTCATCCAAGCACTTCTTGCACATGGAATGTCCGCACCTCAGCACCGCGCGCTCATCAAACGCATTTAAGCAGATAGGACACTCAAGTTCTTCGGCCTGCCCGAACACAAGGCTTTGCAAGTAACGCAGCTTGTCCTGCGCTCGCCGTAAGTCGCCGAGTGCCATAGCTTCCTTGGCTGCATGGTCATGGTAACGGCGGTGAATATCCACAGCCTGTACAACAGCATTCTTCTCGTCTTCTGATAGCTTTGTAAGATCTTCTCCTTCTTCGGACAAGCGCATCGAGCTTTTCACTTGCGCCAGCTCGTCGAGATCATTCAAGAGATCCAAGTGCACTCGCCACATCCTGTACGCTGCAATCTTTTCTCGTTTTTGAGCTTCCAAAAGATCGAAAAATGACTTTGCCCTTTTGGCAACACAGCTTCGATCGTCGATCTCATTGAGGATTGACGTTCCAAGACTACTCCGCACTATGTCACCAAGGACGCGAAGCACATTTTCGGTAACTTTATCGCAAGACAAATCTTCCAATTCGCTGCCCAAATGGCAATGCCGACATTTTGGTCCAGTCTTGTACCAATCAACTTTGCAAACAGAGCATTCACTGTTCATTCGCAAAAAACGAGGCATGTTAGAGCCAATTACTGCATCTTTTTTATCAAACTTCATCAAATGCGCCACCTACCTATTTTCAAGTATTTCCGCTGTAGATGGGTCATCTGATAGCGCCGCAACAGCATCCATACAATTGGCATGTTGCCCAGGTGTAAGCTTAAATCGCGTGCTGCGATACTCAAACAGCTGAGCACCATCAATAGTACCGGACTCATCTTTACGGTGAGAGTCAGCTGATTTGATAGCTCGCGACTTCGTGTCTCCTTTTTTACCACCTATACCCGAACGAATCGACTGGATACGGAAATCTAAAGCTGTCATGAACCCATGTGTACTGTTGAACGGAGGAAACTTAGGAACCTATGTCCAATCGAAGAAGATAGAAAGTTCAGTGAGAACATGGGCGTTAATCTAAGCACAAACATCAACCTAAACTTACGCCACGTGAATCAAAACCTTGGCTGTTGCCTTCAATGTAGATATGCAGTTCTTCGCTCAGTTTTGACAAAATAGCCTGCTTTTGCTGGTCAGAGCCAAAAATATGGACTGCGCTCAGAAAATCGCGCCACCAAGTGTCTTCCCAACAATCCGCGGGTTGCGCTTGACGGTCTATACTGTGCAGGTATAAAGCTTCCTCCTTGTCAATGCGCTCCCCAGTCGATTGTTGGAGCTTTCTCTTCGTCTCGCTGTGTAGCGAGCGAGCGCGTCCAAGGTACAATGATTCAATGATCGCTGCCTCGTCTTGAAGTGAGGTTATTTGCGCATCAGTAACTTTTCGCGTTGAGTCATCCTCCAATGCAAGAAGAGACTGACACGAAACAACCGCATTAGTCAAAGCGTGCAAACGCTGGATAGGGTCGTTGCTTATATCTGCTTCATACATTTCAATGGAAAGACCGACGAATACCCCAAAAGGTTGGCCGGGAATACAAGGACAATGATCTGCTAGCTGGTGAAACGAGCTTACCACAATTCGCCAAATTTTCGACTTGTTTGTCATGAAACCAGCTTTCGTGATCCAATTCTCAACTGCCGCTTCACCGGAATAGAGCGGCATAAAAAAAGTAGCGACGTTTACAAAATCACCTCCGACCGAGTCAACCTGAACCTGCAAAATGCATTCTTTAGGATGCAACACTTGCCAGACAAAGTCAACCGATGCATCATCCCTTAATGCTAGCGGAACGTCTGCAACAGTGAGAATGCGCAACTGGGTTACTTTTTTCGACGTCGTTTCGGAAAAATCGATCGTGGCGGATACATCGCTCGGAATGCGATCCATAAACTGCCAAGCAATGTATCCAATTCCGTTCTTCAAGTGGGACACCCGTGACGAAAACCCGATACTACCAGTGACAAGCCCATCACCAAGAATGAGATTGGGTGTCGCATTACCCTTAACAAGCTTTAAAGCCTCTAGATATAGATCGCGACTTTTTGACAAAAGCAGGAGATCGGTTTCAGGGATTTCAATATCCCTCTGTTTCGCTATAACCTTTAATCGCGAGATGGCGGCAACAGCGTTGCGGTGCATAATAGCTAAACGCTGAGCTTCTTCGCACTTTAGTCGAGCATCTTCTATAAAAGTAATCAATATCTGTTCCATCGACATCACACGACGGCAGACACTGTTTGAGGCCCCGTCCGTTGACCGGCGTAGTCTTTTCGGGTGAAATACGCCGCTAGATCCCACCTGAGGATGGCAACACGCTGCTCGAAGGCGATATAGTCGGTCCGTGACAGCCAGCTGAACAGCCTTGCGTTTCTTTCCTTTTTTCGTATCGCCATCCAACTCAGCAACAACCGAAAGAGCCTCTTGAAGCTGTTGATTGTAAAAATGTCTCTCAATTGACGAAAACCGAAGGACGACCTTCTTTTGTATTTGATCTAACAAACCGAGCTGTTGAGAGACAATATAGGATGACTTTGTTGATCTCCAGAGTATACTGTTAAGTAAATGTGCGATCCGTTTATTAACGCATCCAAAGCCCTGAAAGTATCTGTTGAATATCTGTTTGATTGTAAATGGCTTCAAGCGCAAAAATAAAAGAAGACCATATAAATCGTCTAATTTCCCCCGACCCAAAGGCGTTCCAGTAACCGCCCACCTGTGGCAGCCGGTCAGCTTGAGCGCCATTTTCGCCGAGCTCGCCGTCGATGACTCAACCCGTTGCGCCTCGTCCAGAATTATACGCCACCACCGTATGCTGATTAGAGGACTTGCAACAATGCGGTAACGTTTGCGCTTTCGCAAGTGGGCCTATTATACGGGGGGAGAATTAAACTGTCAGTGCATTGCCAGTTAAAACACGCTACCTAATGCATGTACGCACATCTTGATCAGCCGCGACGAATCGGTTGTCATCCGAATGGCAAAGATCCGACATCAGGCTATCAAAGGTCATTAAAACGATATCCGCCTTGGCAAGAATAGAAGGATGTAGAAACTGTCGCGACGCTGACGTGGAGCGAGTCGACTGCAAGGCTTTCACTCCTTCATACACAACAACATTCAAACCGCCTTCGCGCGACGTATGCTGCGCAATTTCGTGTCGCCATTGATCCAGAATAGCAGGTGGAGTAATAATAAGAGTTGCGCCACTATTCAAATCGTTGCTCCCAGACGCAATACAGCTTGGACAACTGCTGGCGTAGCAAGTGAAGCACGGAATGGCTTTGTTAGTGAATCGTTGTCGAAGTTTGTAATGACACTGGCTGTTGGTCCCATCATGTTTCGGCCAATTGGCGCATTCCATGTGCATCGGCTCTCTGCACGAGGAACAAACCACAATTGATTGTCCTTCGCAATCCGTAAACCCAATGACTTTGCCGCATATGCATGATCCGAGCTCGTCGTCGTCAGCCCACTCCTCCCTGACAATATGGCGCACATCCATTAGCTTCTCAGGTGTGACAGGTGCGGCGCGATTGCTTGCACAGACCGTTGTTGGATCAGTTCGACTGTTCCTTGATAAAGATTCCTCATCCGAAGAATCTTCCGCGTCACCAAACTCGGCCAAATCTCCCACAAAACCGACATTGTCACCGGAAAGATCAATCATTTCGTCAGCATTCGTCGCCCGAAGCTTTTCATCACTAGTCGTAGAGTCTGGGCTAACTAGTTGTCGATCATTTGCAATGGTAGTGGCAGTTACCGATTGGTGCACTTCACCGAATTGCGGCATTCGATGTGCCAGAATGCAGGCTAACACCTCAACCGTCTTTCCAAGTCCCATGGATTCAGCCAAAATTCCACCGCGAACGACTAATGCTTCATCACCAACAGACATTGCCCTTGCATCCTCGTAGCTAGTCGCGAGCCATCCAGTGAATTGGTTGTAATATAACGATGCCATGGGTGCATTTTTTAAAGACGCAGCCATATAGTCCGGCAAGAACGTATAACCTCCTTGATCGCAGTCATGCAACACCACCCATCCCAACTCCCACTCGCGGCTTGGTGCCGCTTGCTCCTCCCGCTCCAGCATCCATTCAACGGCTGCTTGCTGGTACGGCCGCAACGTTGGCAGCAAGCCAGGAAACACTCGTCGTCGACAAGTTGCTTGCTCCTTTTCGTCGAGCCATGTTTGCAGTTGCACATTGTCAACGACCTTGTATATTTGACGCGCCGTCACATCCGGTACACTTGACGACGGCGCAGTGTTTGAGAGGCCAGGAAAGAAGCTTGCCAATACGGTGCGCATTTGATCGGCTTTCTGACGCTGCTTGGAGTGCGGACTGTTGAGCAGCGACACTGGCAGATTTAATGCATGGCAGGTTTCCAACGCCGCGCGAGTCACGTGAACATTGAGTGTCGTCGTCAAAATCGTTGTTGTTTGAATCTCAAAGCGCAAAAAGGCTTGTTTCAAGCAAGCAAGTAGGTTCGGCAGCGACTCGACGCCAGGCAACGAATAATGCTTCCAAAGGTCGGCCACCCCAAGACTTGTGCTAACGATAGATGCTGGCGGCAGCTTCGAGCCTACTTCATCAAACTTAACGATTGTGTTTGGCAAAACAAAGCTGCGAAGAAGAAACGTTGGCGCATCATCGGCAGACGTTGTTGCGGTTCGTGGCGAAACCTTGAGAACCGTCACCTCATCGTCATTTTGCGACAGCATTATTTCCGGAGGCAACATTGCCGTGACAAGTGATTCGGAGAAGGAAACATTCTTTATTCTTCTTGCCTTTTTCCTGCGGGGCGGAGAAGCGCGCGGTCGTGCTGTTGGAACGACTATAATGTCCTGCGAATCGTCGTCACTGTCTTCCTTCTCAGACGCATCGTTAAATTCAACGTCCTGTGAATTGTCGGCATCATCAACCTCAAATAATTGTCGCCGCGTAGTGCGTCGTTCTTCTTGTTCTTCCATCAATTCTTGCCGCAGCAAATCTTGTGGTGAAGATCCAGACGCGCGTCGACCAAGCCACGCATCGTCCGACGATTCGTTCGAATCCACCTCTCGCCGCTGTACTGGAACAGATTTTGATCGTCCCATGTTTGCGAATGTTGATAACGCTTGCAAGCAAAATGTAATGTAAAATGGCTGAGCCCTCGCCACAACCACGAAATTAACGCGGATGGGAGTTTCGAAAGAACATCAAGATGCGCTTGGGAACCAGGCTCAAAACAGATTCCTCATTAACTACATGAAGAAGCTGGCGCTTGCAGAAAACTTTGGTTTAGCTAATGTGTCGGAACCAAAGCCTCCCCCATGAACACGCTGACGATCGGGCGGACCAAGCGCGGTCAATCGTCACGGCAGAAGCTGTGCTGTCCCAGGATGGGATGGTGCTTCTATAATTTGGTCTCGCGTGGTCGTGATCCAGGAATTATCAGCTGCAGCAACAACAACAATCCCAAAGGAGCAGACTGGTTCGTTGTTGGTGTAGCGTGTGCATTGCGAACAAATTTGGTCATAGTCAAGGTCATTGTCGGTCTAGTTGGTTGTCAGTGTGCCCCGCGGGACATGCGCCACTCCGAACCGAAGAACAAGGAAAGATTGAAGAGGCTGTTCGCTGGCCATCACCGAGGTTCGACAGACAGTGGCGGCAGCAGCAGCTCTGGGTGGTCATCCTCCAGCATGGTCTCCTCGCCGCAGGATTCTTGCACAAGGTTTGCCGCAAGGACAGCCGACGGACAGCGACAATCGGATAACCTTTCGTCGGCGCATTTGGAGGAACAACATCATCAGACACAATGCGCCTATCAAGTTTCTGCACAAAGAGGCTCTTTTCTTCCTTCGAACAATACTGATACCATGGAAGACGGCTATGGTTTCTTCGTAGACTTTGCCGAACCAATGATTGACGAGCGACAACTATTGACAGACTTTGGAGGGCCTCTGAAGCGGTCGTCGTCGCACCTTTTCTCGATTCGCGAAGCTTGAGAGAGTTGAGGGCTGTCTGTTACTGAGTTTGATGGTTTGAACGAGACTGATTGAGAGAGAGAATTTTGCATTATTTGTACACTTCCCCTTCTCCTGCGTTTGTTCGCGAGAGAAACAATTCTATTCTTCAATGGCTGCACAGAAGCTGATTGATATGAGATCGCATATAATTACATAGAATTTACATTGTCATATTGATGAAGTATGTAGTTCACATGGTAGTTGCTACTCAATAGTCGCAGCTTTATGTTACAGTGCTGACTTCCCCAGGTAACGGCTGGCGAAGCGCTCGCTGCAGACAGCGAAAGAGACGGCGATATCGTGCATAGAATACTCTCGCAAACAAAGGATACCTCCCCTGCTCAGACGAATATATTGACAGGTAATTTACGGGAGACTTGCTGTGGATGGGCAATGCCTACACGTGCAATGCCCAACCATGGAAATTATCGGTAGAAGGTGACACCTTCACGAACAAACACTGATCAATTGGCTTACAATATTCATGAAAGATGAATTTTAACCTGTCTTTTCTTGATTCTTTTGCTAGAGTAAAGATGATGGAAACTGAATCGGCAAAGTGTAGAGAGGAGCTATTGTGGGGTAGCTTTTTGCCGTCTTTCCAGAATGTTATATCGCACGCGCGAATGGGCAACGTGCGGCGTTCGACTTTGTCGCCTTGATGGATCTTAAGGTACTCGCAAGAGCGCATGGCAAAGAAGACGGCAAGGCCAACTAAGAGCTGAAAATGACTGTAAGCTGGGTTGTCGGAGCGCTCCATGATAAGCTTGCGCATTAGGGACATCGGGAGCGCCATTTGATGACGTGTAGACGGATCCAAATTCTTGTAGCCTTTGTAGAGTCGCTCGAGCACTAGGAACGTGTCGCCTCCTTCGTTTTTGCGGGGATCTGGATGCCGGCGGCTTTAAAGGCCTTAGCCACACCATTGATGGTGGACTGGACAGATCCGGCAACCAAGAAGGGATTGCCGTTGCGTGGCGCTGAGTAGGCGCCGTTTCTGACGGATTGGACAAAGGCAATGAAGAGGATGAGGCGTTGTGAGTTGCAGACCTCGAGGAGGAACGGATCCGTGGCAAAACCAGCTCTTTCAGAGAACTGTATCCAACGGTCCCAAGCCATGTCTTCTCTAGCGTGTGTGGCGCGTGTGACTCCGAAGAACTCGTTGTGAGCCGCATTAAGGAGGAGAGCGCGAACGTAATTCTGCTCGGTAGACGACGCACGCGAAAGGACGCCGGTACCTGTGATGCCAATGAAGGAATAGAGAGGATATGGGAGGTGAGATCGGCGTTTGAACGGTCCATATCACGTGATATCAAGTCGGGGACCACGTTATCCAATCCCATTCGCCACTGCGAGTTGCAGCAGATTCCGTATTCCAAGCAGACGGCGGACAACAGCCTCGCTAACAAGAGCGTTTGAGGACTGGCTGTTTTGTCTGAAAAGTTGGATCGACGCAACCAAGCTGCTGCAGTTGTATTGTCGCCGATTGCAAGCACGCAGTCCCCTGGATTGAGGCGTCCTTCGAAGGCGGCGAGCCAAATGCCGACGACGAAACCAAGGAACTCGTAAAAGTTAATGTGCTGCGGCTTTGCGCCTTTTGGAACGCGCCATCGCCATCCTCGTCCATCCAAATCGTAGCCGCCAACTTGATACATGCAAGCGTCCGTAAGGATAAAGGCGTCGGCAAGGCGAGTGACAATGGTGTTGATATCCACGCCAGCGTGCGCAGTCGCAAGGAGCTCCAAGCAGGCGAACAAATCGCGGCGTTCTGCTCGAGATAGACGAGCTCGCTTGTACTTTGCACCCTCTGCTCGTTGCTTTGCCGAATGGATCCTGCCGAGGCAATGGCTCATGGCTGTGACGACGACTGAAACGTGAACTAGTCGTCCGTACAGCGTGTTGAGGATTGCAAGAGGAACGACGTGTCCTTCCTTGGTCAACAGCGCTCGAATATCCTCCGTATAGAGGCGATACTTGTCCTGTGGGAGGCGAATGATAAGCGTGCGAGTATCAATCTCCCAACCAAGGACCACTTGAATCTCTGTTAAACACCCTTCTGCAATGAGCTTGGAGACTGCAATTAAAGCGTTTCGCGGTAGAGGTTCGTCGGCACGCTCGGGGCGACCAAGCACATCAAGTAATAATGGGATGGCATGAGCACCACGGATCAATGCGTCGTTACTAGTATGGACAATGACGCCAAGATGATCATCAAGAAAGACGTCAAAACAAGGGCTGCCATCAACAGGGATCATAGCACCAACTGCCATGGGGCGAGATGTTGCAAATGGTGTTGATGGCGTAGGATACACGACTGGTTCCACGCTGATGTTGGCATTGAACCTGGATTGGAGTGTCGCAGGGTGCCAGTTGCCGTCGCGGACAAGCTGGTTCGCCGCGTCTGTGACTAGTTCCGAGAGGTCACTGAAGACCGTTGGGCATGGCGAGCCACCGAAAGTCATGCGAAGGGCAATGAGCGCCAGCGTGGAGTTGGGTGTGATGCCTTTTGTGGTGGTTGCCGCTTGGACAAGTGTTTCGATGCCAAAGTGACAGTTCTTGTAGGCCGATTTCCAGTCATACTTGGGTAAATAGATCGCTTCCTGTTTATACTTGTCGCGTGTTGCAATGATGCGATGTAAAAGGTGTTTCAAAGCAAAGCCATAAAAGACTGGTGGTAGATCCTCTTTACGGACTCGTTTATTGACAGAGGTGCCAGCGTGGAGGCGGCAGAACGTTTGATCGTGCGTAATGCGACCAGCCTCCTTGCGGGATCCATCTGCCTGGAGCTTGAGTTGCTTAACGTATCCAAATGGAGCCACAGAAACGTTGGGAATGAGTATGTGAGTCCTTCGACTGGAAGAGGCAGATGCCATCCTTTTGCAGTCTCTTCTTACGTGTCGAGTACTGCGCGTTCCGTTTTTGCTGACTTGTGATTCCCATAATCGACCATGGCGTTGAGCTCTTCAATGCGCGTTTCCTCGAGAGGATCGAGAGGAAAAGCCACGCCTGTCGAGAGTGTGCTGCGAACACGCGGCCGTTAGGGTGGCCGGAAGATTGGATCGAGTAGTTCCACTGGGCGAAAGTTGGATCCCGGACAAGTTGGCAAATCCTTGTTACAAGAGCAAGTGGCGCAAATCCATGTCGTTGGCTTGGAGAATGGATAAATTGAACTGGCAGCTTCGGCGTAATTTCAAAACGGAATGGCGGCGGAAGTAAAGGCGGTGGCAACCACTGAGCGCTTGGAGGATGGACTGCAGCCAGGTGTCGTCGGTGACGGCCAAGGAGCGAAGGTCGATCAGTCCTGGATCGACTAGTTCAGTCGATAAAGCGAGTCCAATTGATTGTGTAGTGGATGTGGCGTTAACGTGGATGTTAATTGGGACGTTTGGTGGGTTTGTTGCGGACTCGTCCTGAACGGACGAAGGGATTCGAACAGTCCATTTGAGGACTCGTTGAAAGGAGGACTTACTCATTTCGTTTGATATGGAAGAAGGGTGCAGGAAAGTGGACATCGGATGCTTATGTTTAATCCGTTTAGTTGCTGGTTCATTCTTTGTTGTTGTAGCGGCCGATCCGTTTGTGTCGCCGTCGTCTGCCTCCTCCTCTGAGTCGTCTCGCTCGGTACGAGCAGCGAGGCGACGCGCAGTCCAGGCAAGTTGATGTTTGCGCGCTGGTGTGAGCTGGCGTGATGGCGAGGCAAGGATTGCGGGAGCGACTGTTGGAGCGTTGATTGCAAACGTTGGCTTGGTAGGCGTCGTGGCGACTGTCGTGGTTGCCGTCGAGTCTGTAGCATGGCTTGTTGATGCCGCGGACTGATGATTAATGGAATGAACACTGGAGGTGGCAGAGTCGTCGTCGGAGGAGGATGACTCGTCCTCGATGGTTGCTGTTGCTGTTGATGAAGTGAGTGAATCAACTTGTTGTTGGAGACGTTGCCATTGATTGTGAAGTTGACGCAGCCTTGGAGAGGTCGCAGTGGCTGCCGGTGGGGCATGGACGTGTTCGTTGATGTTGTTGTTGACGAGTCGACTAGTAGCGTTATTGTAGGGATTGGAACCTTGTGCTACTAAGTTATTGTCGCCGTAACTAGTAGAGGCTCCTCCAGCATGATCATCCGCCGACCATGTGGAGGATCCTCCTCAGGACTCGTCTTCATCCGCGGCCGCTGGTGGGTTGGCGTCTCCATTGGGATTGGCCGCTTGAGCAGCGATAAACGCTTCGAGTTTTACTTTATCTTGAGGGCGCAATGGACCATGCATGTTTTGACAGATGCGGTAACGGCATTCGCCGCGAAGGTAGTAGTTCAAGCAAGGGCGGCCTGCCTTGTTGCCGATCTTGATCCGAGGGCTGCGACGGAAGCTGCCTGGAGGACAGAGGCTTTGATACGTATGCCCTGCTGGGATATCCAACTTGTTTGGATTGATGCGAGCTTGAAATTGGCGAGCTCCTGCGCCACCTTCATCGCCGGTCTTCGCTTGCTTGATTACAGGAGGAGAGGCTCCTCCTGGTGGCTGGCCGGCGCCACGTTTGGCAAAGCGATGCGATGGAAGGCGCTCGAGCAGGAAGGATGGAATGGTGCAAAGGATGCTTGAAAAGCCGCAGTCCAAGTACTTGTCAAGGGTTTCCAACTCGTCGAGGCGAGTAGGGTCGAAGATGGCGTCCTTGAAACAATGGTTGAGGAAGATGTTGATCTTGGTGTCGATCGTGTTGGCGAACTGAGCGATGGCGTCAGGATCTTGATTCTGCAACGTTTGCATCTTGTCAATGCGATTCGCTAACGTGGAAGCCAAGGAGCGAATCTTTTGAGCGATGAGGGTGGATGTGCCGCTGGTTGGAGAGAGGCCAGCGAGTACGTCAAAGTAAACGGCGTACTTGAAGAGGCCACGGACGAGCGCGTTGCCATCGGATGGAAACTCCCAAACAATGTCGCCAGCAATCTTCTTCATGGTAGATCCTTCAACTTGATTGTTGGCTAGAGCTTGGCGATCGCAAAGGTCATCAGTAGAATGAACGACAACAAGACGTAAATTGAGGAGGAGATGTTCATGGTTGAGTCCCGGTTCGACGCGGGATGTCCGTGAGCGTGCGCAGCGACACCCCTTTGCCAACAACAAACTCAGCATTGTAGGCGCTCGCAAGCTTGCTTCAACAACGAGTGAGCCACATCTTTCTTGGACGCAAAGAAGTTTGTGTGAAACTCTGAAGGGTTCGACGCCATCGATGCATGCCGCTAGGCGACGTATCATCAGTTGGTTTTCGGGAAGGAGCTTGGAGAAACCAGTTGACGACGACTCGCCTGACTTATACTTCTGTTCAATCAAAAGACGTTGGTTCTCATCGACGCGCTTGCGCTCTTCGTCGCGGCGTTTAGTTTCCTCGGCGTGGCGCCGTTCTCGATTGGCGGCGAGCTTGTCCTTCTTGGCATGAACTTTCGTGATCTGCGCAACTGATGTCATTAACGTCGCCAACATCGACCGAAGTTGGTTATTATTGTTCAAGTCAATAGGTGGTTGGTTTTTAGGATCCTCGTCGCTGTCGACGTCGGAGTCGTCGTCCGTTCGTGGTGTTGAGATGGCTGGTGTTGACGCAGCTGCCGTGATTCCTGCGAGCTTAGTTGCTTCGAGCAGATCCAACGTGACGTCTTCCGGGATGGTATTGGACTCAAGGGTGACTGGAGCTTTAGGCAGCTGATGGAGGATACTGAGTTCAGGTTTGGAAGGCTTCGTTGTCGTGAGGCGGACGCCCCACCAAAGCAGTTGAATGAAGGGGAAACACGACTGGATGAGCTTGTCGGTAGGGACTTGCTTGTCAAATTGATCCGGCCACGTCGCCAAGGTTGACATAAAGGCTGAAAGGATGCCTTCAATGTCGTATGGACCGTGCTTGGCAATAGCCTCAATGGCAAGTGGCGGGATGGGAAAACAGGCGGACGAAACAAGAGGCGTCGAAGCGTTGGTTTCGAGCTTGAGCAATTCCTCGAGGACTGGACGCTCCAAGTTCTTCAAATCGAACAGAACCTCGCCCAGAGGCGTGTAGACAGGCGTCGCCTTGTTGGTAACAAGCTCAAGAGTCTTGACGTCAATCAAAGTGACCGGAGCGGAAGCCTTGTGACCGAGGAAGGCAAACAACGTTGACGCGTTGCGAGGGTTGCTTTGATCCTTGGGAGCGAACGTGAAATGGTGAGCCACATGCACTCCAATCTTGTCTCCATCAAAAGAAATGAGAGCAACTGGAGTCGCGGGAGTTGCAAAGAGCTTCTCCAATGAGCTCTCGACCTTGTGCTCTTGGAACGTCATGATGGTTTGAGCGAGTCCGTTGTAGAGCGGAGGAAGAACGCGGCGGTTGCGACTCGGGTCCGAGTAGTAGGAGAGCCAGTTGGAAGACATCTTGATGGGAGGAAGACTTAAAAATCTATAATTACTGGTCTCGACGGGAGACTCGGGGTGATCCAGGAATTATGAGCTGCAGCAACAACAACAATCAAAGGAGCAGACTGGTTCGTTGTTGGTGTGTTGCGTGTGCATTGCGACCAAATGGTCATCCACGATCAAGGTCATTGTTCCGGATGACCACGACTAGTTCGGAGTTGTCAGTGAATGCCCCGCGGGACATGCGCCACTCCGAACCGAAGAACAAGGAAAGATTGAAGAGGCTGTTCGCTGCGAACGCCGCTGGCGTGGCTTGAAGGAACTTGGAATCCTGAAAGCACCACCTCTCATTTCGACCAATCCAGAATCCCAAAACGCCATCGCCAAGATCGAGCGAGCCAACTTATCGCTCCGGCACTCACTTTCCGCTGCGCTGTTCGATGACGTGGCTGAATTTGAAGCTTTAACGCGAAAGGGTGCATCGGCACGCTCGTTGCGGCAGCCAATGGAAACGCTGCAAATGGCCACGCAATGCGGTCAACGGTTCACGAAAGCGAAAGACATGGACCCTCCAAGATGGCGATTGCTTCCGATGGTGGCGCGTCATGGTCGTTCCTCCGATTTCCATCAACGAGCGACAAATCCTGCATGCGGCCAAAGGATCCATTTGTCAATTGCAAAATAGCAAGTGCTTCATCGCATACAACTACTTCTTGTCTAGTCGAGCAGTGTCTGTCTCGTTTTGTCATGCCTCGCATCCTGAGTCGATCCGAACCTCTTGGTCTTCGCAAAAGCTACAGCTACCTTGGCCATCACCGAGGTTCGACAGACAGTGGCGGCAGCAGCAGCTCTGGGTGGTCATCCTCCAGCATGGAGTGCTCGCCGCAGGATTCTTGCACAAGGTTTGCCGCAAGGACAGCCGACGGACAACAATCGAGTAACTTTTCGTCGGCGCATTTGGAGGAACAACAACATCAGACACAATGCGCCTATCAAGTTCCCGTCACAAGAGGCTCTTTTCTTCCTTCGCATACAGATACCTTGGAAGACTCGTATGGCTTTTTTGTAGACTTTGCCGAACCAATGATCGAGGAGCGACAACTATTGACAGACTTTCGAGGGCCCTTGAAGCGATCGTCGTCGCACCTTTTCTCGATTCGCGAAGCATGAGAGAGTTGAAGGGTGAATTCCACTGAGTGTGATGGTTTGGGCCAGATTGTTTTCACCATAGTGATTGAGAGAGAGAATTCTGCATTTGTACACTTCCCCAGCTCCTGCGTTCTGTGTTTGTTCGCAAGAGAAACAAGTCTTATTGTTAAATGGCTGCTCAGAAGCTGATTGATATGAGATCGCATATAATTACATAGAATTTACATTGTCATATTGAAGTATATTGTTCACATGGTAGTTGTAGCCTTACGTTGCAGTGTTCAGTCGCCATGCAACGGCTGGCGCAGCGCTCGCTGCAGACAGAACGAAAGAGACGGCGAAATCATGCATAGATTACTTTCACGAACAGAAATATTCACATGTTTAAGACGGGGAGACTTGCTGTGGATTGGCACTGCTTGCGAAAGCATCAAGTGCAATGCATACCCATGGGAGACTGCCTGTTGAAGGTGACAACCTCGACGAACGATCACAAGGACAAGTAGCTTACAGAATTTATGAGCAGTGGACTCAATCTGTATCGTTGATACTTTTGCTGCAGTAAACATTGACCACTCTGTCTGGTTTTGGCGATGGGGTTAGCTCGATTCGTGCCGGGTCACTACTTTCCTGTCGCACTGAGTACCGCTCTGCGTTTGCGGTCATGAAACCGTCGCTCGACGAAAGGCAAACAGCAAGGAACCTTGTGTGCATTGCATCCTTGGCTCGTGCTATCTTACTCGCAACTTTGAAAGCACTAGAAAATGGCTCACCAACCAATCTCCGATGGAAGTAACAACGCCATGTCGAGCGTACTGGGTCTATACAGCAGCGCGTACGTTTCAGTTGCTGTTGCTAGCATGCAACGGTCATTTCCGCACTCGAATTAACCGTTTGATATTGTAAAATTACTTGATTGACTCATACTGACTCATCATTCTCTTGCAATAATATAATATTACAGCAAGGAAAAGTGGGATGCCAGTGGCGCCAACGAGGCCGTCGGCCGCTTGAATGCCTCGATACCCGACTCGACCAGAACGCTGGTCAGTTCCATGTTCAAGCGAGAGCACTTGCGGTCAGTTTCGGTAGTCTTTGGACTTGGCGAGGAGCGTCCATTCTACGTGGAAAAGACGCCGTCGCTGCTGGTGGAGCGGCTGCGTCATAATATGGTGTTCTTCTACTTGAACTACATGTTCATTACGGCCATTTTGTTTTGCTTGACGCTACTGATTAGTCCGGGAGCGATTATTGGAATTGGGCTCTTGGCCATGGCGTGGGTGGCGCTCATTCGGGCATCGCAGAGTGGTTCTTTGAGGATTGGAAGTACGTAGCAGGACTTGTGTGATGATTGATTGCCACCTTTGAACGACTTCACCTCACTTTGTATACAGGCATTTCAATTCCACAAAAGACAGCAACCATTGGCATGGGTGGCGTATCGATATTTGTACTCTTGTATATCTTGTCGAATATCTTTTGGTGGACGCTCTTTTCGTCGGGTTTTATTGTTGCGGCGCACGCCTTTTTGCGAGATGCGTCCATGCACAAGGATTTGGACGACGCTGTTGCCATGGAGGGAGACTTGAACTTGGGCGAGGATGCAGCCTTTTTGAATGCGTAAATGGATATCACTATGTTTAAAGGCCGAGGCACTACTGACAACTAGGTTCATGTTTACTTTTCGGGCGAGGTGATTGCTAAGCTTGAATATATGAAAGTATCAAGCACTAACATCTACAATATAGGAAAAGTGTATGGTCCCTAGTCGACACTCTATAAAACATGTATGTAAACAAACATTATTGTCACTGATGTGAATGTTGGAAATTTCTGGCAGCACAACACAGGTATGATAGCTAACCCGCGGTCGACTTAGTGTTGCGGGTTACTTCACAATGCCGCTCCTCGCGATCATTATTTTGATCAACCATGATCCATCACCATGTCGCTCCTTCCTTTGCTTGCTCCACGCCGTCCTCTCGACAGCGTCTCCTCGGATGAAGACTCTGCCGAGATTGTCTCATCACTTGGCATGTTTGTCTCGAATTTGGAGCGCGAAGCTTGCCTCACCGAAAAGCTTGGCATTGACCTTGCGCGTCGCCTGTTCAGCATCGTATCGGAACTGCAGGTCCTTGACTCAATTCAGCATGCGCGCAAGGCCTACAAAGCATCTACAATCATTGACATTATGCTTGATCATCCCAAGAACGAGCCTGTTCAAGAAATGGCGCTCAAGGCGTTGGCGACTTTGTTGGATGAACAGTCAAGCCATGCAAATGTCATTGGATTCGTCAAGATGCAGCTTGCCGGCAAGAAGCAGACTTGCTACATGATTTTGGAGATCATGCTCAACTACCAAACGAGCGTTGCCATTCAGACGCATGGATTGGCCGTTCTCATGGCGTATCCTTGCGTCACGCGAGACGCCGACGGGGAAGGCATTCACATTGAAACGGCCTTGACCCTTTTGACGGGAGTGGCTCAGCGCATCGTCATGGAAGCCATTTGGATTTCGACGCAGCAGCTTGGCTTGGAGAGCTTCATGGTCAAGCATGACGCGTGGAACTCCTTGCTTGGGCGATTCCACAACGTCATGGCCATTTTGGTGGCCGAGCAGCAGCTCAATCAGAGTCGCGACAATGGCAATGACGAAGACAATGACAACGACGACGACGCCGCTTCTGCCGCTAGCATTGAATCGATTGTTCTTCTTAATATCGCCGAGGTTGATGCAGATGAAGAGTCGTAATGCCTCCATTTCGCGTGTCGCGTGCCGCTGGGTATTGAGCCGACCTTCGACTTTTTCGTTGCTGCTCTTGGCATTGCTGCAATTTGCAGCTTGCAGCGATGAAATTCCAACGCAAGTCTGATAGATTTTCACAGTAAATAGCTTGACTATTGCACCGCTTGTGCTGTATTTTATGTTCGTCTGTAGTTTACAACTGTACTGTATTGTACTACCGACTGCGGTAGTTGCCGCGACGGAGCAAGTTGGCGGGAAGCACCATGGGCTCATCGCAGCGTTACTCATGGTGTCACGGAGCGACGTCGACTCGCGCCAACAATTTCTTGGAACGATTCTGCCAATGTGAGAAAGGCAGTTGTGATCCCGTCGAATTATAGCCAGCTTCTTTAATCTAGTAGCTGTTGGAGGCTAGATCTATCAAAGTAAACTGACCAAACAGCAATGAGGTGCGTTTTCAAGCGAGGCCACGTTGACATGACGTTCGATTGATGTTTTGACAACTTCTCGAGTGCTGTGATGGCACTAACAAACGCCTTGTTCCGACCATTTTTCACAGTCCGCACGACGATCAGCAACATATTGATGAAGTAAAAGCCACTGACGAGTTAAATGGCCAGCTTCAAGCTACGTTGGCCATGTGTCGACATTGCTTTGACGTTGTCATACAACGACTACACGAAGAACATGAAAGTCTGAATGTGGGACAGCCTCGAAACCTTCCTTATACGAAAAACAACGATCAAGACACTGCTGATGCTCAACCCGACTTTGTTCAAGACTTGCAGGATCCAAACGTGACTTGTCCCTTGTTTGTCACGTGGGACAAGCGACGTTCCGCTCGCTCGCATCACTCGTTTGAACTTCGCGGCTGCCTCGGCAGTCTTTCGCCTCAACCACTCGTGCCCGCCATTGGCGAGTATGCCTTGGCGAGCGCCTTTCGCGACAAGCGGTTTCCGCCCATCCAAAAGCATGAAGTGGAACACTTGCGGGTGGCAGTGTCGCTACTAGTCAACTATGAGAGTTGCATGAATGTTTGGGACTGGATAGTTGGTAAACATGGGATTGTTATTTCATGGCACGGACCGGATGATCGACGCTTTACAAGTACATATCTACCGGAGGTGGCTTCGGACCAAAAATGGGATCAAAAGACTGCTGTCGAGTCGTTGATTCGAAAGGCAGGTTGGTCCGGGGCTGTGACGGAGGCCTTGCTGATGACTATTCAGTGTACGCGATATCAGTCATCCAAATTGCGATTAACGTACGAGGAGTACATGGCGCATTGTCGGGCTGGTGATGATGTGGTAATGTTGGATGTGAATGCGGCCCAGGGCTACCAGCGCCATGCAGACGCCCGGGAAGCATCAGGAGGCAAGGTCGACCATTGTCGTATATCATAGACGAGATGTTACCAATACATGGGTAAAAAAGTCATACGAGCTTTATATTATAAAGCAAGCGACTATCGCATGCCGTTCAGTCGAACGTGTTAAACCTGTTGTTTATGCTATTCTTAGCGAAATGTCACGTAATTTGACGCCGCTGCCCGTTTATAAGTAAAGTTAATGACCATGGCTTCATGTAGCCACTTTTGATATGCAGATTGTGATGCTCTTCAATCGATTAGTCATTCTTCATGCTCGGTGCCAAGGGATCGGGTAGTGATTGCGCCAGTACTCGACATTGATCCGCAAACTCCTCTTCCGCAACATCCTTGTCCTCAGACTCGCCGCATAGCAGTTCATACGCAACTTCCACCATACTAAAATCACCTTTTTTGGAGCAGCTAATGATATCAGTCAGCAGCACTCGCTTCTGCTTTGGTGAAATGGCACCCTGTTCAGACAATTTTCGCAGCGCCGCAATGCAGGCTTGTCGCAAGGCATCCTTGGGAGCCCCCGTCACCATATTGTTACTAACGTCTTCCTTTTTGCTCTTGGTTTTCATGCTTTTGCTCTTGTTCCATCGCTTCAGCGACACTCGCTCCTCCGGTTCAATGTCAACGACTTCATACTCGTCGTCGTCGCCATCCTCATCGTCACTGTCATCGTCGCCGTCCAGCAAATGAAGCTCGTCATGGACATCGTCGTCGTCGTCATCATCCGTTTCACTTGTAATGCGAATAATGTTGCGAAGACTCTTATTGTTGCCGTCGCCTTCATCCTCCTCATCGTCGTCATCATCATCGTCATCCTCACCACTGCCTCCCAAGAAACCACCAAGGCTTCCATTCAGCAAGTCACTCAAACTTCCCATGGCAACAATGCGTTTCGCAGGCTTTTTTCCAGCTCCGCTCGAGTTGAGCAGCGGTCCAACATTGAGACTACCAAGAATGCCATTCATAATATTGGCATCAGCTGTTTCCAAATCCTGCTTGCTGTCTTGACTGTTGCGTCTCGACGACTTGCCGCCGCCACTAACATGACTGTTCATATGCCGCAGTCCCGTCTTACTCGCCTTGCTGTCGCAATGCCACGACGCGTGGTGATGGTGAAGCAACCACTTGCCATTGACCTTGCGAAAAATGTTGGTCGCCAGCAGCTTGTTGACCAGTTCCGTCTGCCGTTTCTGGCCCTGCACAAAACGTCGCGTGTAAACGTGCTCCTCGCACGTGAGAATGGCCGTCGTGGCGCCCTTGACGGCCAGTCGCATCTGGTGCGGCTCAATCATGGTGCGTTGATTGGTGGGATTAATAAACAGTGTTTGCCAGCTTGACAGTATTGCTTTCGTGCCAATCAATGCGCGACAGGCGGGATGAATGCATGTGGCGGTGCCATCCTTGGTCCATAGTGTGGCCATGTGTGAGTAGTCTTGGTTCGAAAAGGCCTTGTAGAATTGCGCATTGACATACAACACTGATCCGCAGTCGTCAATGTGCAACTGCGAAATTTCCTTTTGGAGTTTGGCCGCCGCGTCAAAGTCGCGCTGCTTGGCGGCCAAGTACAAGTCTTGCTCGAGCTGCGACTCGTGCTGCTCCAATGAATCGTCGACGCTCGACTGCGGTTGCGGCGGTGCAATCAAAATTACCTTTTTCAGTTCCTGCTCCAAGTCCACCGGAGCATCGGGACTGGCGAGAATTCGATCCATGTCGGCTTGGGCCTGCTGGAGACGCATCTTTTTGTGCAAGTCGTGCACCTTTTTGCTGTTCGTTTCATTGTTTGCGTTAATTGTCGTTGATGCTTCTGTCACGTTCGTTTGGCTTGTCGGTTGGAGGCGCTGTTGTTCTTTCGGCGCCAAAGAGTGCTCGTCGTTGCTGAATTCATGATCGGAGGAAGACGACGATGCGTACAAAGAGACTGTCCATGCATTAGTTCGTTCTAATGGCGAGTATTGACTGTGTCGAGCCGAACAAAACGTTCTTTCATTATGTTGTTGCTGATGCGTCGTGGTCAAGAAAGTCCATGCTGACGTTGTTTGCGCCAGAAACCCAAGCGATGAGCTCAGTAGTAATAGTTGTAAAGATCGCGTTATCATTCTATTCTATTGTTGTATCGTTGTCTGTAAACTGTATGGTTGTTGCTTGGAGGAAGAAGAAGGAGCGTGATGGTGGCAGATCGTTCGAACAAGCGTTTCGGTTGATGGAGCAGCTGCAACCGTGCGTCAGTCAACCGCGACCCAGAAGCGTGACTGAAAAGACACAAATGTAGCTCACTCGTTTGATGATAAAGTCAAGAACACCGCAGCGAACAACACATCATGCTGCTACTACATTTGCCGCTCCTCCATCAAGTTTTAGAGTTGAAATTTGCGAAGTATCGTGTTACATCCGTAGCAGAGTGTAAGCTTGTAGAGTACGTGATTACAAGGAACAACACTCGGCAATGCTCGCTCGTTACTACTTGCGCGCGGGAATGGAAAGACGTTGCAAATAGCAGCGTGATGTATGTGGACTCCTTTCCGCAGTCTCCCATCGAACAAGCTACCGCAACGACCGAACAAGCCTCCGCGTAGAGCCAAATTCGACCGATCCCACGTTACGATCAGAGGCAGTACAGTACTAAGCAACATCGTTTCGGTTAGCTCGAAGCTGCGCGTTATAACACTCACCATGAGCATTCCATATTATCCCGTCCAAAAGTCGCCTGCTAAGGTTGCTGCAGAAGAACAAGGAAACGATGAGGTTTCCAGTGAAATGGATACTGTCCTGGTGTCAAATAGAAGCAAGGTATGTCATGTTTCGTTTCTTGTCCGCGGGATAAACTCGCTCGCAGCTTGTAATGTTCCGCCGATTCGTCATGTTGAAGTGTGAATGAAATTCTTGTTCGAAGCGCACAACTTGCATGCGTTTAGAAGGAAGGACACACAAATTCCATTGCGCCGCTCACTTTATTGAATATTTGTCAAAGATGCAGCAGGGCCCAAACGCTCTCGAGGACGCAAAGGGTACGTCTATCTACCTTGCAAGATTTGTCGTCCGCGGTATGCGCCACTTGTCGAGAAAAGTGCGATTCATTTGTACTGACGTTGCTATTTTACATTACACTCTTACCAGACGGCGTGTACTACGCCGTGTTTGGCGCTCGCGACTATGGTTTCTTTTTGCTGCAAAACTTGAATGGTTATGCCAACGTTCACAAGGCGCGACATCGCACTGCTCGCGACACCTCGCACAATCAATTGGAGGAAAACTTTGCACGTTACTCGAAGGGAGTCGTTGAGGTTGCAGTGGTCGAGAATTATGTCAAGGTGCTTGTGGACGCTGGCGTGTGGGACGATTCGTTTGCTGAACTAGCGCAATTGAAAATGAATAATACTAGTAGCGACGGTGTGGCGGCCATTCTGGACGCTGAAGATGGAAGTGTTTAGTCAGTATACAAGCATAGCTCGACGCGACATTGCGGACATGCGTGGGAGATATGACAACGGTGCGGGCTCGAGGTGCTCTATTCATGCTTTTATGCTTTATCTTGTCAAGCGACTAGTTTAGAATATTACTTTAAAATTTGCCTGCTTTACAAGCTAGAGATACTGGCGGCTTCATCATTCGTAGCGGTTGCATTTTTCTACCAGTAGATTTTCCTCGCGATGACATGCAGAAAAGTTCATGTATAAACCACACCGTGAATCTGATCCACAAACTGCATTTACTTCTCTGCGATAAACATCATGGTCATCAACAAGCTCTGCTAGCCATCAACGACATGACACGTTCCGGCTTGCCTGGTTACGTTTACGTCGTCCCGGGACATATCTGTCCCGATCACAGGGCGGCAAACAAGCCACCAAATCGGCAGCGACGCCATATCATGCGCACAATACATGCCGGGACAAGCATGACTTAGCTGTATGGTGCAATGCGTCCGACAATGCCGTTGAAAGAGAGACAAGCCATGGGACCGCCTAAGAGCCCATTCGCACTCACGCTTCATAATTGATTGTCGTTCATAAAAAAAGCTAACCTCCTGATCCTCGAGCTATTGCTCCATCCACCAAGTACGCATCGTTCTCCTCGTCATGGGGAATGGCGGTTCGCTGCGTTCGGGCCAAACGATACTGAGCCAATCTACGTTCGCCACGACTCATCGCTGCTGCTTCCGCTGTGCGTTCCACCGCGTCGTCGTGTTCTTCGCCATTACCGTACGGAATGATTCGCTGCGTTTGATGCTGAGCCATTCTACGTTCGCCATGACTGGTCGCTGCTACTTCCGCCGTGCGTTCCACCGCGTCGTCTTGCCGCTCGTGTTCTTCAGACGCTCCTCCTCCTGCTGCTGTTCCTCCTGCTCCTGCTTCATTCGCAACATGTTTATCATTTAAACACTCCAAAAATGATTGCCGACAGCATGGACAAGTTTCATCCTGCAAGAGCCAATTCAAAATGCAAGCGTGGTGAAAAATGTGGTGGCACTGACGATTGAACGACTTTGAGACTTGCGCGCCAGCGGAAAAGTCGTCGAGGCAAATGGGACAGCATGATGACGACTCGGCATCTTGTGATATTGTTGGTGGTGGTGCTGGCGAAGTAGCACCATCAGCAGAAGTAGCAACGCCGTCAGTAGTATCACCAGAGACAATCGCCGTCGCTTCATCGTAAGGATACGTAATCAACACATGCTCCAAGAAATCGCGTCGACTCGCTTCACTTTGAGCAAGATTCATGTGATTCGTTCCATTCATGCGCACCAACAGACTTGGTCGCGGCTCATGCATGTCGGTGAGTTGCACGCCCATGTGCTGCAAGATGCGCCGCTCCTGCTCGCTCCAGCGCAGCGTGGCGCGAGGATCGTCGTGATGGTACAAGTTTCTGCGCGCATTCGTGGCTGGTGGCGAAAAGTGCATGAGTAGGCGGCATCTGTGTGTTAATATGAGGAACGACATGAATGTTAGTATCAATATGAGGTGCGAGAAAGTGTGTCACGTGATGTGATTGACTACAACCTCGCCTCTACCTCATCAATCATTTTACAAATACTCACAATACTTTTGTCACGAGCCAAACCACTATAAATATTGCAATCATGATTCCAAAGAAAACGAGCGACTGCAGAAACAAGACGCCACTGCCGCCACTGTTGCTCGTGTCGGCCGATGACTGCAGGTGGCGGCGAAACGCAGCGCGCGAATGGTCGTCGTTGGATACTCTTGACATGCTAAAGCGTGCAGTAGTCAATTGCTGCAATCTCAAATGAAAATGGTAGAGAGACGCCAAAAGAGACAAGACTTGCAGAAGAAAACCCAGCTGGGCGCATGCATGCAGTCAACCACGAAAGAAACGGAATAAGCGTCGTGGCGCGCCAAACAGTAACGGTACGACTCGATACAGTACCCGTACGACTTTTTGTCACGCACGCGCAGGACCAAAGGTGCGACGGAAAACGATCTGCCACAAAATATGCATGCACTCCCTTCATCAACCAAGCCTTTCCGTCCTCTACTGCTTTCTCTATCACTTAGTATCTTCCTAGATACAAACGGCTAAACATGAGAAGAATTTGTCGGACAATGGTTTCGGCAATTGGCCTAGCAACAATACATCGCACCGTCTCCCTGTCACATTCTTCACAACCACCGTCATCAAAATCACAATATCATCACCATTCATCGCAACTGCAGTCTCGATCCAACTTTTTGGCTAGCACGGCCGCGATTCTCCTTTCCACTCCAGCCATTGCAGCAGCAGCAGATAATGAAGATTCACTGTCGTCAACAGTCACAGCCTTCAAGCTTCCCTCTGGCTTGCAGTACATTGAACTTGATAATGATCAGCAACAACAACAATCACCATCAAACGAACGCGATATTCAGTCAGAAGCAGCAGCAACACCTGCCTACGGCCAGTTAGTTTCCATTTCCTACACGAGCTACATTCAACTCCCCAACTCCAAAAGGAAGCAGCAGTTCGACTCCGTACCCGCCTTTTTATACAAGCACGGCAACGGCCGCTGCATTGCCGGTTTGGACGAAGGCATTCACACCATGCGCGTGGGACAGTCACGCCGACTGTTAATTCCACCCAAACTGGGATACGTGGCGAGTGGACTGGGGCCGCTGCCGACGAGTCCGTGGAATCGCTACCAATTGAATCGCTTGCTGGATGACATGGTGCAAGCGCGATCCGGAACGCTCATTATGGATGTCAAGCTACTGGCCATTGTCAATGATGAAGCCGATCAAGGTTACTATAGCGACAAGAGCTTGACGCCGGAGGAGTATGAAACGTTGAAGACAAACATGCAGCTCAAAGCAGCCGCGGCGGCGGCGGCGAACAAGGAGGGTAAACTGCGAGTGGAGGAGCGGCCGTAGTTTGAAACACTTGGCAAGTCTTTTTGTGTAGTCGTTAAAGTTAAAACGGGTTGTGTATGTACAAAGGGTTGAACGTAAAGTGACAGGCCAAAGTCATGTGTTAGTTAGCTGTCAGCGAACTGCATTATGTGTTTCAACAATGCTCCACTTGACCCGACAACCCCAATAGTTCCAACTGTACTAGAGACCGCTTTAGCTTGCTCTCCATTTTCGCCTCGTGCCACTTTCGTCGCTCGTCGTCATCAAAATTAACGTTCCAATTCACACCATCCAGCTTGACGAGCTTGCACTTGCTCGAATTGCGAAACAGTTTTTGAAGCACTGCCACCGTCGCCACCTCCTCAATGCCGGCGTCGTTTACATTGGTATGCAAGCCTTCGGATACCATTTGAAAGCCAGTGAGTGACAACTTCTTGACGTTCCATATTGCCAGCGTGTTCCATGGACATGTCAGTCCGTTCAAAGTGCAGCAGCAAGATGTATTAGTACTACTACTAGTGCCGGCTGTTGCTCCTTGATAGTCATGACCCGGCAGCATGGCCCCCACCACCAACGTATTTGGCTCGTCGACAATGTGCGACAGCAACTGATCCATGGCAGTTTTCGGGGCAAACGTTTCCGCCGACACAAAGACAATGTAGTCGAATTGCTGCATGGCCGCGTAGCCGACGAGCGCGTTGAGTGCCGGAACGAATCGTCCCCACGGTTGGACGGGAAGAATGTGCAAATTGGTAGCTCCTTGTTTCGCGCATTCCGCCAAGACTTCTCGATGCAAATTATAGTTTGGAATCTGGGGCGAAACATCCACCGCAATGACTCCGCGCGTTTGCAGCGAGTCGCAGAAGGTGCGAAAGGAGTTGATGCTGCGCGACAAGTCGGGTGGTGGTTTGGAGGAATGGCCCAAGTGTAGCCTCGTGGCGACAATGATGCGGGATGATGGCTCTGACATGGCTGTATGAATGAGAGTTGATATTAGTATGGTCAAGATAGTCGGCGCTTGATGTTGCATGAGACAAGTGACGCAGGAGTTGGATCATGATCCGATCTTCATGGTCGCGCAAACGAACCTCATCCATTCGTGTCGCACCATCAACCGTTTCCTTCTTTTCATGATCGCTGTAACGCTTGCTCCGCCTTTGAATTTCGGCAGCGCGCGAACGAGTCACCATTACACGGCACAAAGTATATACATTCCTTTCAAGCATGGCATCGCAGAGACGAAGTACGCGCGTGCAAATCCAGCAGGCCGTGGCCGAGTCATTGTCGTCGGTAGCAAATGGAGGCGCTGCTGCTGCGGCCCCTGCTGCTGCTGCTGCTGCTGCAGTCGATCCTGTTGCTTCCGCCGCTGTCGACGAATCGTCGGTTCCTCGCAAACGCGACCAAGCATCCAAACGGAAACAGAGCAGTCAGAAGGAGCAGCAAGCGGAAACGAATATCGACGTTGAATCTGATGGTGTTGGCGATGCTGACTTTGGAGACAGCAGCAGCGAGGACGAGGAGGAGGCTGTCGAAAAAGCCAAGCAGCCAGAGCCGAAGCGTTTGAAGAAAATCACAGGTAGTATGGCGGTCGCAAAGTGGACCAAACCAAAGGCGTCGTCTCCTAAAGTGTCAAAGGAAGAGGAGGGTACAGTGGCAGCGTCCTCTCAGGAGCAGCAGGAACAAGTCTCACCATCCATTCCCAAAAAGAGCAGCAGCAGCAACGCCATTCCGCGGCGCAAGCAAAACGAGTTGGCGCCGCAGTCGTTGCTTGTCGCGCATTTAAAACCTGCTTCGGTCTTTGATACTACAAAGAGTACTTTTTCTACTAAACCTATATCGTCTACTCTTTCAAGTAGCACTACGGCGCGCAGTAGTAGCCAGTCGTCCAAACCAGTGGCAAAAACGACTACTGCTGCTGCTGCTGCACCTTCTTCACTACCGGTAGCTCCTCCGATGAACAACAACATTGGTAGTCGAGCCATGGGCGGTAACCGCTCCAAGACCCCTCCTCCCCCACCCTACAAATCTTCAAGCGCGACATCCGTCCAAGGTTTACCAAAGCATTACCAAGAGCGACCCGGAATCAAGGAAAAGGCAACGACGGAAGCTGCAAGGTTGCCTCCCACCGACTTGCATCAGCGACAGTACAACATGCCACCGCCGCAGCAACAGCAGCAGCAGCAACCGCTTAAGCAAGTTACACCACTGGAGCGCCAAGCCATGACTTACATGCACGAATTCTGCCGCAACATGCGGGAACGCGATGACCGCTTCAAGTATTTTAAGACCATACGATCCGTGGATTTGGGCGGGTCGTTTCTGTGGCGCAGTTTCGACGACCCGGCCCGATTTGATTTTTTCGACAAGAATGAGCGGGGTGAAATTGTCTTGCAGCCAAAGCAACCAATGTTTCCGGAAGAGTTTGCGCCGGGAATGATGAAGGAGCATCCGCTCTCGTGGTGGGGCATTGCCGATCCGGCTGTTGGAGAAGGCAAGTATAAACCTGCTGGTACTGCTACTGCTACTGCTGGAAGTGAGGCGAAGCAAGCTCCATCAAATGCGCCACTACCAAGCGCAGCTCGAATGGATCCGTCTCGATTGGCGGCTGCGGCACCAGATCCTTTGCAGTATGCGCCACCCGCCGCGCGTGGAAATTACCCGTGGAATAGTGGGCCGCCACCATTCGCTGGACCTAATCAGCCGCCACGACGACACCATAGCTATAACAATAATGCTCCACCGATGCAACCGCCGCCGAGGCGACAAAACTACCATCCTCCAGCGAGGCGCTAAATTGAGTCAGAGTGAAGCAAACTTTCGTGGAGGTGTTTAATCTCTGCGTCTTTGTTAAGGCTGCCGTGCCTTTTGAACATGAAGATGGCTACGTATACATTGAATTCTGGATTACATAGATAGCTAGACAAGTTATCCGTATCAGCTTTATTGTATCTACAAGTTTATAATGTGAGTTGGCTTCTCCATGTTAATTCAATCGAATTTATCGCCGCCTGGGTATTTGTCAAGTGCAAATGTGAAGCACATTGTATTCAACTTGTTTCGGACTGGACCAAGTCGCGGTTTTTTCTGAGCAGGCTCGTCAATATCGCTATGCAAGTGCTCTGCGCAGGCTCCTGTTTAGGCTTAATGCGAACTACGATTCAGCCATTGTCAAACAGCCGGTTAAACTGTCAGCTAACCCAAAGCTTGAGCACTTCAACTGGCGCAAACAGTGACCTGCGCAGGCTCCTGCCTAAGTTCAACTCAAGCTATGTTTAAGTGTATATATAGATATAAATGAGTGACTTTATATGTTTCATGCGAAAATTAAGCGAGAATGATACCGTGTGCACAAATAGTATCCTCATGTCATGGTTCCAACGCCGTTTGAAGTCACGGCTGTCACAGGCGCCCCAACAAATCCTGCGGTTCGAACGTCAAACCGCTCCCCAATGTAGCCGTCGTAGCCTGTATTTGCTGATGCCACGACAAAGTGATGAGACTGCTTCCCCGGACTCCGTGCTGCCATGGAATCTTCGAGCTCAATGTCAATGGCCATTTCCTGAAGAATTGATTTGCTCCAGGCAAAGGTCAGCGCAGCAAAACCGGCATATAAAACGGTCAGTACCATGCACATGATGCTAAAGGCCAGACTTGATCGACGGACTGCCGTATCTGCTTGTTGCTCTCGCTCTGGTTCGCCTTCCCTTTGGTAGTCACGAATCTAAAATGTTGAGAGTTTCAAATGGAAAAGGAACAGACATTGACATGATGCGGCGACAAGTGTAAATTCAGAAAAGGCAGTTGAAGTGTTTGCAGAGGATACGAGAGAAATCGATGAATATGAGCCGTTAAATTGAAATAGAATAATGAGAATTGGAAGCGAAACGCGAGGCATCGGTCGGCTATTTCCAGTCTCCCCTTTCTCTCGTTTCTTACCTCGAATTCTCCAAACAATACGGAACAAACCAATGTCAAATTTGCAAACATGATTAATGCTCCAATGAAACTTCCTAATGCCAGTGGCGTCGTTTTATGGACACGAGAGCTGCAACACGTATAGTAGACACCCGTTGGGCTTTGCCATCCTAGAATGACAGTCCCAAATATAGCCATGAGTGTCGTCAGAACAGCCGTCCATAGTGCGCAGAATGCCATGGCTCGACTAGTCACTGCCATTTCTACGTTATCGTCTCCATTATCATTATTGTCGTTGCCTTGCCGAGCGTATTCATCGTCGTCGTAGTCTTTATTTGCCTCTCGAGCTGATAATGTGAATATTAATGCGACAATGAAGGAGACTGCACTTAATATTGTCACGAGTGTCCATAGTGCTGCCAGCAAGCTCCGTTTACTCGTACTGGAAATGGAGCCGTCGCATAAGGACGACGCCATGGTCGACTTGTTTTTGTGGAGTTGGTTCAATCGGCACATTGGATCGATTCTTGTTATGCCTGGCTTCCAAAATGGTATCTTGAGAAATGGAGGCATATGTAAATGCACGCGCGTCAATATTGAGCGAGCTTCATTACAGTCGTAGCGGTAATAAAGATTCGTCGTTCCCGGTACGACTCCATTCTCGTTCGGTAGACTTTCTTCGAGGCAATGCCTGGTCGTGCCGTCGTTCTGTCCCCGTCCAAAGTATTTGCGCAAGCCCGAGACTCAAGGAACAAGCAAGCAGTCATGTCATCCCGAGTGATCGAAGACGAGGAGACCATCGACATTGAGACACTTCCAGTTGCTGAGGATGCAAAAGTAACCGTTGTGACTGACACGCATCGGCAAGTGATTCTTTCGCGAGCCGCTGGCAGTGGGAACACTCAAGGACGGCTTACTTCGGGTAGAGGAGGAAAGGAGACTAGCACTGGAGGAAAGCGCCAAGCGAGTACTGGTGGCGGTAAAGGTAAAGGCAAGGGAACTGGTGGTCGCGGGGTGCACAAGTCCACTTCCTCGTCCAGCAAAGCGGGTCTACAGTTTCCAGTCGGGCGCATTGGTCGCTACTTGCGAGAGGGGCAGTACGCTGATAGAATGGGCTCCACTGCCTCGGTCTACATGGCTGCGGTCTTGGAGTATCTGTGCGCCGAAATTTTTGAGCTGGCTGGCAATGCGGCGCGCGACAATAAAAAGTCACGCATCATCCCGCGGCACATCAATCTGGCTGTCAAGAATGACGAGGAGCTCAACAAGCTTTTGTTAGGAGTAACGATTGCATCTGGAGGAGTCTTGCCGCATATTCCAGATGTATTGTTGCCAAAGAAGCTTACAAAGTAGACGCGCATCCGCGGGTTGGTTTGCACTTTAGCTCAAGTTCGGAGCTTTGACGATGATACTGTAGGATAAGCATACATAATATAATAGTGGCAATTGCACATCAGGAGTATCTGGCCGCGAATGTAAACTAGGTAGTGTATAAAGTTACTTTTTCTACCGGTACAGGAAAGTAAACCAAAGCAATCAAACAACAACTACTTTTTCCCCGAGCAAATGATTTAATATTTACGAATGATCCTTCCATTCAAACTTTGGGTGCATCTTCTTGCTACTCTGCTGTCCATCCATGATAACCTCAAGCACCTTATTCTTGATGCGATTCGTGATCTTTGCGTCTTTCGTATTAAGCCAAATTTCCAGCTTGTAGAGCGGGTATCCACGACTCTTGTCCACTACGCGAACACCGTTAATGTGATCCACCAAGGAGTGATCCTCGTCGGCGCCATCCTCAATAACTTCTCCAACGATTCCAAACACCAGATTACTCCAAAACAAGTCCAAAGTCTCTGGCTCAAGGTATTGTCGGCAAAACCACTCACCGCCGCTAATATTTTGCTTGTCGCCCCACTCTGGTTCGATTCCCTTCTTGAACAAGCTATATTCTTCAACAGTCTTGCCGGTTGGACCAACCTTCTTTTTAGTCTCGCCATCAAAAAAGACGAGCGACGGAAGCGGCAGGTGATTCAAGTGGTTCCAAACATCCTGCACCGTTCCAAAATGAGCCAACTCGCTCATATTGTCCTTCCAGGAATTGGCCTTGTCCTTGTTTCCACCGCTGCTCTGTCCAGACTTGTGCTCCCATAAGACCCAGTCTATTATAAAATTAAGGAAAATGAAGAATGAGTAAACAAAAACGATTGGGCAGCCCAATAAATGTGTCTGCACTTGACAGACGTATCACGGATTGCAAGCCGCATGGTCTCTCTGACGACGTCGATGCTCGTCCCATTGCGCCAATTTTGAAACTCAAACATAAAATAAAAAGCTATCATGAGCCTCGTACCATTCTGCAGGGGGAGTAATGGTTGTTCAGTTGCTGCTGCTGCCGACGATCCTTCCACCATGGTCAACTTTGCTCACAACAAAACGATCGAATGGTTGTCACGCTCGGATGATTGCCGCTACGATTTCGTTTCTACCTATCATTCGTTTCGATTGCTTTTACCGCGGTACAGTATAGGTATAGTCATGTTAAGCTTCCGTAACAACAAGTAGCTATGTAAGATTCATACAATGGAAAAGCAGTGTCTCAAGACTATTTCTTGCCTTTGCAAAACGTCCGTCATAATCCGACTCGTCAACTGTTTACAGTTAGTCTCCACTTCTTCTTCCGCCCGCAGCAATGCTTCGAAGACATGCAAAACTTTACTCGTCCATAACCTCATGCACTGAAACTACATCACCATCCAAAACCTGCTTTGCTGACGTCTTGTTCCTAGCCTTTTCAAATCACTTTCATGGCGGCGAAAACAAGCCTTGTGGCGACGACACTATGCCACTCTGCAACCGTTGGTGCCGCCAGTTGAAATCGCTGTCGATTGACCCATCAGCCGGCTGAACGCTTTCATCGCCCTGATCATCGCGCAAAACAACTGGCCCAGTGCGTGTAAAGTAATGCTCAGGCACCGCCGCACGTGCAACCATAGCTATAGCAAGACTGGCTTTAAAGTCCAGTTGATGCTACATGTCTGCGTCACTGCCATTAAACCGTGGGATATAATCACGCAACGCAGAATATAATCGCGCAACGCAGAATCCTTCATCTCCAAAGAAAACCATGTACCGGTTACCTTACTCGATCAGATCCGACAATAAATTCAACGCATGATGCATGCAAGGCTGGCCTTACAGGTTAAGCAATGTTGGATTATGAAAGAGGACCTTAGAGCCGCTGACGAGTGACTGAATCTCATCATTGCGATTATGAAAGAGGACCTTAGAGCCGCTGACGAGTGACTGAATCTCATCATTGCGCGCATAAAACACATTCGCGGAGCGGGGAGGTGGTAGGATCAACGGTTTAACTTGGAGCAGTGGCTTTCGCGCGCTTCGCGCGCGCCCACAACTACCGGTAGTTAACTGGGACGCTTTGTTAGTTGCAAGCTGTACAAGAGATTGATTATAAAAAGCTATGATCTATTGCTGCATGGGTGAAGTGGACAACAACATTGGGTTCAAAGGCTGTCGCGCGCTTCGCGCGCACTAACACAGTTGCTAAGCAATGGCCACACTATCAAGCAGCTATGCTCCTTCATAGCCAGTTACCATCAGTCTAAGCGGTGGAAATGTTGCTGCATGGGTTGAGTAAGGAAGGAACTACAAATCAAACAAAAAGACACGTAGTATTGAGTCAGTTCTTTGCATTACATTGCTCCCGGTAATTGCTTCGCTCAATTATTGTAGAAGGTAGGAGATGTCGCAGAACGACACGGTCATTAAAAGTCATTGACTGCAAACGTCATAGAGTCGTAGTGGCAGTATCACACAATAATAAACACATTCGCGGGGCGGGGAGGTGGTAGGATCAATGGTTTTACAAAGCCTGCAATGGCTTTTGCGTGCTCCGCGCGCACAAACACTGCCAAACAGTAGACACAGTAACTTGAATCTGGTCCATAACAATTGCTTATTGTAGACAGAATCTAGGTGGGTGGATGCCAACAATACTTGTTTAAATGGAACAAAACTAGAGGCTAGAGATAGCAGTAACTGAGTGATAATCAATGGCTTGATTGAGAGCATACTCTTATAGTAAAGCAATATTTCTTGGGATAGCTAATACAGTCATTGTGAGGGGTCATTGCATGCGACCAAAAACGAAACGTCATGCAGTCGCAGTGGCAGCCCTTCCAATTAATGTCGTGAAGCATGTTCGGATAGATCCTACCACAATTACAAGGTCGGCTGCCGCCGTTGGCACTGACCCAGTTTTGGAGTTGGATGGGAGGTTGGTCTATCAGTAGGCGGTTGCAATGGATAGGCAGTCATGTTGTACTGTCCGCAAGACAGCGGTCGGGTAGCTACCGACTATTGCCTGCACCAGCGTAGCTAACAGCTTGTGCGGGACCTGTTCGCACGAGACTCTTCGTACCGGTACTGTTCGCAAGAGACAACGGTTGGGTAGCTATCAGTCTATTGCCTACAGAGGCGTCACGCGTACTCTTTGCAAGATACAGCGGTTGGGTAGCTAAGTGACATTTTATGTCCTAACGGGTTACGCACGCACAGACGCACGCGTAAAACTTTTAACTCACTGAGCCCGTTCCGGGTCAGTGAATCTCGTGGAGCATGTCCGGAGAACTCCTACCACTAATAGTACAAGTAGCAGTGCACGTTTGTGACGTAGCGGTTTTCGTGTCGTAGCGGTGACTAATTTTGGCTCGCCTCTCGGCGAATGCGTTCTTCAATTCGTACCATTGTACCATAGTCATTCACACTTGACGCGTTTTTTCGATCACTCATACACTCCATCTACCATCATGAACATCGACAACGAAACCATCTATCAGCCAGGAGACTTTGTTTTGGTGACGAGTGGAGAATGGACGGGCAAGCGAGGGTAGCGAGACTTTGTTTTGGTGACGAGTGGAGAATGGACGGGCAAGCGAGGGTATGTCTCGAAGCTAATTCTTCCTCCGGCTGGCGAAACTGATATTCGATTTCAAGTTGTACTCGAAATCGACTTAGAAGCTGTCAGTTCCATTTTGCTCGTCAAGGAATTGGAAATGTTACGCAAAAAAGGACAGGAAGTCGTCTTAAGAGTTTGCGATTATTACACGAGCACGTATCCCTGCCTCGGAACGAATGAGCCAGTGTATTTCAACGACGATACCCCATATGGAATGCTCTATCGCCCTTCTATAATGGAACTTCCAGATGTACACTCGGTCGAAGCTATTTTTAATGATGCAGAGACTGAAGCGCTCTACCGTGGGTTGTACAATGGAAGCATGCTGGTAATCAAGTGGTTTCACTGGTTTGAGAAACCGCTGCATATTAACCTGTGCTTGCCATCATACACGGTCTCCTTTTATACAACTCGTGCAGACAATGGACTTCAACGTTTGGGATCATTGGAATGGCTCGTTAATGCTACGGAAGCAGGCACCAATTTCCAACATTATATGACCCACGCCGTCGATTATCTTAAGCAACTCATGCCATCTCAACAAGGCGCACTTCAAAGTCGCATAAAGCATCTGCTTCTACGTCTTAGCGGGTGCAACTTTGGTACAATCAGCTATGGCGCACTTTCTTTAATACTTATGGACATTTATGTGGGACAAGGACGTCGAAATGCCGAGATCTTGGATTTGAGCATTGTCTCCGCGGATGTGGCGTTGCAGCATCAAGCAAAGCTTACGTTTCGAAAGGGAATCAATATGGTAGCCATGGATTTAGAGGCCTGTGCAAGGTTCCGTGAAGCGGCTGGCATTTTCGGACAGATCGCTGACTTTTGGACTGCTGAACCTAGCGAGAACTTTCCTGACGGAGTACACAAACCCGAAGACAGTCATCTACCGGTGAAAGTATGGTTCACAGTAAAGCAACGATATTCCCAAGGCAACGCTTTTACTCTGAGTAAAGACTGGGATGATGCTGAGCGTTCGCTTATATGCGCATTAAACACTGTCGGCCAAAACTTGCCCATTGATGTTGCTCTCCGTGAATATCATTTTGAAAAATGTATTCATCGTCTCACTGATCTCTATGAATATTGGTCGAATGAATCCCTTAATGGCAAAAAGAGTGAGCGTTTACTTGAAGTCGCAGGTCTCCTATTCGTCGCATATCTTCACGCATCAGGAGTCCGTGACGTTCACGGAGTAAGAATTAAGTATCTTTTGTCGGAGTCCTATTGCAACAATCCGATTGCAATGAAAACTGCTTTACAGCAAGCTTGTGCAGCAGATTCGACGCAGGCATTTCGATCCATAGTTCGCTCATGGAAGCGGCCAGGTATTGATAAAAGCGCCTTACCACGGTTTCAAGTCGACCTCAATCAAGCGCGAAAGAGCACCAAGGAAATAGCCCGTGACACGCGGCATTCATATCTGATAGAAGATGGGAAAAGTCAGGTTCACATTTCCTGTAACAACCCAGGATGTTTCTTGTTCGAGCAATCCAAGGTACTCACATGCACCCGATGCCGAAGCGTGCAGTACTGGTAAGTGGCGTGGTCGAGACAGTGTGCGGTCACTTCTTCTTCCAATCTCACTCTATTTTGCTACACTTGTTTGATCAGCTCCAAGGACTGCCAGAAGGCCCATTGGGCGGAACACAAGGCTGATTGCAAACGGATTGCCGCCAGTTTGGCGAAATAGTGCTACGGGCAGCTACCAGAACCACTCAAAGTTCATACCGCAACATGGCACTAGGAAACTTGAGCGCCCACAGCGCTCGATTTTAGACAAGAATAGGTAGTGAACGAAGGTAGTAATACATGTCTTTACAAAAAAACGTACCTCTCGTTGGCGCTACATACCATAGTCCGGTGACCTGTATCAGCGACGTTGCGCAACATGTTGTCGCGGCAGATTATAGCTGGAGACTTCCCGACTTAGGTTTAACTGCCAAATAAGCTAGCAGGACAAGAAAGTGACCATTTATCTTGTTCTGCTGTTTTGCACCACGATAGGGTCATTTACTGGTATCACATGAGAGCATACTACTTGCTCCTTGTACAGAATTCTCGCAAGTGTGACTGGAATATAGATGTAGTCGTACCGGTACTGCAGTTCATTCCCGCTGTCGGAGCCGTTTCATCTATCGCAGCCATTCACCATCACATCACAAATCTCCGTCGCCTTTCGGCCTTGATGCATACTATTCCCAACCATTGGTAATAGGTGCCAAAGATGCAGCTGTATAGACAGCCGAACCTGCTGCTGCTGACGTTTGCTCTACAATTCAATTTGACGCTGTCATTCCGTTCATTCGTTCGGCGGCATCCATCGCCACACTTTACACTCGAAAAGTCGACAATCATTCTTCCATCAGGACGAGGTGTCGCCAATGACTATACATGGCATGAGGAAGCCTTTGAGATAGAAGTATCCGTTCCAGTACCAATCAACACTCGCACCAAGGATTTGCGATTCAAGGCCACCTCCAAGTCCATTGAGCTCACGCTGCTGTCACAAAACAATCATACAGTGCTACTGCTAGATCCATCGCGCGCACTGCGGGGTCGCGTCAACATGGACGGCACGTACTGGGTGATTGGCGACGATTGCAACAAGACGCATCGCACGGTGACGGTGACGATTGAAAAGTTGCTCCAGACGCCGCAGGATGACTTTGAAATAATCGACTACGATTGGAAGGGCGTTTATGTAAACGATGCCGACGAAGTTTCAGAGCGAATCTACGACGAGCCGGAGCCGCTGGACGTGAGAAAGTATGCCGCGTCCTTGGGTGTCGACATTGACAATATCAACATGAGCATGGTGGACAAGACCATGTTTTCGTCCAACTTGAACTTGACACGGTCCAGCTTGGACGAGCTCACCAAGAGCGGATACGCGCAGGAAGTGACGCGGCAGGCGGATGGCACCGAGTATGTCGTCAATGACGATGGAGCGCCGGAGCGAGTGGCAAGCATGCAGGAGGAAATGGGTGCAACGACCCGACCGAAAATTCCGCTGATTGATACCGACTCGCCCTGGAACTCTGCCGTTCCAATACATCGCAACGCGGCAACCAATCAAACGTACATTCAGGAAACGCGAAATTTTACGCAAGCAGCGTTTGCGCAGGACGCTGCCTTGCAGCGACAGGAGCGAGAGAAGCAGTTGGCTGATGCGACTGCCGTGGAGGCCAAGGATCCGATTGATACGCTCACTGTTGCAAAACTAAAGGAAGTGTTAGCGTCGCAAGGGCTCAAAACTTCCGGGACGAAGCAGGAATTAAAGGAGCGGCTACGGGCGCAGGTGAATTCTCTGCTGCAGGGGAAGCAATGATGCAACGCTCGCATCGATGACTCTATCAAGTCAGACATGACAGACACATCAAAGTATACATTTATAGTGTCTCTGCAATTGTACGTTGTAACTCGCTTATGCCAATATATAATCGCCACTTACCATTCACCGTAACTCAAATCAATCATACGCGTGCACCCCTTGCACTTTGCTTCCAGTATACTCGTTCGTAACTCGTTCATCAAGCGACTCCAGTTGGACTGCGTGGTCAATACAAAGTCGTTGGCTTCCATGGCTACAAGTAAACTGGCCAGTGCTTTGAGGCCGGGTTGGCCGGACAGCGCCTGCGCCATGCGAGGATTGCCATTGTAGCCAGCGTCGCGAAACGGAAGCATCTCTTTGTAGTATTGATCCACGTAAATGTTCCAGTCGGATGGTGCGGCGCTGGTGAATGCTTCAACCGCGTCGGGGTCTTCGGTGGCGAGAAAAATGTGAACGCCATAGTCGTCATGTTGTTGCCGCTGCCGCCGCTCGTCGAGAATGCTTTGCACAGCATTGACGTAACGTTCGATTGGCACTAGCTTCATTTCATCCTTCTTGTCGCCCCAGCGAACGTGCACGGTGATCAAGTGGGGCGGAACGGTTGCACTGCCAAAGACTAGATTCAATTGCCGCTCCGCTTCCATCTGCACCAGCGGCGACACGTTGCGAAAGAGAAACTCGACGCCAGCCGCGCGAACGTCGCCGTACGATAGATTGTATTGTTCCATGATAGTTAAACAGGATTTCTGGATCTTGCCGTTGGCGCGATATAGTTTGTGAGTTGTTGGCGCCGCAATAGCGAGTGAGTCACTACCATGGTTCGTATCATTCGCCGCCGCCAGCGGTAGCGCATGCGGCACATCGTTTGGACACTGCAGCTCGGACTTTGGAAAGTAGCAAGTCATGGCCGCAGTATTCATATAGTTGTTATTGTTGCACTGCTCGTTGGCGTAATAGATCCACGGCAATTTCGTGCGTATTCTATATCCTTGTTCCATGGCGTTGCAGACGGCCTGCGTCCACACGTGCAAATCGGAACCCATGCCGAAGCGGTTGCGAAACGTAAAGTCGGCCAATGGCAACGAGCAGTTATTTTGATGGTTGCGAATCATAGTGGCGAATGATGATGATGATTGTAGATTGGTCCAGTCGAACCGCAACTTGAGTCTGTGTGGATGATAGTGCTCCTTCTTATTTGCGAGTGATGATGATGCATTGTTGAATGCTGACAAGGACGGCAGCGAATTGAGGCTACTAATAGTATGCGGCTCTATTTCGTTCAGCATTAGCAGCACTCGCAAGTTGTCATTGTTGCTACTATGCAACAGCCACAGTCCGAGCGATATCAAGACGAGATTGAAAAAGCCGCATAGTAGTCTTGGAGGTAATCGACGACGATGATGATGATGATGATGATGACGATGGTTGCCTGGTGCTTTTCGCCCTTGTAGGCGCATGGTTGTGGCCATGGTCGCATTTGCCAAACACCATGCCAACGACGAAGTAAGTTTTCGCCTTGTCGTAGCGGTGATCCAGACGGCGCACAAAACGCTCGTGAGCAGATCACTGGCTCGCAGCCATGGAGATTCTTGCCGCGCACATTCTCATCGAAGCTTCACTCGAGCAACGCACCGCAAGACTACGAATTATAACTAAAAGCTGTCATGTCTGCAGCTAATCCTGCTTCATCTGGTTTGGTAAGCCTGGCGGAGCGCCTTCTTGTGCGCATGACGATGTCCCCTCACTCATCTCGCAACATTGCGTTGAATCATTATCAATCTCCCAACTCAATTCTCCATCTAATTCGCTCCTTTTCCTTTCAATTTAATTAGTTCATTGGCGGCTCTCGCGAGTCTGGCTCCGATGTCCGCGTCCAAAATGTTCGGGCCGCCATTGCCGTGGCAAACATTGTCAAGTCGTCACTTGGTCCAGTCGGCTTGGATAAAATGCTAGTCGATGAAATTGGAGACGTTACCATCACCAACGACGGCGCTACCATTCTACAGCAACTTGAAGTGGAGCATCCAGCGGCTCGTTTATTGGTTGACCTTGCGCAGCTGCAGGATCGCGAAGTGGGTGATGGAACGACGAGTGTTGTCTTGGTGGCGGCGGAACTGTTGCGACGAGGCAGCGACTTGATGCAAACATCAAACGTTCATCCAACCACTGTCATTAGTGGTTATCGGGCGGCACTCAAGGCTGCCATTGCCTACGTCAAGAGTCATTTGGTAACGCCAGTGACGCGACTGTCGGACGAGCATTTGCTCATGGCGGCCAAGACGAGCATGGCCAGCAAACTGATTGGCAATGAATCCGACTTTTTTGCGCAAATGGCTGTGCAAGCCGTCAAGAGTGTTGCCACAAAAATGAGTGACGGCAAGACAAAGTATCCGCTGAGTGCCATTCATATTCTCAAAGCGCATGGCTTGTCGTCTCTGGATAGTCGCTGCTTGCCGGGCGGCTTTGCGTTGAATGCGACGCGAGCCTCACAAGGCATGCCGACACATGTCGAAGCTGCTAGTGAAGAAAGTACTGTCAAGATTTGCTTGTTGGACATGAACTTGCAGCGACACCGCATGGCCATGGGTGTCAGCATTCAAGTGACTGATCCAGCTGAAATTGAAAAGATCAAGCAGGAGGAACTTACCATTACCAAGCGCAAGATTGATACAATTTTGGCCACGGGCGCCAAGGTTGTCTTGACGACAAAGGGACTGGATGATACTTGCATGAAGTACTTTGTGCAGGCGGGTGTTTTATGTGCCAGACGCATTAACAAGGATGACATGAAGCGACTTGCAAAGGCAACGGGTGGCAAGATTGTTGTGACGCTGGCTGACATGGAGGGCGAGGAGAGTTTTGACATTGCCAACTGTGGACAGTGCAAGACTGTACGCGAGGTACGAGTTGGAGATGGAGAAATGATGCAATTTGAAGGTTGTGTTGGCGGACCAGATGGAGGTTCCGCTTCCACAATTCTGCTGCGCGGACCAAACGAGTACTACTTGGATGAGGCGGATCGGGCATTGCATGATGCGCTCTGCGTGGTCAAGCGCATGTTGGAAAGTAGCTCGCTTGTGCCAGGTGGTGGTGCAGTCGAGGTGGCGCTTTCAGTGTATTTGGATACATTTGCTGCAACACTTGACACACGCGAGCAGCTTGCCATTCAAGAATTTGCTGCGGCCCTGCTGGTTATCCCAAAGACGTTGGCGGTGAATGCAGCAAAGGATAGTTCTGAACTGGTAGCTAAGCTTCGTTCAATCCACGCCAAGAGCCAAAAGAATTCGGAAGATGAATCATTGAAAAACATGGGTTTAGACTTGGTGGAGGGAACGGTTCGTGACAACCTTGCGGCTGGTGTGGTAGAGCCTGCCGTGTCCAAAATCAAATCGCTTCGCTTTGCCTGTGAGGCTGCCATTACTATTCTGCGCATTGACGATCGTATTATTGTGGCGCCAAGTAATTAACTAAAACTAAAAAAGATGTTGATAATATATGTAAATATATAAATATGTATTGAATTGCTTGAGCTATACATGCTCGGCATGGTTTATTTAAACAGCAAATCAATCACATGAGTGCCACTTTCAAATGTTCGGACGATACTTGACCCTGTTTCTGTTCCTGTTTATAGCCCGGAAACGACTCGTATACACGCTCCAGCTGTTGCCATCCAATGAAAGATCGCATATGCGGCGTCGGTTTGTTGAGAAGTAACGAGCCGTAAATAATTCGTTGTTGCAAAGAGCTCGACAACGAGAAGCTCTCGCGAGATACCCTTGGGTCTCCTCACTCAACGATAAATCTAAGCTGGACAATTTTCTTCTTGCACTGACATGTCCATTGATGTCTTTGGCGGATTAGGAATCACGACTGGTTCTTCCTTCAACCATCTCTTTAGCTCCTGTATTGCTGCGCTGAGTTGAGTGTCAACACCATCAAAAGCAGTCCGCGGGTTATTGTCGACTACAATGTCGGGAACCACACCATGTTGCTCAATGCCCAAGCCCCAGCCAAAATTGTTGTTGAAGGTTCCGATTTCGGGAGCAGTGGCAATGCCACCGTCGACGAGAATGTTGTCCGACTGTAGCCATATGCCGCCACCCCAGGTTCGCGTGCCAATGAGGCGACCAAGACCGAGTTCTGATATACCTCTTGATACACCTTCGCCGTCGCTGGCTGTCAATTCGTCAATCAACACAACAATATGCCCGCGAAATGCGAACTGGGCATCCCAGTCAGCGTCGCCCCGTCTCATGCCGGTTCGCCCTTGCCAATACATCCAAGCTCGTCGTTGCAGCATTGTCAAGATCCAAGAGTCAATGTTCCCGCCATTGTTGTGACGAACATCGAGGATCAGTGCTTGTGCGTCATAATCTCCAAAGAAACCTCTTGCAAAAGCATTTTCGTCGTCAGCGAGCATGGATCTCATATGAATATAAGCAACAGTAAAGCCAGCCTTTGCTGCCATGCTCTTGGCAGTTTCGCGGGTCCTCCATTCCCATGCATTATAAAACAAATTAGAGGCATCAGTGGGCGAAATAGGACTTGTTATAAGTGAAGTGGTCGGCATCTCAGTACTCGAACTGTTGCTTAACTTTCCTGACTCCAATCGAAGCACCTCCAGTCGTACGCTTCGGCCAATCGTCCCTCGTAACAACTTGTGGATGTCGGGAACCGGCATGACGCTTTCTCCATTGATTGCGACAATGACGTCGCCGGCCTTTAATCCATCTTGACCAGTCATGCGCAGCGTCTGATCGGATAGCGGAGAGTATACAGCGTAATCGTCCACTAAATTAAAATCCGGATCTTGGAATGGTATTTCTACAATCCTGTACCCCTTCCAATGAGGATCTCGGACCATGCTCGCGCCTAGACTGCCTGGAGTCACCATCACCTGAGAATCTTGGTCGTTTTCGTCGATCGGACTATTGTATTCTCCTCCATACACAAAGACATGGAGCGCGCTGAGTTCGGAGGCCATTTGCGCGAGCACATCATCGACCTCTTCACGTTTCGTGCATCGACCAACCAGACCACTATACCGCTCGTGGATAGCCAGCCAATCTGTCGAGTGCATTTTATAATCGTAGAAGTAGTCACGCAACATTCTCCAGGCGTCGTTAAACATATGTTGGTGCTCGACAGGAGGCAAGACAGAGAGTCCCATTTGGCTTGTATCTGCAATATTGATAGATAATTCTGCGACATCGCCAAGAAGTCCACTCCATCCAGATATGGTGTTCTCGATGATTTTCGTCTTGCTGTTCATAAACACAATCCAAACGTAATTGCGACATGTGCTGATACCAAAATTGTCAAGTGGAGCATAAATCGGAGTCTGGTCTATATCGTCGGATGGAAAAGCGCTAGGCGAGAAAAGTTGCAGACTGATGCCATTGTCTGCCTCGACCAATACCAGAGTACCATCGTCCCTGGTCTGGGAGACAATGGAAATATACTTACCCTTGGGGACTTGTGTCATCCTGTAAGCTGCTCTCGCGAAATTAATTCCTGATTGTGATCCAGCAACTCCAAAGCTAATGGCCATGTCTTTCGGGAACTTTGAATCCAATGCGACGTCCAAACTTGGTAAAGTTACATTCTCACCCGAGATAGAAGAAGCTTTGGAGGAGAGCGATTTCGCAACACGCCTCAAAAACCTTGTCAACGACCCTGCCTCATGCGTCTGTAGTTTTCGCGACCGTAAATGCCGCGCCAAGTCGCCCGTCCCTTCACGCAAGAGGCGAGCAGTGCGCCGTGTTTCATCGCCAGAGACTGCCATTGCTTCCGCCGCTTCATCAATTTCCTCCATCACCTTTTTTAAGGCGATACTTGAATCGTCCACGAAAAGTTCGAGTCCGCCTCCGCCTGCAAAACGTCCTCGCACTGATTCCAAAATTTCCCCATCAACTGCTTCAGGTAAAAGTGGCAGAGCCCACAAACTACGTCTGGTCATAAAGTGGGGCATTGGAGCGCGACTGCCCCACGGACTTCCGACATCAGTCGTGACGTCTCGGTCGGTTAAGAAATACAGCGTTGTTGCAACGTCGTCGGGTGGAGGGCTACCAGTCAGCATCGACACCAGTTCCAGCTTGTCTTTTAGGTAGTAATCAAGCGATGATTTGCCCCAAAACATTTTGTATGAATTGAAACGATTCGGAGTCGCTTGCACGTGCCGCCCGACCACAATATCGTTAATTCGAGCGTCGTCCTCTGCTTTGTGCGTCTCGCCGCAATCGACGATTGTAATAACGGAGAATTGGTTGCGCGCTTGATGTTCTACAGCGAGGTATCGGCCGCCTGGGCTCCAGGTGAAGGTGGCTAGGCTTCCATCCATTGGCTCTCCAAGCTCATTCTCGCTATTTAGCTCCGTATATGTTGCGTTTGGTATGTAAAGAGGCAATGACATGACAAGAATACGACCATCCGTGTCAGCCCATGCCATGCGCCTTCCACATGGACTGACAGTGACTGATTCAGCCTTGACACTTCCCAATCCTCCGTCCCTTGTGCTTCCTCCGCGCTGTTTACCACCCAAAAAGGGTTCAGGCAAGTGTTTCAAGTCGCCAAACACATTAGCTCCATCTGCTTGAGTCTCAACAAGGTAAAATGCATGCTCCGCCGTCGGACTGAGTGGATCCGTCGCCAGTACCACGGACAATCGTCTAGGACCATCTTCCAGCAACAAGGGGACATTTCTCGACGTCAAGACTCGCATCATTCCTCCCGTCATGGCTCCAGGAACTACCTGGTATCTCCGTGGTGGAAGATTTTGCCCGGAACCTTGGTACATTTTGTCCGACACCTTGTCCACCACCGGCAGCACCCACGTTTGGCCACGTAGCGTCGCCAGAAAGCTTTTGGACCCATGCGCCGTGTCAAACACATCCCCCGCCGTCAAGTGCATCGTCGGGTCCACCATGATTTGCCGCTCCTGCAGTTCGTGAAAGTCGGAATATATTTGAATCGCAAGCTTTTGCGCGTGTACTGTGGACACTTTGTTTTGAATGCGTCGCTCCATTTGCTTGGAGGTGAGCAAGTGCAAGTCGGCTCCCACGCGTAGCACCACGTTGTTGGTGACTGGGTCGACGGCATACTCCTGCAACGCCATGCCATTGTATTGGCAGGAAACGTGTGTAATTTGCACTGGACGTGGCAGTGAAGCGGTCTTGTCGCCATAGACACTTGCCTTGGTCGGTAACGGCATGGCCCAAAGGGTCATGCTTGTCGCTCTCCATTCAATATCGCTGCCATCCACAGGACTGCGATCACTCAGAAACAGCAAATAGGCTTGTCCTCCATAGTTGCCAACACTGGGCGCCTTGCTGGTCCCATTATAATCAGCCGTCAGCAACACGGCTAGCTCCTCGTTGTTGCAATACATCCACAAATTTTCCGCCGTGCCTCCCACGTAGCGCGCCGTGCGACTGCTTTGCTTGAAGCGCACAAACACGAGGCAGTTTTCGTCAAGCGCAATGCCATCAATCGCCTGCGCCAGCGGCACTTCGGAAATGGAATTGTTACTAAAGTGCTGGCGATAGAGTCGCACATCCGGCAGCGACACTTTCTGCGAGGGAGCGGCGAAAAGTATCGAGTCGTCGTTCAACTGCGCCACGTTTCGTATGCCCGTGGTGCTCGTATAAGTGAGTCGCTTTGTCGCGACGTTGCTTAGATGCATCAAATAAACGTCGCGCCGACCGGTGTAAGTGGCGGAAAAGGCAATCTTGTCTTTGAATAACTTTGGCGACTGCACGTTGCCAATGGTGGTGGTGAGTCGCATGGCGGGCATGCTGCTGCTACTGCTTGGCAACGTCGTCATGTACAAGTCACCCTCGCTCAAAAATACGAGTGAATTATTGTAGAGGGAGGGTTGCTGCATGTAGCCACGCTTTTCATCTGGTTGTTGTTGCGCGGCAGTCACTATCTGGGGTGGTTGCGGCGGGTCATTGTAGGGGTTCCAATCGGTGGCGACTCCAACGAATGGGTCGTAGTAAATGGTGTAGCTGCGTTTGGCGTTGGTCGTCGTCGTCGTCACAATGCTACTAGATGCAGCAGCACTCGTTGAGTGTATCACTGTAGTTGTTGATAATGATGACTTTGGATCCAGTCGCGTCATGATGGAATCGCGAAAGATGTAAACGACCGACAAACCAACGAGCAGCGTCAAGAGCATGGAAATTACGTAGATTGTGAAACAGCATGTATTGCAAAACGACGGCCGCCGCATCGAGTAGTGTTTGCGCGTGCGTCGTTTGCGCCGCGCATCAACGTAGACGGCTTCGTGGCTGCTGCTGCCATCGCCGTCGTCGTCGTCGTCGTCGTCAACGGAATTGTACTCCTGCAAGTCGCGCGTAGCAATGCGATCGGAGGAAGAGGGAGATGTACTTCGACTGGATGCTTGGGCAATGGTAGGGAGTGACATGGTTATGTTTGTTGAGCCGACAATTCTGTGACTTGTATGATGAGAGATGAATGACCGCCAATTGAATGCTGAATTCCTTTCAGCGAGCTTGCGGTGGCACAATAGTAATTAAATCTGTTATCGACTTAGTAAAAACTTCTTTTGCCGAGTGATTTATGTCAATAGCAGGTAAAAATATCAGATTGTTTTTTAATGACTGTCAAAACAATGAAGTTATCATCGTCTCGTTCATCCATGGTGGTCGCCCATCGCCTCTCCGGCAGCTGATAATGTCATACCACCACTCAAATGCCACGTCATTCGCATCGCCAGCAGCCACGCCGGCGCGGATTCACGTCCGTTGCCACAAGCAGGCAGTGCAGTGCCTCTGCTGACCTCTCCCAGGAGTGCCGAGCCGTCCCATCAATCGTTTGTGCAAGCAAGCAAGCAAGCAAGCAGCAGCCTCCGCCAAAGGAGCGATTACGTCTCTTAGTATTTACACGCGACAAATTTCAGAGTTTGACGAGACGACGAATTTTATATTTGCAGAGGAGCCAGCAGCAGCCGTAGCAGCAGCGACCGAGTGGCAAGGATTTTTTGGAAGCAGAGGTTCTTTAATATTTGAATCGTTCCACTCCATTTACTCTCGGAGAAATTCCGACGGCAGCTGCCTCATTGAGCAACGTAGTCGAAACGACGTGTGAAACGCAAGCAGTGATTCGAAATCAATTTTCAATCAACGACTACGGTAGCGCAATCAACTACTATCATGTACTCGACTCGCCAACCAGCACCCATTTCCACGACGCGACGCGAGTCCTCTGGCAGTCGCTATGGCAGCAACAATGGCCCACTCTCCAACACGAGCACGAGCAGTCGGCGACATCAGTTGGCCCTGTTTCGACATGCCTCCACCAAGCGCGCCAGCGCCAAGAGCATGAGCAAGACGAGGCAGCATGCCAAGCAATTGGCAAGTATGCAGCAGCAGGCGAATAATGCAGACAATCAGCAGCAGGAGACTGTCGCAGTCGACTTTTTTGCAGATTTTTCGGCAGCCTTTCCTGATGCAGACGCTACACCGTCAATGGATTTGTTTGCCGCAGCTCCGCAGCAGCATTCTTCTGCATCCGCATCATTTAGCAATGGAAACAGTAGCAATGCGTTACTGAGAAGGAGGCTGTCCAAAAGCAACAATCACCATAAGCTGCTGCATACCAATGATTCATTTGCGTCGGACGATTACAATGTGAACGAATACAGCAATAACAATTATCACCATGCTGCTGCTACCGCAAACATTGACACGAGCTTTTTCGACGAAAATCCCTTTGCGGCGCAGCAGCGAGACTTGGAGGAGGAGGAGCGCCAAAAACGAGCACTCAGCCAGCAGGCGCAAATGATGGCGCAAGCGGCTGCCAAGGTGCAAGAGAGGCAGCGAAGAGCGGCAGCGGCGGCGAATGCAAATGCAGCAGTGCAGCAACAACAAGACGACTTGTTTCAGCCAGACTGGTCGTCGCAGCATGAAGCAACAACGCAGAGGATACCGGCAGCTGCAGCATCGTCATCTCCTAGCAACAAGAATCAAAACCAGCGCACAGCCGCGTCATTTTTTGCAGACCAAGAGCAAAAAGTGCAGCAATCACCAGCAGCATCTCGATCGCATTCACAGATTGGATCAGGAAATGCAGCAGCAACCTACAATCATAGTCCCGTTTCGGCCGGAAGCAGCAGTTACAACAACAATCAACACAATGTAGTCTTGTCTGGAGGTGCAGCGGCCCGCCGACGAGTTCGAAGTCAAATGAAAAAGAGTGGAAATGGCGGAGGAGGCAGTAGTGTTGGCGAGTCGGACGCGACGAACTACTCGCATTCGCCAGCGTCATCGTCCAAGCACTTGCAATCGCCGCCGCAGAGCCCACTCATGCTGAATTCTCCCGCACTAAAGTCGGCGCAGCAACAGCAGCAACAACAAAGGTGGCAACTGCAGCAACAGCAATACAACAATCATCAGCATTCGGATGCGTCGTCGATTGGTGCCAGCAGCACTGGATCAAGGTCGCAGTATTTGCCGCATCCACGATCTGTCACTGGTTCGACTCGATCCATCACATCCAGCACGGCGTCATCGTCTGGTCAAAACGACATTTTTGACACGAAGCATCCGGATGGAGGATTTCGGTTTGACGCCTTTGGTTTGGACGAGTCGCAAATTAACTATGAAGTGACGCAAGCCATGCAGGAGATTGCTCATCAGAATCCAAACATTTCATTCTTCATGGACAATGACGATTTTGCCAATTCCAATGTGTGGGACAATGTGTCGCCAAATCAGAGTCGCGCGTCCACTCCGACGAAGGACGAGCAGGATGGCTTTGTGGATGGCTTTCGTGTCAACAAGTTGGGAGGACTGCGGCAGTCGCCAACGAGCACGGAGCGAACAAGCTTGACGAGTGACTCTTCTGGACGTGTTAATTTGTTCAAATTAAAGGCTGGCTTCCACGAGTCAAAGCCAGCGAGGCGAGTCGTTGCTGCGCCGTCGACGGATAGGAGGCAAAGTTTGTCGACGAGGCAGCCGCAGCAGCAGCAACAGCAACAACAACAAGATGGCATGCAGCTGGAAATGCCAAGGCTGCAGGAGCCAATTATGCGACGAACCAAGTCTCAGGATGTTGACTTTTTTGACCCTGGATTCGAATCTTCGGATGCAGAAGGGTTCGAGTCGGATGTTGGTGGAACAAACACTTCGACGACGGCGGATCCAACCGAAATTCCGAGCAGCACGGATGGATCTGTTCGACGACATGAGGAGAAAAAAGATGATGACGCCGGGGAAACTAGCAAGCGTAGACCAACCATGGAAGCGTTGAAATCCAAGTGGTCTTTGCACAGTGGATCAGCGATGCGAATGCAACCGAACGGACGACCATCGCCGCGTCAACAGCAATCTGCCGCTTCGCCTCAACTAACTCAGCCAATGGTGTCAACTCGGCAATTTGATGCTCCTGCGGCAAGCATGAAAGAAGGGAACTACGGCAAGCGACAACTAGAGATGAAAAACTCGGTCCAAGAAGCGGTTATACGACCGGCTCCATCTTACGAGCGTCGTGAAGGTCACCAATCCATTTCATCAGGTCGATCATCGCCTGTGTCAACACACGGCGATAGTCCACAGCACGCTAATCAATACCAACAGCAGGTTGGCGGAGAAACGCCGAATTTAGACGAACAAAGTAACCAAAGACAAGCACCGTACGACAATGCAAAATTGGACGTTGCTCCCTCATTCGAAAGCTTTCGTGATCGATTGCGGCCTGTGGGCTCCCAGGACGATAAATTTGTCAAGGCAAAGTCTGAAGGAGGTGCAGCTATCAATATGTCGGCTGTTAATGCTGTGCTAAGGAGAATAGAGATTGTTTCGCCAAATGACTCCAAATCTGACACTGGAGTTCCGTCGCCAGCATTTGCGCAAGTTAAACTCCGGAGAACAATGATTGCAAAAATGGAAGACACTAAGCAAGAAGCCGCATTGGCGGAACCGAAATTGCCGACACATGAGCCTGAGCAGCAGGAACTGCGACAGGTTGATGAGCCTGTACAGCCGGAACGTAAAATGACCTACAGGGAGAAACGAGAGCTTGAACTTCAGCAGCAGCGAGAGGAAGAAGAAAGAAGAAAAGCTGATGAAGCAGCTCTCAGTCAAAATGATGTTGCATCGCAGATCAGACGCCGAGTCGCATCAGTGGCGCAGCAGAATGCTATCCTCCCCAAGATTCCCACGTCACACGTCTCGGGAACATCATTGTATCAGAATTTACGTTCATCTCGTCCGGATAACGAGGCGGAATTGATGCAGGGCGATTCGTCCACTGTTTCCAGACAACATGCAAAATCGATTCCCACATTCACCACACCGCCACCTTCGTCTCGCGAACCCGCAGACTTGGTTATACAGCCTTCGATGAGCGGTGATTTTGATCCATCGCCTTCCAAAGAAGCTGACGCTGTTGTGTCGCGGCTACTTAATCTTAAGCAGGCGGAAAAAACAGCTGCTAAGCAAGTAGTTCCACCCATTGACACAGGTGAACAAGTGTATAACGAAAAGGGGCCGAACCAACTGCATACACCTAAAGCGACAATGATGATGTTAAATGCTTTCTTGGCAGGACGAGAAGCCATTACGTCGCACGAGACGGGCAGTAAGACGGAACAGCCGACAATGATTGATGTTGGAGAAGATGATTCGCCTGAGTCACAGGCGAGAGTCGCCGCTGGCAGTCCTACGCAATATCCATCAGACCTGCCGACCTTAAAGGACGACCCAAAGTACGCCAAATATTTCAAAATGCTGAGCATGGGCATGCCATTGGAGGTTGTCAAGCATGCCATGACCAGAGACGGCTTTAATCCAGCAGTGATGGACCAAGACCACAACAAACCTGTTGGCATTCCCTTGAATCGCGACCCCAAATACTCAAAGTACTTCAAGATGCTTGGTATTGGCCTTCCAATGGACGCCGTGAAGCATGCCATGGAGCGCGATGGTTTAAATTCTTCGGTAATGGATCGCGATCATAGTCTTCCGGCAGAAGCAGTTTCCAGCGACGATCTCGAGGAACCCAAAGAAAAGGACTCCCATCGCCGGGCGCGTTTGCATTGGAAGACGCTTCGTCAGGTTACCTCGAACTCACTTTGGGCTAAAATTGATCAAGATGATCAGTTGGAAAAGATATTGATTGACGAGGCAGAGTTTCAGGAATTGTTTCAGGTTGTCAAGGATGAAGAAGCAAACACTGCTACAACGACTCGACCAAAGATTTCCGCGAAGAGAGGGGTTTGTGTCATTGACCCAAAGCGAGCTAACAATGGAGGAATTATCCTTGCCCGACTAAAAATGTCGCACGATGAAATGGCGGACGCCGTCGACAGAATCAACGAAAACGCTTTGACGGCTGAACAAATTGAGCACATTATTGAATATCTGCCATCTAAAGAAGAGCGAAAAGCCCTTGAGGCGTACATGCTGGAAGGAGGGCAAGATGCCGCCGAAAAGTTTGACAGGCTATGCGAGTGCGAAAAGTTCATGGTCTCCATGATGACAGTAAAGCACGCAAAACGAAAGGTCCGAGCACTCTTGTTCAAATTGCAATTTCGAACATGCTTGGAAGATATTTATAATGACACTGTCATCGTTGAGTCGGCATGCGATGAATTGAATAATTCTGTCCGTCTTCGACAACTATTCGGCATCATTCTGACGTTTGGAAACCGTTTGAACACTGTTGGCAGCGGCAAGCAGCGAAGGGCGGGAGCTTTCACGCTGGATTCCTTACTAAAGCTCAAGCAAGCAAAGGCGTTCGACAAGAAGACAACTTTTCTCCATTACGTTGTGCTCATTGTTCGCAGGAACAACGAAATTTTATTGAGATTCAAAGATGACCTTCCCTCAGTCTTCAGAGCCGACAAAATCTTCTGGGACCAGTGCGTCAACGATTTAGAAGAGGTTGAAAATCAGCTCGAGAATGTCCGTAAGATATCGCTTCATCAAGCGCGCCAATCGCACACGTACCGACTTCGGCGTAAGAAACGCGATGATGATGCGGAGAGCTTGAGCGATGGCGAAATGGACCTATCTTTAGAGGAAGAAGTGGAGCTTTTGCGATCGACACCTATTGGTATGTTTACTCTAAGCGCCATCAAGTACGTTTCCAGTCTACGCGATAAGGTTGAGGTCACGAAGACCAAGTTCGCGCGACTTTTGGAGTACTTTGGAGACGAAGACAAAAAGCTACAGCCTCATGAACTATTTAGCATAATAGGTACTTTCAGTCGGGATTTCGAAAAGGCAAATGAGGAAGTTGTCGCAAATGAGAAGAAGAAGCAACGCGAGGAAAGGAAGCGCCAGGCTGTAAGTAAAGCCGGTCCTGGTAGGCCACCAACTTACTCTCCTGGACAAAAGCCGGGTAGCAACCCACTATTAAAGGCGTCGAACCCAGAACCCACAATGTTCCATGTGCTGACTGAGATGAAGGCAAAGGTCGCAGCAAAAGAAGCCGTCCCCATGCATCCCGTTCATCCTCAACAGTTGAGGCGTATCGAAGAATCGCCGCCAAACGGCTCGGCTGGTGGCCACGAGCGATATTCATCTCAGCCAATTCAGCGTCCAGCTGGTCACGACGAGCAGCGTTCGCCTCAACCTGTCCAGCGCCAAGCCAATTCTTCTAGCAGCAGCTCCAATGCGGTTGTAAATACTCCTGAAAAATCTTCAGTTAGCGGTAGCCGTCGCGACCTACCTGGTAGTACCGAGATCCAGAAAACTCCCTCACCCATTAAGGTTGCTCAGATATCCCCATCAAAAACACCAATTTCACGGACACCTTCGACACAAGAAGATGTTAAGACAATTCCTGAACCTAAACAAGCTCCCCATGCCAGTCCACCTACGGCAACGCCGAGGGCTCACAATATTCTCCGCGAAAAAGCCAAACTGCGTCGTCAGCGGTACATTCAGGATCGCTCTCCGCCTCCTCCAGCTGCAACTGCACAAGAACAAAATATTGCTACCCCTCCGTTGGTGCGTAACAGATCTCCGGAAGCGAACGATGATGGTGCACAACCACTGTCCCCTCGCTCCAGCATGCGTCTGCGCATGGAACAGCGCGTACACAGAAACCGCTTTAGTGCAGCCGGGGCTCATTAATAGGAAGTAAGAAATAAGTTGATGTACTTTATCACCATGTCTTTACAAAAAGCATACCCTAGTAGCTGATAAAGTGAAGGACTTTACGCATAGGTCATTATGAGTAGAAAAATTGTAACCGCAACCTTGCTTGCAGATGATCCACACAGCGTTACTGCAGCCGTCTACTATACATTGCCAACTTAGCTTCTATAATCGGCATTGATTGCAACATATTCGTCCGTAAGGTCGGATCCGAGAATGACAGCGTTGCCCTTGCCACTGCCATTGAAATCAACACCAATCTCAACGAACCGCTGGTGCGGTGGATACACTGATTTTTCGTCGTATTGGGCACTTTTCATATGATCACTGAGCTCCTTTTCAACGTCATCTCCTTCCAGCAAAAATCTGCCATTTCGGCATATAGTGCGACCACCCAACGACAAGGTGACTTGACTTGTATCGGCCTTTGGGTTGTGCTGTCCCATGTACGAGCCAATCGCTCCAGCAAGTCGACCAGTGTTTGGATCATTGCCGGCAATCGCACATTTAAAGAGCGGTGAGTTGACAATGTGTCGCCCCAATCGTCTCGCCTCCAAGTCGCTGCCCGGATAGTCGGTAATCACCACGCGCATCACATGGCCCGTGCCTTCACCGTTGCGGACCATGTCGGCCGCCAGTCCCTTGCTGATGGACAGGAGCGCCTCGCGAAACTCGTTTACATCGGTACCTTCCACTTGGTTGGATGCCACCAAGACGCAAGTATCCGAGGTTGACTCTGCTCCGTCGACGGAAATACTGTTGAAGGAAACGTCCACAGCTTCCTCAAGCATGCTCTGCAAATTCTTCTTCTTGATATCAGCGTCCGTCATAATGTACGCCAACATGGTTGCCTATTGATGCCATGATAGTGTTTGTGTGAGTCAATAAAAAATCACTTTACACGCACATACACTTTGTCGCATTGCATACTCACCATGTTTGGTTCAATCATCCCCGCCCCCTTGGCGATGCCAACAATCCGCGCACCATTCGACAACGTCTTGGACCTCACTTTGGGCCACCGATCCGTCGTGCAAATTGCCTTGGCCGCATCGAGTGCACTCTCACTGTTCAACGCCTCCACGGCTCGTGGCACAATGTCAGACGCCAGTTCCTCCGCCGGAAGTCTCCATCCAATCACGCCCGTGCTGCTCGGCAAGACGTGGTGGCGACTATCCAAACCGAGCGCATCGGAAACGGCGCGACACACCATTTCGGCGTCGGCCTGGCCGTCTCCGCCACTGCAAACGTTGGACACCTTGTTGTTAATGACAATGGCGGCAAGAGGTTGCTTCTCCTGGACGCGTTGTCGACCAACCAAAATGGGAGCTCCGGGGAACTATGAAAACGTATAGTTTAGTTGTATGAGATTCATGCAGTAGATTGCGACAGAAGTAGCAGGAGATTTGGTAAAAAGATGAGATTCATGCAGTAGATTGCGACAGAAGTAGCAGGAGATTTGGTAAAAAGAAAAGTTTTCGTGGAGGAGGGATCAAGTGTGTGAAACAACCAAATCGTTGTCACTTGGTATCAATCGTTCCAATTCCTATTTACATCAACTAATTCGCTCACTCACAAGCACACACAATCGCACACACACTCGCAAATGCCTTATTACGTACCTTGTTACTGGTAAACACTGCCGCCCAGTGCTGCGTCGGTGCCTGCGTCAAATGAATGACCGTCGCTCTTATAGGCAACTCTCCTAACGCCGGCGCTTCCCTCGACAAAAACGTGCCCGAGGCTGTCCCCGTGGCGAAGCCGAGCGGCAGTTTGGAAATTTTTTGCAGGTAATTCAAATAGTCGGCTTCGTTCTCAAAGTCTGGTAACGTTTCGTGCGAGTCAGAGTATAATGTTGTTGATGTTGATGACGAAAGTGCCGTGTGACGACGCGAAATGCGAGCAGTCGTTGGACTTCGGGCCAATGCAGATTGAAAGGCCCAGCTGGTCGACCGAGCCGTTAGAAAAAATAGACTGAGAGTCTTCATTGTCAAATGTCGATTTGGTGCGTCTATATTATGCAGCGATCGGCTTTAACAACCAAGGCTTGGAATGAAGCTTGTGATGGGCGCGGATCTTTGCATCGGATCCCTCGTTTTAAGCCCGAAACCCCAAGTGCGTCAAGCGTGACGCCCGCGAGGATCGAGCTTCAAGAATCGTCGTCACGCGGTCGGCATCCTCCGGCTGCAGGCTGCTTGCTGTTCGAAGAATCGTTTGAAGTAGTCTTGTAAACACATTCCATTACAACTACTATACCTGCATTCATTCAATCACTATGCACTGCCACGTTTCTACAAACTCCATGGTTTGCCTAGCGACAACGCTGCTGCTAGTCTTGGTGTCTTCATCGTTTGCCTTTGCTCCGCTTCCTTTGGTTCATGGAACAATTTCTGCCTCTACAAGATCAACCTCCGCTCGACACGCCGTATTAAGCATTGACAATGAAGCTACCTTTGACCAAACGATTAGTGCGAACAAAATGGTGGTCATTGACTACAGCACCACGTGGTGCGGTCCCTGCAAGGTGATTGCCCCCAAGTTTGACGAACTCTCCAACAAGTACACGCAGGCAACCTTTGTCAAGGTCATTGGCGACGCCAGTCCGGAGGCCAGCAAGCTCATGAAGCGGGAGGGTGTCAGGAGTGTTCCGAGCTTTCACTACTTTGTCAATGGTGAAAAGGTGGATGTGGTGAATGGAGCGAACGCGGAGGCGATTGAAGCGGCCATTTCGAAACATGTCATGGCGGTTTCGGGTTAGACATTTAAGATGGGTGATGGAAAAAGGAGGATACATTGGGATTGAAGAAATTGGTGCTGGAGTACAGTAGGTGGATTGGCGTGATGGTGAAAGTCGATTGAAATATTGTAGCTGTGCTTGGAGCAACTTGGATGAGGGAGAAGGTTTGTGTTATTAGTTAACATTTAAGTCACCAATAAAAGGTCAGTAACAAAAAGGAAGATGGAGTGTAGTAGGCAGTATGATATAGCAAATCGTTGATCCGTGCATTTGCAGCGAGCTGCGCTGCAACCGGTACAACTCGTGGGTATGCCTCCGCCTTTAGGTCAACGGGCTACCCAGATATTAGTATACGTAGAATAACGAAACGTCAACCCGCGAGCATAAGATTGCGACTTGATTGTTTGTAGCACATGTTTTCCGGAAATCGATGGTACGGGGCTATTGGACTTTACTTACACCTTACCCATTCTTTTATCTTAGCCTTTGGCGACGCTCGTCGTCGCAGAGACTCCATAAATGCCGGATTAGGTTGATAAAACGATCTGTAGGTATCGGTCGATGTAGCTTTTTAAGAAGGTGTACCGATAAGCTATATATACTTGTACTTGCGCAGTATCAGCGTACATTATGTTAGCACTTGGTAGAAACGACGCTCCAAAAGAAGGAAGCTAGCACTTGGTACCAGTCGCCGCCCATGTGAATATTGTCATGATGTTCAGCTAACCGCGATGCTTCCAAAACGTCCATGAATACAGTATTCAACTCTGGCATTCGCTCCACAATTTCTTGGACACCCGCATTCCAAGATCTGGTTTGATTGACTGTTTGTGGATATGGAAATGGCTCAGTCTGTTTTGGCGCGGTTGCTCCAAGCCAAATAATACTTTCGCAGTGGGAGTTCAAGACTCCAAGGTACCATTCAACGTTTGCCAAATACTTTTCTCGTGTCATGTTTTGGATACCAGCATCGTGGTGAGCCGTGCTGACGATACAGTATGGCTTGCCCCAATCACGGACAAGACCATCAGAGTTGTAGCTGGCATTTATAAAGACAGCATTGTTTTCTTGTGTCGTCGTAAACAAATCGCTTTGCATTTCCACATCGCGGGCAAACTCTGCTTTGATAAATCCACCATAGACAAGAGATGAATTCTGCTGCTTCAATGGGTCCTGCACATTGTCGGCCCTTTGTATGGTATCAAGGCAAGATTGTGACTCGTTGGCTAGCGAACAGACGCGTACAGTCGTTCTGCATTGTGCCTGTAAATGGAGTTGAGCAGATGTTGAATGTTAGCGAAGAGGCAGCCAGCAGTCGCCAATACATTTTTGATCATAGTACGTACACAGTCACTGCAAAAATGATGTGTCAAACCAAACACCACAGGCCCTTCGCCCAAGTCAAGATTGGGAGGTCTCCAAACATTGTTGGCTGGGTACTGAAGCCCATATGCAAGATTGCTCCGGCAGTGAGAGCCAAATCGAAAGCTGCATGAATATAGGCCTGGACAAACTGAATCAAGATTGGCAACAAATTGGTCCTCTTTGAAGTGATCTTGAAGGTCCTTGAACAGACGATTAGGTCCCACCGTGGAATCGCCAAAGAATAAAACCCGACGTCCCAGTCTGTCACTTTTGTGCGAACAAAGGCGAGAGACTATCAATTCACGGCACTCTGTATCATTATGTGTAGGCGACCATGTACATGATGAAGAAGGTTTTGCGGGAGATGCAGTGTCTGGTGTCGTCGGGAAGGCTTCTAGGATTCCTTCAGACTGCGAGAATGCTGCGTCGGATACACTCGCTTGGTCATTCAATGTAATGATAGAGGGGGCTTTCCCATTTATATACTTGGCCGAAATTTGCGTCTTCCAGCGGATTACCGACAGGGTGCGGCCGACGCTGCCGTCGTCAACGACAATCCAGACAATGTTCAAAAGGACGACAAAGAGCAGGATAGCTATAAATGCAGGTCGTGAGACGCTGAATCTACTATTAGACGTAGGATCCATCATGGTCAGCTTTTCAAAGTCGGTCGTTGTGGAAGCAAGAGGTGCAGTTGTCGTGCAAGATTCAAAACGTTTGAAAACGTTGCAACGGCATGGCAGGCTGGCTCGTGACTATGGCAAAGAGTGCAAACGGGCCGAAACAAAACTAACAACAATCACCAATCAAAACGCTTTGATTTTTTGCCACGATCAAACACATGAAATCAATAATAACGATGTGACATTTTCATTTACTCCGTTTCAACTTTTTCAACCATCATCGTCACCATGGTGAATGGCGTGCAGAGACCTGCATGCTTGGTAAACAGGAACGTTCGTTGCTGCTCTTTCCTATTTCTGATAGCCTTGTCGCATTTGGGTTTATCAGCGAATTCATATACTACGTGTGGTCCGTTTATAAAGAGACCGTCGATCTCGTCATCAGGTGATGCCTTCATGTTCCATACCTGTATCTTCAATAGCAGAATAGTTAAAGACTCGACATTTAGACTGTGCAGACGATCATCTGTTGCTTGCAATAAACGTCACTCGAGTCAAAGCTTCAAGCGAGCCATGATGACGTCGTCCTCCTCCTCCGGCGATGACCCATCACGCGATAGCGATTACTATTCACTCGACAATCTCCGTACTCGCATGCAAGCCTTTGTGCTAAAGCAGCAGCAAGAGATTGAAAGCAGCAGGATACAGCTAGCAGTAGCTCTTGCAGGAGGCGGCTCGCACTTTCTATCGACCCTGACATCAACGCCGGGTGCGTCCACTGTTTTGCTGGAAGGAACTGTGACCTATGATCGCGCCTCCTATTGGGATTACGTCGAAAACAGTAGTGACAATGACGCATTGATAATACTTGATGGAGACGAAACTTTTCGTTATGCGTCTCTTAAAGCGTCACGATTACTCGGGGCTGCAACCATGCGACGAGCCGTTTACTTGACGGCCAAAGGTGACAAGCTGCACGTTCCATCGATAGTACAAGTTTCGACTGCTCCACAAGCAAGCTCACAAGATATTACAACGCGAATGGGTCAATCCATGGGAATTGCCATGACGAGCAAACTACAATCTACAAGTAAATGGCCGAGTCGAGCCTATGTTGTCGTGGAGCGGCAGAATGGTCCTTCATTGACAATCGAAGCAACCTTGAGCAGCAGCAGTGCTCGGACTAGACTGGAGGAGGATGTCTTTGTGAGTCATATGCTATTGACGTGTCTGGAGAAGGCGCTTAATGAAGATGATGACACTTTAAATGGCAATGTTGTAAAAGCAAACGGCAAAGACCACGACAGAATCGTCACGACTGATTGCGGCGATGTGCTGGCAATCTCGGTACCGCCCAAGATTGATCCCCAGCAGGCGGTCGCTGATGCTATTCACCGCATACTGTCGCAAGGCGAGTCGTGTGTCATGCTCATCCCTGATTACAGCACGAGTAGAGTCATTGGCAGCAATGGCAATACACTGCACTGGAAACCACTTGCAGCGCCATCATTACCACCCAAATCATTAGTAGTGTCGGGAAGCTTCAATCCGCCGCATGTGGGTCACATTGGACTTGCTCGAGCGGCACTCGACGCAACGACTTGTCCGACAGTTTGGTTTGAGCTGGCGCTGACCAACGCTGACAAGGTGAACGATTGGACCGTCGAGCAAGTGTTAAATCGTCTGAATGGATTTGCCACGCTTCTACCAGACCCACAAACTAATCCTTTCTCATGGGGCGTAATTTTGACCAACAATGCTCCATTGTTCGTCGACAAGGCATATTTGTTGGATCCGCTCCAGGCAAAGTCCAAATTGAAGCGACTCGCTGGCCAAGAGCAGTTGCATTTTGTGATTGGGACAGACACGTTAGTGCGCATGGTAGACCCAAAGTATTACGACAACTCTCGAGATGAGATGCTAGATACACTTGCCAGAATGCCATGTCGCTTTGTGGTGGGTGGCCGACTGCAACAAAACAAAGATGCTAATAACGGGCAGCTGGAAGTGTTTGTCACTGGAAAGGAGCAAGTGGACGAGTTGCCAAATGAACTTAAAGACAAGTTCGTTCTACTACCACACTTCCGGATGGATATAAGCTCAACAGAGTTAAGGAAACGAATGGCCGCGATAGGCAAAGGCAATGAAGCGCAACGGAACTGAAGTAACGAGACGTATTCCTATCAGGAGTAGACGGCAGCGAGCAGCGATTGGACTTTGGCTGATGCTTCACGCCAAGGCAGCAAGATTACATCTGTATTTACCTTTATTTTGCCAACTATCGCTATGCTTAAATTATCAAGCATAGCCATGTTGTTTTAGCTACCTACCGGTTCCCCTCGTCTACGCAACCAAGCGCAGAAGCTTGTGACGCACGCGTATAACGATAATAACCGTCAATTAACGTCAAGATCCGGCGCGAGCGAATCAAAGGCGCGCGACAATGGAAATCATCGATCCATTCATCCCATCACAAATTACCCACCCGCACCTCTTTCGCCTTCCTTTTGGTCACGCACAGTGAAGACATAATATTTCTTCGACACATGACAGAATGAAACTACCCTTTCATCTACTAATTGCACTAGCATCTGCTTCGCTTGTCGCCTCTTTTCAGCCACTCTGTCACACTCCTTTTAATCAAAATGTATGCTCCCCAACATCAAGACGCAGTCAATTATTCTTCAAGGGCGCTCCACCCGATTTTGCAAATGATTACGACGATGCCAAAGATGAGGGTAAAGAGAATGGAGATGATATGATTCAAAGCATGGCCAAGTTCTTGGCTGTCAGGTTGGGGCGGTCGCTCGTTAAAAACAAGTCCCTCGCGTCACAACAGGAAAAAGCTATAGTCGAAGCACCTCAATCTCCTACTGAACCGATACTTGCCGCTAACGAGACGACTGAAGCTGAATTAACAATACACAATGAAACAATAGAAGAAGAACAACTGATAGCTGAGCAGCAAGCAGAAGCGAATGCAGAAATGGAAATAAGCGAGCTGCAGCACGAAAAGGAAGGCGATCGGAACCTCGCTATAGTCGACGAATTCACTCCAGATACACTTGATGTGACTGTCGATGACAAGCTTGAACAAGATTCGAGTGCGACAGGCGCATCAGAAAGTGTGTCTGCACTCCCAGATACAATAGATCCAGATACGGTGCCAGAGACGGTTATAGATCCAATGGAGCCTCAGCGGCAGAGCGTTCCGGAGGTTGTTTCGCGCGAGTTTGGAAAGCCACTGGAAGTCATGGAGAAGCAAGACACGCCACTAAAGGAGCGCCCCAAGAAACAAACGAAAAAGACCAAGAATCAGAGGAAGAAGGAGGCAAAGAAGGAGAGTGTTGCATCTTCGTCGGGATCGGCGTCATTGACGCAGATGGAGACGAAGGCTACGACTGCCGCTGACAATGCAACGCATACTAAGACTTCGTTTAGCACTTCATCTGAAGCTATCACAGCCGCCAATACCTCCAAGATTGACGCAGCTCGAACGGAGGCGCTAGGAACGAACATTACTACTGCCTCTTCTTCCGCATCGACCTCAAGCGTTTCCGATGCCGCAGCACATGACGCATCTCCTAACGCCACTGCCGCTATAATAGCACCTAACAACACATCTGCGGTTATATCAGAACCCGACGCTATCATTGATCCCGAAGAAGAAATTTTGTCTGCGCTGGCATCCAATGCAAGCGCTGATTCCAGTCACAGTATCGATACATCACGACGCAACACGACCTCGGACGACACTGCTGCCATTGACGATACCGAAGATCCTCCAAAGCTGCTACCACCCACAATTGATACAACGGCTTTAACGGAATCGGCTAATGAGTATGAGATGGACGCCCCGGACGAAATACTAGCTGACGGTGCAGACGTAAAGTCAAATTTTATAAGAGAGAGTAAAAGCTCCAACGCTCTAAATGACACGTTGGAACCGGCAGACGCTGAAAATAAAATATTGGAAGCAAATATAAACGTGATGGTGGAATCCATTGACGCACTCAAGCCCGATTCACAGGATTTAAACTCCGCTAGTGCGCCGGCAAGTGGAATGACCGCCTCTCTATTGGCGGAGTTGGCTGAGGCAGATACTTTAGCTTCAGCCGAGCCAGTAATGCCAGCTCATGCAAACACTACAGCAAATACGGCAAAGATAGAAGACGCTCGAGAAACTAGCTTAAAAGTCTCACCAAACGCTTTGTTAAAAGAGGCGGCAGATGCTGTTGCAACCAACAAAAACACAACAGCTTCGAACATTTCTCTCGTTGCAGAAGCTGCAGCGGCCACAGTAACGACGAGAGAAGTGGATACTACATTAAGGAATAAATATTTACAATCTACTGCCGCTAGTAAGGGTTCGAATCAAATTTTCGCCGACGATGCACTAAACACCGAGTCGACGGTGGAGTCAATGTCGTCAGATACCGGATCTGCGAAGAAGGAGGACGAGACTGGAAACGCGGGTCAAGATGCACCTGCAGGGAGTGATGCCAGCATTGCTGCTTCGTTAAATGCATCTGCTATAGACTCTACGAGTACATCCATGTCTTTATCAACTCAATTGCCTGAGCGATCGAATACTTCCTATGTTTCTCGAGCGACACCAGGAGGTGCAGTGTGGAGAAGTGTATCAAATGAACCGGCAAGTCACATATCTATGACGGAACTTCCCCGGACATTTTCAGATTCTTTGTTAGATGCTGATCCGCAACAACTTGATGGTCCCACGCCGGCAAATGAAACTGAACCCACACAAAACAGAACGCATCACGTCAATTTGACAATGTCGACGACTGCTGGGTCAGTCAATGCTAGTGATATCTCGCAGACCAAGTGTGCAACTCACAGATCCTTGGATCCACATGAGCCACTGGCGAGCGACTGCGAACCAATCGACCCAACGGTACAGGCTAAGAACAAACAAAATGCGACAATAAAATCATCGTTTGCCCCGTTTGGTGTCAAGAAAAAGGCGATGGTCTCTGGATTGGGCGTCGGGTACCTTGGTAACATTGCGGAGCCTACGACGAAGTCGCACACTGCTCTGCCTTTAGAACCCAATGCGAACTTACCGACAAACGAGATATTCACAGCAGCAGATACGATGCACAAAAACGATATAATTGTACCAAATGCACCCCTGGAGACGATCGATAATGTGACTGTTGTTAATGCCACTGCAGATTTCATAGGCGACAAAAGTGGGGCTACAAAACAATCATATACACCATTCGGAGTCAATTCCAAAATACCATACTCCGGTATTGGCAGCGGTTTGTTGAGCGGGATGAGCAAGGGCGCTTCGATGTCTCGCCCAGCAGCTGCCGAGACGTCATTATCAGCCGTTGTGACGACGCCACACGCGGCAGATTCGTTGGCTGCAAGTGCGGAAGTTGATGCAAGAGTGCCGGAGCTGAACGGTCCAAACAGGAATACTCGTTCTCCCTCGTCGCCTGATGCGTCTGCATTGGGAGTAAGTTTTGTTGAGCCAGGATACGTCGAAATGTCTCGCGCGACCGTTAAGACCGCCCATCCATCGAATGCAAACAAGGGGTCGAGCTCGTCACTTACTCAATTAACTAATGGCCCTTACCCCAGGACTTCTGGACCCCGTTCGGCGTCGGGCTTGCCTGCGGCTTCCTCCTCGCTTGTATCTTCTTCCTTGAAGTCATCGACACCCTTAAACGTTCTTAATGGAAATGGGCGTTTCATTGCAACATTTAAGCATCATCCTTTAGCAACAGAGCTTGTTGCTGCAAAATTGCATCTTGACGAGCAAAAAGTAAAAGCCGAGCGCCACCAGATAGCAATTGGTCAATTAAGACATGAAATTGAATTTCTTTCAGGCAAGCTGGATAGAACATTAAGATTGGCTTCGTATCTTGAATTGAATTCGGTGAAGACAGAGCTGGCCGGTCAGAAGTCGGTGTCGGAAACCCAGCGAAGGGAAATTGAAACGTTAAGGCTTCAAGTGGCGGCACTAGTGTCGAAACTTGGAAAGGCTTTGGAAGTTAATGAATTATCCTCGGAAAGCCGTATGACACTAGAGAAAAGCTCTAGCCTACTTCAATCAGGAAAACGAAAGAAAAGTTACAAACAACTACAGTCGATCAATTCAAAACCTCGGATTGGTCCGAAAAGGTATTGGTTCTCAGGTTCTGCGAGCAGAAACGAGACAGAGTCTGTAGACAATACAGGTAGCAACGGTACGGCCAAATTAGATTTATATAAATTTGATCACGTGACACTCTTCTGACGCATTCTCAATTACAGTCGTGACCATGGAGCAGGAGTTAAAGTTGCCACAGGCTGGGCCGCGACAGTATTGGCTCACAAATGCGACGAAGGTGACAGGCCTCCCATCTCCTGACACCCCAAAGAACGAAATTTTTGCAGAAGTTGCACCTCAGGCGAAGGTGGATGTTGAAATAACGAGCCAAGTGTCAAACAGTACCCGGCCGAGGCAGTATTGGTTCCCAAAGAGGGATGTACAAGGCAACGTTAACGTTACTTTAATGTCACCATCGCCGGTCGACAATTCGAAACAAGCTGCTAATCATGTGGTGAATGACTCAATTGGTCAGGAAAATAGCTTTGTTAAGAACAAAATATTTGGGTCAGTAGCGGAGCAGGCGGGCATGGAAGTGAAGGCAGCACACGAGGTGATTGCAAAAGCCTTGAACGAAGACAGCATAGATGTCGACAGCGAGTACAACGCAACTGAGCAAGAAATCTGGGCGGACAGTCAACCGTTTATAAATTCGCCTGTCAGTTTAGTTGAAAATTCCGTTGAATTAGCATCCGAGAGGACAAGAAAGGTATTGTCTGGGTCAGCAAGCGATGCAACCTCTGACGCTACTAAAGCAAATAACAAGAATGCGATCGTCGAACATGCTCCGACGAATTTAGTGACCGCTTGTGCAGATTGCATTCCATCAGAATATCAACTACTGCGCACAAGTATGACGGATGAAGCGTCGGTAATGCTAAACGCTAGTCTTTCGACTTCCGCTGATCAACCATCGGAAAACAGCCGGTCAATGACAAAAGAATTCCAATCGATTTTCTCTACCTCGACTACTAACGTATATGCATCGACCGCTAGCGAGAGCCTTGCAATGGAAAGTGACAGGCTTGAAAACCTAACATCGTATTCGAACAAATTAAGTCCGGAGCGTGCATCAGAGCTCGATTACTTTAGCTTAGTGTCAGGCTACAAAGTTGGAGCAATTCGAAACGCAAGAAAGTTTAACCAAACAAGCTGGCTTCCCGACAATTCTGCTGCTGAGCATTTCAAAGCGACCACTCGAACGACGCGCAATGACTCGAGAAGTGGATCTACATCACAATTTGTGGGCGACTACTTCAGCTCACTATCTAAATTTACGTCGCATTATCCGACGGCCAAACGGACAATGGGCTATTCAGCCAGTTCATCTCTAAGTCAGACAGCAAAAGTGGCCGCTACTCCAGAAGTTGAGCTTGCTGAAGCTGTTGCTGCAGTCACAGTGAATAAACTAAACCAAGGGAATGCCAGTTGCGAAATGACACGTCCAAACGGAGCGGATCATGCGACAGTTTTCCTCAATGATGGCCTACATCGACACGCATCTGCGCAGCCATTTCATAAAACAGAGGGAAATAGATCTATGCTGACTGCGGAGCACATGGCTGGCGACACATTCCGCACCAAGGCAGTATCGCTTGCGAACAAGATATCTGTACAAAGACAAGACATTGACTCGTCGACTGCTTTCAATACGACGGACTTTGTGGACGACCAGGCGACGAGTTCTATTGGATCGCATACCGCTATACCTCCGTCGTCATTAGAAAATGGGTTTACTGTTAATGCTATCTTAAACACATCAGCGATGGAACCACCATCTCATTCTTTTGTTCCCTCCAGCACCATAAAAATTACGTTACCGGTTAAACAAGACAAGGTATCTACACCAGCATCTACACCAGCAGCAAATGGATCGACGAGAAAATTTCAGTCAAGCAAACTATTGAAAGTCCCACCTCCGAAAAGTTTCTTGACGCAAAGCGCTAGAACAGTCGAGGGAGTACGTAACAACAACACCCTGCATTCGCTTACATCACTATCATTGCAAGCACCTAAAGACGTGCACAACGTTACAGTGATTGCATCTGCCTTCACACAGACGAAAGTCAATGATTCATCTGGGTTGGCCGTGTCGTCAGTAACCAATATACGGACGAGCGATTTGTATCATGCAAAACCAGCCGTCGGTACATCTCCTATAAAAGCCAAACGGCGGTCACAGTCAGCTGCGTCGAAGGAGCATCTGCGCGAAATGAAGACTCGCGGTGGACATGCGGTTCGTGAGGCCTCAGTTCTCCGAGTGAGCGCCCTGGCCTCGACGGTGGCAAAGTGGTTGCCCTTCTGGAAACCAAATGCGTCCGCGCAGCAACCCGTACACTCGAGAACGCTCGTTCCGCCTGTGAAAATTGTGTCTCCTGTAGATGAATACTCAGAAACAGTGGACGAATCATCTTATAAGGCACATTGGCTACCGTTTGGTGACAATCTGGAATCATGGATTTACGAGGAAGACGCTTCCGATCGCCGCTAAGCGATCTACTGCCCGAAAGAACCTGCTGCTAAGCGATCTACTGCCCGAAAGAACCTGCATATCATACGTATAACATTAACATACATGAAATAATAAACGAACCTTGCTACCTAATGCGTCAAACACGCCATAGATTGCTAATAAGTTTTTTCGAATGAGAGAGTGAAGTATATATTTTGTGTTGTAGGTAAACTTGGAAGGCCGTATGCTGATTGTTAGAAAAATTCTGTCGATGCCAAGCAGAGATGTTGGACGTCGACACAAGTAAGGCTGTACCAGCACAAGCACTACTCGAAGCACGGGTAATACTCGTACCGATTGATAGCTAAACTTAGCATTAGCAGTGCGACACCGCAAACAACATCCAAGCTTCACTTTTCGCCATGACGCAAACACACTTTCGAAGCAGCTTGTAAAGACTGTTATCCGACTTGCCTTCTATCCAGCTTAATATCCCTTGGGCTTGATAAATAGACCTTGCACAATTATCGCGCCCGACAAGAGAAGAGCGGGATTCAATTGACGCACCAAATCAGTTTTCCCATCGCCTCGATTTCAATTGCACCGCTACAGTCACGACATTAATTTACACTCACTATTATGAGCGAATCGAACGAATTGCAACGCAAGTTGGATTTGAATCTGCTTCTTGCAGAGTTTCCTACATTAAATATCAATGACGATCCGCGCGAAACTGAATCTCCTACAAGCGACACGGGCAAATCTTCCTCAACGGAGTCATTGGCGGAATACGCAAAGGAGGACGACGACGACATTGACATTAATGAGACGCCAGGCATTGGAGACTTTGTCGAGATTACTTCAAAAAAGGACGAAGAAAAGTACCAAGGCATATACGGGTACATCGAAGCGAAAACGAAGAAGGGATTTCGTGTCGCTCTTGACACTTGCGAAACTGCGGACTACCGCACCATTGACAACGAATCCCTTGTTATTGGCGCCGACGACATGATGGTCATTCGCAAGCACAAGAAACATGAGTTTTTGCCTATTTGGGCCTTTCGTTCTCTTACCGTCGCGTGCTATGGAGCCATGACGAAGGACTATGTTGATGGCGAAAGTGTCGACTTATTTGATTCAGACTTGGCCGCTGGTATACTGCCCCGGCCTCTCATCAAGAGCTTGCCACTTCCACCGCTGGATTCTCCGTTATTTTCTTTTGAAGACGACGCCCAGAAACACTTGTACCTGTTATTCTGGACAGGCCAATACACGGTTCTTTTTTCGCATCACTTTCACGACGAAACTGGCAAAGCTTGTATTGCTATGCCTTCCAACCAAGTGCTGATGATGGCAGTCGAAGATTCAGTGACCAAGAAGTCAGCAGGAATCATCTCTTTTCATTACGACATCAAAAGGAAGGGCACCCACGCGACTCTGACTATCAGCACACACTTGTACAACGGGACAGTTTGGGCCATGACGACGGAGCAAAACTCAGCGCTCCAGGCACGTACGGCGCATTTGCTAGTGCGATCGGCTGGTTGTTCGCTTGGGTTTCGCAACGTTTGCGCCTTGGCGGCATGCGCCATCCAGTGGTACGAAGACAATGGCCGGCACGACGAAAAGAATGACGTATTGATTGCAGTGGCAGACATTGCGATTCTCACGGGACAATCCGATGTTTGCGTTGGTTTATGCTTTCGAAAGGTGATCATGGGCTTGAACGACCTCCAAGCATATGATATGATTATTGGTGTCTCGCAGCAGGTTCTGGATGATTATGCCTGCGGAGCTGATATGGTTTGGTTTACCCGTGCCATTGGCGTGGGTCATTTGCTGAACGGTGAGTCTGAAAGGGCGTCGGAGGCATTATGGTTGGCGATGCAGCTCTACTTTGAGCACTTTGGTCGCAAGGTCACCAAAAACGAGTTGTTTCAAGACTTGGCCACGGATATGACGCACTTGTACTACCGCAAGAAGCAAAACGGGAAACTGGCTACGGAGTCGATGGACGTCCCTGTTCTTCTAGGGGCCTGCTGCGAGACAGCCTTCCAAATGGGAATGGCTCGCAATACGCTTGAACCGGCGGCGACCAAGTTTCACTTTCGCAATGATGCAAAAAAGGCGCTCTTTGCGGCACTTGCTACCGCGGCAGCCTTTGTTTGCGAAAAGGAGCGCGACAACCAGTTTCTCGCCTCGGTGCTCCAATGGAAGGGCAAGGATTTCTTGTCGGGATATTTTACCGACTTGCATCTCTTTTTGTCAATTGTGCGAGACGCTTATACGTCGTCGTTCGAAAATGTTGGTTTGGCAATGCTCACATACTGCGCCCAGCCCTGCCAGAATCCCACTTGCGAAGGCTGTGAGACTGCCAAGCTCAAGTGCACCCGATGCAAGCAAGCTTGGTACTGCTGTAAGGATTGCCAGGTGAGCCATTGGAAGGACCACAAGAGCGGTTGTGCGAAAGGAAAGAAGGAATGAGACAAAGACATATTTTTTAACGCATGCAGCAAATTAGTGATCGAATTTCATGATTAAGGAGCATATATACGACGACATAGAAAAAGGTAGTAAACATGCAAAACTAACACAAACCTATGTCCTGTCCAATCACTCATTTGTATCCATCGCCTCCATGTTGCCCCCTCCTTCGACATCCATGTCAGTCGTGCTTGAGCTCTTGCTCAATTTCGAAACTTGTTGTTTGATGGCACGATAAAGCTCCACTGGCCGCTTGAACTGCAACTCGTTCATCTCCTTTCGTACAGCATCGAGTTCGCTTTGGCGCCAACCGGAATTCTCCTTGGCTAACATCTTTTCAATTGAAACTCCGCCATTGACTTTGGGACAGTCCGTCGCCATTTTCAGCATGATAACAATGTCGTTCCATTCAAATGGAACATTATGCTCTGTATCTCCAAACGTTGAGCTTGCCGTGTAGAATTGATATTCTGATGTTTCGCCGTCGCCGGCCATTTCTTGCTCCAGCTCGGTCATCTCTGCAACAATGGCTTCCGTCGTGCTGATACGGGTCATGGTTTCAATAATCAAGAATTCAAATGCGTCTGCTGACCCCGAAATGTTTTGCGACACTTGTACGAGATCGTGCAAGGCAGGAATCTCCGTTTGAAAAAATGGATTGCCATTGTGAACCTGCAAACGAGGTCCGCGAATGACTGGATCACTCAGAAACGTTGCAAAGCTTGGTCGAAGAGCTTCGTTCGCCGACGAGACGACATTGCTGTGTGAATTGACTCGGACAAAACCGATTTGAATGTCATGCTGGCCATTGATTTGGAGATTGACGATGAGATCGGCTGCAACATTATCCGGAGCAGCATCGACACGGAGTATACGGATTCCGAAAAGAGCCTGGTGAATGTCAAAGACAGTCTGGCAAAGGTCTCGGGCTCGTTTCAAAGCGTTGTGTGGCTCTAAAATCGCCTCGTTTTGCTTTTGCAGCGCAGCAAGTTGCGCCTCTTCGTCAAGCGGTGAACCGTCTCCCAGGTTCACTAGCTTTTCCTTTTCCTGTAACGACTTGCTCAATTGATCATTCAGTCGACGTTTAGCGGCTAGCGTCGCTTTGAGCTCGGTCGCTTTTAGTTGCAAACGTTCCAATCGACGCTGCTCCTCCTCCATTTCATTCTCGTCCACCGGCACGACATTTTCCTGCTCCGAAACTGAGCCCAAAATGCCTCGGGCCGACATGTCATGCATGGTATCCTCCAAATCAGCTCGCTTTTGCATCAAGCTCTCATACTTGGCTTCAATAACGATTCGCGCTTGAGTTAAATCCTGAGTAATTTCCTTGACTTGCTCAATCAATTGCTGCTTTTGCTCATTCAATTGCATTCGAGCTTGCGGATCAACAGTCGGAACCTTATTTTCCTTGGCGAATTCAATGTACTTGATCAGGGTTTGCTCATTTACATACATGTCGCGATCCGCCTTGAACTGCGCAAGGACAGCAGCAGCCGAAACATTCATGGCTGAAGCCTCGGAAGCATCCTTGATCAGCCCTTCCGGCGGTTTAAACTGATCCAGCGCATCCAAACTTGCGCGAATGCGATCAAAGGTTGCGGAAGCCGTCGCCATGCTGCTTTCGTAAAGAGTTGTTGGGTATTGTTTGGGAGCGTTTGCTCTGACTTTTGACAACGAGGTGTGTGAATGGCAGCAAATCGTCCGTTCAAACCGCGAACCGCCAATGGCCGCATTCAAAACACGTTTTCGACATACGAAACTGAGAACCTTTATGACAACAAGTGTTTAGCTATGGTGTATACCAAAGTAGGTTGTATTTTTCGATTTACTATTCTATACATTCGCGATGTGAATGAGTAGGATGAAAAGTAATAATGTAATCTATTTAGCATCTAACAATGCGGCCTGCGTCTGACGCAATCGTACATAGACTTCAAATGTACAACTCCAGGGCTCTCGCGTGTATTGTCAGTTTTACTTGAATTACATGATTACAACAAGCCCGCGGTACGAGATAGTTAAACGAGCAAACCAAACAAGCTATTTATGTATGTGTATATCATTCGTTTATAGGCGCAAGTTGACGCGTCGGTTAATGGTCGAACAGTCGAACATGATTGCGAATGGACATTGATGTGAGTGCATATCGCATGTCGGCACACCTTCTTATACCATGCCATGACCCATTTCGAGAAGTCAATATTCTATTTCCTTATTTTGTCCACACCAAGTCTACAAATGATCAGGATCTGACGACGTTAACGTCCATGCCGCCAGGCTTGCCGCCGTCTTCCCACTGCCAACATTGGTTAGATCGCTTGCATTCGTAGCGTACATCCAATTGTCTTGCTGTAACTCCTTTGTCAACCCACGCAGCGCGTCTAGCTTTTCCGATAGCAAGGCTTTTCGATTTCCGAGCGAGCACTGCTGGTGGTCTTGCTCGTCAAGCAAAAGGTGCATCTTATTGTTGCCACGGCCGATGGAGTCATATTGACCAAAGTTGCCTATAGCTGAAGCAGGTGTCGAGCTCATTATCGAGGGAGCAGCACAGTAGATATAATATGAGTAATCGAAGAGAGTGCAGCTCGTTGCAACATGCAACATGCGCCATTGTTAACGCAGCGTGAATCGAACAAAAAATATCGCATCGGTACTTGTACTGCCTATTCGTAGTACGGTGCGTCGTTTGGGTTGCAATGGATGGCAAACTCCTACAGGAAAGAGTTGATGTACTCATCACTGCGAGCTGTGCGACGTATGAAAGTAGTTGTAAAAAGTATGATTGTGATGAGCTAAAAGCATATTATTTGTTTGTAAACCGAGAGAACAAAACGAAAGTGCATCATCCGTGAATCGAACACGGGGCCCGACGATGGCAACGTCGGATTTTACCACTAAACCAATGATGCTTGTGCTTCAAAGGAAGGCAAATTTATACCTGACCACTAAAAACATGTCAAAAATCCCGCCATTTACTCTCTTTACACAGCGAATGGGTCCAGTTTCGACAATGGCTGCCTTGTCACTGCAAGTCAATGCAGCAACAAGAGTGACTGCGCTGTCGCTGCGATCAATTGCGGCCGCGAAGAGACAATGCTTGCTTGAGCACTGCGAGCGCATGTATCATATTTCAACGATGCGAATTGCAATGCGATCGACTCGAAGGTTGAGCGACTGGCCGGTGTCTTTTTATGCAGGGAATGTATGTCGATAGTGGCTCACTCAGAGAGCGACTTTGACTAATTCGGACCTCCTACCAATGGCATCGGCTCGAAACCGTAGCTAATTACCGTCGAATATTGGCATGGCTTGACTTTTCGCGGACAACAATAATGCACACTTTCTAAAAATGAAACTTTTGTACCTGGCAATACTTCGTTTTATAATCGTTTACCGGTAAACAAGACTCTTGTGTCTGAGGATGTAAACACGAGCAGCTCAACAAACAATACCCCACAATGCCAGCTAATTCAGTTTTTTGCCAGCGCGAGCAAGAGGATCAATCTGAGACTGTCGGTCCAGCAGGTAAAAGATGCGAGCAGCACTCTTTTCCACTTCCTTCCGATCACTCATATCCTGAAATGCTGCGCCGAGCCCAAACAATCCAAAGAGAATGGAAAATTGAGCCACCAAGAAGTCCTTAAGATCGTATTTGTCCGGAAAAGTAAAGAGAAGGTAGCCCCCAAAGAACATTTGCAAGCCGTTGATCCACTGCTGCACAAACATGGATAGGCCGTTCGCCAATCCACCCATGAACGCCTCCTTTCTATAGTTCGCCTCGTCAAATGATAGAGCACGTTCATAGTCGTTGTAGCGTCGATTCTCAAGCGTAAGGGCAGCGACCGTGCGAATGTTCAATAATGTCTCAACAATAATGCCTCCAGGAGAATTCAGCTCATCAGCAATATTATTACTGGCAGCTTCGTCCGTTCCCATCATACGAGAATGCTGAACCGAGACTGCCGCTGCCATGACGGGAACGCAACCAATAGCCAGCAACGCAAATTGCCACATGTAGAATAGCGAGAGAACTATACCAGTGACGATTGCGGCCATGGCAATGATAAACGATCTGACAGGCTCGCCACTAAATGCCTGAATTCGCGCAGCATCATCTTGGAGCTGCGAAGTTATGCTACCGACACTGCGCTTGTCGAAGTATGCAGGCTCTTGTCGCATCAATGCTAGAAAACCAGCATCTCGAATTCTTTTGCTCAAACGCTCGCTTGCAGTACCGAACCCCCAGAAGGTTAACATATTGCCCATGAGGCAGCCAACAACGCACAAGATAACCCAGAAGCTTGCCACGATGAAGCTTCTGTGACGCATGTACTCCGCCTCCGTATCCCAGTAAGCCTCGCAGCTGGGCTCATTATTTGGGATAAATGCGTCGCTGCAAGGCGAGACTGGCCGAAACAGCAAGTCAATCGTCTGAGCGAATAGAATTCCCCTGCGTGTGCAACCGCAAGTGAGCTTAGTATCGATTCTATTTCACCACTACACCGCTGCAGAGTAACTGATACGTACCACATCGGAAAGACTCCACCGGCACACACAGCACCAATGCTGCCGAGCAACAGATACATGGCATCCGGACGGGCCATGGCTCGAGCGCGCTTAGCGCTAAATGTGCCGGAATCTTCCTCAACTTCTATCTTTGTTTCGATCTCTTCCTCAGCTCCTTTCTTAACATCCTTGGTTTTAACATCCACCTTGCTCGCGCGCAAACCAACAGAATCGACAGTCGAGCTTCTCTTAGACGAATCAAACAAGCGACGGTAACGACCATCAGGTATCTTGATCAACTCATCGTGGGAACCTTGCTCCCAAACCTTGCCATCCGAAATAAAGGCAATCGTGTCAGCGTTTCTGATGGTGCTAAGTCTATGAGCAATCACAATGCACGTGTGATCTGTCGACGCCATCAAACGATCAATTGCCTCCTGCACGATACCCTCTGACGCGGAGTCAAGTGCACTAAACGAGAAAAAGCGTTAAATATCGTGTATTAAGCACAAGGGAACAAACAAACTTTACATCGAACATACCTCGTCGCTTCATCGAGAATAAGTACTTTTGGCTTGCGGACAAGAGCACGCGCAATAGCGACGCGCTGACGTTGACCACCTTTCAGACAAATTTAACGGCAAGTGCAAACAATGGGTAAGATAAGAAGCAGAAATAATAAATGACGACATCCGTATATACTTACCGCTTAACTGTGTGCCTCTGGCGCCGACCGGGGTATCGTAGCCTTCTGGGAAGGACGAAATGAAGTCATGACAATTGGCGTTTCTTGCAGCCTCTTCAATCTCCTTCCGAGAAACCCCGCCGTCGATACCGAAAGCAATGTTTTCTGCGATAGTCATGTTAAACAGAGTAGGCTCTTGACCAACATACGCAAGCTGAGAACGATACCAGCCAACATTTAGTGCCTTCAAATCCGTGCCGAGATACTCAATGACACCTTCAGAGGGGTCATAAAACCGCTCCACTAACCCGACAGTCGTCGATTTCCCGCCTCCTGATGGACCCACGAGGGCTACGGTTTCACCTTGTCGGATCTTTAGATTGAAGTGATCAAAGATAGTCTTTTGTGGTCGCGAAGGGTACGAAAAGCAGACGTCGCGAAACTCAATGTGGATGGGAGCATCAGCAGCCACCTTTGGAACCATTGGCAAGCCACTGGCTTCAAGATCCACCGTGGAAACGTCTCTTGAAATAGGAGCAGACTTAGGTTCAGAGTCCTTTCCGTCTTGCTTTTCCACCAGACGACGGTAATACGTCTCTCCATCCATAAGGACATCGTGCGTGCCCTGCTCAACAACGCGACCACCCACAACCACAAAAATGCGGTTAGCGTTGCGGATCGTGCTGAGACGATGCGCAATGATAATAGTCGTAAGCTTCTTCTTTTGTATAATATTATCCAGCGCGTCTTGGACAACGAGCTCACTTTCTGCGGGAAAGCAAGAGAGCCAGGAGCGTAAGAAACATGTTATACATGTAAACTAAGCATGACCACACAATCTCTGCAAAGCATGTAAACGGTATAACAAAGCATCACACATATTCTCTACAAGCATTACTTACCAGAATCCAAGGCCGAGGTACTTTCATCCAGCAATAAAATCTTTGGGCGGCCGACAAGGATTCTCGCAATAGCAATTCGCTGCTTCTGTCCTCTGTTTCCGTACATATTGTGAGTTAGCCTTCGACAAACAAAGAATAATGACAACAATCGAGCAGAAGCTTACCCACTCAGCTGACTACCCTTGTCTCCAACCTGCGTCTCGTATCCATCGCTAAAATTGCTAATGAAATCGTGTGCATTCGCAAGACGACAAGCTTCTTCAATCTCCGCATCAGTGGCGCGAGGGTTACCGTAACGAATGTTGGCCTTGATGGTGGTCGCAAACTGTAGAGCATCGAGCAATGGTTGAGTGCAATCGTTGCCGAGCAAGACACGGAGTTATAATCACTCAGTTAACTCACCAATGCAGGCTCTTGTCCAACATATCCAATCCGACTACGTAAATGGCGAACGTTAATGTCCTTCAAGTCCACGCCATCGAGAGTAATGCTTCCAGAAAGAGGATCATAAAAGCGCTGTGTGTAGCAAAGCAGACATAAGAAATAAGTTATTGCACGCTCATGAGATCAGAATGTAACGCCAGACGAAAACATACCTCAAGCATGGCGACAATGCTGTGGTCAAACAAATGAGATATGGGGTGTCAAAAAAGTCAGTCAACTTGTCTGCAATCATCCAGCACAGCACCCCGGAAAGCACTACGCATCCAAACCATATACTCACGTGCTCTTTCCTCCACCGCTCGGACCTACAAACGCAACAGTCTGTCCCGGTTCAATGTCCAACGTCATGCCATTCAAGACGGGGTCGTCCGGACGCGTCGGATACGTAAAATGAACGTCACGCAGCTTGATTGCTCCACTGACTGGCGGCTTTAGTCCTTCGCGCGACGATGAATCGATCTGATACTCTGGCAAAATGGCCGTGACTGTATTTAGGGCAGCTTCGACATCGTCATCGCCATCCTTGGAAGCATTGGACTTGCGCGATCTCGTCGTGGAGCCAAGCGCATCATGTACCGGCCGGTGAACAATCAACTGCGGCGCACCAGGCTTGCGGTTAATGGCCAGCAAAGCTTCGGCGACGGCTGTACGAGCATGCGCCAAGGCTTCCGTAAAGTTACCAACCTGCGAAACGCCTTGGGCGGCGAACGCCACACCCAGCATGGCGCCAAAGACGTCAGAGCCCGATGTTTTGCACGCCGTCGCGCCAGGCACAGCTCCCGATGGATCGCAACCGTTTTCTTCCACGTTATTGTATAAAATCGAAGTTCCGTAGAGCGTCAAGATGCAGTAAAGCAAGAGAAAGGATCCAAGCATTGCTCCATTGGCAAAGCCTTGCTTAATGAGAATGCGCACAGAGCTTTTAAAAGCTTCCTGCGTTGCCTCCTTGTATTGGTTGACCATTTGCTGGATACCATTCAAACTTAAGACGGTCTTGACCGCCGAAACGGACGAGTAAGCAATGCCTCCAGCAAGCTTGTAACTCTCCGAAGCATTGTGTCCCTTCTTTTGGTTGAGCGACATGACCATGAGCGCCGCAAGCGAAGCAAAGGGAACGGCGCAAATGACAACTAGCGCAACTTGCCAAGACGCGTAAAAGGCGTAACCAATACCTCCAACACCCGTTGTAAAGAATTGAATGCCCTCTCCGAACTTGCGTCCGACGCCCCGACGAAACTTGCCGGCATTGCTTCCCACTTGCCCAGCCACGCCGCCAACATCGTACACGTCAAAAAAGCTTGCATCCTGCCGCAGCAACGCCCGAAACCACTTTAGACGAAAGTTTTGCGAAGCATGAAAGGCCACAATTTCAAACGCCCATCCCTGTACCGTCGCCGCTCCCAATGCAAAGGCTCCAACAATCAAAAAAGTAAATGCCAGTCGCTTGATATCTTCCAGTCCATTCTTGGCACCACTCAAGTCAGTAAAGGATGTAGAAAATAGATAGGCCAGTACTGGATACACCATGCCGTTCAAAAAGGCGGCAAAGAATCCAATGCAAAACAAGAATTGGACGCGACTGCCACATTCCCAAACGAAATGAAGGGTTTGGCCAATGGATGCGCGATTTTCGGCGACAAGTTGCTTCGGCTGGTTCTTTTTGAAGAGTGAGGAGCGATTGTTGTTACTGGAAACATCGCCGTCGCTGCTGCTTCCATGGGTTGGCATGGTTGCTCTTGGTAATGCTCTTGCTCTTGCTGTCCTTGTTGTCGTTGCTGTAATCGAGATCTCGTGTCTCGTTTTCGCTTGATCGTCCGGAGAGCAATTTGAGTTGTGCGGTCGAACGAACGAAGGATGACTCAACGCGATTGACGCCAGATGTGCTCTCGAGCGTCTGTATTTCGGTTGGACGAGTCGAGAAGGCTTATGTAGGAGAACGCCGTGGAAGGTGAGTTCCTCATTGATCGCCTTCCTCGTCGTTCCCAGCTGTGACCGTGGCTGCGGGGTGTTAGCTAACCAGTCTACTGAGACACCAGCCGGGCATACCATCTTGTAGCGCAGCCCAAAAAATGATGTTGGCACCATTCTTGTGCAATTGGGGTGTATACATGAATGGAGCAATCCTACTACATAATTATATTCCTATAGCTGGCTGAGCTTGTCCCATGCCACCTGTCCAATTGCAGCATCCTGTGCTCCGGTCCCAGTCAAGTCAACCACGATGAGTTCGTCTCCCTCGCGACCCGGTTTTCCATTAACAAGTTCCCCTAGCTCGCAGTAGACATCACTCTCCGTCATGACGCCTGCCTGAAGGGCTGACCGAAGCTCTCCAACCTTGGAGGTTTGCTTGGTGAGATCACTAATGTACTTGCTTGCCTTGAGTACGTCGACGGGAATTTCCTGCTTGGTCGGCTGATCACTCCCAGACGCAATAATGGTTGTACCAGGCTGTAACATGCTCAGCTCCAAAACGGGTGCACTCCCGGTTGTTTGCGTGTAGATACAGTTTGATTTGCTGCAGAGCTCCGCCGCTGAATTCGCCACTTCAAAGTCCACTCCCAGCTCCTCGCTCATTTCCAAAGCAAACTCATCAGACCCAGCCAATCCATAAGCTACTCCCTTCATGTCTGGACGAATCACATGGGCTGCTCGCGCCATGTTTCTCGCAATGGCGCCGCATCCAATAAATCCCACCGTCAGTGACTTGTTTGGATCAGTTGTATACTTGAGACTAATAGCACCAGCCGCACCAGTTCGTAGATCCGTCATGAATCGATTCTCCTGGAAAAATGCCAATGGAGCTCCCGTCGACGCATCCACGACGCAAAAGACACCTGATCCAGCGGGCAAACCCTTTTCCAAATTCTTGTAAAAGGAGACACAGGCGAGCTTGACTGTAAACGTGGGGGTCCCTTCAATGTATCCACCCTTGATATGACAGTCTCCTGGTCCAGCAACGTTTGACTCATGAATGCCAATGTGCATGGGCAATGGAACCTCAACATTTCCTTGAGCAAGGGCTCCAAAGGCCGACTCGACCGAATCAATGGCGTCGGCAACCGATAAATTCTTGGTGATTGTCGCATAATCAAATAGTCTGGGAGCTGGAAAACTAGCTGACGCCGCAAGACTTCGAGAAACAATTCTTGTCGTTGTGTTGCTGACGACTACTTGATGAGGATGGGCAAGCAACAGTGGCGTCGACTGATGACGTCGAGCCGCGTCGCGTAAAGCGCGAGAAGCAAAAGTATTGAACATGATTCTATAGCGTATCATGGTGATGGTTGACTGTTTATGGTTGATGTGTATTGGAAAATCTTGATACAAGAGCTTGCTCTGGCCTTGACAAGCAAGAGAAGATGAGCCTCGCAACAAGATCCAAGAGATCATTCGTCTTCTCGTGGCAGGTGAGGGGCAATGTTAGCGGACGTCGCACCACGAAACACCAAAGAACCCGGAAGTCCTCCTTTTGGAACGACGAAACAAGGAGGCCGCGCGCCGTCGCAGTCCTTTCGTCGCTTCAAGCAACCATAATTGGTTACCTACGGCAAGTTGCGGGGGGCAAACTTGTATGCAAGGCATAATTGGCGAACAAGAACAAGCGATTCAATAGCAAGCTCAAATGTTTCATTAATCACCAATGAACTTTACTTTGAGGCCGTGGTTGAACTACTTAAAAAAAACTTCAAAGTTACCAGGCTAGCCCGAGACAGCGACACCAGTTGCTCCGTCAGCAGCTTGCTATTGTAGACAACTGGTAAGGATCCCATTGCAGGACATTGAAGCCACCAAGGCTGCAGCTTTTCTAATGATTCCATCCACACTCATTCCTCCGCTGTTGTTAATTACAACTGTATCGTTCATACTGTTGACTACCGGTAGGCATGGCTGGGGTAGCTAGCTTTACAAGCTGGATTTGCGCGCGTGATACTTGCCATCGCATGAATCGAATAACGTCTTATCGGTTCTCAAAATCCGTGATTGCGCAAGTTCGTACTTCTGTGGGATCAAACTCGGTCCAGAATCATGATACAGAGAATCTGAGCATACCATCGTCTACGTATATCATTGAAGAATGCAAGGATGCGAACTTGCAACATAACTTTTAAATTTGGTCATGCTGGGACGATTCTTGCAAACTCACTCAATTCGTCTCGATAGAAACGCTACAACAACTTTAACCACAGCAGTAAAACCAGACTATTGACTCGTCCATTGTATCAAGTATATATTAAATGGTATATTGCGCCTGTTTCAGCCAAAAGCATGCATGTGAAGGCTGTCGCGTCGACGATTGAAGATGTTACCAGTTTGCACCTCGTTCAAACAAAGGCGACTCACACACTCAATTTTGGTCCCGCTTCAATATTTCCAACGGAATCATACTCCCTGCTTCCTTGTAGTCATCATGACATCATAGTGCTGGTTGCAATGGAATGCTTCCTTGGTCCCGCAAATACAGCGCAAAGATGGCGATGCGATGAAAATCGATCAAAGAACCCGGAAACCAAGGAACCGCGCTTTTTCGCATGGGATGCGGCTGTTGATGCCACTAAGGGGGAGACTACTAGTGAAAGTTGATCAAGACGATTGACGTGAATTATTATGAGCGGCAATTGTCGCACTGCCTGCCGAGTTCTATCGCTACTTGTGACCGGTGGGAATCTCGGATGGCTCGCTGGACAAACCGCCTGTCGCTGAGGCATAACTAAAACACGTGTGCTTGGCAACGGTGGAGGCTTCACTTAGGTGGAGGCCGAGCCAGTGCAGCTTCCTTGGATACCGGATGCGGAACCCGGAAGTGGAGTATCAACACACCCTGGCAAGGAAGGTGTCTCGGTAGAGACTGTTGCCTTGGGAGGATCCTTTACATAACGGGAGCGCATCTTGCGGTGGTGAACGGCAGGATGATGCTTGGTAAAGTAATCCGCTAAGTTGTCGCATCCGCGGCGCCAGTGAAGGATGAACTGGCCTTGCGCAATGCGATCTTTGATCCAGTAAAAACGCATGTCCATGGCTTTTGAGCGCTTGTGCTTGACGGTACCGTTGGCGATGCCAGCCGCGCAGCTGTTGTCTGTTTGAATGGGCGTTGGTGGTTGCGGGTGACCGAGCTCTTCAAGTGCTGTGCGGAAAACAGTGGCGTCCTTGGCGCAATGGAAGGCGCCGCCTAGTTCTGCCTCGGCGGCCGAGGAGACGACGCATTTTAATAGCTCGCATCCAACATGGATTGCTCCATTTTCAGGAGGAGGAGGAGCATCAGGCGATGGTGCTTTCAATGGTTCCGCGGGCATGGAGCTAAGGAAATGGAAAGCAGCGATTCGAGAGCGGGCTTTGGCGGCCGTCAAGTAGGAGGCGTCTGTGTGGCAATGGAGGACCATATCACTGGCGTGAAACACAAGAATGGCATCTTGATGGCTGGCGGCGTAATCAAGGAATTGTATTAAAGCTTTCTCAGTCTTCTTGGTGCCTTTGGCTTGTGCCGCGCCGAGTTCATTGACGGCTGTTAACATGGTATTGTCGATGGCGCGTCCGTAGAAGAGGAACTTGCCGCAGACGCGTTGGATAATGACGCGGCCTTCAGGTGGAAGAGGATCCATGCAATCATCATCAACATATTGTTGTTTGGCGCCATAGACTGGTGCAGTCCATGGGTGAGGTGAATCCTGAGGCTTGGACGGCGGCGGATGTTGGAGCTCGTTCAAGGCATTGGCGACGTAATTGGGCATGCTCATCTCGAGTATGCGCTTGTCATAGTCCCACTTGAGGGTCATGCCACAGAAGCGGGTGCCAGCGCGATCAACTGTAATGGTATACTGAGAGCGGAGGACGTCGAGTAAGTGCTCGGCGTGGTCGTCGCCAACGTAGCGGATGCCAAAATCGTCAACAATGAGCGCAAATGCCACTGGACGGGTCTTGTGCTTGAAGAGACCAGGAACATGTTCAGAGTCATTGTAACCATTGGAGCGAACGAGCTGCGTTTAATAGGAGGTAACCGTCTTGTAATCCGTATCCGTGTTGCTGAGTTCCGCACGACGTTGCCTTTGCGTCAATTTGGGCGTATTGTATTCTGCCTTGATGCATTGCAGAGCGTGCGGGTATATTCATTTTCGTTGTGGCATGGTGTACAAGGTGTAATATCGGCTGCCATGAATTTTGCTCCTGGGGTGGAGAGCACACTGTTGAGAAGGAGCTTGACAATGGGGATGTCGGCGCACGGAGACGCTGTGGTGCCTTCATAAACAAGCTTGTCACCGCCTGCTGTAATGCGAACGCGGTGCTTCTCAGCCTTGTCTGGTTTAATGGCGACGACGACGCGAGGATAAGTGACTTTGCGCCCGGCTGGAACGGCGTTTGGGCTGATGAGCTTCATGGTATTGGTTCCTTTTGTGTCATGCTTGGCGCATCCTTGAGCCAGGCGACCGATTTCCATGGCCATGCCTCTGTCCCATTTTGCAGCATCGGGACCTTTGATGAGATGGCGATACTCGAGAGCGGCGCCGGAGACTGGATCGACAACGGTGTTGGCTTGGAGCTTTTTGGCGGAAGGGCGACTGATCCCATGGGAGCCACGAGTGACGCGGTTGGATTCTGTGTAGGCCGCTTGTGTGACGCCAACTGGCAGGTAAGTAGTTGCTTTGGTGCTCTTGTAAGGACTGGCGCGACGGAAATTGGAACCTTCGTTGGCAGTGAGCTTGGCCAGTCGGGCGGCCTGATCCTTCTTCTGCAGGCGGCGCCTTTGTGCGGGGTTTTTCGTGCGACTGATATACGTCCAGGGCTCTTCTGATGTAGTTTCCAAGTTAAAACGTACGCGAGCAACGGTGGGCGCCATGGTGGAGTCGACATCGTCAACAGGATCGGCCGCGGCCGCGGCCACCCTGGGAGGTGTCGCATCGGTGGTTGAAGTAGGTGCGTTGGCGTTCTCATCCGGCACCCTGGGAGCTGTCGCAGCGGGGGTGGATGCAGATGCGTTCTCATCTGCCACCCTGGGAGCTGGCGCAGTGGGTGCTTCTGGAGCTGGAGCGGGCTGAGGAGGCAATGGCGACGGGGCCGCAGCTGCTGGCATACCTTGGGGGTCAGCTTGGGGCGAAGGCGGAGAGGAGTCAGCAGTTTCCAGTGTCGGAGGGCCAACCTGAGTGGCTAGTGCCGCGGCGACACGCCTGAGCTCCTCCATGTGGCCAGCGTCGCTCGCAGGGACTGGGCTACTTGTGGCGGTCCAGTTGCGTAGAGCACTTGTCATGTCTTTTACAGCTGCAATGAGAAGGTCCTGGTTGGAGGCGACTGGCATAGTTGTCTGAGTAGGGAACCAGGCAAGAGTGTCAGCAATGCGTTCGGCGTTGGTGTCAGTCGCATACACTCGATAGCAGCGGTAATGCTCTAGCGCGGGTGCAAGATAATAACCATCAACTCCATGAGGTGTATGCGCAGCGCGAATGCTTGGTTTTTCATGTATGATAACGCGGGTGCCAGCGGGCGCAAGCGGCGTCTTGTTAAAATCAAAGGCGCCATGTAATTGTGCATGAGCCGAGAGCTTGGGATTGATTCTCGATCCTCGTAACAGATTAAGAGACAAAACGCATTGTGGCAGAAGCTTGTCCCAAAGATACAAGGGAAACTTGGGATCCGTGCCGCAAAGTGTCGCCGTAAAGTGGTTGATGAACGTGCGAATGGCGCGCTCGGCAGCATTGCGGCGATGAATGTGAGGCGGCGCTAGCTGGTAATCAACTGCTTCAGAGACCATGTATTCTTTCAATGCTTTGGAGGCTTCGTTGTCGAGGCGCTGGAGCTGTGGTTTGAGGCCTCGAGCGCAGAGATCTTGGTGTACGCGGCCAGGATGCTGGCTCCGCTCTTGTTCTTCATTGGTTCGACGAGGATGGCATTGCTATCTTCGTCATAAACAACAAGCATGACTGTATTGCCAGAGCTGGATGGTAACATGAAGCGGCCGGTTAAATCAGAATGGATCTTGCCTGTCGCTTCGGTATAATTGGCGTAAACACGCATGGAACGGATCGTTGGTGGATCGTTCGGCGGCGGGTTCATATCAGTGTCAAGTTCAACTGGATCAACTGTAACCGAGGTTGCTTGCTTGGTGCTGCGATGGTTCTTGCGCGTCTGGTCAAGGTGACCCTTTGCTGTTGCCGTGGTGCGGGGCGGAAAAGCTTTGACTTGAGCCGATGTGATGGCAGGAAAAGTAGTTAGCCGGCCGGCGTCCAAGGCCTTGCAAAGCGTAGAGACTGTAGGATATCCCAGACAAGCGCTAACGTATGCAACTCGGTCGGCCACTGTGTTGAGTGGTTGGTACATGTTGAGAGCGTAATTGACGCTGGCGGCAGGGCTGCCAGTGGGACGCTGCATGTTGACAGTCCAAAGCTTGGTGTCGGAGCTGCGAGTGCCTGCGAGAACAATCTTATCTCCCTTGGTAATGGTGACTGCAGTGTCTGTAAAGATAGCGGAGCATCCATCATCGCAAAGTTGACCGATTGAAATGAGTGACTGATTCATCTCGGGGAAGACGTGCGCGGTGCATGCATCATATGAGCATCCAGGCAAGGTTAACTGAACGGTATGAGTGGAATGCATTGTTGTTCCGCGATTTTGGGGTCGGGGGGCACGAATGTTCTGCCGTACATCTGCCCGTGTCGGCTATGGCTATAGATGTAGTAGGCGGGGAGGAGACATCAAGTTCATTTAACTCAAGCTTATTAAATGAACTATTGGTAGATGCCACCCCTCGTCCCTATTCATCTGTGGTGTTGCGACCGCGGTTGCGACGAGGAGCGTATGTGGCCTCGTTGCCGCCCATCTTGTTGTTCTTCGTGGCATTTTCTTGATGTCCGGGCGCGCGTCTGTTGCAGTCCTTGCTAGTATGGCCACAATGTCCATGAGTGTGACAGTATTTCTTGATGCGCGGCGCGTTGCTTGATCCCGTAGCAGCAGCTGCTGGTTGGTGAGGCGGATGCGCGCGATTGTGCTCTTGAACGGCGGCGGCAATGGTCGCAGCGTGATTGGCTTGTGCTTGGAATCCTGCGTCAGTGGCCGTCTTTTCGATACGACGAGCTTTGTCAACTCTCTTTAACCACGCAACAAAGTTCTCCCAGGTCTCTGCAGGCTGATTTGGAATTTGTTGTTCAATGGAACGAGTGTGCAAGTCTTGGCAAAACTGGCTGGTCGCTGTCATGGCAGCCACAGCAAAACGTATCAAGGCGGCGTCGGTCATGGGATCGTTTGTGGCAGCGGCCAAGCGTCGAATGCGTTCCATCTTGCCCGTGTATGTTTCGATGGATTCGTCCAAGTTGAAAGGTTCGCTGGCTTGAGCGTAGTTTGCTTCAATGAGTTGCGGCGTCGCGGTGCCGTACTCGTCCTTGATGTGCTGGCGCACTTGCAAGATGGAAACGTTTTCCATTCCAGTGATTGGATCCTCCAACGCTTGGAGATAAACTGATGGAATTGCTTTGGTGACCTGGGCCATCAATGCAGTCGCAGTCAAGATGTTCTTGTTGAAGATGTTGGTTCGTACCAAGTGGACGCGCGCGGCCTCGGAGACTTGCGCTGCGGTTGGATTGCCACCATTGGCACCGACTTGAGGCTCAGGATCGGGTCCTGGAAAAGCTTGAGGAACGTACGCCACACCGCCTGAGCGAACAGCATACTCGACAGGAGGGAGCACGAGATGAGCGTGTCCAGCGAGGCCGTTGCCGTAGGAGCTTTGGATGGCGCGCGCGTTTCGAATCAACTCTTGGTCGAACAGGAGGGCTTCCGTGAAGGTGATGGTGCCAGTGGCGCCCAGAACGGTCAGGTCTTCCTTGGGGAAGAGTAGCTTGGAGTCAGCCATGGTGGGAAAAGCGACGGATCACTTGGAGGGAAGAGCAGCGGGTGCTCGGGCGACGGATCGCTTGTCGTTCCTGGCGGAGGCAGGCAAGAACGAGTGAGGTAACTTGAGAGTTCTCAATGTTAAACGACAGATACACAGATGTACTTGCCAATTGTCAGTAAAATTCACGTCTGTTGATGCCTCTAAGGGAGAGACTACTAGTGAAAGTTGATCAAGACGATTGACGTGAATTATTATGAGCGGCAATTGTCGCACTGCCTGCCGAGTTCTATCGCTACTTGTGACCGGTGGGAATCTCGGATGGCTCGCTGGACAAACCGCCTGTCGCTGGGGCATAACTAAAACACGTGTGCTTGGCAACGGTGGAGGCTTCACTTAGGTGGAGGCCGAGCCAGTGCAGCTTCCTTGGATACCGGATGCGGAACCCGGAAGTGGAGTATCAACAGCGGCACGACAGCCAATCCAATCCCGTGACCACCCTCTCAGGGGTTAGCGTAAGAGCGGGGGTTCCCCCCGCAATCATGGCTCTCTACTCCATCATGGAGGTTGATCCGGCAGCCCAACTGTACCAAAAACAACTCATAACAATATAGAATATATATTTGGATATTATTGCACGTTTGGGTGCTCTATAAAGCCTTGGAAGGCAAAAGATTCACCTTCACACCAAACACCGCGATGCACCGCGCACTGTCGAGCGCGTCGACGACTCATGTTTCTACAGCATAGCACCTTCCGGTGCACCTTCAACTTCCGCCTACAATGGCTACATGATTGACCAAAATGTGTGCGAGGAGAGCGCACGTGCATGCCTTTTGCGTTGTTCCAGAGAGGCATAGGCATACACTGCACCGTTGCACCGTCTACACGCTCATTCCGTCATATATCCTCGGTACGAGCAGGACAGAACAAGTCAGGGTTCCTACAAATCAAGTTTGCTTCTTTTCGCTGACAAGAAACAAGAATAGTGTAGTCACGTTCAGTGCGAGCCGCTTCAATACGGATGCACATGCATCCCTTTTTCCGTCATCCATCATGCATTTCGTCGCGTCGAAATCAAGTCTCTGCATTGAAAGCAAAAATTTGTGAAATGCGTGGCATTCCCAGCTACATGTTTAGCACTTGGGGGAATTGCTGGGATACGTGTACGCAGATGAATAGAGTCTGAAGTTTTGGTGGCAATCGGTCGTCTTGCCGACGTTGAGCTTATGGTCTCTTCGATTGAGTCTAGTAATGCAACAAGCTACTTCTGTAGATATTAGTTAATGTTTTGTATTTTAAATCTGTTGATATTAACCAATGTCATGATGGCAAGTGTCGACAACCGACGAGAAGAGCGCAACAAAACGCGTCAACTTGTATGGCGTCCGCCACGGGAACAAGAAAGAATGAAGCCGTCGCTCTTTCACTATGCAATCCCGAGCACTATAGAGAAGCCACCTGGTAAAACAGAGTAATAATAGCTCTATCAAGAAGCAAGATATGCGCTGGTTTGTGCGGGACCATTCCGTGTCATTTTGATCGTGGGTTTTCAGTCCCAGAAATTAATAGGCTTAATTATGGATGACGTGTAATGACGTTTTGCTTAGAACCAATCAAACAACGAAACGACCGCTAACTCCACGGCGCGCCTTGTTTCAAACGATGAAACGATGAAACGCGCGAAACGACGAAACAACGCCCGCTAACATCACGTCGAAGGCGATTTCACCTTCCCCCTTCAACAAGACTTGCCAGCTGTCGCTTCGAAGTCTCCGAGATTGTATTACTGTACCTACTCCATATTGCTATTCGTTTGTCGCCATGGAGACCTTCAACGACTCGTCGCCGACATCAGCTAGTAGTAGTAGTAGCAGCAGCGACAATGACAGTCCACCTGCTGCGATTTTCAACATGCCGCTACCTAAAAACGATTCTGCATTACTTGCACATGAAGAGGATCAACAACCGATTCCGCTTTTGCAGGAACCAACAGATGAACCTATTCCGAATAAGGAAAGAGATTCAAAGCAAAAAAACGAAGTATTGTCTCGAGATCGCTGCATGATACGTCGGACGTTCAGCAACATTTCCACCGACTCCAAGCCGGACCCGCCGCCATGTCATGCATCGTCAGTCACACGAGATCACAATGCGCCACGCGGCAAGGATGTCACGAGCAAGCATCGCCATTCCAGTTCCATTCACATGGATGAGCTTCAGTCGCAGCAATACTTTGTCAATGTGCCGTCGTCGGATGAAATGAAACTACTTGCGTCCAAGGAGGAGGAGGAAGAAGAAATGTCGGAGGATTTGAATGACGACTCGCATCGACCCTTTGCCGTATTGCTGGAGGCGGTGCAAAAGGTGACTAGGAGAAGAAGTGAAGGAGAGGATGATGAAGAAGAGGACTCTGACGACGATGATCAAGGAAATGACAATGCAAAGCTGGCTCATCCGGACGACATTAGCTCGATTCGATCCGTCGCGGCAAGCGCGGCCGATTCGTCGCCTCTCTACAAACGAACGAGCGATGACCATCAAGCAGCCCAGCCTCCTCGGTATCTGCCTCCACTTCCAACTCATGACACTGGCAGTAACGGCTTTCGTCGAACGTCGAGCAATGGAAGCAGTCTGCATTATCCAGGACCAGACTCGGACGTTGCTCTGCTGCCACGTGTTGATGAGCATTTCATGTCTCAGCCACACCCCTTGCTGCATCAGCCATCAAGCTTTGGCCATTCGCAAACATATGCCAATCACAAGTCGCAAAGCTTTCATTCGGAAAGCGAGCAACAAGCAATGCTCCCACCGCCGCCTCCACCAAAACCAAGCAACGGCCGCCGCAAGATTCGACTGCGCCTGCAGGAGGAGCTTCCGCACGCACCAGTTTCCACTCCGTTCATGAGCACGCGCAAGCATGGAAGCAGCATTTTGGGTCATTTGCGGCAGCGAAGTACCCGCATCATGTTTGGTGGATCGGACAGTGATGGTTACTCGTCACCAAATTTTCAGGAGCCGTTCGAACCACAAGTCAAAACGATATCACGTGGAACTGTTACGGTGAGCTGGTTTGACGGAACGTCAAGCTTGGAACTGCAGGAGCATGTTCGCAAGACGGTGTTGCGCAAGCTGGGCCTTGATCGAAACGCCGAAGTGGTTGATTTTCGCATATTTGATGAAAGCGTGAGCCCGCCGGAAGGTGAGAATTAGTGCAAGCTGAATGTTTGAAACAACAAGAAGGAACGTGTCTAAGCTAACTAATTTTTATTTGTCGCTACTACAGAGGTCCTCCTGTGTCCATTTATACCCGACGGTTCCGATCTTGCCTTTCGCTACACGACGCGCGAACAAAACGATGGAGCATCAACGCCGCTGTCCATTTACTCTGGACGAGCGCCAGATTCGCCGTCTGCAGCTCCGTCTCCTGGACGTAACAAGATTTTGGCTGGATTGACGGTGAACCAGCTTGCCGTATTGCGTCATCAACTTAACAACTTGGCGCTGGAGACGCCAAAGCAAGGTGCAAGGAAGAAGTTTGACAAGTCGGAAAAGAAGAATCGTCCGGAAGATGGAAATCAAGAGGTTAAACGCCGCAATGACGATGAGAAACTAGAAGGCGGCGAGAAGAGCGAAGTTAGTAATTTGAAGGTTAAAGAAAAAGACGATCAGTCTCTTCGCTCTAACAGGTCCAAGTTGCAGAACGTCCCATCGGTGGTAAATAATGATGGCGAATCTGAATCCGACGAGGATGATGACGATGCAATGATGCTTCATTCCGAAGATCCCATTGAAGCGGGGCTGCGGCAAATAATGGAAATGCTCATGGAGGATCGTGAGCGAAAAGACAGTAGTGCGACTACCAGTAGGCGGTCACGTCGAAAGACTGATAAGCGACAGGTCATTTTTGTACTGGCGAACTACTTTGTCCTGTTTCTCTCGGCCATTGCAATTTTTGCTGAAATCCAAGCACATTTGCCCGGCTGGCAAGCCGCCATTGAAGCGCATTTGACGAATGTTCAGGATTGTGCCGCCGACAAGGACGCATTGTTTAAATGCGTTGAGAGTGGCGACTTCGCCGGATTATCTGCTTCTGTCATTCTTTACTTGAGCAGATCTGTAGCTACGAGGAGATTCTTTCTTCTTGGATTTGACTCGCCCAAGAAGTTATGGACGGTCGTTTATGAAGCACTGGTGACCAGTGTTTGCTGGGGGTTTTCGTACCTCTTTATTCGACGAGGACTGAACCCTGATACGCGTGACCGATTCTTGCACAAGTATTGGAAAGACTGTGTGTACGGATCACTTGCCGGTTTTAACGCAGCCTTTTTGAAGGCTGTGCTAAAGAATTTGATTCCTCAAGAAGTTGTCGAGGATGCGTTGCGGGATAGACAGCTCAAGATATTCTCTTGGTTGCCGAGCTTTTCGCTCCACAAGTAAGTAAAACCATAGATTAAAAAAGGACTACCTACCTTAGATTAGAAATTATGTCAAAGTAAATAAAAATCGTCAGTTAATGTTAATAAGCGTGATGCGAAACCACCCTTTAGTTAAGAATCATTATTGCTTCGTCGGAAGAAGCGATTAAAAAACCGTCCTTGACTCCTCTCTCCAGCATCCGAGCGAGATGCGCTATTCAACGAACGACTTGAGTTACTTCTGGTGCGTCGAGACGACGACCGGGGTGGAAGTGGGCTGGGATGCTCAGACTCCTCTTGCTCCATGACGGACTCTTCCTGTTCCATTGAAGTCGATGGACTGACAAGGTTCACAGGCTCAGGAGTTTCCGAATATAGGTCAGAGAAAATGCCCATGTCATCCTCATCGTCGTTTTGGAATATGGGAGACATGCGACGACGAACACTTGCGGAACGATTTCCACGCCCGCTATTGCGACCCCTTGATAAAAAGTTCCCACCAGCAGCTTCCGGCGTTACGGTCACTTCAGTACCAGAACTTGTAGCAGTGGCGTCTCCACTATTCATAAGACCAGCTAAGCCTAAGACTCCAGTTGGCATACCTGGAGCCGTAACCACCGCATGAATATGAATATCAATTCCACCCGTCCGATCGCTTAGTATCCTTCCCAAGCCTTGCAGACCGCCGTTACCGTCGCCCTCAGAACCGCCCAAGCTTGCCGATGCAAGGTAGGCACCAAATAGACTTGCTGCATCGTCATTGTTTGACTGCGAACGACTGCGAGGACCACTTCGTACTTCTCCACGCGACGTGTTAACGACGCCGGAAGAGAAATCAGTATGATCAGGGTCGATGGAAACTTCGTCACTCGCAGCCCCTGTTGTCTCTACACTCTCAACGTGAGCCGCAGACGTGTTATCACTCGCAGCTGCCGTCACATTCTCCGTCGAGGTCGAATCTCGACTCAATAATGACAGTAAACCTCCCAATGAAGTCGGGTGTCCTTCAACCTCCTCGGCCGGCTCCAAATCTGGTGGTTCGTCATCCTGACTCTCTCGGTTGGCTCGAGCTAGCGACATGACATGGGGAGCAGTATCGATCAAGGTGCGCCCGAGCCGATCCAATAGAGGCGCAAGCACCTCCAAGTCGCGGGTGCTGACTCCACTGTCAGCACGACCACCAGTCCTAGTTCGGACGTTGCTTTCGTCTTGTTTTTCCTCCTCAGCATTATCGTGCTCGTTCATGTGGTGTCTTTCGAGCCATGGCAGATTCGAAGTGTCATTCCCGTCCACATCATTCCGCAACGCTTGATTATTGCGACCGTTAATGCGATTTAACAACGAATTGACCTGATGCATTACTCGCCCCAGCTCCGGCAACAACGCTTCTCGATCCTCCATTTCAACATCAGAGCGAAAATGTGTCGAAGGCGACTCGGCGTAGGCCGATTGGGGTGTCGGACAAGCATGTTGCGAAGAGTTTGGGTGCCGCGTCCGAGTACGAAACAGCCGAATCCGGTCCGAGTCACTGCGAATCCACTCATCCCAGCGGTGGGGCCATCCATTGTAATGCACCAACAAGAGTTGAACGCCATGATTATCTCGCCGCCTCCAACCCGCATGTTGACCTCCTTCGTCGCGAACATCGCCTTGCTCGCACGGTTCCAGAAGTAACTGCGTGCGTCGCTCCAAGTCGGAGGCAGCCACAAAGGCATCCTGATTGCGCGGCACGCTGGTGATAAACTGCGAGCGCGCTGGTGCGTCAGCAGCAGCATCAATGTCGTCTTGGCGAGGAGGCAAAATCGAGTCTGGATCAACCACGTCAATGACTGTTGCTTCCAACCACTGATTCACTGTATCCAAACAATCAATCCACTGTCCCAAGTACCAGCGTCGATTGACTTGCAACGGCGATTCTGCTTGGGTTGATGGAAGCAGTGTATGAAGCGTCATTAGTCCCTGCCGCACCGACTCCATCGAGCCTGGATCAGGCTGCTCCAAGTCTCCTGCCTCCAAACGATATTGATAGCGACGTCGGGACGCTCGAAGTCGGGAGGAACGCAAGCGAGCTGCCGCTGGAGATGTGTTGTTGGTAGTAGCGTCGTCATTATTGTTGGTGTTGCTAGTATTATTGCCTTCTGAGGTACCGCCGCCGCCGCCGCCTCCCAGGTTCAACAGCGCGGCAAGAAAGTCTCCAGTGCTTGGCGCGGCGTCAGTGTCTGCAGAAGTTTCAATACTAGTCGACTCTGTGGCATCATCCACTTTAGATGCCTGTTCCTTGCGCTCCATCAAGTGAATCGTATGACCGTCGGCCAAGCCAACAATGTCCTTGATGCGCAAGGCGGCGGCTGGTTTGTCAATGTCTGCAGCGTTTATACTATTCGTCTTGCTCTTTTCCGTCGACTCGCCTTCTCCAAATATACAGTTAGTTTCATTACTACTTGTAGCACTATCATTCTCTGGACTCGCTGACGCCGCAACTAGCCGTCCGCGATAAATGAGTCGCTGCCGACTTGGCTCCAGGCCAGTTACACTTTGAATTTCCTTTTGCAAACGATGAATCTCGTCATTTGGAGAAACTTTTAGAGTAAAACTTGGCTGCTCCGACTGATTCACCTGCTTGATGGAAATGCTCCATTCGTCGTTACAAGTCGTCGTCATGGTAAAAAGCTAACGCGTTAAAAACTATTTTGGTAGAATCCAGTGAAAATTGGTGCACCGGACAAACGTCTCCAACGAAAACCTGGATTCAAAAACAAGAGTCACAGCGTGAGCCATAGGAAGGTTCCATTGCCTACAGACGCATTCGAATCGGCGTAACAATGCAACGGAGAAACGACGCTTCCGTTCGTGCGGCAGAGGTGCACGTGGAACCGCGCCTCAAGCGTCCGTTTCCTGTGACAAGAAGATGGCGCGACTCTTCAACGCACGTACCTATTGTATTAGTGAATGTCTTGTCTTTAGTTGCTAATGGTTCTCTCTATATCTAGTCACAATAAGTAAAGGGGCTCCCAAAGTCTTGTCGTAGAATGGAGTCAAGGCGACGTGTGCATCATCAGCGAAGGCGGACATCCATCGGCGAAGTTCTGGCGCGGTCTTTTGAAGTAACCTCATCCCTAATGCAAGCGACATTTCAGTCTTGCGCTTCTTCCTACATACCGGTAGCTACTTACTAAGCCAAAGCTACGAGTAAAGTACATCAGTTGGCACTATATCAAGTTTTAGTAAACTTCTACATGCCATTGCTTCTTTGCTTTTAGTCCCTTGAGCCATTCCTCATAGTCCAATCCCTTCTTTTGGGCGACAGTCTTGAGCATGTCCTGAATACCTGGCATCATTCCCTTGAGTCCACAAAAGTAAATGTGCGCGCCCCCTTCCAGTTTGTTAAAGATTTCATCCGCATACTCCTCCACCTTGTCTTGAATGTACATTTTGCCCCCTTTTTTGTTTTCCTGCTCGCGACTCAGCGCATAGTCAAGGCGGAAGTTGTCGGGATACTTTTGCTTGACCTCTTGCCACTCATCGTCATACAGCAAGGCGTCACTATTGGCGACGCCCAAGAATAGCCACGCTTGTCCCTTGTAGGCATTGGCGGCTGGCGTGTCTTCCACGAATAGTCGGCGAACGAATCCGCGGTACGGAGCAATGCCAGTTCCAGTTGCCACCATAATGTAGTCCGTCTTTGGGTCCTCCTCCGGCATTAACATAACCTTACCTGCTGGTCCAGTCATCATGACTTCATCACCAGCCTTGGTGTCGCACAAAAAGTTGCTGCAAATGCCCTTTTTCGCTGGATCGTCTGCCTTGAGCTCGGGGCACCAGTAGGTTGCCCGACGCACGCACAAGCTTCCCGTCTTACCGGTCATATCATCACCGTAGCGAGATGAAGCAATGGAGTATAAGCGGACTGAATGCGGCTTGCCACCCTTTTCGCGAACACCAGGTGGAATGACTCCCCATGATTGTCCCTCCCAGTAGGGAAACTTGCCCTGGTGGTCGATGACAATGTGGCAGGTTTCACCAGTCGCCTTTGGCCCAACAATGCGCTTGGTACTAACAACCTTTCCCTTGAAGGGATCCTTGTTCTTGTAAACGTTGACTGGAACAGTGCTTTGGTCCCAGTATGGCGACGCTTCCAGAAAATCTTGCTTGCCAGTGCTGCCTCCGCCGCTTTGCAATATTTTGACACTGGCCACTCCAGCGACAATGCCTGCTCCAATTCCAACGAGTTGCTTGGCAGTGTAGCCAGTCTCAATGACTGCGGCCGTCTTTTTGGCAGCCAAGGCAGCACCTGGAACTCCCGTTGTGGCCAAGGCAAACGTTCCGAAAGCACCAGCAACCTTTCCCAAGTGCTATGTACGAATATGATTTGGCGGCGCGTGTAAGTCAACGAGACTGCATATTCCATGCTCCCATAGTATTAGATGTCAATTTACCTTAAGTGCTGCTTTTCTCTTGGATCCCTTTTCAGCAGTCATTTCTAGCGACACATGGACGCGAGGAGTAGCGATCGACGGCGTAAAGGCCGCGACACTCGACGCTGCCAGCAGACACAAAACGATTCGCATAGTGATGAATCAGCTGCACTACAAACTTTTACGTATTATACTGCGAGCAAGTGGTTATATCATTCGTTCCAAGGCGGGTCCGACAGCAGTCAGCGTAGCAGCAGCACCACATCCATGGCACGAGCGTGCGATGCTCCATGGTTTTGGAAAACGCACGAGCTCGGAGTGCGTCATCGTTTTGTTGCTCGCACCGGTACCGTGAGAAGCACGTCCGCCTAAAAGCAATCTGAAGATGTTAGCTATCTTGGCCGTACGGTACATTATTATTGTATGTTGATCGAACATACCAATTACTATCTTTGACGACATGTGCATCGTGTTCATAGCTTATTGACGGTGCCAATACGCCGCCTGACGGCATTGCGAATATGTACAATATACGGGGGATGACGTACACGAGCGTTGATCCTTCATCAGCAGTGCTAAAGCATAAAAGCTAGTATCGAATTTTATATAAGCAGATCTTTTTTGGTTATAATTAGTAAGGATTGCATGAATGAAGAAAGATTGACATGAATATAGCAATAGTTTTTTACGCGACAACGCATGCACAGACGCATGCGCTTGGCTTCTCTAGGTTTCAGTCAGAATGTCATCCACACTTGGCAAATCAAACTTGCTGGCGACCCGGAGACGATGGTAACGGTCAAACTTCTTGAAGACGGAGAGCAGTAATTTGCCGCCCGAGGTTTGGCAGCCCTCGCGAACCTTCCGCGCCATGATTTTGGCGACTATGACAACTCGTTTCTTGGAGTAGCCAGTGTATTTGACCAGCAACGTAGGCTGTAACACGGAAAGGCAAATGATGAAAGACAAGTAGAGACCTGTATATCATTCATATCCGATCAAACGTACCATACCGGGCGATTCGTCATCCAACTTGTCGAATTTTCGAAGTGCGGCGTTGTTCAATGCCAATACAGTCGCCGCAAGGGCTATAAGTGACGGTTGGTAGTTCAAAAACTCGGGCTCCTCCAACATCCGATCCAAGTAATAATGTGCGGAGAACCAAATAGCCGATTTCAGTTCAATCTGCATCATGTTTAAGAAGCGACACATAAACGGATACGCCGTCGGAGACGAGATGCGAAATTGAAGAACCTTTAGAATTTCCCGCTCCGCATCCAAAACGTCTTGGTGCGAATATGCGCGGTCGCACATGTAGACAAACTCCTTGGCTTCTGGAGGATAGATGTCTTCGTATTTGCTTGCAATCCAAAGGGCTGCAACTCCAATGAGCTGGACGCGAGTACGAGCGACTTGGACGTGGGAGAGGTAGCGATCCAGAATGTTGATCGCAAGGTGCAGCGTCTCGTCAACACAATTAAACTTGTTCTGCAGCTGAACAATCCAATCAATCAGAATTTTTCGCACGGTGCCGTTGATCTGGTCAGTGTCGTTAAGGTACGGTCGCACGCGAAAGGTGTCTTCGGCGGCGAACAAGCGCTGGTAGATGTCCGTCACATACTCTGGTACCTCCAATATATTATTCGCGTTCAGAAGATCATGCGGCGCGATTGCTCGGGTGAGTAGGCATGGATTGAATGGCTGGATGCAAAGATTGTGATCATCTTGCTTCATGAAATTGCCGCACGTGCTATCATCAATGGAGACAACACCGACCGAGCGAATGTCAGATGAGCGGGATTGGAGGATTGGCGCGCTGGTAAGGTCTGCAGTGCATCTCTCTTGAGAGATAAGCCGAGAGCGGGTAATCCGACGAGCTTCGTCCTGCACCGCATGGCGAGCTACCTTAGTTGGGCGTTCCACCAAAACGTCTGCACTGCGACTGCGAGCACGCTTGGTTCGCTGCTCCCGCTCAGACGCCTTTGTACTCGTATTTCGTTTCGTGGGCTTCTTTTGAGGTACCGGAGGTGCTGCTGAAGTTTCGAGCACCGAAAGAGTCCCTTGTTGCAGAAGTCTTTTACTGCGACGGAGTGTCGGCTGATCCTTCTTGATTCTTTGAGATGTTGGCGCATCCTCCCGATTGGTATGATCAATCTGCTCGTGAAAAGAGATATTATTACTTTAGCAGCTGCTGTTCATTATAGTTAAGATATTTGTTAAAGCTTACCAATATTCCGCGTTTCGTGGCAGCATTGGCCAGCTGTTGTTGCGCTGCTCCTCCACGAGCAGCTGCTGCTTTACTCTTCGCCATGAGATTCTGCACAGAAGGCAAACATCATTGAGTCGGATCTTAATGAACATTTTTGGTCATGATCAATTAACGAGATAATTACGTCTTAAATGCCGTCGGCTGCTGCCGAAGAATGAGCGAACATTGTCATGATAAATCCATCACTCACTCACTCAGCCATTGCATACGATTTCTCGCCATGCAAGGCAAATCGGCGACACATCTTCACCTTCTTTGCAGTTTAAGTCGTCTTTTCGCTTACCTCTTGTCTCAAATTATAAATGAAAGGCCAATGATCTTGTATGATGCGGCAGCTTGCACCACTATCGTCATGGTCATTTTTGTGTTTGCTTGTTCATGATGATGGCTGCGAATGATGTCGTCGCAGCATCACCCGATCCTATGTCATTGGTTGAAGTTTTCCAGCTGACGACGTCACGTTCACTCAGCTATCTTCTATATGCACCAATGCAGGCATTTATTTCTCGTAGAAAGGAGATTGCATGATACGCAGTAAGTAGCATTTTATTAAAGGCATCATTATAAATGCACACCAACTGTAAAGCATGCATTTTAGCTATTGTACGATATCTACATATAGTTAACAGACGAAGGAAACGTCACTTTTTCCCTTATTTTATGTCAGCCTGGAATTCTGGGCAGCACAACTCGTGACGGTTTGATAGATAGCTGTTTAATGGCTACATTAAAGAAGGTCCCCCAGTCACTTTGGATACAGCGGCATCATTAACCGTTACTCGAATCAGTGGTAGTCCACTCGTTTGACCAGGTACAACTCCTCGAATACCTCGCTGGGTCGGCAAGTTTGCAAGCCGCTCCAAAAAAGCCATGGATTCGGCATCCAAGACTTGACCGACAACTCGTCTGCTCTTATCCATTGAGGGCGTCGAGTCTGCGGTAATCAAAAAGGCACGCTCAAACGATTCGTCGTCGGATTCAAAGCCAGTTCCTCCATAACCAAGCCCCTTTATGGAAACCGATAGCAGGCCTGCTGCGTCATGGCTACGAGTGACCTTGTCATTGGCTGTGATGGACGCACTCGGTCGCTTTTGCGGTATGAAATCTGTCACTCTAGAAAGGCCTCGACTTCGCCCAAATGCATTGGATTGGCTTGGTACTCCAAATTCTACAGCAACTCCTGGATTAATGTATGAAACAACACCGCCAGCGGCGAGAGAGACGGGAGAAGTCATTGTCTTCATGCTGTCACCATTTCCAGCTTGTGTTGTCAATCCTTGCGACAAGAAGTCGATTAGCTCCAGGACGGCGCCTGGACACTCATTTCCGTAGAGACCGAGCTTGAGTACACCCGATTCCTTTCTTCCAACGTCTATTCGAATAAGAGCGATATGTGTGATATCCACAACTGGCTGAGGAACTTGCTTGCCCATCAATGAACTTCGAAGTGTGCCATCAGCTCCGCAGAGAGGATCGGATGGGTCGCATCTTTCTTTTGCTCCCCAGCTCCATCCAACAGCACCGTCCCATTCACCAATCTCAAGACAATTACCAGCGGCACGACACGACTCTTCGGCTCCACCAACTGCTCGCGTGACGCCATTACTCTTCGTCGGTGTGACGAACAAAGTCATTGCCGACGAAAGAACGCTATTTACAAAAAGTCGCCGACTGCCATTCATTGAATCATTACATTGTGCATTTAGTCTTGTGTGCAATTTCCCAGTTATCTCGTTTACATTCAGGCAGCTTGCGATAGTGCATAAAAGACTCCAAGAGAGCAATCGGCAGGCCCTGGCCATGGTGCAAGCAACATCTGTGACAACGGATCGGAAGTTAGCGCGCGCATCTTCCTGTTCAATGAGCCATTACCGGTGCGATCTCAAGATGTCGTTTACGTACAGTTGTTAAGAAGAAAGACTATGCTGGAAGAGCTCATACAGTACATATACTACTGTACTGTAGTACGACTATCTTATATCATGCGATGCTGTAAGCGCCCCGACTGATGGCTCTTTGTTTTTAATGGCGGCTGATCACGGTCCTGGTGATCCAACCTAGCTGACACTGATTCTACTTCTATGAATTCCGTTGAGGCCTACCGCCGGTAGCTGTAACACTCATTCGCCGCATGCTGACGGAACTATTCGCAAAAATCTCACAGTGGACCCAAGCAACAAGGGTCGGACAGCTTGGAAAATTTATTGCGTCTTTTACGTAGCTATCTTTAAGCTTGCTACGCAAATTGACAGAAGCCGCTGAAAAAATCATAATTAGGAGGCAATGACATAGCCTGACAAGATAACTTGAGGTCGCCGCGAGTAGAGCCTTGCTTGCAGACTTTACCTCTCTTGCAACGCATTACTCTTGCGTCTCTAACATCATCCACAAGTGAGTCGTGGTTGCGATGCTGCGGATAGCATCCGGAAGCAGTAGTCGCGCATTCAATGCCCACACGTCGTCATGTCGCAGCAACTTTTGTGGTGAAATAGAGACTACCGGTAGGTGATAAGATAGGGATGATATATGCGAAAAGTGGATGTGGCGCATCGTCTTGTGGTTCTTCTGCAAAGACGAAAGTAACTCATGGTCGAGTAGTGCGTAATTTTAACATTCTAACTATTTCAACATGTTCTTTACATCATTATATGACAAAACCAGTGGCAAACCAAGTCTTCTCCACTATAGTTCCGGCAGCAGCAGTGATTGTAGACTGCCATTTCGAGGAGCTTCCCAGTCAACCATGATCCATGCATCATCGTCATTGTCCAGTGCCGGAGGCGACAGAAGTCGCTTCGCAAGCAATGGTCGAGGCGTGACAAACACAGCAGCTGCATCCTTCACTTCGAGCATGCGCAGCTTCTGAAAGTCATCATGTATGTCATTAACGTCTCGTTGTGGTCGAGGAGCTAATCGCCATGGCAATGCATTCATTCTTCGGAGCAATTGATGCCTTGGCTCCGTGCGGCGACGACGAGGACGAAGCTTGATTACCGGTCGTTGACGAACGCGAGCTGCGTCCTTTCTGTTACTCAAACAATCCTCCAGACATGGATATAGGGGACCTTTAGCTGCCTTGATAATTGCCATTGTTGACTGTCTTGTTTGGTGAAGGTTTGGCCTCTCTCGCTTCATTTTATGAGCCGGAACGTGTTCGAGGTTCCGTGAGAGCGCGCCGCGCGCGTCTCGGAGAAACCTTCCGTGACTCACTGCAACGAGCGAATGTTGTCCCACTACGACAGCGACAACATCCAATGCGATGACGAATCGACCATGGGGGCTGACGAGAGGTGAAAGTGTTCACACACCCGTATCATATATACTATTGATAACTTACAACCATGACAAACTCTACAATAAGCAACGACGGCTTGTCTTCATTCTTCAGTGCCTTCCCTGCTGACGACATTCTCATTGACATTGTTCCTTCGCTTGACGCTCCACAATCGTTTGCACTCCTTTTGACCAAGAAACCAATCGGTCCATTCATTGCTGGAATTGCCACGCAGGTTCCACTTTGGCTGGCTCTGTTTCTACATCAACGATCACTTTGTCAAATTGCTGTGCCGTCATGGTGCTCGGTAGAAAATTTGACCAAGATTTTGGAGTTTGAGCGAACGCACATTGACCTTTGGCCCGACTCTGCAACGTTGCCGCACTATTATATGGAGATTTATCAACGACTTGCTCAACAAGCAGACAAAGCAGTTGGAGTCTTGATGCAAGACATATTCCAGGTTCGTTGCGATAAGTTGCAGCAGCAATTTCAAGGGCTATTGAAAGATAACGCTGGAAACTTGTTGGTCATGGTGAATGGAATTGCTAGTCAGGAACTGGCAGTCTTGCGGCCGTTTGTTTTGCAGGCTTTGAATGATCAGCACTTGTTGAGTCATGTCGCCGATGTATCGACGGCAAAGGAAGCGACTAGTGGAACGGTGGATGAATCTGGAGTAGGCGATCGATCAGATGCTCCCACAAAAGCGCGTGTTCCTATTCGTCGCTTTCGAAAATAGTAAAGCTATTGACCCGAAACTATCTTCTTAATTGTCAGTTTGTGCAGAATATTCTTTCTGCATAAAGTATTCTATCGTACATGACGCGATAAAACATGTATGCTATCGCCGCTAGCTGAGTTGAGTGGACGCACTCGTCATCTTATCAATGGCTATACCAAGGCTACCAACTCAAGACTTTGGTGTTACTTTTGCAAGGCTGCCTTGACTTCTTCGTCAAGTCCTAGTTTCTTCGCCTCCTTTCGAAGGTCGACACCGCATCGCTTTAGTAGACGTAATGCGTCACTCGGACGGGTGCAGTCTAACGCTTTCCGTATTACCTTTGGCTTGAATTGTTGTACTTCTTGACCGAAACCTGATGAAAAAATCGGTTCAGCATAACATACACGATGCAAATACAGGCAACAGGACTCCATTTGTAGTAGTAACTCACCAACCCACAACAGATTGACATCCATCCACCTTTCTCGGGGCAGCCACGCTTCCAGCTGCACACGCGTCTGCTCTGGCGTTTTACTCTTGACCCAGCCAAGCTGGTTGAATAGCCGGTGCATGTGTGTATCGACTCCAATTCCACTGGCTCGCTTCCACGCGACGCTTTCGCAAATGTACGCCATTTTCGGACCAACTCCCGGCAGCTCCTGCATTTGCTTGGCGTCGGGTGGAATGTCGCCATCAAAACGTTCGAGTAAAATGGCTACAGTCTCCTTAATGTACTTGGTCTTGTTGTTATGAAAACCAACCTTGTTAATGTAGCCGTTCAGTTCGACTGGCGTCATGGCAGAGATCGCTGATACACTGGCAACGTTGTTTTGCTGCATGGCGCGAACCGCCTGCCCAACAGTGGCATCCTTGGTTTGTGACGAAAGCATGAGGCTGAGCAAGGCTTGAAAGCGAAAGTCCTTGGGCGATATAGTCTCGCTGGCGAGGGCTTCGCATCCAGCCAAGTCCTGATGAATGATATAGAGATGGAATGGCCACTGTATTAGTATAAAGATACCCTTGCTTACCTGCAATCTCCGCCAATCAGGTAGTGTGACAGTGACATGCATGATGATTTACTTACACACGGCGCACTTTTATCGTTTCGAAGTTCCTCCACTAGACTGTAAATGTTTTCCCAACCCTTTGGAGGTGTCTTGCTTGGTAACGAGGAAGAAGGAACGGCTTGTACAGATTCTTCGGCAGCAAAAATTGAACCCGACGGAGTGACAATTGCAGCTGCAACTGATTGACTCGTAGTCGTTTTGGACAAAAGAGCAGTCGGTGTGACTAGTCCATAGGTTGATTCAACAGTCTCCGTCTTGGCTCGCTTGCTGCTTTTCAATGGAGTGACTGGTGGTCCAGTTTGCGTTATTGTTGATCGAGTGCGTGTCTTCATGGCAAAGAAACCAGCAACGAAAGGTCGACTCGAGGCGGCAGTGGCGATTGAATAAATAAGAAAGCAGCGAAAGCGAAGCATATGCTGCTGCCGCCGCCTTGGCCAAACACTTGTATAATTGTCGTCGAGCCGCAAGCGTCGTGAGTGGCAGCAGTGCCATGGTGCGAGGAGAGAAACGGACGCAGAAACGGCGCGCAAAAGCGTGACAAACGTCGGACCGGTACTGATCCTTGTCGATGACCCCGACATCACAAAGCGAGACATTAGCGTCCGAATTCTACCAGCACCCTCGAAGCACCTCGAGTGTACTTTGGTATTTTCCTTTCTCGAGCAGTCGATGCGGAGTCGACTTGGGAGTTGAACGGTGCTGCAAAACACAAAGGGATTGCAAATTCGGGTCTCGACACAGCAACAGGCTGGACGAAAGCCTAGCGAGATCCAAGATCCAAGCGCCACTCACCACGACAAGGTAACAAAAGCAGCAGTCTAATTTGAACCAGAAGCAGGATCAAAACATCGATGTCAGCGACAATGGAGCAAACGTCGCCAAATACATCGCCAGCCTCTCCCATTTCAGACAGTGGCGAAAGCTGTCATTCCAATGATCGCCGGAACAGTTGGAAGGAGAAGCTTTCTCCGTACATGCCCAAACGCAATTCATCACGTTGCGTCCAACTCGAGCTACAAAATAGCATTGACGATGACTTGCTCGTTGTGTTGAAGCAAGTCGTTCGCACCATTTTGGAGCAAGAGCCGAAAGTCATTACGAAAAGTTGCCTCTATCGAGTCTTGCGCAAGTTTGCCCGCAGTCAAGTTGACTTGAAGTCACTTGAGACGCAACTGATCAAAACGACGCGAGAGCTGCATGAATGTCAAATGCAGCTTGCCGTCAAGGAGGAAAATGCTTCTGAAACAAACAACAATGGTACTGTCGCTGCAACAAACCCGTCGGCGCAGCAGCGTACGACGCAACAGCAAATCATCAAGCTCCAGCAAATGATTATTGATTTGGAAGAGGTTCATACCAAGCAGCGACAAAAGTATGAACAAGCGCTGCGCCAGTTCCAGCAGAATCACGAATCGACGCGTCAGTCGCTTGATACAACCAGTCGCGAGCGAAATGATATACAATCGCAGCTGGAGCAGGAGCGCATTGCGACGGCCGTCGGTGAGCAGGTGATTCAAGCGCTCAGAGAAACGTTGCTGGACAAGGATGAGTGCATAAAAGAGCATGAGCGTGATACTGAAAGGCTGCAAATGCAGTTGACTACAACTATGCAAGCGGTTGCGGAGCGAGACGAAACTATTGAGCTGCTGCAGAAGCAAATCAACGAAATACAAGTACAACAAAAGGCAGTAGGAGCGACTGACGAGGCACAAGCTACTGGTAAAACAGTTGAAATGGACGATACTAGTGCTCATGAGGCAGTAAATACGGGGGATCGTTTGGAAGTTTCCGTCAAGTCGACTGGTTCTGCTGCAGATATCACCGCCGCCATTCGGGGCGCATCGTTGGAACCCAATGGGTACGAGGTACATTCACACAACGGGAAAGAAGGTGGGTTTATGCTATCCCGTATTAACGAACTCGAAAAGCAACGACTAGCGATGATAAAGGTGGCAATGGATACATCCACTACCGAAACCGCCACTGACATTGATGAACGAATTATTCTCCAAAGAGACAGCGACGATTCTGATAAGCCTTGGCGAGTCGATGAATTGAGGAAACGAAGAGACACTCAAGAGAAGGACGTGAAGCAGCAGCTTTTCCGCATAAATCAGAGGACGTCGACATCTGGACAAGCAACGGCTCAATCGCCTGATCGAGATTCTGGGTGGAGGTCGGCCCCAAATTCTCCTTCGGACCGTAATGTTGCAACATTGAAGACGCATGTTGCGGTCCAGGAAGCTCTGGTAAAGGAACGGGATGCCACTATTGAAGAGTTGCAAGCTCAAGTACAAGATCTTTCGTCTAAACTGGACGCGACAGTGGCCTTGACTGCTTCTCTGGTTATGCGCGACCGTGCACGAACAATTAAGAATGACGGTGGACAGGGAAAGCAAGTTGATGCTAAGCAAGTTGACGAGCTACAACGAAGCCTCAAGCACAGCGAAGCAAAGGTTGCAAAGTTAAAGCAAGAATTGACTGTAACCAAGCGGAATGCAACTAACTCGGAACAAAAGATCAAACTGCTCGAAACTTTCATTATGGAAGACCTACATGATGAGGTAGTCCTCGGAGAAGTAACAGAATCACAGAAACGTAGAAAAACTATCGAATCATTTGAAGAAAGCACGCGAAGTATTCTCGATGAGTCGCAAATGCTTGCAATAGAAAAGGCGTCGCTTAAAACAGAGCTCTACGATTTGAAAAGCCAACTCAGGATTGCACAAGCAATGGTGTCGGACTTGGAAAAAGATCGCAAATCGTTAAGATCCAGAATTGCGCACATTGATCCACTGGGTGAAATCACAGAAAAGGCAGACATTGAAGCTAAAGTTTATGAGCTAGCGCTTGAGCTTGCCGACGTGACGGTTGAGAGGGATGCACTAGCAGAAGAGCTACATATGGGAAAGCAACGCATCATACGACTCGAAGGTGAATGTGCAATAACTAGACGCAATTCATACAAATTAAAGGGATTGCCCATCATGGCTGACTTGTCAGAAGCAGAAGAAAGTTTTGGTACTATCTCCGAGAGAAGTACCCGCCTTTCCTTCTTTAGCGGGCAGGAAGAACAAGTGTCACCAGGCTCGCCACCTTGCTCCAGAGATTCAGCAATCCGGGAGGGCATCTGCTCACTCTTTGCGCCTGAACCTTCCTCTGCAAAGCGCCAGTCACCGGATGTGAAGCAACTGGAACAACGGATTGCTGATTTGGAAGCAGCGAATAACGCGTATGCAGCATCAGTTGACTCTCTCAAGAGTCAGCTTAATGAATGCATGTTCGATCATTCTGGTCACACTACCGGTAGTAGTTAGCAATAAGTAGAATCCATTCATAGTCGCTTTCGTCGCGTTCGTCGCCGTAATACTACCACCCGAACGCCGCCGGTACTTTGAACTACTTGACAATCGCTCGGCAGCATTGTCTTTTGTAGAATGGTTGATAAATTTTCCCTTGTCGCTTGAAAAGGCCAGTTTAGACTCGACGGCTGGACTGTTTCCAAACCTTGCTGTTGTGTTACAGAGAGAAAGCCGTCCACTTCGGCATTCACATTAAAGCCAGTGTGGCCAAGACTCAAATAAATGATCACACCATCATCTGATAGCACCGTCTCCATAGATTCTGCGAGTTGTCGCCATGACCCGGGACTATACGTAAGGTCTGCTCCAATAACAATATTGGCTCTTCCAGCTAAATCCATGGCATCCATCATGCCCCATTGCAATTGCTGCGTCGTGACCCTGTCGCTCAAATCATTTGCGTTTACGTTTCGTTTCGCAAGTTCCATTACCAATGAATTGCCATCCGTTGCCAGTACTTGTTGCGCGCCCAAATGTGCGGCTGCCATGCTGACAAGGCCGGTTCCGCAACCAAGCTCAAGGATAGTCTTATTTTCCAACAGACTGGGCTCATTATCAACCAGTCTCTCCAGCAGTTGTTTTAACAGCAAGGAGCTGTTCCAAATAGCAGTTCCAGTGGATCCTGCGGCTGCTACTTGTTGCTCTATTCGCAAAGTGACGACGTTTTCTCCTTCCATTTTAGAACGGCCGCTGCTCGGCAGACGAACCGGTATTTCTCGGATTGGAATGGCCATGCAGATTTGCGAGTATGCTCCGGGTATGGCTTGCTCCATTGACAAGGCACCGTTCCGGCATTGTCGCGAGATCCCCTCCTCCGCAGAGTCTGCTACGGGTAGTTCCGATGCTAGTGCAGCCATTGGTGTCGGAGAGCTTGGGAGGAGAATAGCTGTGGAAGCTGCTGATTGACATACAAAACGGCGCCGTCCAAGCAAGAGATTTTCCAGCGAAAGGCTTGTCACTCTGACTGTGAGTGAAACGATAGACAGGAACTTCCAGAGCATCCTCATACAGCGCCGATGCAAATCAGGCGCTTGACGAGGCTTCCCTGATGGCCTTTCGCTGCAATGTGCGTGGCTCGTAAATGCACAAAAGTATCAAAGTAATTAGCCTATAGCAAGATTTCACCTTAGACTATCACGTCCACTGCCAAGTTGACAATCAATAGATAGATTGAATTGCAGCATGGATGGTGTGATGTATCGTCGCCACATGCTTGTGCGATCAGATCGCGCGCTGCGCCATTCTGCCGTTGATCGCATCGTGTCGCACCGGTCCATTCAAACCCGCTACGACGAATTTTAAACCGTTCTCTCCCGAGGAAACGACGAAACGATCGATCGCTCAATCAACAGTCACTTTTTCAAAAAACAAAACAAAACGATGTTCAACTTTGGAAAGGTTTCAGCGGTTCCTTCTTGTATCTACACGTGTAGGGATACAATGAAGATGGGGTTACTACACAAACACCAGAGTGATTCGTGCCGCGGCGGCGGCAGTCTTGCGAGCCTCGGCGGAGGTTACCATGGCGTCTCCTTGGGATTGGGAATTTCGGCGATGCAGCAGCGGATGGAGTTTAGAGAGGAGGAAGTTCAAGCGAGTGGGGTCGACGAATTGCAGGACTTCAGAGCGTTGTTGCGTATGCGTATGAGTGTCGTGGAGGATGCTAACCCTTTGTCGTTCGAGTCCGAGGAGCAAGTCGAGAGTCATCCAACGAGCTTGCTCGCCAACGACTCGAGGCATGCTTCCCGAGATGACAGCGAGAGTGAGAGTTTGAGTGAGAGTCATGTCTCTGATGAGACTGTCTCGAGCTGCATCGTCCCGCATCAAGCTTTGATTGGTTCCCTCGCTAGTTCAGTCGTCTGCAAAGGCGTCATACACTACGATTCGATCAGCTTGTTGCAGCGAGGCTTGTTTGCTGCCTTCCAGCGTTCTACAAGCAGTTCCAGCGCAAGTTCCATCGTCGGTCAAGTTGTAAGCAATTACAACTTGATCAATATTCCAGTGCAAGTATGGTTTGCGTCGAGTCCGAGTTCTACGGCGCGTCAGTTTCACTTTTCGACGCATCTGCCTACTAGTCCTCGTCGGCACGTTCCAGCCATTACCTGCAGCGCGAGTCCTACCACCTATCAAGACGTCATCCAATACAGCTCGACTAAACTACCAAGTCAAAAGGAGTTTGCTATTCTTCATGTTTCTACATTTACGTCCTGCGCGACTTTTGTTGTCGTCACGGCCTGGCCATGGCGTTTCCTTGTCGGTCAAGCAACCATGATCTTCTTCCTGGCGCGAAGGAAGAAGCCGCCCGACAAGTCATACGCCATGGTCTGGCCGAAATCGAGTAAGTATCAACAGCGAGCGACTGTTTGCGCAATTTGTCCACGGACGCACTCCACCCCGCCTTTTCTTTCTTTTCACAGATTACTGCTGCTCCAGTTGCCTCGGTGGCAATGTTTCCGGCTGCGACTCCCGTGTTTAACGTTGATCCGGACTAGTGTAAGTACCAAGAGCGAGCGAATATTTGTCCAATCAGGCCACGGAAGCGCCCCACCCCCGCCTTGTCTTCCTTTTCGCAGAATAATGACATTATTACTTATTGGATGTGTTCCGGCTGCACCCTTTGTTTCGACAATGGTACGGGATCGAGTAAGTACCAAGAGCAAGCGAATATCTGTCCAATCAGGCCACGGAAGCGCCCCACCCCCGCCTTTTCTTCCTTTTCGCAGTGTACTGCTGACATTGCTTCAGCGGATGTGTTACCGGCTGCAACTTCATTGTTTTAACATTATGCCGGACCGAGTAAGTACCAAGAGCGAGCATATATTTGTCTTATTGGTCCACGGAAGCGCCCCACCCGCATTTTCTTTCTTTTTCACAGAATACTGCTGCTTCTGCTGCGTTTGGAATCGAGTAACTATCAGGGAGGGCAACTAAGTCGTGCAAATTGACCACAATAGCGCCCCACCCCGCCTTCTTTCCCTTGCACAGACTGCTGTTACTGTTAGTACGGCGCTTCGGCATCGCGTTGACCCCGAGTAAGTACCAAAAGCGAGCGAATGTTCGTGAAAAGTGTCCACAGAAGTACCCCACCCTTTTTTCTTTCTTGCTCCAGACGGCTGCTGCTGCGGCGGGGGCGGCTTCTTGCAATTCTTACGCTTTGTAACCCTTACCTAGTACGTTTAAAGCGACAGAACGTGTGCGATTTGTTTGCAGAAGCGCCCCACCCTGCCTTTTTCTTTCTTTCTTTCTATAGGCGACGACTTTCGGGCTCTCTGTAAGTTCTTCAAATGGCTATGAGTGTCTTTTTGTGACTCGCTACATGACGCTGCGTTCTCTTCCTTTCAGATGTGGGTTTGTGACGTGATTTATTAGAAAGTTGCTTCTCATAGGCGACAACATCTGGCTTGTGTAAGTTCTGCAAATTGTTGCGAGTGTCTCTTGGTGACTCGCTACATGACACTGCGTTCTCTTCCTTTCAGATGGGTTTGCGACGTGATTTATTAGAAAGTTGCTTCCCGTAGGCGACGACATCTGGCTTGTGTAAGTTCTGCAAATTGCTGCGAGTGTCTCTTGGTGACTCGCTACATGACACTGCGTCCTCTTCCTTCCAGATGGGTTTGCGACGTGATTTATTAGAAAAGTGCTTCCCAAAGGCGACGACTTCTGGCTTGAGTAAGTTCTGCAAATTGCTGCGAGTGTCTCTGTGTGTTACTGACTCGCTACGTGACACAGCGTTCTCTTTCTTTCAGATGGGTACAACGCGTCGTGATTCGTTAGAGATTGGACAAAGGTACGTCCTATACAGCTCTTTAAGTGTCTTGTAGCGACTTGGTCCCTCATACACAGTCTTCTTCTTTCCAGGCGACTGGCGCTGTGATCTCGCTTGATCCCAGGCGACGAATAAGTACGTTTTGCATATAGCTGGGGAGTGTTCATTGAGGCCCCTACCATTACTCTGCCTTTTCTTTAATCCTTCCAGGCGATGAGCGGCAAGTACATTTTTGCATGGCGTTAAAGTGTGTCTCGTTGCTTCCTACCACGCAATGCTTCCTTTCGATAAAGGCGGAACGAGCGGTGATTACTCCTTTGGTTAAGACTGGGTACGTTCTGCATGCTGGAAAATGTCTTGTTGTGACCCCTACCATTACGCTGCCTTTCTTCTTTCCTTCCAGGCATCGCTTATGCTTCTTTAAGTTCTACATGTTAATTAATTGCCTCCTCTTTCTCCCTGGTGCACGTAAGTTCTGCATTGTGCTGGAGGATTGCTCGTGGTGACCCCTACCATTACACTGTCTTCTCTTCCTTTCAGGCGCCATTTCTGTTTCTGTGAGTTCTGCTTATAGCTGGAGATTGATTGCCTCCTCTTTCTCCATTTTGCACGAAACCATTAGTAAGTTCTGCATTGTGCTGGAGAATTGCTCGTGGTGACCCCTACCATTACACTGTCTTCTCTTCCTTTCAGGAGTCATTTCTGTTTCTGTGAGTTCTGCTTATAGCTGAAATTGTATCGATGCGTCCTCTACCATAACACTGCATTATCTTCCTTTCAGGTTGCACGCTGAAGTTGGCAAGTTCTGCAATTTGCTAGAGATAATCTCACCGTGATCTTTCCAAGCTCAGCATGCTTCAGTAAGTTCGATATAATGCTGGAGTGTGTCTCGTTGCGACCCCTACCATTACATTGTCTTCTCTTTCTTCCACGCTACTCGCGCGGGCTCCAGTAGCCTACACTCTTCCTTCCAGGCCGCAACCGAGCTTTGGTAAGTGCTGCATACTGCTGGAAAGTTGCCCCGTGAACTCCTACCGTTACACCGCGTTCTCTTGTTTCCTGAACAGACGATGACATCAATGCTGAGCTTTGGCACCATGGTAAGCCTTTCGGAGTCGAGCCCTTTTGCCTTGTCGCGTCTACTACCGGTAGGCGGTCCGTAAGCGTATCATTCGAGTGACTGCGGTGTTGCGATTCGCTACCTGATTCTGCCTTCGTTACATTTCTGACTTTAAATTCATTCCTGCATCGTTTCTCTTCAAAGTGCAACAAATTATCATGGCTTTGCCAAGCGGTGGCGATTTGGTACGTTTGAGGTATGTGTGCCCGAATTTGACGTCCTACATGACCTTCCGTTTTTGTTCTTTTCTGCAGGTACTATATGACTTTCCCAGCGGGACGCCGCGTACTCAACAATCATCCCACAAAACCATCGTACTCGTTCACCATCCTTCCTTCCTCATCGTTCCTTCCACTTCCATGGGTTCTGTCCCACTCTTCCACATCCACACTGGCGGCTGCTGGGCAGCAATGAGGCGGCTGCTGGGCAGCATTGAGGCGGCTGCTGGGCAGCAATGAGGCGGCTGCTGGGCAGCAATGAGGCGGCTCACTGGGTGAGCAATGAGGCGGCTGCTGGGCAGCAATGAGGCGGCTGCTGGGCAGCATTGAGGCGGCTCACTGGGTGAGCATGAGGCGGCTGCTGGGCAGCAATGAGGCGGCTCACTGGGTGAGCAATGAGGCGGCTGCTGGGCAGCAATGAGGCGGCTCACTGGGTGAGCAATGAGGCGGCTGCTGGGCAGCATCGAGGCGGCTCACTGGGTGAGCATGAGGCGGCTGCTGGGCAGCATTGAGGCGGCTCACTGGGTGAGCATGAGGCGGCTGCTGGGCAGCAATGAGGCGGCTCACTGGGTGAGCACTTAAAAAATGGCGGCTCCGATCACGGATCGAGCGGAAACTGGGCGTGACAAGTGAATGTTGGCAGGTGTCTCACAGCTGGGAGGCGTCAGGACGGTTTTGCGTGCAGTTACATAATTAGCTACGAAAGTGGCTCCCGGACCTGTCGCCTCCAACTCAAGGCTGTGAGACTAGCGCTCATGATTAACAATCATGAGACCCCTTCATGGCACTCCTCGCTGAACCCACGTTTTCCCCTGGCGAAGATAGACCACCTTGACGCGGTGCTGGGGCTTTCCCACTAAGAGTCTATCACAAAACAAACTTTGGATACGGGTCGTCAACTTTTGTTGATTGTTGACATCGACCGTCCAAGTCCTGCCGACTGGAAATTACCAAAGATAGACCACCTTGGCGCGGTGCTGGGGCTTTCCCACTAAGAGTCTATCACAAAACAAACTTCGGATACGGGTCGTCAACTTCGGCCGCTGATCGTTGCATCAACCGTTTCGACCATGCTCTTAATTAAAGTCGAACGTCGGGCAAAAGTACCAATTGGCCTGGATCATGCAATCGCCTCTCCTGTCCATCCATCGTGCGGGTGCGCGATTGTTCAATCGCCTCTTCTGCCCAGTCCCATCGCACCCGGCAAAAAACGACAGCTCCACTGTTTCTATGTTCTTTCCGCCTTTCTGCCATATCCATCGTTTGACGTCGTCATGGAATGAAGCGTCCATTGTCCCATACTAAGACTAAATCCCTCTCTGTCAAGTCGTCAATCGGCCCGTAATCCCAATCGTCCAAATTATTAATATTCCTCTCCTTCGGGTGTGTTGCCGCGTCGTTTTGTGGTGTGTCGGGCGCGCGGGTCAACATCTTTTATCGGCAAAATCTAATATTTATCCTCTTCTTTTTCGATAATCTGCTTTCTCCGACGTCTCTTTCCTGATTGGTTTATCGGCGTCGTACCATGTTCTTTTTGCAAGTGTCGAGAATGAGGTCATGTCTAAGACTAAATCATCTTTTCAATCGGCCCGTAATAATCTATTCGGCGGTTTGGGCGGTTGGGTGAAATCGCTCATTATTCATCGTCTCTCTTTTTCGATAACTCTGCTTTCTTTTTGGGTCGATTTTAACACGATTTTCTTGACTAAAATCGTTATTTTGCAATTTCTGCGGTACATCTGTCCGTTGGCACGGGCTTGACATAAAAAATGACCTGGAGACGACGACTACTTGTAGTTCGTACGTTCGAACTTTGTCTTTAGAGGGCTGTCGCTGGGTAACCAATACCCCCGACAGTGGTTGCTGTGTTATGTTATCAATATCCACGACAATGGTTACTTCCCTCCTAGGCCCTGATAATGGTACCCTACGCCCGGCTGCTCCCATGACCAAGAGAAAGACATTCATTTAGTATTTGTGCAAAGTTTCAATATTTGTCGCGTAGCGATAGAGTCGGGCAATGCGACAATCTTGGAACGCTCCTCGATCGGCAATAGTTCGGCAACCTCCAATTCGGGATAAGGTGCCCTTCACTTGAAGCATTAAGAGCAGATCATTGGCCTCCATCGCAATCTGGATTCCAAACAAAGGTTTCAATGACTGGAGGCACGACTGGAGGCAGTCGAAGTTGCAGCAGGCGGCACAGCAGGTAGGAAGGCTTGCACGTGGTTTCGGTCTTGGCTGGTAGCATTTGCATGACGTGGGTTCGGAAAAGTCTGCGCGCATGTAAGCAACTGGGCTTCATCAGCAATAAATCAAAATTTTCGCTGCAGCACTGAGAAAGCACGGGCATGCAGCCTCTCTCAGAAGCATTGGCCTGAGTGTGGCCTGAGATGTTGCCAGGGTATCGATTGGCCTGAGTGTGGCCAGGGTCTGGTACATTCATGCGATGAGATGTAGAGAGTTGTCACATTTATTCTTGATTTAGGTTTTTGCGCACGACTGGATCATTCAATTTCCGTGCATGTGTTTTTGACTGCCAGAGCAACTCCTGCATTTCAACATAGAACAAACTCATATGATCAGATTTTTTAAGTTTGCAACAGAGTGATTGAGATACCATAAGGTTAAATTCAAGGTTGACATTTATAAAACGAACTGCTATAAGACTCGGCTTTAGAATATGAAATCTGTGAAGAATGCTGGGTGATCTTACATTTTGAACTAACTCTATCGCTGTGAACTCTGATGAAGTAAAAATTCATAAGCCTTAGTCTAAAAAACAAATGCTGTTAGCCTCAGGAACATTTAGCCCGATTTTCTGAAAGCCAGTTCAAAGACAACACGCACGTATATATTGTCGATTTGGTTTGGCGAAAATTAGGAATAGACAACTTTTTACCTCACCTAATCCTTTTTGACACGATTGCGTTGCACGAAGAATAGCATTGGGGAAATATTTCTTTTTAACGCCTTTGGAAGTTTGGAAGTGATTTTGTCAAATTACAGGGTTGAAGTTGATGAAGAATTCCCAATTTTTCTTGGAAATGACGAGAAAAAGCTCCGAGGTTAGCCTCTATAGCGCTTGAGAGGACCTCCACAAAAATTTGATAAATATCAATGATGGCGGCGTTGAGAGGATTTTCTATAAAGGCCAAGGGTTTACTCAGGCTATTTGCTTAGGAAAAGGAAAGCGCCAGCGCACGAACTTGCTTTGGTGGCAAAGTATCGCTGCATTGACATAAACACATCTCAAAAGCAGTTAAAATAACATTGGCATCGGGTTGCGAGGCGCAGAAACCCAGGATTTGTAGAACGCGAGCATGGTCTTGTGAGTCGGTGTCGACTGTTTTCGAGGCAATTTAGTTAGAAGTTTCGAGGAGCTTTGAGTTACCTTTCGCAGAGGCGCCACTGGCAGCTTTGAGGGTCAAACTGAAGTGACAAAAGAACCAGAAGGCAAACACTATAAAAGATTATTTTCTTCTTTCTAGGCTCTGACGCTTCAATGCTTGTTGTATGTCCACTCTTCACTAACTGGTCCCACCATCACTGCAGACGGGACGACCCAGGCGCTCGCCTGGTGCAGAGATCCAAAAAAAGTTTGGTAGCGATTGCGTCGACAGTGGATTAACTTATCCATCGGCAACACGCCAGCGATTTCCAAAGCACAGGTAAAGGGAGGGTAATACCACCACTGCTACCCATGGGGAGTGTGTGGCACCAGGGCAGGAGTCAATAAAGTCATTGAGTGTCGCAGAACTAGGATAAACGATTTACAACCATATAGCAGGACTGATTGAGCCTCAGCCTTGCAGAACATTCCAAAATACGGGGGCTGGCTCCTGCCCGTGTGAGAAGGTGGGAGATCATGGCCCAACTCTTGCGCGCCTCTATGAAATTCCTGTGTACTGCTTGGCAAAACATTACAATGTGACAGCTCAGGTACACAAATGTTAAAACAAATCAAGATGACTTCATGTGCATGGCAGGCATTTCTGCTGCATGCCGCTGCTGTTTCTGGACAGGACCCTCCCGAATGGTTGGTCAAATTGAAGATTAACCGTTCCTTGTGAACAGTGTAGTACTCGTCGTTGATGGCAGTGAGCATAGCAGTCTTGAGGGCATTTTTGGTGATAAAAATGAGCTAGAATTTTGTGTTCAGTCAGTTGGTTTGTGAAGCAGTAGCAGGTGGGGCACTTAAATTAGCGCTGGGTGAATAGGAGGGGCAAATGGAAAGTTTTCATTGGGAAGTGCATCGGGCATGATGAGGCACAGAAAATCGTAGCCGTTGTTGTCAACACGGACAAGAATCTTGCGTGCGTTGGCGAGGAAAGGAGCAGTGACAGTCAATGGGTCAAGTAAGTGTAAGTTGCGTGAAATTCACTTTAGGAGGGGAGTAGCGAGTGTGACACTGCTGCTGGCCTGGTTTGGAGGCTACGCATTGGACTTGAAAGTGGGATGGACCTGCCTCATTCAGCAGACACATTGGATTTGAGAGTGGATGGACCTCTGACTCATTAGGGGGACAATTAGACTTGAAAATGGGATGGACCTCACTCAACTAGCAAGACACATTGGACTTGAAACTGGATGGATGTCACCCTTTAGCGGGTGAACACATTGGACTTGAAAAGTGAGATGGACCAAACTTGGACTTGAAAGTGGGAAGGACATGACTCATTCAGCGGGACACATTGGACTTGAAAGTGGGATGGTCCTCATGTGTTAAGCTAAATACATTGGACTTATAAGTGGATGGATCTCACTTATAATCACGACATTATTTGCTATAATATTACTAGCACAGGATTGCTCACTTATAGCAAGTTTCTTGCTAGACAGATGTTAATTTCTCATATGACATATGGGATTCCAATGGGTTCTGTATTTTGAAGTTGTAAAAAGTGGGTCAAGTTGACCTGACGGTCTGTGGCACTGCCCCGCTCCTTGCTTGTGAATGTCGCAGAGAGTAGAGATTGTGACACTGCTGCTGGCCTGGTTTGGAGGTTGCTTAATGGACATGAAAGTGGATGGTCACTGATTTAGCATAGTGGATGGACCTCACTCATTTAGCAGGAACACATTGGACTTGAAAGTGGATGGGCCTCACTCAAGTAGTGGGAACACATTGGACCTGAAAGGGATGCAGGAACACATTGGACTTGAAAATGTGGGAACACATTGGACCTGAAAGGGATGCAGAAACACATTGGACTTGAAAATGGATGGGCTGCACTCATTTAGCGGGAACACATTGGACCTGAAAGTAGATGGGCGTCAATCATTTAGCTAACCCCATTGGACTTAAAAAGTGGACGGTAACTGATTTAGCAGGAACACATTGGACTTGAAAGTGGATGGGCGTCACTCATTTAGCTAACCCCATTGGACTTGAAAAGGATGGACCTCACTCATTTTGCGGGAACACATTGGACTTGAAAGTGGACGGTCACTGATTTGGCAGGAACACATTGGACTTAAAAGTGGATGGGTGTCACTCATTTAGCTAACCACATTGGATATGAAAGTGGATGAACCTCACTCATTTAGCGGGAACACATCAATTGGCATTATTAGCACAGGATTGCTCACTTACATAGCATTTTTTTGCGAGACAGGTTAGTGTCTCATGTGACATATTGAATTCTGACAGGTGCTGCTGCCAACACTATAAATTGTGCAATGGCATATCTCTATGACATGCTCCTATCGTTTGGTTGTACTGCATGATTGAAGCATGTAAAAGCCTTTGCCTCCTCTCATTGCTGATCCTAGCGCGTCTGACACATGTGCTGGTTTGAATGGAATGGAAGTGGCATGGAGTATGTTTTAGCATTTTCACTTTGCCACAGAACTTTCAGGCTGATTGTTGACCATATTACAAGAAGGTGAGAGCAGGCAGCGCGTAGATCTGTGTTGCAATACAGGGAACAAGAAAATTCTCTAATGCTTTTTAGCTTGTGGAGCAAGTACGAGTGTCCACTTGTACATACTACCAGCATAATGATTGTGTTTCGGAGTATGAGCTCAACATAACTTTCCACCATGTATACATAGGATAGCTATGTACTCTACCAACAAGTTACAACACGTATCATATAATATATCACACCACTTACGACCCCAGTCAGAGAGATAATGTCATCGTTAATTGACCTTTCAAACAGTTCAGTCCCCGATGTCCGTATCACGTCCTCGCCCGTAGAGCCAGTACTTTCATGCATTACGGCCCTATGACCTGTTCACTCTTGGCCTCGCCGCCACGTGACTCAACATGCCAATGATGTTAAGCCCTTGCGTACCTATTATTTAACAAATCGCCTGTCAAAAAAGTACTGTTGTTCTCAATGTACGATTTTACTTATCATGATCGATCGAGGGATGACTTGGCCCGCGCTAGACGAGCTCAAAGCACACTGACAGGATGGTTTGGCCCTTGTGCATCTCAAACCGCGAAAGCGCGGCGCAGCGGCCATCGTCTCATTCTTTCGAAGCTGGAAACACAACACAAGTGCTTATTTCTTTGCTTGATCCAACTTGCAATCGAGAGAATATTTCAAGTCTACTGCGATACCATCATGAAACTCATCAACTGTGCGGCTCTGCTGTCGTTGATCGGACAAGCCAATGCCAACTGGTACACTCCAAAGGCTGTTCGTGACTTCGACTCCAAGGAAAGTGACGAAAATCTTGTTGCGTCTCAAGTCAGTCATGAGGCAGCTCTACTTTCGCCGATCAGTCTGACAAGTTGCGACGATCCTGTCGATATCTGCATTATGGACGACCATCCGGAAGGCGCGTTTCGAAAGTGCTGGCAGGTACTGGCCGGCAACACGATCTTTGCGGGCACCTTTTGCATTACCACCAACGAGTTTGAAGGAAGCGACACGTTCCACATCACGTTCGATACTACCGGCAGCGGCTGGTTTCTCGACGAGGCGAGTTTGTGGATTGGCGAGCATGGTACGTTTCCTCAAACCATCAAAGGCTTGCCACGCAGCGACCAATTCCCCGTTGCGACTGGACGTTTGAGCAAGACGCGACCTACCATCTACACGGCCGAGCTTCCTTTCGAGCACACTGGCGCCGTCGACGGACCATCTGGTAAAGTTTCGGCTTGCTGTGCAGGATCGGCGCCTGCAGTTTACCAAGTGCTTGCTCATTGTAAAGTTTACAACTCCGAATCCAGTCAAGTTGAGTCAATTTGGGGAAATGCGACCGAAATCGGAGCGAACTGGGCGATTGGTGCAAATGTTACGCTTGGTTGTGACTGCGTCTCGTCTTCCACCGCTCACCAGGCGAAACGCAAGCGCACCATGGCGAATGTACCAAGCCAGGCCATCACCCAATCCGATCGGAAGCTACAAGAAGGTACGAGCGCAGAGTTGTATGACGACGATCATTGGAATGGCTTACATCTTCATTTTACTAACCCATCTCGCACAATAGACGCTGCAGACGTTGGTCAAGATCCAAGTACTTTGACGATGGAAGCCGACGACAACGACCTCGTCGCTGAAGATCAAGAATTTTTCACGGCGGCCAGGAATAACAACCCTAAGCCTACTAAGCCTCCAACTACTAAGCGTCCAACAGTTGCACCACCCCCGACAACAGAACCACCGAAGGGCTGCGACACAGCCTATGCCTACTGCATCAACGCACCTCCTCCAAACGATAACAATCTTCCAGGTTGTTTCTCGGATTACGAAAACGATTTAAAAAGCAACAGATGGGGCTGGGTTCATCAAGTTCCACCGAGCAGTTCTAATCCCTTTCCTTCCATCCAGTGCATCCTCTACGCTGGAGCAGGACAGTGCGACCTTGATAAAGGCAAGAATGCGGGTACTGCCACGATTGAATCGAACAAGATCAAAATTCAGATGGCTGATGGCTATTCTTTAAGCGAGATCCACTTTTATCATGGAACAGATGTCTTTCCAGCGGGCCCAAATGGACGTACTAGTTTGGTTGCCCCAGGACAGTACTCCAAGCCCGGATACGTTGCGACGGTAAATCCAAAGGAGTGGACGCCCAACAACGCCCCAATACAGCCAGGCGAGTATTTCATTTTGCACACCACAGTATGCGAGTCTAGTGCGGCACCAAGCAAGACACCAAGCCGCACACCAAGCAAGACCCCAAGCCGCACACCAAGCAAGACCCCAAGCCGCACGCCAAGCAGGACCCCGAGCCGTACGCCAAGCCGCGGACCTTCCCGCACGCCAACGCACAATGATCCAAGCCCCTTTCCTACAACTGAGCCCATGTGCCATTGCTGGTGTCCTTGTACTGAAGGTAAGACAAGGTGGGTGCTTCATACTCTCCAACTACTTTGTCTTTTCTCACCTTTTGTATATCTAATTTTTAAAGTTCCTTCTGGTGCACCAAGCCCATCTCCTAGTGGCGTGCCCTCACCGTCTCCAAGCGGTGTGCCAAGCCCATCCCCCAGTGGAGTCCCAAGTCCCTCACCTTCTGGTGTACCAAGCCCATCTCCTAGTGGCGTGCCCTCACCGTCTCCAAGCGGTGTGCCAAGCCCATCCCCCAGTGGAGTCCCAAGTCCCTCACCTTCTGGTGTACCAAGCCCATCTCCTAGTGGCGTGCCCTCACCGTCTCCAAGCGGTGTGCCAAGCCCATCCCCCAGTGGAGTCCCAAGTCCCTCACCTTCTGGTGTACCAAGCCCATCTCCTAGTGGCGTGCCCTCACCGTCTCCAAGCGGTGTGCCAAGCCCATCCCCCAGTGGAGTCCCAAGTCCCTCACCTTCTGGTGTACCAAGCCCATCTCCTAGTGGCGTGCCCTCACCGTCTCCAAGCGGTGTGCCAAGCCCATCCCCCAGTGGAGTCCCAAGTCCCTCACCTTCTGGTGTACCAAGCCCATCTCCTAGTGGCGTGCCCTCACCGTCTCCAAGCGGTGTGCCAAGCCCATCCCCCAGTGGAGTCCCAAGTCCCTCACCTTCTGGTGTACCAAGCCCATCTCCTAGTGGCGTGCCCTCACCGTCTCCAAGCGGTGTGCCAAGCCCATCCCCCAGTGGAGTCCCAAGTCCCTCACCTTCTGGTGTACCAAGCCCATCTCCTAGTGGCGTGCCCTCACCGTCTCCAAGCGGTGTGCCAAGCCCATCCCCCAGTGGAGTCCCAAGTCCCTCACCTTCTGGTGTACCAAGCCCATCTCCTAGTGGCGTGCCCTCACCGTCTCCAAGCGGTGTGCCAAGCCCATCCCCCAGTGGAGTCCCAAGTCCCTCACCTTCTGGTGTACCAAGCCCATCTCCTAGTGGCGTGCCCTCACCGTCTCCAAGCGGTGTGCCAAGCCCATCCCCCAGTGGAGTCCCAAGTCCCTCACCTTCTGGTGTACCAAGCCCATCTCCTAGTGGCGTGCCCTCACCGTCTCCAAGCGGTGTGCCAAGCCCATCCCCCAGTGGAGTCCCAAGTCCCTCCCCAGCATCTCCAGTGGCGTCCAGCGGGAGCCCTCCCCGTGGCCCTCCTACCTTCTGGTGTACCAAGCCCATCTCCTAGTGGCGTGCCCTCACCGTCTCCAAGCGGTGTGCCAAGCCCATCCCCCAGTGGAGTCCCAAGTCCCTCACCTTCTGGTGTACCAAGCCCATCTCCTAGTGGCGTGCCCTCACCGTCTCCAAGCGGTGTGCCAAGCCCATCCCCCAGTGGAGTCCCAAGTCCCTCACCTTCTGGTGTACCAAGCCCATCTCCTAGTGGCGTGCCCTCACCGTCTCCAAGCGGTGTGCCAAGCCCACTCCCCAGTGGAGTCCCAAGTCCCTCACCTTCTGGTGTACCAAGCCCATCTCCTAGTGGCGTGCCCTCACCGTCTCCAAGCGGTGTGCCAAGCCCATCCCCCAGTGGAGTCCCAAGTCCCTCACCTTCTGGTGTACCAAGCCCATCTCCTAGTGGCGTGCCCTCACCGTCTCCAAGCGGTGTGCCAAGCCCATCCCCCCAGTGGAGTCCCAAGTCCCTCACCTTCTGGTGTACCAAGCCCATCTCCTAGTGGCGTGCCCTCACCGTCTCCAAGCGGTGTGCCAAGCCCATCCCCAGTGGAGTCCCAAGTCCCTCACCTTCTGGTGTACCAAGCCCATCTCCTAGTGGCGTGCCCTCACCGTCTCCAAGCGGTGTGCCAAGCCCATCCCCCAGTGGAGTCCCAAGTCCCTCACCTTCTGGTGTACCAAGCCCATCTCCTAGTGGCGTGCCCTCACCGTCTCCAAGCGGTGTGCCAAGCCCATCCCCCAGTGGAGTCCCAAGTCCCTCACCTTCTGGTGTACCAAGCCCATCTCCTAGTGGCGTGCCCTCACCGTCTCCAAGCGGTGTGCCAAGCCCATCCCCCAGTGGAGTCCCAAGTCCCTCACCTTCTGGTGTACCAAGCCCATCTCCTAGTGGCGTGCCCTCACCGTCTCCAAGCGGTGTGCCAAGCCCATCCCCCAGTGGAGTCCCAAGTCCCTCACCTTCTGGTGTACCAAGCCCATCTCCTAGTGGCGTGCCCTCACCGTCTCCAAGCGGTGTGCCAAGCCCATCCCCCAGTGGAGTCCCAAGTCCCTCACCTTCTGGTGTACCAAGCCCATCTCCTAGTGGCGTGCCCTCACCGTCTCCAAGCGGTGTGCCAAGCCCATCCCCCAGTGGAGTCCCAAGTCCCGCTCCTTCTGGTGTACCAAGCCCATCTCCTAGTGGCGTGCCCTCACCGTCTCCAAGCGGTGTGCCAAGCCCATCCCCCAGTGGAGTCCCAAGTCCCTCACCTTCTGGTGTACCAAGCCCATCTCCTAGTGGCGTGCCCTCACCGTCTCCAAGCGGTGTGCCAAGCCCATCCCCAGTGGAGTCCCAAGTCCCTCACCTTCTGGTGTACCAAGCCCATCTCCTAGTGGCGTGCCCTCACCGTCTCCAAGCGGTGTGCCAAGCCCATCCCCCAGTGGAGTCCCAAGTCCCTCACCTTCTGGTGTACCAAGCCCATCTCCTAGTGGCGTGCCCTCACCGTCTCCAAGCGGTGTGCCAAGCCCATCCCCCAGTGGAGTCCCAAGTCCCTCACCTTCTGGTGTACCAAGCCCATCTCCTAGTGGCGTGCCCTCACCATCTCCAAGCGGTGTGCCAAGCCCATCCCCCAGTGGAGTCCCAAGTCCCTCACCTTCTGGTGTACCAAGCCCATCTCCTAGTGGCGTGCCCTCACCGTCTCCAAGCGGTGTGCCAAGCCCATCCCCCAGTGGAGTCCCAAGTCCCTCACCTTCTGGTGTACCAAGCCCATCTCCTAGTGGCGTGCCCTCACCGTCTCCAAGCGGTGTGCCAAGCCCATCCCCCAGTGGAGTCCCAAGTCCCTCACCTTCTGGTGTACCAAGCCCATCTCCTAGTGGCGTGCCCTCACCGTCTCCAAGCGGTGTGCCAAGCCCATCCCCCAGTGGAGTCCCAAGTCCCTCACCTTCTGGTGTACCAAGCCCATCTCCTAGTGGCGTGCCCTCACCGTCTCCAAGCGGTGTGCCAAGCCCATCCCCCAGTGGAGTCCCAAGTCCCTCACCTTCTGGTGTACCAAGCCCATCTCCTAGTGGCGTGCCCTCACCGTCTCCAAGCGGTGTGCCAAGCCCATCCCCCAGTGGAGTCCCAAGTCCCTCACCTTCTGGTGTACCAAGCCCATCTCCTAGTGGCGTGCCCTCACCGTCTCCAAGCGGTGTGCCAAGCCCATCCCCCAGTGGAGTCCCAAGTCCCTCACCTTCTGGTGTACCAAGCCCATCTCCTAGTGGCGTGCCCTCACCGTCTCCAAGCGGTGTGCCAAGCCCATCCCCCAGTGGAGTCCCAAGTCCCTCACCTTCTGGTGTACCAAGCCCATCTCCTAGTGGCGTGCCCTCACCGTCTCCAAGCGGTGTGCCAAGCCCATCCCCCAGTGGAGTCCCAAGTCCCTCACCTTCTGGTGTACCAAGCCCATCTCCTAGTGGCGTGCCCTCACCGTCTCCAAGCGGTGTGCCAAGCCCATCCCCCAGTGGAGTCCCAAGTCCCTCACCTTCTGGTGTACCAAGCCCATCTCCTAGTGGCGTGCCCTCACCGTCTCCAAGCGGTGTGCCAAGCCCATCCCCCAGTGGAGTCCCAAGTCCCTCACCTTCTGGTGTACCAAGCCCATCTCCTAGTGGCGTGCCCTCACCGTCTCCAAGCGGTGTGCCAAGCCCATCCCCCAGTGGAGTCCCAAGTCCCTCACCTTCTGGTGTACCAAGCCCATCTCCTAGTGGCGTGCCCTCCCAGTGGAGTCCCTCCCACCCAAGCGGTGTGCCAAGCCCATCCCCCAGTGGAGTCCCAAGTCCCTCACCTTCTGGTGTACCAAGCCCATCTCCTAGTGGCGTGCCCTCACCGTCTCCCAAGCCTTTCTGGTGTACAAGCCATTGAAGCCCATCCCCCAGTGGAGTCCCAAGTCCCTCACCTTCTGGTGTACCAAGCCCATCTCCTAGTGGCGTGCCCTCACCGTCTCCAAGCGGTGTGCCAAGCCCATCCCCCAGTGGAGTCCCAAGTCCCTCACCTTCTGGTGTACCAAGCCCATCTCCTAGTGGCGTGCCCTCACCGTCTCCAAGCGGTGTGCCAAGCCCATCCCCCAGTGGAGTCCCAAGTCCCTCACCTTCTGGTGTACCAAGCCCATCTCCTAGTGGCGTGCCCTCACCGTCTCCAAGCGGTGTGCCAAGCCCATCCCCCAGTGGAGTCCCAAGTCCCTCACCTTCTGGTGTACCAAGCCCATCTCCTAGTGGCGTGCCCTCACCGTCTCCAAGCGGTGTGCCAAGCCCATCCCCCAGTGGAGTCCCAAGTCCCTCACCTTCTGGTGTACCAAGCCCATCTCCTAGTGGCGTGCCCTCACCGTCTCCAAGCGGTGTGCCAAGCCCATCCCCAGTGGAGTCCCAAGTCCCTCACCTTCTGGTGTACCAAGCCCATCTCCTAGTGGCGTGCCCTCACCGTCTCCAAGCGGTGTGCCAAGCCCATCCCCCAGTGGAGTCCCAAGTCCCTCACCTTCTGGTGTACCAAGCCCATCTCCTAGTGGCGTGCCCTCACCGTCTCCAAGCGGTGTGCCAAGCCCATCCCCCCAGTGGAGTCCCAAGTCCCTCACCTTCTGGTGTACCAAGCCCATCCCCCAGTGGGGTGTACCAAGCCCATCCCCCAGTGGAGTCCCAAGTCCCTCACCTTCTGGTGTACCAAGCCCATCTCCTAGTGGCGTGCCCTCACCGTCTCCAAGCGGTGTGCCAAGCCCATCCCCCAGTGGAGTCCCAAGTCCCTCACCTTCTGGTGTACCAAGCCCATCTCCTAGTGGCGTGCCCTCACCGTCTCCAAGCGGTGTGCCAAGCCCATCCCCCAGTGGAGTCCCAAGTCCCTCACCTTCTGGTGTACCAAGCCCATCTCCTAGTGGCGTGCCCTCACCGTCTCCAAGCGGTGTGCCAAGCCCATCCCCCAGTGGAGTCCCAAGTCCCTCACCTTCTGGTGTACCAAGCCCATCTCCTAGTGGCGTGCCCTCACCGTCTCCAAGCGGTGTGCCAAGCCCATCCCCCAGTGGAGTCCCAAGTCCCTCACCTTCTGGTGTACCAAGCCCATCTCCTAGTGGCGTGCCCTCACCGTCTCCAAGCGGTGTGCCAAGCCCATCCCCAGTGGAGTCCCAAGTCCCTCACCTTCTGGTGTACCAAGCCCATCTCCTAGTGGCGTGCCCTCACCGTCTCCAAGCGGTGTGCCAAGCCCATCCCCCAGTGGAGTCCCAAGTCCCTCACCTTCTGGTGTACCAAGCCCATCTCCTAGTGGCGTGCCCTCACCGTCTCCAAGCGGTGTGCCAAGCCCATCCCCCAGTGGAGTCCCAAGTCCCTCACCTTCTGGTGTACCAAGCCCATCTCCTAGTGGCGTGCCCTCACATCTCCAAGCGGTGTGGGTGTGCCAAGCCCATCCCCAGTGGAGTCCCAAGTCCCTCACCTTCTGGTGTACCAAGCCCATCTCCTAGTGGCGTGCCCTCACCGTCTCCAAGCGGTGTGCCAAGCCCTCCCCGTGGGCCGCCCCGTGTACCAAGCCCATCCCCCTCAGTGGAGGTGTCCCAAGTCCCTCACCTTCTGGTGTACCAAGCCCATCTCCTAGTGGCGTGCCCTCACCGTCTCCAAGCGGTGTGCCAAGCCCATCCCCCAGTGGAGTCCCAAGTCCCTCACCTTCTGGTGTACCAAGCCCATCTCCTAGTGGCGTGCCCTCACCGTCTCCAAGCGGTGTGCCAAGCCCATCCCCCAGTGGAGTCCCAAGTCCCTCACCTTCTGGTGTACCAAGCCCATCTCCTAGTGGCGTGCCCTCACCGTCTCCAAGCGGTGTGCCAAGCCCATCCCCCAGTGGAGTCCCAAGTCCCTCACCTTCTGGTGTACCAAGCCCATCTCCTAGTGGCGTGCCCTCACCGTCTCCAAGCGGTGTGCCAAGCCCATCCCCCAGTGGAGTCCCAAGTCCCTCACCTTCTGGTGTACCAAGCCCATCTCCTAGTGGCGTGCCCTCACCGTCTCCAAGCGGTGTGCCAAGCCCATCCCCCAGTGGAGTCCCAAGTCCCTCACCTTCTGGTGTACCAAGCCCATCTCCTAGTGGCGTGCCCTCACCGTCTCCAAGCGGTGTGCCAAGCCCATCCCCCAGTGGAGTCCCAAGTCCCTCACCTTCTGGTGTACCAAGCCCATCTCCTAGTGGCGTGCCCTCACCGTCTCCAAGCGGTGTGCCAAGCCCATCCCCCAGTGGAGTCCCAAGTCCCTCACCTTCTGGTGTACCAAGCCCATCTCCTAGTGGCGTGCCCTCACCGTCTCCAAGCGGTGTGCCAAGCCCATCCCCCAGTGGAGTCCCAAGTCCCTCACCTTCTGGTGTACCAAGCCCATCTCCTAGTGGCGTGCCCTCACCGTCTCCAAGCGGTGTGCCAAGCCCATCCCCCAGTGGAGTCCCAAGTCCCTCACCTTCTGGTGTACCAAGCCCATCTCCTAGTGGCGTGCCCTCACCGTCTCCAAGCGGTGTGCCAAGCCCATCCCCCAGTGGAGTCCCAAGTCCCTCACCTTCTGGTGTACCAAGCCCATCTCCTAGTGGCGTGCCCTCACCGTCTCCAAGCGGTGTGCCAAGCCCATCCCCCAGTGGAGTCCCAAGTCCCTCACCTTCTGGTGTACCAAGCCCATCTCCTAGTGGCGTGCCCTCACCGTCTCCAAGCGGTGTGCCAAGCCCATCCCCCAGTGGAGTCCCAAGTCCCTCACCTTCTGGTGTACCAAGCCCATCTCCTAGTGGCGTGCCCTCACCGTCTCCAAGCGGTGTGCCAAGCCCATCCCCCAGTGGAGTCCCAAGTCCCTCACCTTCTGGTGTACCAAGCCCATCTCCTAGTGGCGTGCCCTCACCGTCTCCAAGCGGTGTGCCAAGCCCATCCCCCAGTGGAGTCCCAAGTCCCTCACCTTCTGGTGTACCAAGCCCATCTCCTAGTGGCGTGCCCTCACCGTCTCCAAGCGGTGTGCCAAGCCCATCCCCCAGTGGAGTCCCAAGTCCCTCACCTTCTGGTGTACCAAGCCCATCTCCTAGTGGCGTGCCCTCACCGTCTCCAAGCGGTGTGCCAAGCCCATCCCCCAGTGGAGTCCCAAGTCCCTCACCTTCTGGTGTACCAAGCCCATCTCCTAGTGGCGTGCCCTCACCGTCTCCAAGCGGTGTGCCAAGCCCATCCCCCAGTGGAGTCCCAAGTCCCTCACCTTCTGGTGTACCAAGCCCATCTCCTAGTGGCGTGCCCTCACCGTCTCCAAGCGGTGTGCCAAGCCCATCCCCCAGTGGAGTCCCAAGTCCCTCACCTTCTGGTGTACCAAGCCCATCTCCTAGTGGCGTGCCCTCACCGTCTCCAAGCGGTGTGCCAAGCCCATCCCCAGTGGAGTCCCAAGTCCCTCACCTTCTGGTGTACCAAGCCCATCTCCTAGTGGCGTGCCCTCACCGTCTCCAAGCGGTGTGCCAAGCCCATCCCCCAGTGGAGTCCCAAGTCCCTCACCTTCTGGTGTACCAAGCCCATCTCCTAGTGGCGTGCCCTCACCGTCTCCAAGCGGTGTGCCAAGCCCATCCCCCAGTGGAGTCCCAAGTCCCTCACCTTCTGGTGTACCAAGCCCATCTCCTAGTGGCGTGCCCTCACCGTCTCCAAGCGGTGTGCCAAGCCCATCCCCCAGTGGAGTCCCAAGTCCCTCACCTTCCCGCACACCAAGCCGGACGCCTTCCCGTACACCAAGCCGGACACCTTCCCGTACACCAAGCCGGACACCTTCCCGTACACCAAGCCGGACACCTTCCCGCACACCAAGCAGGTCTCCAAGCCGTACGCCTTCTCGCACACCTTCCCGCACCCCGAGCCGTACACCAAGCCGCACTCCGAGTCGTACGCCCTCTCGCACTCCGAGTGCATGTCCAACCCCTCCATCCAATTGTGAAACCGCGTTTGCATACTGTACGCAATCGGTGTGTCCCAGCTCGCATGGAAGCACACCAGTTGCTATTCAGCCAAGATGTTTTTCGGAACTTCCGGTAACTCGCTGGGGTTGGTTCCATGTTCTGACCGCAGATGTTCAGTTTCCTTTTGAAATTCAGTGTGCGCTTTATGCTGGAGCAGCACAGTGCGATCGAAGCAAGGGAACATATGTTGGAACTGCAACAATAACCCCAACTACGTTCAACATTGACATGAGCCCTGGATGGTCATTGAGTGAAGTCCATTTCTATCATGGAACTGATCCAAAGTCTGTTGCCCAGTCCCCAGGCCAATACTCTACTCAGACCTTTTTACCATCAGGCTCTCCTTGGACTCTTGATAAACCTGTCATTAAAACAGGTGAATCATTTATTCTGCACACTAAAACATGCCCAGTCCCTATAACCAGTCCTCCCAAGAAAAGCCCAACGTCAGCACCAAAGACGTACCCGACGCCCACAAACACGTACCCGACGCCCACAAACACGTACCCGACGCCCACAAACACGTACCCGACGCCCACAAACACGTACCCGACGCCCACAAACACGTACCCGACGCCCACAAACACGTACCCGACGCCCACAAATACGTACCCGACGCCAACAAACACGTACCCGACGCCCACAAACACGTATCCAACACCTACAAACACATATCCTACACCCACGGCCCCTGCTGGTCCACCATGCGACCCGGATCAATGTGCTGACCTATTGTACCTCAACTCTAAAGGAAAATACAAGGCTGCAGGAAAAGTTTGCTCTGAAATTACTGATAAAGATACTGTCAAGGTCACATACAAGACAAGTGGAACTGATTACTGTCTCATGAAGCTGCATGCCAACATTGGAGCTATACCCCGTGATCCAAACACCAATGAAATCAAACTGGGCCAATTCGATGTAAGCTTCAATTCCAACATCAATCCAAAACAACTCAACATGGGAAATTGTTTGAAACAATACACTTTCAAAATCAAACTCCCTAATACATGCGCTGCAGGCAGTACTGTCACGAAAGCACTGGCCGCGCGAGCCTTTATGCAAAATGTCAACGGCAACGCTGCCCAAGATGAAGTGATTGCCTGGAGTGATGGCGAAGCACTCGTTCCCGCTGACCCAACCGGCGCAATGAGGACTCAGCTAGCACTTCCTTGCTCTTGCCCGAAAGCGTAATGATTGAAACGTTTAGCTCCAAATAATGGGTCATAGTAGAATCTATTGCAGTAAACTTTAGTTTTAAACAAGTTATGCTACATGGCAGTCACTCAATTAGCTAATCGTCCCACTATTGTGCTACCGGTACTGTACATAGTAGGTGTCGCATCACAACCACTGCAGGCGCCGTTCTAACAAGTACCAATACGACATCATACCCGGTGCGACTTTTAAAGTTACCGCTCTACTAAACATGCTGCTCGCGACGGACCGTCAAAAGCGTGTTGCACCGACCAGCCGAGACTCGTTTCGTTTGGAAGACCAATTACTAGTAGTACACTCTCTCTATCAAGTCTTGCATAAACAAGACTAGTCAGAAACATGAAGGTGCGACATGCAATCGTGTTGATGAGGCTATTTGGGGAGTCGCGTCCGCAAAACGTTACGCATGCGTCGGTTGTCGTTGCCGGAGTGGTGTTGCGCTAATGCACCTGTACCTCTTGCGTTTTGATACACCATGTGCGCACTCGTTTATTTTATGAAAATTGTAACTTACTCTGCTTCCTGTTGTTTTACAATTGACAGATCAATATTGCATGCCCGTCGACTGGCATGCAAAAGATTATGGAGATTGACGATGAACGTCGTCTCCAGAATCTCTACGACCGCCGCATGGCCCAGGAAATTGATGGAAAGATCCTCGGAGAAGAATTCGATGGCTCCATTCTTCGAATCTCTGGAGGAAACGACAAGCAGGGCTTTCCCATGCGTCAGGGTGTCTTGACCAACACTCGCGTCCGTCTTCTCTGCAAGAAGGGCCACAAGGCGTTCCGACCCCGCCGCGCCGGAGAGCGCAAGCGCAAGTCGGTGCGTGGATGCATTGTTGGATCCGACATTTCCGTCCTCAACTTGGTGGTTGTCCAGGCTCCGGCGGACAAGCCCATTGTTGGCTTGACCGACGACACTGTTCCACGTCGCCTTGGCCCCAAGCGCGCGAGCAACATTCGCAAGCTGTTCAACCTTACCAAGGAAGACGATGTGCGCAAGTATGTGATTGCCCGTGTCTTTACCAACAAGAAGGGAGTCACGGTCCGCAAGGCGCCCAAGATTCAGCGATTGGTGACTCCGCTGACGCTTCAGCGCAAGCGCGCCAGAAAGGCCGAGAAGATTAACAACTTGAAGCACAGCAAGGAGGAGGCTGCTGCCTACAAGAAGGTTCTGGCGCAACGCTTGGCCGAGCAAAAGGAGCAGAAGCGCTCGCTCATTAGCAAGCGAAGATCTAGTCGCAAGAGTGCGAAAATGACGGCAGAGCAAGCTGCGCAGAAATAAGGAAACAACTTAACGATAAGGGAGCTCGTTTACTATACCATACGAACTGTGTTATTCTCGTGTAGCTGTTTGTTTACTTATAGTCATTCAATCTCTTTCAAGTGCCGAACGACAGGATTTTCGCTCGTAATGCTCATCCCGGTGGAGAAGGCTACCGTTTACGAAAGCTAGCTGGCGCGCTGTGAATCTCTTGGAACAATTTGCAAATCACGTCATCCAACAAGATGAATGGCAAGTGCTTGTCATTCTTATACTGTCAAGTGCAATTGAAAAGTAGCGAGGTGTTGATGTTAGATTTGTCGCGCTGAGTAGCTTCGATGCTACCAGAGCGTATGGGTGGACGGTAAGCTCACCATCATGATCATTGAGCATAGAGGCGTCCACATCGCGCTTGCTCCTCGTCCCCGACAGCGTCGCCAGCCACAAGCAGCATCACACTTGTAATAACAAGTCAAGGTTGTTTTCGCCAGCAATACCAGTAGTCGGCAGACTTGGCAACACTTGCAGTTGCAAAAATGACGACCATGGTCGTTCAGCGCGCTCATACATCATCGGTTTCCGTGTCAACGATACACGGCAATGGCATTTTAGCAAGATCGCTTTAATTTAAATCACAGTCAGTGCTACCCATGCTGTTCATGAAGCATCAGGCGGCAGTCAGATGCTGCTACCTTTCAATGACAAAGCTCACTAGCTTTTATGGTACCGGTATGTGAGGCTATGTTCCTGGTGGGGCGCCACGTACCATTGTCGGCATGTCATTTGTTCGCGAACGCGGCAGAGCCAGCGCATCGAGCTGACGACATTATTGCAAGTCGATCATAGGGCTTGAATATCCACGTAATCATAAAATTCTACCCTTGTCACAGAGCATTGCGGTCGGAATGATGCAGATGCAAACGTGTCCGGCCACAAGCAAAAGGTACCCATCATTGTTCCTTCATTCGGCCCGTCCCTGACAACTCCCGCCATCCTTATACATCCTGATATGCTGGGCCTCGGCAGCTTGGCGCTGTGCATCATTCTCCTGCAATCTATAAATAGGCTCCTCCGCACCTCATCCAGTTGTGTAAGTAGACCATATAGAAGTTCCATCAAGACCTGTTTCACAATAAAGTCGCAAGCGCTCCATACGCTCGTTGTTGGGTTGTTGGCGCGAGCTCCCATTGAGCACGACTATCGGCGTACCTACCTGGGCATGTAGATCTAGGACTAGAGGCGCTTATTCGGGAATTGAGTCTCAAGCGCTCTGCGCGCTCGATCTCGGCCTGCTGACGCGCCTCTTCGAGCTGTCGAGCAAGCGCCTCGGTCCACTGACATTGACTACACAGTTTTTTGCTAGCGTTTCAGAACGTCTATCTTGCTCTCCGAGCGGTCGATCAAGCATCTGGGTCTGCTCGCGTTGGTACTTGAGTATTTGATCAGGCTGCTGACAAAGTTGTAGATAACTCGGACTTGCATAGCAGAAATAATGGCTTGGAGAGTTTTACGACACTCTTGCTGGTAGGCGCATATGGCCCGGAGCTCAACTAACGATGCTTCTGTGTCTGTCTTGGTGTTCCTGGGTTCGCGGCTTTTGCAAAGTATGAATGTAGGCCCGACAAATTTTAAAGTGATCATCCGGACGATAAGTTGCAACCAGGACGAGAGAACTGCGAGGACCACAGATTGGGGCGGACCGAGTAGAGGGTGCTCTCAGAGTAAAGGACTATTCTGAGTTCGAAGAAAGCCAACGTGGCGTCAGAGATTGCCAACAAGAGTCTTAACTGAACATAGCCGCATTGATCTTCTTTATCGGCTTCGTTCCTATCGATTTCCGGAGAAAGGCTCTCGCGGCTTCAAATGTGATTAGCTTATTGTCGATAGTTGCAGCTCCAGCCATTGTCCCTAGTCCTTTAATAAATCTCAGATGATATGGCCACCTTGCAGGAACGTTCGCGGAAGAGAAGAAATACAATGACAAAAATTCTTCAGAAAGGAATATTTTCCAACTGAGCCTACAAGGCATTGGACGGCCGATGTACCATGTCTCCGTCAAAAACGAGATAACTTGTTTTATCCCAGAAACGAGATAACTTGTTTTATCCCAGATTTCCGTCGCGAAATGCAATATTTCCAAAGGCAAACTCGACTAGCGCAACATGTTGGTCTTGCAGGGGAACAATTTGATTGCGACGCAAAGAGTTGCGCATCAGCATCAACATGGCGAGCAACGTCCAAGTGCATTCGCGGAATCGTACGAGTAGCGGCTTGAAGCTCTAGGCCAACCGCGATATAATCATCCCCGTCGCATTAATTGAAGCGACCAGGTATAAAATCAACAAGCGGACAAGAAACCGAGAAACCCATGTGAATCAAAAAAGACTTTCAATTGGGTTGTCAGTGGAACAAGGCTGAGACAAAGTCTCTCCGGCGCACGAAATTCGTAATACTGGGGCATTGTTCCTTCCATTGTGCTTCTCGTCATCGACGTCAAAAAACACTACAACGTCCTCGTCTCGTCACGCATAGTCTCGCAGCACGATGCATGATCATGGTCGAATGGTGGCACAAATAATGGATCTTTGCACCTTTGTGCGAAACCAGTGAGACATTTTTAATTTTTAATACCGATACGATTTTAATGATGAAGGATTTCGGCGACGATTCATCCTCGCACACGATACACTATGACCACAGCCACAACCACGGAGCCTTTCGATTCATCCGGACTTGCTGATTACCTACTTTTCTGGTGATTCACTGTTTATTTATGCTCGCTCCAGCGTGACGCCATTGAATTGTCGATGCCCAACGACATCGGGCTCCTACAAGTGCTCGAAAGTCGGACGCTTTCACTACTGATAGTTTATGCTCTCGTATTGTTGTGACATATTGAGCTTTACTATAAAAAAAATCTTAGCTCGGCCATGGAATTATTCACATGTTCCATAAGCAGTTCTTCTACGTTGTTTACTCTTCTCTTCTATCTTCGTCTTCTTTTTCCTCCACCTCCTCTTGGTCTTCTTCTTCTTTTTCTTCTTCTTCCTCCGTCTCCCCCTCCTTTTCGTCGGACTTCGTCACTCGTGTAGTGACAACGGCGCTGGGAGCCAATCCTTTGGCGGACATGCTACGAGTCTGGATCGGCTCGCGAGCAGCTTCGGTGGCAGCGCGCTTCGTGTTGCGAGCGGTTGGCTCGGCACGACGTACGGGCGCAAGCGCAAAATGGTTGTACCCTCTCTTAGAAGGACCTCCAGTGCTCATGCGAGCTGTTCTCTTGGTACGGGCCATGATGACTTGTTGATGGTGTAATGGGCGGGCGACGATCCTTGTTTGGTGTGCCGCAAAATCCAACTGGCATAGTCGTGATGCCGTTGCATGTTCCGTGACTTCGGAATTCACAGTCAAACAAAAGCATCCGGGGTGCAAGCTGACTGGAACAGATGCGGTTCGCACGACTGAAATCCTATCTCTGGAATCGTACTGGCACTCGCGCCTTCCCTTGTTGGATTTCATCTTCGCACGCAACGACCACAACCACAAAGTCTTTCAAAAGGCAATTGAAATTACTGCATGAGTAGTTTACGTATAATAGATGAAGAAGCAGCATTGAGAGGTTGCAAAACTCATGCGAACTTTGGTTCGGCTCCTGCTCGAAAGGAGGTGCGCCGCGCACCGTCGGTTGGTGCGGCTAAAACGAAATTCCTTGACACTCGTGAACCGTTGGCGCACCGACATTGATGCAGACTGACAAGCAGCAAACATGATGGCATTATAAGTCGCGTGTTATGATGAAGTGCTTGTCGTTTTCCACCTCCCTTGCTGCAGTCGCGCTGCTGCTTGTTGCGTCTTGTTTCGTGGAAGGATTACATGCTCAGCAGCTTGATGCAGAGGCTCACCATGCTATGGAACAGAAACATGAGCATCGATCACTTGGAGACTCGAGCTGGAGCTTTGCAAATATGATGTGTAAGTCTGTTTGTGTGCACCTGCACGTCAATCATAAATCCAGCTTGTCTCAGTAGTCTCTCGTTCTATACATTCCGTTTTCATCAATAGACCACCTCCATGCTTGTCCACCGCCAGCTCACTGTCCCGGAGGACCTATCGTCAGTCCTCTCCACCCATGTGGATGCCCCGACTGCTCCAAGCCGCATCCAAACGATCCAGCTTTCGCGCATGGTTACTGCTACGTTGCATCGTCAAGCAGCGAGTCTTCCTACGAGGAGGCAACGTCTTCCTACAATTCCACGGAAAGTTTACAAGAAGAAGAAACGGCGCAGAATGGAGCTGCTTCCAACTCGTCGGCCAATTGGATGTTTAGTCCGCTCTACTACGTGATTGGTGGAGCAGTCCTTGCCGTTGGAGCAGCGGCGGTGATCATGCGACAACGCAACAACAAGACTAGCAACGAATTATTGCTTGACGACGACGAACACGACGGCAGCAACAACAACAACATGTTGAGCAGCTTGTCGCGGCGCGTCGGTTTGCTAGCAGCGGCTGGTACGGCTGGTGTTGCGGCAGCCATTGGCTTTGCGGGACGACGAAACAAGCATTATCGATCCGACGCAAGCCTTGGAGACTTGTCGGGCAGTGTCGGCCGGAGAATGCGATCCGTTGAAACGGGGGGTGACGCTTCGTCTCCTTACTATTGTCGAGAAGAGGAAGTGCCTCCCATGTTTGTCAATGTTCCGGACAAGGGAACTTATTCGCCCGACCCAACCTTGGTGGAGCATCCGGAATCAGTGGAAGTGGAAGGCCCGTACCGGCCATCTTCGTATTACTCTGCTTGCGTCTAAGGAAAATTGATGCTTGTTGGCAATGTAATATTATGTAACTCTGTATTATTTAAAAAAAGAAAAGGAATGGAACTACAACGTTGTTGGCAAGCTACTGGAGTAATATTCAAATTGAATTCTCGTTAGCACACCTCAGTGCACTAGCCGCACTATTCTTCGACGTAAAGAAACCGTCGACTTCAGTGTAGCGTTCAAATAAGCTACTGTACTACTTAAGACCACTCACGCTCGTTTCGCAAATTTCTGGAGCATGTTCTGCTTTATCCAAGCCATTCACCGTCTTTGCATTATCCCCTCCCTCAGTCTCGTCCAACCAGTCAATGAACAAAAGAGGAATTAGCGAGCTAACATTGCAGACAACCGTCAGCCATGCCCTGTCGTAGAGTGAGGAAAAGTGTGTAAGCTTACAGTAGCCTCCATCCACCAACAACCCTCGAACCATGCATGGAGCACTCACAAGTTGTCAAAATTGTCGCCTGTTATACCGGCCATCTTTGTCAATAGCGCTCCAAGCTCCGTCCCTAATGTTCCAGCAGCATTGTTAATGGACATGAGCGTTGCAAACAGCACCGCCTCGATGCCAGGCGGGCATAGTCGAGCCGCCAAGACGAGTGTTGGCATGAAGGAGATCTGTCCAAGCGCTGCCAGCGCAGCATCGTCCCCAAAGATGAGTGCAGTATCCGGAATGCCTAGCGCGCGGTTAACGTGGGTAATGAGCAAGACAGGAAGCATGCCAAGTGGAAAGGATGCGAGCGTGCACCAAAACAGCACATTCTTAATGGATGCCGTTTTCAAATAAGTTTGATATAAAAATACTCCCACAAGGCCTGCTCCTGCAGTGAGTAGCCGCACGCGACCAAGAAATTCTGGACCTAGACCAAGGTCGTTGGAAAGAAAGAAGAAAAATGCACCATCGGCCGTTGGAGTGGCTTGCCAAAGAAAGATGAAAGCAGCTGGTTTGTAAATTGATGGCTTCCGAAGAGCCGACCAAAGTAGATCAAGCTGCTCCTGCATTCCTTGACTCTTAGTACTGCCCGTTTCGATAGATGCCTCATCAGCGCGTGTTGCTGCTACGGAACTGTCATTGTTCTCGTCAACTGCAGCATTTCTGTCCTTTTGTTCGTTCACTCCAAACGAAATGGCCGCCACCAGAAACGGCAAGACGGCTGTAATGCCAAATACGTTTCTCACGCTCAGCACTTCCAATAGCGATCCGCTATAGTAGGCTGAGAGAATACTTCCCGCACTAGCCGCGCCCCAGCAGAGGCTCTGCAATCCGCCCGCCACCTTGTCATCGTTGGCATACTTTTGCGTCTCCTGCACTACAATGCCGTCGGCGACAACGTCACTCATAGCGATGCATGCGCTCGCAAGCGTCAACGCAATGACTGTGCCAGTCATAGCTGTCGAAGCATCGAGCGAATCCCACACCAAATCGGTTCCAAGTAGCAAGTAGCAAACTCCGGCCAATAATCCAGCGACAATGAGGTAACTCTTGCGTCTATATCCAAACAGCTTGTATCCATCCGAAAGGAATCCATATAGCGGTTTAATGGTCCATGGCAAACTAAAGAGTCCAGTCAGTCCACTAAGCTCGGCTGGTCCCAGGTGTAACGTGTCTTTCAAAAGGTAGGTTTGTGCTAGCCGTGCCAGTCCAAGGGCCCCTTGAACAAAGTAGATGGTCACAATGGCAGCAAGTTCTGGAGACGGATCAATCCCCAATAATATCTTGTCTTTTAAAAATGATGTCACTAGTGAAGGTGACTTTGTAGAGTCTTCGTCGACATTGGGAGACGAAGAAGGATCGGCTAGAAGGAGGCGTGTTGTCGAGGAAAATACTGCAGGCTCATGTCGCTCTGCAGCTCGATGATGACAGTTTCGCAGTAAGCTTGGCCTTATGAATGCATCTGTATAAGTAAGGTAGAGTAGAATCAATGAAATTTGTAGATATAACCAACTTAGTCGCTGCGAACAAACCGCCATTGCCAAGAAAGTGGTCTGCCGAAGAATTTGTGAGGATCGCGCGGGCGAGATTTCCGAAGAGGTCGGACCGGTACTCACTTCCATTCAAAAGTTCAAAAGCGCGCGACGAAGCAAGATCGAATTCAAGATTGATCTCACATGTCTTGATGCTAGAGTACTCAGCCAAACCATTTTCATCGAACTACCGGTAAACATCGTCATCGGGTCAAACAAGTGACGCTTTTCGTGTGCTCTTCAAAGCATGGACACTAATCTGAGTGACAGCGGCCACCCGCTTGATTCCAAGGAACACCTTCAAGACTACGGCTTTTCCGAGTCAAACTGTCAAAAATGTGGCGTCCACAACAGTGAGATCAATGGGCTCTTGATGCAATGCGGTAAAGTGAGTTTATACCTTCTTGTGTGCATGTGTGAAACTACTTGTTATGTGGCACTATAGTGCCTTCCTATAGGAAGCACGGAAGCACACCTCCGCTCACTCGTCCATGCTGTCTGACAGTGCAAGAAAGCATATTACTGCTCGATGAAATGCTTTAATGAAGGTAAGTCATGCATATGACTGATATTCTTAAACTCACCCTGCTAAGGTTCTCACGATTACGACTGGCTGCCAGATTTACCAAACCACCAAAAATTTTGCTTGACGAACAGCATAAGAAAGGAGCCGGAACGTCGCGACGAAGAGCAGATCATTTTTGACAAAACAAAAGAGGAAGCAGACAGATTAAAAAGGGAGGCAGAGGCTGAAGCTGCTAAGAAACGTTGCGAAGAAGAGGAAAGGAAAAAGTTAAAGGCCGAAGCGGACGCGCGTCGGATGCAGGAGGAACAGGAGCGCGAAGGGAATGAGCAGCAACGCCGAGCCGAGGAGGAACGAGCTAGACTGGCTGCCGATGCAAAGCGTCGTGAAGAGGAAGAGCGTGCTCGAGTTGAAGCGTTGCGTCAGGCAGATGAAGAAAAACGGGCTTGTGCGAGAGAGAAGGAATGTCGACGTGAGGAGGAAGAAAAGGCTCGGCTTGAAGCTCTTTGCTTAGCTGAACAAGCAAGGTTGGCGCGCCTGGTAGAGGAGCAACGTCGTTTAGATGAAGAGAAAGCTCGGGTGGAGGTGTTGCGAAAAGTCGAAGAAGCGAGGCGGACTCGCGAGTTGGAAGAGCAGCGTCGACTCGAAGAAGAGAAAGCTCGGATGGACGCGTTGCGACAAGTCGAAGAAGAACGAAAGGCTCGCGAGTTGGAGGATCGCCGTCGTTGTGAGGCCGCTGAAAAAGCTAGACTCGAGATACTGCGTCGAGAAGAAGAAAGGGTTCGACGAGAAGTTATGGCTGAACGAGCGCGAGAAGCGGAGCACGCTCGAGTCGCTGCTGCCGAGGAAGCACGCCAACTCGCTGAAGAGCTAGAGCTTTTGGAGCTTGAATGCAAACGGCGTGAAGAAGCCGAACGAGAGCGGCAAAAGGAGGAAGCCGCTCGGAAGAAAGCGGAGGAAAAGGAAGCACGTTTAGTGAATGCGCGGCAACTTGCCGAGGAGCAGAGGCAAAAGACGATAAAGATTCGTCGTGATGGTGCATACATACATTGGCAGCGACTGAATCGACCGACTCGCGACAAGATGAAGGAAACTCTACATTCATTAGGCGACACAAGCGTGACTGTGGACGACGCTGATTTGCTTCCATGGATGCCTCATAATCGTACCGTAGACATTCGCGAGATGAACAAGAATGCGGTTGAAGGAGATGGTTTTTGGGGAACTATTAAAGAGGAGACCGTTATTCTCGACAATGCTAATAATCGGTAGCTGGGAGCATCGGCACGACGTGTAATAAGTACGTATACAGCTGTATACGAGACTTTCCAGCCAGAAAAATTCAACAAAATTGTAGCGACATAGTGGAAACGACAGTAAAGTACAGATATGGTATTCAATTTGTTTTTAAAATAAGTCCATTCGCCTTTAATGTTGCGCCGCCTGGGGCTCGGCAGTGATGCAGCAAATAGTAATAACTTGCGCAAATGATTCAATTCGCCACCGTGCACGGCGAATAACACATGGTAAGCCGATCTTTTATTCCGTGCCAAGCTCCTATATACCACGGTTCTGGCTGATTCATACTGTTAGAATGCGATAGATGTTCTGCAGGCACATGCTCGAATCGTCGCTCCGTGTATCCGTCACCTTGCCAAACAACCTCCTTTCTTCCATCTGGATAAAATGTCGTAGTTTCAGTCGTTGTATACTTTTTGCCATTTACTAGTCGAGTCGTTGTTGACGTGTAGGTCCGCTTTCCACTAGTGGGACTTTGTGTAAATTGTGACGAGCCAAAGGCAAATGAAAGGCCACCACTTTTCAAATGCAGCCGCGAGGGAATTGATACACCGCAATGCGAAATTTTGGACTGAACCTTGCCGCTCGTGTACAAAAAAGCAAATGGATCTCCACAGGTATAACCAATGCCTGTTGATTTGCGTTTCCGACTCGTTGTGTCTGTCGTATCTGTCGATTCTTGTTGTGGCTTTGGACGAGGAATAAATGTTGCATCGTCAAAGTCAGTCTTCTTCTCCTCCTCGTGGCTGCCATCGTATCCACCGTACTTGTAAATGTGATCATATTGCGCCTTTTGCCTTACATCTGTAAGAAGCTCATACGCTTGCGCAATCTTGGCGAACCGTTGCGTTGCCAAATCCTTCTCCGTTTCCGGGGCGCAAACATATCGATCAGGATGATGCTTTCGAGCAAGCAAATGGTATGATCGCTTAATGTCAGCAGGTGTAGCCGTATGCGGCAAATCTAGAGCGGCGTATGGATCCGACACCATGGTGATTGCGTATGATTGCCTTGCAATGATATTCCTCTCGAAAGTTGCGGCAGTTAGCGTTGCTCGTGCACGCGCAGCCACTCGTGTTACCGTTCTGAAACCGCTATACCCTGTTCGACGTCGGATGTTGCTTCGCTGCTACGAGCCACAATGTTCTACAGAAATCAAGCGATAGGTCAAAGGATGAATGGAAATCGTATCTAACTATTGTCGCTTTTTCCGTGTACCATGCTTTGCTGTTTCGCTGGCCGGAAGCTTTGGATGGCTTTGAACGTTTCGGTTTTGGCGAGCGGGCAAGTCGCGCTTGGATCGCAAATAATTAGCGAACGCATGCGCGCCGGCCTTGCTGGCGGAGGTTTTGGACGCATAGCTATGTTTTGTCACCCTATTATGGCTTAAAGCAGCGGTTCCGTTTGTATAGAGCGTATATTTTGTAATAAACCACGCAAATCATATTTTAACGATACTTGCCATTATGGGAGCATTGCTTAGTTATCGCCATTGACCATGTACGAGCTTTGTGAAATCCCGAGACATGTTGCCGCCAGTTCGACGCTGCGCGTCACATGAGCCACGGAGAAGCGGTTGTCAAGTCCTAAAATATATTGCAGTAGCTCCAAGCGCAAACATGGCGAGTGCATTTTGGATAGCATTGCGTCAATGGCCTTTAAGAATCGGAACGAGTTGAAGTCCGTGTTGCTGACCGCAGTCTTGAGCTGCTCAGCAAAATTTCGTCGATTTGTTATAGCCTTTCCACTCACAAATGCCATAAAGTTAGAAGGATTTTCCGAAGCAATCTTAAGATCGCCTTGCGCAGACTTTTGATCATACCATGACGAGATGCGAAAGGCCATGTTTTGCTCCCCGTGATTGACCCACTCTTCTACTGCAGCAACTGCCTCGAATGCTCTCGTTCTTGCACTGCCATCCTGCATGGCTCTCAATACTTGGGCCGCCCCAAGGACAGCCAAGAGTCCGTCAGAATTTGTGGCACTCCGTAGTCGATCAGTGTCGAGCGGAGGAGGAGGTGGCGGCGGGGCTGGGAAATCAATCATTTCGCCGTGACTACCTTGGACAGCCAATTCTAATTCCTTCTTCATTATTGCGGGATCCCTGCCTAAGGAACTTGAACGCGAAAGCTTCGGACTGTTAGGAGAAACCGCCGATTGGTTGTCAGTGGTATCAAATGTATCGGCGTTTCCCAGCAACTTGTTTTCGTGAGTTTGCTCGCTACTTTGAGCGGAAGCCACAAGAGTGTAAAGAATCAAGAGCTGCCGTGACGTGTGATAGTCTCCGGATCTGACCGCGGCTGCCATGCCTTCATTGACAACATCCTGCAGCTTGTGACTCGCGGCCTCGCCTTCAACTTGTTCTTGGTTTTCTTGTCGGTCATTCTCCATCAACTCCTTCAAAATCGTGGCGACACTGTAGTCAGTAGCTCCAAACCCACCCGCCAGTCTCGCTAATTCTTCCGGAGTCAGCGTAGATCGAATGCTTTCATCGAAGTCAAGCAGCTCTTCGACTTTCTGCTGAAACGATGCCTCCTCCGTGTTTGCAATGGTTGTTTTGTGCGCAATGTTAATGTTTTGGAATGGGTTCAGGTTGGTTGAAGCAACTTTCCACAGCTCTTGCTGCAATGCGTCAGTCAGTACACGAACTCCAGTCTCTGGCGTAATGTACAAGAGTGGAACTGTTTTCATGTGTTCCTCGCCCAAAACGTGCATCAATCGAGCACGCGTTCGTACCATGGTGATTAAATGTCCAAAGTGAGCAGTGCGAACAAACAGCGCCACTGGTAGACCAACGCCATGTTCAAACGTCCTTTTAATTTTCTGTCCAGTGACAACATCCTTGCCACAAACAATGCGACCAAATCCACCAACCCGTTGGAACACTTCATTATACGGAATCGCATTCAATCCAGACACTTTTCGTAAGCCAACCATGTACTCCTTCTTGGTCAAGTAGTCGTCATTATACTTTCTTAACACACTCAATGGTTGCAGCGCCTCTTGTCGTCCATTGATGAGCATTCCCTGCGAGTTGCGGTTGAACTCCGTCTTGGCGCTGTAGCCTGCCGGCCATGCCCACGTCATGCTTTGCGCAGCAGCCACGGTTTCCTCGTCTTGTGAATCGTAGTCGGGCAAAGAAAAGACGACACCAACTGTATAACTAGTCGTGGAACCGTAGCAGCGCATTTTCCGTCCACTGCTTGGCAAGAGTGTGGTGGACGTGATGAACGAATTGAAGGGACGCTGCGAACCATCGGGCGGCTGGTCGAAGTGACTTGGATGCAAGCCGTGGGTAACGGAGCGCGTTTCGATAAAGCGATGGATAAAGGAGGTCCAGTCCTCGTTTTGAATCGTCTTGACCACGGCGCGTTGCTCGTTGAGCCTTGTAACAACTTCTTGCTCGGCTGGCGTCAGCGAAACGTTAGTTGGTGTTTTTGAATCAAATGGCCCCTGCTGCAGCAGCGGCAAAAAGTTATCGCCAGCGCCAAGCTCCAGTGGCTTGAGCGGTTGCGCCTTTTCGACAAAGCCAGCCACATCAATTGCCACTTCATTTTGATGGGTGAACGTTGCTGCTGCTGTATCAGGTACATCCGACATGGTGGACCGTCGCGTCGTCAGATTGTCATGATTCTGCGCGGCGCGACGCAACTGGTCGCGAAAGACAATGCTGCGCGCACTCGCGTGATACACCAGGACGGGTGGTGGCAAGTCGCCAGCAGTAGCAGAATGATGGACTGCAGCAGGAGCAGGCGGAAGGCTGCCTTCGTCGTCGGATGCAGGGCTGCTCCACGAGTTTCTTCGCACATGGGACTTTGCATTTGTGTCAGTTGTAATCTTGTGATCTGGAGGCGTCTGCATGTTTATTGCTGCAATTGAAAGAGTTGTATGGTTTGAAAAAGTGTTGATTGAGACTGCGTCGGCAAAACGAGTGTAGCTCGACTTGGTTCGGCTCGAGTTTGCAAAATAAAGGAATTATCTCGTCACGTTTCGACCTTTTAATCTCTTTGCTAACAATTTATCCCGTACTGTATATTGTCTTGTAGTCGCTCGTCGATATCGTCGATTACTTCCATGGATTAGTGGAATCGTCATGACGGAACAGATGGAATGTTCATCAATCGAGTACCGCTGCGATGATTTCACGGTTTTCGGATCTACCGCAGCGCATTGATGCTTTGATTGCATGAGTTGAAACTGCCGCTATGGCTAACAAGTTGAGACTAATAGTTCTGCTTAGTCTTGATGAGGCTACAAATAACTGAAGATGGCTCAAGAGACGCTTACTGTAAATAAAGAAGTAGCGATAGTCGTGTCACGTACTAGTACATGGTACAACTACGTGATTTGCTTTTGAATCAGAAGCATATTTGAACAACCGAGCAGCTAATTTATCGCAAGTATTTATAAATGTTTCATAATACATCCGCTTCAGATGCCAGTTCAGCGAATTTGCTCATCCGCGACGTCCATCCAGTCACAAACCCACAGCTGCCATCGGGACCTTTTGCCATGTGAGACTGAGCCATAATCTTGCCAGCACGATCCTTCTTCACCGTCAAATTAAGTTTCGGACGTTCCTTGTTGTTTGAACCAAACTTGGACTCGAGATAAACGTCACAAGTGCGGCAAATTCCATAAAGCTGTCCATCGTAAAGTACACCTTCCACCGATTCCTTCTCCTTCAACGACGACAAGTCGCATCCCAACACCTCTGACAATTTCACATCATACAAAGTCTCCTCATTGTTCATGGCAATAAACTTCGCCGTGCCCTCATCCACTGACTCGCCAAGGTGTATGCTTTCCAGCCGACCACGAAGCAAGATTGCCGCACCCTTAGTGACAATGCGAATATCTCGTGCGCCCAAGCCAATGCTGTCCCGTGCCTTAATAAACGAAACAAGATCGCCTCGTCGAGGAGCTGAAGTTTCATCCGTCGATCCAATGCCGTGGATCGCAATGGCTCCAATCTTGTAGGAAAGATGCTTAAGCGTCACGTTTACTCCTGCTGCTTCCGCACTCATTGCGCTAGGAGCCACTTCCAACGCAGCAGCGTCTTCATTTGACTGGCCATTATTCGCAAGATTATCAAACATTTGCGTCGGGTCTCGTAGAAGCAATATGCAGCCCATTGCAGCATCGCATCCCTGTGGAGCTTCCGGTAATGATAAATCAACTGTGCTCCAGCGACTCGGCTTGTCTATGGTGGCAGGATGCGACGAGCTCCTTTGACGAACCGGCTGTTTCTTAATCCCATTATGGCTTGGCTCCAACAACACCAGTCCCTGGCAAGCATTCTTATCGGCAAGGTTCGGAATCGTTCCTTTAGGTAACACCTTCACATTTTGCGCGACTCGCTTTCCATTCCTTTCCGTTGTCACCTTGAACGACACTTCGTCGCCCTTTCGAATGCTGTAATTGGTAGAAGAACTGACAACGCTGGAGAGCTGAAAGAATATTGATTCTCTCTTTGACGCCGCCTCGTCCAGGACGGTTATGAATCCAAAGTTTCGCGCCGTCACTATCTCCTTTACAATGCCTAGACCTTCCGCGCTGCCTCCGTCTTGAGCCATTGCAGCTGCAGGTGTAATACGTTCGACAATTCGCATATTCTCAACCGTGACCATCCCAGTGCGTCGTGACTGAACCACGTCCAACTCTACAATGTCATTAACAGCAAGCGGCGCATCGTTCTTCAATTCGTCGCAAAAGCTGGCGCGATCAAAGCGTATGGACGATACAGGCTTGCGTGTTTTTGTCCACTTCTTCTTTCTGCGTTTGTCAGCAGTCCCGGGTGTGGATATGACTTGCCCATCATCATCGGATGTAGCACCGTCTGTTGACGCGTCAGCCAACTTTGGCGGTGTCTCGTATCCGCCATCATGTTTCGCAAGCTCCTGGCGCTCCTCTTCCGACAACTTGCGGATGGAAAGCTTTCCAGGATATGAGGTTTCGCCAGGCACTGGAATATGTGTCACAGATAGCAAGCCCTTTGCATTGAACTCTATCATATTCATGACGACTTCATCTTCTTTTGCACTCAAAATGTCATGGTAGATGAGAGCCGTCTGAACAGGCGAGGCAACAAATTCGTCCACCATTTTTGCAACCAGTGGATATCGCTCCTCCATCGTCATTGGTAACACTTCCATATCCAAATCAACCATTCCGGCGTATAGCTGCGTTTTATCCTTCTTGCTAATCGTGCCTCGAAGCTTTGCGCCAAGCGTTTTCGACTGCTGCACTGTACCTGCAGGCAAAAAAAGAATTCGTTGAGCCTTGAGATTTTCTCGTTCCTGTGCTGCCTGGTTCTTGTGATGCCGTCCAGGCAGCGCGCCTTGGATCCGTCCATGAACGGAAATGTCGAACATCACCTCTGCACCAACTTGCAGTCCCAGCTGTCGGCCGTGCTTGTCTACGTTCGTCAAGCCCATGTGACGTCTGAGATCGTTCTGTAGCACGTCGGGAAGAACCTGATATAACTTAAAATGCGCATCAACTGGTCGCTCATTGTAATGAATGAAGCCGTATGCATCCTTGACAGTGTGGACAATGCCTTCCGATCTAGCCATGAGCGACAAGCTGACCAAGCGAATTCTCCTATCAATCGGATGCTCCGTGTCTCCTTCTTCCTCAAGCTCAAATGGGGTCGGATTGCGAATCAAATGCTTCGTCGGAGCAGCATGGCAAGCGCCGTCGACGTAATCGCTGACAACGTCGAAGAGGACCGTGTCACCAAGCTGAATCCATGTTGCCGCCGATGATCCTCCTCGAAAACTATAAGTGCCACCGGGAGAGTCTCTGGCACTCAAATACACCTCGGTAATCAAGCGGGAGTTGCCGGTCAAGTCGTTGTCTTCGATCGGTTCATGTAAGAGTACCTTGCCCTTGGCTTCTAATGAATGCCCTGCGTCGGCTGGCTGCGGGCAAAGGACCACAATGCCAGTGACCCCGCAAGCAACGGCATCGTGAAACTTGACGCTACCCTTTGGTTTCAACGAAACTCGGCGAGCACTTAATCGCCTTCGCCCATGTGGCTCACCTCCACCATTGGCTTCGTTAACGACGAGAAACTTCATTTCTTGACCTTCCTTGAGCACGAGGTCACCATCACCCAACGCACGCTCCGTATCGTCCATGTCAATGGTCGAGTAGTGAAAATAGATTTCTTCACGTCGCTTGTTCGACAAGAGAAATCCATACTCGCCCTTGAGCGAGGTGACGACTCCAACTTCTTCCGTCGCTTCAGCCAGCATTTTCGTCTCCTGCTCATGACGCACCCGGTCTCTTTCAGATAAAATCAAGCTTATGCTTCTAGCAAATTGATTCTTGCTGCGCCGGTCTGTCACAATGCTAAACTCAACCAAGTCACCCTTGAGCAGTCGATTTGGCTGTCCCCTTCGACCGTCAGATATAATCTTGGCGTCCTCGCCGTTCAATGGCTCTGGTTCGTCATGCTGCTGCGTTGGCTGATAGTCATTTTGACGAAAATATAACTCTGGTCCATCGGACACGATCGCCGCGACGTCCTTTCCATCACGCTGGTCGTCGAGCAAGCGAATGGTGCCATCCAGCGTTTGGCCACGCTCAAACCGAGTCGGTCGATCCACCAATCCCCGAAAAAGCTTTCCAGGTTCATTTTCCGTCTCCCATGCAATTGAGCCAGGCTCCAGTATCCGCACTTGGTAGGCATTAAGCTTGTCGTTGCGTGTTCCAATACGAAACTCCACTTCGGCATCGAGTTGCAGTGAGTCTACTGGTTGCAGTGATTCCGAGTAGTGGAAAAATACTTCCTCCGGTCGATCAGCGCAGTAAATGAAACCAAATGATTCCTTGAGACTACAAATGACGCCTTGCTCCAATGGCAATTGCGAGTGATCGGGTGCTTGACGCTGTTGTCTGCCTCCGCGATTGTTGTTGCTGCGACTGCCGCCGTCGCGATTATTGTAGCTGCGATCTCTATTGTTTCCTCCTTGATTATCAAAATATGACGATTGTCGCGACGAGTTGTTACTGTAGCTTGTCATGTTTGGTCGATGAATGAGGCGTAAAAATATTCAGTCTTTCGAACAAGAAACTTGCGAAAGATTTGGGTGTGTATTACTTGGCTCCTCTAGTATCTACCCCGAGAGCAAGTTTGCAATAGCTTAGAATCCGCTCAGAGACACAATTGCTTGACAATCTCCGACTCCCAATCGATGCCGATTGATGAATCGAGAGTTGTGAAAGGATGCAGCAGCAGTTTCGCTTTTGCTTTCCATGGCGCGCGCTTGGCTCATGATCATAAGTCTGGCCGTCTATCGTCCGTGAGTACCGGTACGTCGTCCGTTGCTACCGTTCCCAGTCCCGCTACGACAGCATACGATCGCCGAAACGACGACCGCGAACCTCGCTCCGACGAACCTCAGCCTCCAACAAACAACAAACATCGGCACTGCCCGACCATGGGCGTTAACCACCGCAAACGAAGACGGACATGGTCTTCTGCCATTGCATGTTGTTACACTACAATATATTCATCCTGGACGACAATTATAGTTCACGCAAGCAGCGACTCGACTGTAACGAAAGGCTCGCTTGACGTTCAATCAACATGCAACGCTAATAAAGTCAAAGTCCGCAAGTTTATACTTCTTTGTGACAGTCCGGGAGCATATTACTATGGGAGTAATACATATCGAAACTCTCGAGTCTGCATGTCAAATGACAAGGCGAACATTCAAATAAACTGTGAGTAGTGCATGAGCTGTTGGATGGATGATGTAGAAATCGGCAATGAGAATTATCTAGCTCACTCTAGTACCACCATCTTCTTTCGTTTGCGAATGTCTACATTCATCATATTCTGGTGCTGTATTGTTTCGCCAATTTATATGAAACGATTCACAATTAACAGTTACAATTTCAGAACGCTACAAGGGCAACGGCAATGTCCGTGTCACCCTACAGGCCGGCATTTACAATACATACACCACTATTCTCGATAATGTTCGTGTTTGTCAGCTCGGAGTAGCCGGGGATAATGCGTATAAATGCCCGAAACCTGGCGACTATGTGCTCAAAACATACTTTTACGTGCCAGCAATTCGCGATTACGATTTTCACTATACACCCGATGTCAAGCTCACCTTTATGGATGGCGACGGCCAAGACGACAGTATACTAGGATGCTCCGCCACTGGAACCATGGCACTGCACACACGGGCCACGCGCAAGGCGCAAAGAGGACTGCTCGCACTGGGCTTGTGTACGTTTAGTTTTTTGCTGGTCTTTGGTGGTTTGCTGTGTGCAAGCTATCGACGAAAGAAAGAGATTCAAAAATACTTGCATGAGCTCAAGACGAGCCGATACTATATTCAGACCATGCCGAATGGTAATGTTGTGGTGAATGATACGGACGAAGAATATGAGGAGCAGCAAACTGGACTGCCCCACTCATCCGTTCGATTAAAAGCAAATGAGCATAGCAGCCAGTATCATGGCAACCTGCAACACCAACTACACGATCAAACGCCGACAAACATGGCGGCATTGCATTATGATACTGACGACGATGCTCGACGAATGCTTGACATTCGCAACCCAATCCACAACGAGTCGCAAGTTCCGATGCGTCCGGTCATATAGCACAAACTTGACTACATGGTATCGCTACATCCATAAATATTGTAAATAGAAGAAGATGCTGCCGGCTTTTGGTTGTTCATATCGTTAAATTGGCCTTTTCCAAGCTACTTTTGTCAGCTCGTTACAACTTGCAACACCCTTACTTTTTCGCACTAATCATTAGCATTTGCATTTGCTGTATCAAATTGGCTGCCTGTATATATGACTCAAGCGCCTGTTTAGCTTGCGCTTGGGCAGCGAAAAGGTCTCGGGGTGGGAGTGCTCCTCCCAACAGCTGCAATGGATCTGGAATTGACGAGGCTGCTGGAGTGTCGTCTACCGGTAGTAACTCTTCCTTAGTCATGGATGGCTTGGTTTCGTCATTCTTTGTCGAGTAATCCGACTTTGAGTGGCGATTGCGTAATCCAGTCGTGTTCTCGTTGTCGCCAATAGCTGCCGTGGAAGTTGCACTCGGAATAGTAGGTGTTGCTGCAGCATTTTCCTTTTCCAGTGGGTCCTTCTGAGTGACATTTATCAAGGAAAATTGCTCTTGCACCAAGCATGGTTCCTCCTTCAATGATTCTTTCATACGCAGAATGGGTTCAAGGTCCAGGCGAACATCGGAGGCTCCAATCCCCGGCTTTTCGCGTCGGGCTTTGGTCAAACTCCACATGGAAGCCTTTAGTGAAGCGTTTCCTTGCAATTGAGCAGATTGGTACGCATCCAGCAATAGAAGAGTATCAAGCGTAGGAGTAGCAGTACTGCTAGGAGACATGAAGGTGGAGCAATAGAGTAAAACAGGCTGCGTGGATCGTCCTAAACAATGCAATGAGCGGCTCTGGTCGTACTTGTATCGCCATGGCGCATCCAACGACGCATTTTTGGTACCGGTACGATGCTTGTTCGGCCAGTACCGATGCGAGGGATGGAATCTCGCGATCGACGACCATGGTGCTTTTGGCCTCTCATCGGCTCACAACAGTCGGCTCCAACGCGACCTTCTACTTTTGCCATGAGATTTTTGCTCCTTTATGTGTGCTTGGTGACGAGTATTATCGAGCTTGCATCGTCTTGGGCGCCTTCGTCTCGCCATCTCGGAGGAGCCAGAAAATTTTTGTATTCACAATCAGCATCTACTGGTAGACAACATCAACATGCGCAGTCCATACAGCTATTGACACAGGTTCGGGTGCCATACAGCTCCATTACAACTTTTCACTCCTCCGTACCATTCTCCGATGAGAGTAATAACGACCAGTCCCATGCTCCCATGGAACTGCCGCCTCATTCATCTCCTGCTTCAACCAATCAGCCAACATCATTGGACAACACGTTAACGCCACTGCCACAAGGCAGCAGTTTTATTCAAAGAGTCAAATCTTACCTAAAAGCACCATCGGATGGATTGACCTTTCGTCAAAGACTCGCCAAGCTTGGTTTGAATGCTGTCCTCAGCTACGGCTGGGTGAGCAACATGAGCTACAGTGTTGCTGTGAGTTTAGCCTGGTACATCTTCTCCAAACAAACGGGCAAATCACCGCTAGCACCTGGTCAGTGGAAGGGATTCTTGGCCGTATATGCTGGCTTTTTCGTTTTTAACAATTTGGTTCGGCCAATCCGCATGGCACTGGCCGTGGGAGTGGCACCTGCCTTTGATCGCTTTGTTGCCAGCATTCAAACCAAGTTGAAAGTGAATAAAGGAACGGCTATCTTCATCACAGTCATGCTAACGAATCTGCTGGGGTCGATAGTGGCCATGAGCTCTGGTATTTTGCTAGCGGCGACCTTGGCAGGTGTGCCAGTCTTTGCGAAATAATAGCGACATGGACTTTCCTGGTTGAACGGATGATACAATATTCACCTTTGATACTTGATACAATATGATGCTAAAGATAATAATGATGATTAAATCATGGCTAAAAAGTTTGCTTGTCGCTAAACAATTTAGTGCTCACTCGTTGTCATTTAATTTCTTTGGCTCAGCTCGTTACATGAATGATGCTTGCTGGTCAAGCTCACTGTCACAGTCAACTAAACTTTTATTGATACAATACACGAAACAAAGCCTGGACAAAGGTGACAAAGCTATAAATGGTTAGGGCGTGCAACAGTCAAGTCTTGGGTAGCTAACATCAGTTCACTCCATCCCTAATTACCATGGATGACGTCGATGCGACATGGATCTTCTCCGCTCGAAACCGTCGGTGCGAGTCGTTCCAGAACAAACCAGCGGCCGATGCTGCCTCGAGTGTGTCTGAAAAATCGATAGCAAAGAACTTGAAGTAGAGAGAAAAGACAATAAAATTGTCAGCATGGCGGAGTTTCCGGCGGAACCGAATATTGCTATGGAAAAGTTGTGGGTTGATGTGCGAAATAATTTGGAGGAAAGCAAGAATGGTAAGCGCGCAGCGAACACTAGTCATTGTGCACGTGGAATGTATATATCGGCATGGAAGTTTACTAATAGTTTCACCGTCGTATATTCTTTTGTTTGGATTTAAGTCATCTGGAGGCATGCAGTGTCGTCGTTAAAGTTTGGCTACAAATACTTTTTGACGCATCCACCTGCTCGAGCCTTTGTCCAAGACTGCATGCATCAAATATGTTCAATTTTACTGGATCAACATTTCAACCGAACTGGTCTCGAGGAGCGCGGCTGCATTCAAGAATCAATACTTTTTGCAGTTTCCATAGTTGCTGCTGATTTAAAGTTCCAGGTCGAGCACAAGCAAGAATGCAAGCTGCTGTCCACGTTGGAATTGATTTTGGACAGGTCCAAGATTTACTACAAAGGCATAAAAGGGACGTGGCACGTTGGTTCGCCGGGATCTCCAGAAGTGAGAATGAATGCGATTGAAGAGTTTCGTAATTTGAAGGGCTTCGATCACCTTGCCGATTACCTTACGTTTACGACGAGTCTCACGCAAACGAGATTTATCGCACCATCTCTTTCGTCGAACGATATGAACGAGTCGACGGCGGCAGCTGCTAACGCTGCAGTAGATGCACCTGTTGTTGCTATTCCTCCGCCATCACTGGTCCTCCTGCGTCACGTCGTCATTGCGTTGTCTGATGGCATGAAGCTTTTGCCTTCCGATCCTCGAAACTTTCCATATGATGTAAGCCGTCAACGTTCCGAGCAAGCGCAAGTGTCTCAAGCCGACGCGATTTCATTTGGACAAGCTGTTATGCGTTACATTTACTCGGCCAGTGATGACACGTTGAAAAGGTTTTCGACGGATCAAATAACTGAACTCCAAAGCGAATTGCGAATGGTGTTTGACACGTTTGTTAGCACGCCTAATAGTCGGCAACACCGGCCAGTCACCATGATGTTTTATCAGTCTTGGCGAGATTTTTGTTGGAGACTGATCTCGTCAGGTTCATTGCCTTTGAAACTTTTTGGTTGGGAGCAGTTGGCCGACATTTTGGAAGCATGTGCGGCGCATCGACCACCGCCGCGTTACTATATCTGTTCTGGCGCGGGAAGTACTATCTGCGATGGACGCTACGATTTTCATGGATCAGTGACGGATGATGGATACGTAGTACCAAAGGAAGGGATATCGTACGTACACATTGTTCCGCCGTCGGTATACGCTGAGGAAATGTTAAAGGTTGAGTCTCTAGAGCGAGATGCATATGCGTCGCCATTAAGTAGAGCGAAGCCTACCAAAGTTCCAAAGAAGCTGACAATCTTTCGCTGCACTATGCGGTCACGACACAAGTGGTGGTTTTTGTCGGAAGCGGATGAACAACAGCCTGGAACCGACAAAGATGTCGACTACTACCAGCACAAAAGCAACGAGACGGAGGAAAGCCAACCACCGAGCACTGGTTGGATTACATGCCGTAACGCAGGAGCCGATCCACCCCCATTTTTGCAAGCGTGTGGGTTGATGGTGCCACCGGGCGAAGAATATAATACATTGGAGCATCAGTTAGCCAAGTGGGCTATCAAGAATGAAATTGTTGAGCAAGTCTTGGGCGACACAACAATTCATCGGGAGGTCGTTGCGCGATCGACGGTGCTAATCAAGTTTTTGGCGTCCATGTGTGATCGGTATCTCACTGTTCCGCCGGATGTTGCGCCGCCAGTGGAGATTTATTGCTTGCTGTCGTCGCATCTTTTGTTCGCCTGGAAAACTTGTTTGCGAAAGGCAGATGCAGCAGTGTCGACGCAGGTGTACCAGTTGCTAGTGTCTGTGCTTCCTTTATGTCCGGTAGATCTGGCAAACCCTTTGCTTCAGGCTGTTCAACAATCTCTACAAGAAGATGAAGATGATGAGCGAAATCATCTTTTCGAGGTGTCCGAGTTTTGCTCGGCGCTGGCATCTGGAATACTCGATGCGAAAGCGGATGATGTTGTATTTATGAAGGATGAAGTTCGTCGAGAAGTTTTGAACCTTCTTTGGTCGGTGCTGACGCATCCGGCGGCTTCTTCATTGCGATCATACGAGACAATGAAGCGATATGTCACCCATGAATTACGCGTCGAGCCAAACGGTAGGGAGCATCGGGATAATTTGATACGGACATGCTATAAAGCATTAAGCGAAAGCGCTAGCACGATGAAGATTGGTGGGATCGACGAGGTGCAGGTTTTGCGGATGGTGGAATTGACCAAGTTCATGTTGGATGCGTGCCCTCGAGAGCAAGCAGTTACCATTGTATCCAATGGTAACGGCGAGCTGCCGTTGTTATTGCTGCGAGAACTGACAGCTTTTTTGAAGCGAAAGCGTGCAGCCGGGTTCTCTTACAGCAAGAGCTTGCCAGCGACCCATTTAGTCGAAGATGAATTCAAGATGCCAATGCATGCATTGCGCGAGCGATTACGCGTAGTACGTCATGTCTATGGGCTTTGCGATCCATCGTCACCTTTACAACAGCCTTTGTCGTTGGAAGTTGACGTGGTGAAAGATCTTTGGGAATTGTGCGATGCTCCGGATGACCGAGAAGCTTTGATGGTATTCATTGCGCAAGCCTCTCGCAGCGGTAAGGTTTCACAATATTTTTCAGTGTCGACGAGTGGGAGCCAAGGGATTAACAGCGCAGAACCGGTTCTTTATGCTGCGTTTACTCGAGAAGTTGCTTCTGCGGTGTTTCTTGACCTGTTTTGCTCCTCCACTTTGATGGATCCTGAGTATCTCAGCGACGCCGCGTACAAAAGCTTCCAAGATCTGTTAGCTTCGACAAAAATTGTACCGTCTAGACACGACGATTTTCCGGTGTTAAATGCCGTTATTGAAGCTCTTTGGCGAATAAGCCTCGTAGTGGCTGATGACAATGTCGCAGCATTGGCTATGAAGGATTTGCTCAATATGCACGTTGCTACCGCCTCCCCTGAGACGAGCTCGTCCTGGAATGTTTCGTTTAATAATCGGTTTGACGATTTTCGCGATCGAGTTATCAAATGCTTCACGATGGTAGAGCGAGAAATAAATTTAAGCTCACGCACTGCAAAACGGACAACAGAGCGCTGCCTTCGGATTGTGAACGCTTCTATTGGGCAGAGTGGATTTGATGATGTTTCTGTATGCTCATCAACGCTGACTCGATTACAAGGGTTGGCTTTTAACGCGACCCTCGATGATGTTTCAAGGATCATTCCACATGGTATGCGAGGGCAGGGCAGTTACCGACGAGTAGGCATTAAGGCCAATCAGGCCAAATGTACATTGTCGCAGAACCAGCTTGAAGCCGACCAGACTGCGAGACCGAGTAATGTAAAATTTGCGCTCGATCTTCATCCTCTGGAAACACTTGAATCTGTGAAGATAAAGATTGCAACGCACTGTCAATGTCCAATTTCTTTCGTCAAGCCAATCCAGGTCGACGGCCGAGCAGCTCGTCAGATTGGATTTGATTCCTCTCAAACCTACAGTTCAAATCTAAATATGATGCCTGAAGATACGTCTGTGGATGAAATTGGTATCGTTGACGGGTGCGAGCTTGTGGTGGTAATTGTCGAGCCGCGGCAGCTGAGCAGTGTTTCCTCGACGCCAACACTCGCGACTCGCGGCGACAAATGGCATGACCTGAGCGATGTTTTCTTTGAGCATAATGGCGAATTTTCGGATCGACTGTTCGGCGTTTTAATGAATGTGCTTAAGCTAATGTCTTGGAAAGATACGACAAACGGGGAAACCGAAGCTTTGCAGTCTGTTGACACCCATCAATTGGTTTGGGAATTTCTTCTAGCGGCGCCCACCAACAGTGTAATATGTGCGCAAGTCAAATCAGCCGCTGCCTCTGGTGACGCTCTGGCGTCAATAGGGACGGACACGATACCTGACGAAAATAATGGAGTGGCTTGGTCGTATCTCTTGGACTTTGCCGATTTCGACCGTTCAGTTTATGTTCTGTTGACCATCGATGCTCTGTTACGTCCGGCAGGTGAATCGATATCGATTTTGCGGCCACCTCAACGGGAACAATTCATGCTTGGAATGGAATCGGAGGCTGCAGAGTTTCGAGCCTCTTTCATAAAGGCTGGCGGCTTCCAGCATGTCACGCGGTTTTTTTCTGCTGCTGGGGCTGCCGATAAGTCGCGTCGTGGCAAGACGCGCAGAGGAAATGCTGTCGCTTTGCGAATTTTGAAGTCGTGTTTATTTGGAGACGCTGCTACTTTGGATGGTTTGCACGAAGACTCACTCGACAACAATGGCCGCCAGCTCTTGGAGACGCTAGTTGATGCGCAAGGCTTGCTAACAAGCTTGTTGGCAATGGTGGTCGACGATGCTGGTATATCCTCTTCTGTTATTGCGGACGTTATCCGGTTTTTGATGCTTGTGTTTCAGTCTTCAAGCTCATCTGCAAGCGTTGAAGCACTTTCTGGGAAAATGTGGGAAGCTTTTATCATTAAATCGTTGACGCACGAGGTAGTTTCTGATAATGCGTGCTCCAGCTCGATAATGAATGCAGCTATGCGCGTGCGGCGAAGCGCGCGTGACCTCATCCTGCAAACAACGCAACTCGCCGATAATGCTGTGCCTTGGCTCACTAAGGCGGTTGCGAATATTGATGTTGGATCTGAGTGTTCCGAAGAATGCTTTGACGTCCTCGGAAAATTAATAAGTGGGGGCGATTTCAGCGGCAACCGCTTGCTATCTTCAAATGAAGATGACTTTGCTAACCTTGCAGCGGTCGTTTGTCGGAAGCTCGTTGAATGTCCAAGGCCTCGAAGTGAAAGCGAAGCACTCGAGGTTTCTACTAGCGTACTCTGTGGCTGCCTGAAATTGCTTCGAGCTCTTGTGGAACGCGGCAGAGCTCATGCCCTCGCTTCTGGAGTGGCGTGTCTTCTTGCTGCTTGCAGTGTTCCGGGATGGTATAATAGAGCCGAGGCGGACGCAGACGAACACTATATAAATTTGATGGGTGTCATGTTTGATGCATTTCTTTCGCCTGTTGGCACTTCGTCAGTCGCTGTGTGCTGCGATAAAGAATCAAGGAGACTTGGTTTTGACATCGTCGAAGCGGCTGCCAGAGCTTGCTCGGGGGACGAAGGTTACAACCGACTGATGTTGCATATTAATTCACTTATAGCAGTCGCAGCTCCAAAATTGAAACACCGTTGGGGCCAGTATGGGGCGAGCAGTCATGAGCTGAACATAAGAACACGATGCGCATCCAAATACTCTGGTCTGAAGAATGCTGGTTGTACGTGCTACATGAATTCGGTTTTGCAACAGCTATTTATGATGTCGGACATCCGCGAATCTTTATGCTCTGTTCCCTTGCCGTCGGCTCTCCGAACATCCGGTGATGCTTTGCCTAAAGGATTTGAGCTGGTCGGCAAGACGATTTCATTGCATTGGGAGACGGGTGCTTCTTATGAAGCGATGGTCGAAGCTTTTGACGAATCGACTGGGACTCATTGTATTCGATATTGTCCTATCAAGCGCGCACTGGCGGATCCTAAAGTTGATGACGACGTTGCGAAACTACCCCGCAATCTTTTTGAAGAATTTGTTTTATCTGAAGGACGAACAGGGAAAGAAACTGGAGTATATCAAATTGTCGTGGAAAGCACAGAAATGGAAGCGGAGACGTGTGCCGATCAGACGATTTTAGCTGCCAACGATGAACTTGTTGAAACCGACGACGAACGTGCTTCTCGTCGCCTGCTGGAAGAAGTTCAAAGGACATTTATTCATCTCGATGAAGGTGCTCGCGGGAGACATTTTGATCCGAAAGCGCTCGTTGAAGCATGTACCTGTTTGAAACTCGAGTTTGATGTATGGCAGCAGAACGATGCTTCCGAGTTTACGACTAAGCTTCTCGACCGGCTTGAAGTGTCGCTCAGGAAATGGGCACCCGCACATTTTCGATATCTGGACCACATGTTTGGAATTAAACAGATTAAGCAGAAGATCTGCCGAGAATGTGGTTTGAAGTCGAACCGCGAAGAGAAACTATTGAACATCGACTGCCAGATTCGAGGAAAGACAGACATTCAGGAGGCCCTGGCTACGTTTACGGAGACGGAAATTATGGAAGGTAGCAATCAAGTCTTCTGCGAAAGCTGCGACAAGAATACAGATGTAAGTTACACAATACCAGAATTATGTCATCTCCTATGTATACTGACCGCGTATCATTCTTTCGATAGACTATTTTGCGTACTGCCCTATCAACGCTACCAAATGTGCTCATACTGTCTTTGAAACGATTTGATCTGGACTTTACAACTTTTGAGACAGTAAAATTGAACAGTCGGTGCGCTTTTGGGCAGACTTTAAACATGAAACAATTTACACTCGAAGGAATTGAGGCCAAGGAGAAGGAAGTTGCCGCTGCCGACAACGTGTTAGACACCAGCGACACTGAAAAGCAACGCAGCGAGAGTAATGAAAATGATGAGATGAGCTCTGACGTCAAAGATTATGAGTATCGCCTCGCTGGTGTCCTTGTTCATGCCGGAGTGGCACAAGGAGGTCACTACTATAGCTTTATTCGAGAAAGGAACGAGGGAGCCGATGACAAATGGTATCGTTTTGACGACGAAGACGTTACACCATTTGATCCTGCCAATATTGAAACGGAGTGCTTTGGAGGGCGAGTGAAAAAGGAGACGAAGTGGCCGAATGGGCAAGTTCATACAGTCGAGCAAGAGCAATTTGCAAATGCGTTAATGCTTTTCTATGAGAAGGTTGAGCCGTTAAAAGTTCCCGCTGATGCATTGGAAAGATCGCAAAATGTGGACTGCATCAGGTCCTCGGGATACGACGTTTTCAAAGATGATGTGCTCCAGTCAAATGCTGCTCATAGATGGCAAGCCTTTCTATTTGACTCCGAATTCCAACTTTTTTTGAAACGACTGCTCGGGCATTGCGCGGTACCAAGTCCTCGTGGGGTTTCGCCACAGGTATGGCGTGAGCCGCTACTCCTTATGCTCCTTGAATATTTCTTTGATGTAATGCCTTACTCTGTCGATCGCGGCTGTGTTCACGATTGGGTGAATACACTGGAACAAGCACTGTACATAGACGCCAGGAGCGCTCGACGGTTCGTTCATATTCTTGCCAAGAAGACGAGCCAAATATCGTCCAACTGGTACCGAACCTTTTTGGTCGAGTGTCCGGACCAAGCTGCAAGAAGTGGAGCTGTCCGCGTCTTTGGTGCCGGTATTCGTTCCTGCTTATCTTTTAACGACGAGCAGCGTGAGCTGGCAGCATGGGTGGATGCATGGTCGCAACAATCGCAGTCATTACAGTTAAATGGCCCGATACCTATCCCTGCCATTCTCACTGAGCGATGGGCTGCTCATGAAGATATTGAAACATTAGAACGCGGCGGTTCATCTAGTGTGGGGATATTAATTTCTTCGCTCAATGTCTTCTTAGATGTGTTGCCTCGATGCTGGCGCATGAATTCGGAGCTTTTCTTGTTGATTCGTCAACTGGCTGTTATGCAAATTGAACAAGTCTCCATTCTACGTAAATCGCTTATAGCAGCTCTGATCCCCATGCGCTTGCTTGGCATCATCTTACGTGACCGGCTCCAACCTATTGATTTACAGGATGCATTTCCAGGTGCTTGCGTTTCATTGGAGACTGCGAACTCACAGACTCGTCCAGAATCAGGCCATGGCCATAGTATTTCGATGACCGGAAATCACATGAATTCGAACGACAGTGGTCGTGGTCCTAATATAGACTACTTGGTTCTTTTTGAATGTTTGTCCTGCATTGCTTCCCTACCAGGCGCAGTCAAGGCAATTCTTGTAGTTGATTCGGGCGAATTGATACGAGGCCGTCGACGCTATATTCTAACGGACGCAGCAGTTCAGGCGCTCACTGCTGTTTTTCACGAGCACTGCCCACAGGGATCGTCTGGCATGGCTCGACGCGATTTGGAAGCTTATTTGAGTCAATGCGGCGCCGAGACAGTCCACACCATAAATCAGAGGGTCTCTGACATGATGAAACGGTCTGCGATCGACGACACGGCGCACGGCCCAAAGTACCTGACTCTAACCGGATTCCTCGCGTACTATCGCGATGTAGTACAAAACGACGATTCGCAGTTGCGAACGGATCTGCATTTTTTAGGATTTCGACCGGATTTGTCACGCCGCTCTTTCGTTTCGAGAAAATTGCTGCGAGATGGTCGGACTTCGTATCGGGAACCCGCCGAAAGTATCGCCATTGATGTTGGCGAATTTTTTTGCGATTCGTCAGCCAGCTTGGGTGTTATGGCTGACTTGGTCATGGGGTACACGTTATGGCTCTATGATCTTGCTTTTAGAGTATCTGAAGTACATGCACTCTATCTTCTTGCTGCCGTGACATACCAACGTGACATAAGTGACTTGCTGAATCGGATACTGCAATCAATTTCAACGAATGCAGCAGATTGGCCAGGTAACGAGAGAGTTAGCATCATGACACAGGCTTTAAAGTGTGTTGCTGCTGTCCAAGACCGGAACCAAAATAGGAATATTTTTATCATCATGGAGTCGCAATGGCGGCCAGGGAGTGCTGACAACGAAGTGGGTCTGCTACCGATGTTGCGCAACGTGAAGAGGGCTTTAGGCTCGAATCCATATAGTCAGGAACTTCAATGGATCCGTAGTCGTTATATTGCAATTCTGAGAAATCTGCTCAAGTCAGCATGTATTCTGCAATGGATGCAATTGAATAAGTCAAATTGGGCGTTCGTCGAACGTGATTTGACCGACGACCGGGTGATTACCCACCAGGTGCGCGACGATTTTATGGGGCGCGACGATATAGGAACGTACGGGCCACGCCAAATAGGCGACCGCAGTATCAGTCAGACAGATGTTGATATGGGGAATATGAACGAGGAATCGGAGGACGACGACGATGACGAGGAAGAGTCGCGGTTTGGTGATCAACTGTTGAATGATGATTTGATGACAAACGATGATCAGGATAGCACAATGTATCTCGAGCCGGATCAATCCAGAATTGAAATTCAAGGCGCAGGCTCTGACGAGGTCAATGGTGTTTATCGAGAGATGAGATATCATGACGGCCATGGTCGGTTCTCACGACGTGGTATATATGACGGCAAGAAGGTCATGTTTTGGATATGTCTCTGTAACGTGAGCAACAACACGCGTCATTGGTACATTTCTATTGTTCCGCATAATAAAAGTCCTGGCACATCCAATGACATTGACTTTTACCACGCTCCATGTGATGCGGCATCGCCCGAGATCCCTCCCAGAAGCGGATGGGTTGCCGCGACGACGGGAAAACTTCCGGCTCCGTATTTGAATTACCTTGATGGTCCTTCGCCAGTGGAGGACGACGACGAATCTTTCGGTAATTATGATTCAACGGGGCTGAGCGACGATATTAATTCATCGCTCGCATAGATAATATTAGACGACACCTGACTAAATCGATTAACATACTCTGTTCCGTGATGCTATTGTATTATTGATCGAGAACAGGCGCAAGCGCAGTAGCTATCCAGTACTGTATAATGCCAGCCCTCGTCATGTCTAGATGCCTTTGTCGACCATTCCGGTAATCCTTTTGTTTTGTAAATCAACCAACAAATTACTTAGAAAGGCGAGATAAAGTTGCTTATCAAACGATCCACGGAAAAAGTTGCAGCTCAAATTTGTTTCGAGCAGACAAATGGGTAGTGTCGGGTCGTTAGAAAAGACTACATCCCATCCGGCGAGCGGCACGCGCGGGCAAAGCTGCAAGTGGCTCTTTTCTACGAGCGAAAGCATGCCTTGAATGTCCGGCACAATGCTGCCCGTCACTTCAATATTGCCATCCGGATGATGTTCGTAACTATGCGACGACCGCCACGCGCACTTGAAAGGTTCCGTCAAACCTAGCTTGTACCAGTGCTGGTTCGTTGTGCCTTTTCGAATCAATCCTGTTTCAGTGTCAACGTCGAACAGGATGGAGTCATGATCCGTCGCTGCTCCCTCCCGACCGGCTCGAAAAACGCACGAAAGTGCCGTTACGTCCGACGGCCGCGCCACCTGGTCCATGTTACAGGCTGCCTTGCTGCATGTAATGACCCGAAATGTTGACAGTGGCGCATTTGGCGGCAATAGCGACTGGACCCATTCGCTGTTTTGCAATCGCTCCTGGATGATCCAGTCTCCTCCGTCTGTGGCATTCTTGTAAAAGTAAATTCCCAACCCCCCTTCCTCGTTGCGATGCTTGACTACAATGCCTGGCGTCTTCATGTATGGACTGACAGGAACGCCTCGCTCCAATCCAGTTTCCAAAAAAGTCCACTTGTTCTCCATTTGGTAGTCTACCGGCATGTTTTTTGTTACTGGGTCCGTATTCAAATATGAATGCAATCCAACCATGACGCAGTTCAGTCGCCAATAAGTGAACCAGTCATCTGGCGCCAACAAACGAATCGAGTACTCCTTGACAAGAGAAACATCTTTGCATGTCAACTTTTTGTGCACACTGGCCATCAAGGCAATGACGGGGTAGCAAGTTAGCAAGCAACCGGCTGCTAAGTAGCGATTTGAAGCGACAAGACTCAACGGAAATCCCGTGCCTGGAATGGCCACATTGCGTAGATTATCAAGTAAATCGTCGCGATAGGTCCCCTTGCGATAATGCGGCTTATCGTACAAGTAAAAGTTAGCTGTGAGAGTATACAAGTGGATTCGAACGTGCTGTTTGAATAGTTTTTGCATGGGAGTGTCGGTTGGTTTGTTTGGGAGAAATGTCGCTTCATCGCCAGTCAAAAAGGCTCCACTACGACCTGCTCCACATAGATAGTAGAAGAAGCCATGGTAGTAGGTCTTTGTATGCTCCAAGAGCTCGGCGAACGAAGATAGCTGGTTCCCCATGGTGATGAATGATAAATGTGCCAGGCGTGACAATCGAAAAAGGAAGCGCAATAGCAATCGTCAGAGTCTTAGCGGTAATGACAAAACCAGTGCGACAAGTATCGAGAGAGCTTGCGCGAGCCACGAAATCTTTTGAAAATTGGCCATGACATTCGATTTGTTCCTTCATCCGGAGCCTATTGCAGCTATAACCAGCTTTCGCCTTTAAAAAACTGTTTGAACACATTATTGAACAATCATCATGTCAGTGAACGAAGTGAAATTGAAGCGGGCAACCGAGGCATTTGCAATTAAAGGAACAGGCCCACCCACCTCACGAACCATAGTCTTGGGCGATGAGGATCACACGCTTGGAAATGCGCTACGACATGTTCTACTGGCATCCGACGCTCAAGTCGCCTTTGCGGGCTACTCGGTTCCTCATCCAGCGGAACCAATTGTTCAAGTGAGAGTCCAGACGACTGACAAGACGACGGCGCTAGATGCCTTTGTTACGGCATGTTCGACGTTGCAAAATCAATGCGACATTTTGCTGGAAAAGCTTGAGGAGACGCTTCCTGAAGTTAAAGAGGATCGAATTAAAATGGAAGAGCTGCTACTGGAGGAAGGGTATGGGCAGGAAGACGACGATGAGGAGGAGCAAGATGAGTGAGGCGACGTAGGAGTTGCTGTTATATGAATCCGTTCGCTTCGACTACTTGTACACACAAAACGGAGAATAGACACTACTCTGTTATATCCATTATAGTCTGAACATGTAAAACTAACACTAGTAAATTAATTACAGTTTTGATCATGTAAAACCAACTATTGGATAGCATCTTGTAGACATTACAGTCATCTCTATTCTATTACGCAAAGAATGAAACTACCATAATGCAAAAACACATGTTCTTCTCTCTCATTTTATAATTCAACCAACAGAGACTCGACACGATTTTCAACTACCAGTGACCCGCTCCAAAGTTACCAGAGCCTCCGCCTCCGTAACCACCGCCTCCGCCATAACCTCCAGACTGCCCGCCTCCGTAGCCGCCAGACTGCCCGCCGCCATAACCACCAGACTGACCACCACCACCGTCGCGACCACCATTACTGTAGCGGTAATCCACAGATCCAAATTGTTTGCCTCCACCGCGTCCGCCACGATTGCCTCCACGACCACCGCGATGGCCACTGAACTGGCACATACTATTCAACCACTGCGGAACCTCCTGCTCGTTCTCATCAAGCAAGTCGCGGAGCTCGCGAACGACGCCAGAGTTCTTTTCATTGACAAAAGAAAGAGCTGATCCAAGGTTTCCGGCGCGACCAGTACGTCCAATACGGTGGACGTAGTCGTCAATATTCGTCGGCAAGTCGTAGTTGATAACTTGCGTGACATTGGGAATATCCAATCCGCGACTGGCCACGTCGGTTGCCACCATGACCGGAGTTTCGCCTCGCTTGAAGCTCTTCAAGGCATCCTCACGCTCCCGCTGCGTCTTGTCGCCATGAATCGAGCAGGCCGGGAACCCCTGACCGCACAAGACATCCTCCAAATAGTCACAAGAGCGCTTGGTTTCAACAAAGATAAGGATCAAGCCATCCTCAATCGTCAAGAGAAACTTCATGACGGCTTGCAACTTGTCGCGTTCCTCCACGTATTCAACGTGCTGCGAAACATCCTTGGAGGCTGACCCGACGCGACCAACCGTCAAAAAGACATAGTCCTTCATAAAGTCTCCAGCCAAGCGCTGAATCTGCGATGGAAAGGTTGCGCTAAACATCATCGACTGACGATCATACGGCATGCCTGACTCAAGGACAATGTTGCGAATCTGCGGCTCAAAACCCTGCAAAAGTAAAAAATGGCTGTGTTAGTTTCACTTGACCTAGAGCAACACTCCAACAAACTAAACAAAGCTAAGACATACCATATCCAACATTCTGTCCGCCTCGTCCAAGACCAAGAAACGCACTGCTTCCATGCTCAGACGGCCCCGTTCGACCAAATCAACCAATCGGCCGGGCGTCCCGACGAGCAAGTCACATCCCATGGAGATTTGACGCAACTGGTCGCGCACGTCGGCACCTCCATAGATGCAAACCGTTGCAATACCCGTGCGATAGGTGAATCGTTCCGCTTCCACGTGAATCTGCTGGGCCAACTCGCGCGTCGGCGCCAACACCAAGGCTTCCGGATAGGTGGTGTGACTGCGCCGACCTGGAATGGGTGCGGACGGGTTCGACGGGTCGTTGCTTAAAGCGGCTCCACCATGCTGAAGCATACTCAAGATGATTGGAAACAAAAAGCCAGCCGTCTTGCCTGATCCCGTCTGGGCGCACGCCATGACATCGCGACCAGCCGAGGCAATGGGCACCGAGTACTTTTGCACGGGCGTGGGCTTGTCGTATCCGCAAAGCTGCGTGTTGCGATACAAGTCTTCTCCAATCGTTTCGATACTGTACGAGTCAATTGGATCCGGAATGTTTTCACCCGTGACTTCAATGGGAATCTTGTCGTAATTGTCAAAGTTGATGCCAGTCGTCTGCTGGTCCTCGGCGTGAAAGAGACGCGACTCCAGGCGCTTGTCGGGTAGCACATCACCATGGTAACCACGCTCGTTCACCTTGGCGTAGCTTCCTCCTCGTCCACTCGAGTAGTTTCCGCCACCGCCGCCGCGGCCTCCTCCACGACCACCACCCGCGTATCCGCCACCGCCAGCGTCTCCAACGTTGGACCAGCGCGAGTTGGACGCCTGCGGAGGATTTCCACCGCGCTCATAGTGGTTTCCTCCAGCATCAGCGCCGCGAGTATCGTTTCCGTAGGACGGCTTGGAGTAACTGCCACGACCTCCTCCGCCGGCTCCTCCCGCGTAGCCTCCGCGACCGCCGCTGTTATTGTTGTTGTTGTTGCTTGTTCTACCACTGCTTCCACCTGAGTTTCTCAGATGTGGTGGCACATATTTGCTTCCTGATCAACGCGAGTGAGATAAAAGGGTGAGTGATGCGCCTACAGAAAAAAGGTGCAAGGCCAACAAAGCAAACGAGGCGAGCAGCTGCTCGGCAGTCGTCTAATGTTTCGAATTTCTTCTTCGCCAAGCCTTGTCAAAACTCTACCACACCGACCACTCTATATCATCCTTTTTCAATAATCAAAAACATTCTCTCATTTGTCTAGACAAACGTACCATTTTGCATTACAGGTAAAAAAGTCTTGTCCAAAGGATGGAACAAAAAAGTTGTGTGGTTGATCCAAGTCGTCGCGCGCCTTCGCGCGGCCAACCGTTTTCCGTCGTGCGCGTCTCGGGGCGGACAGACGGTGCAAAACAGTCTTACCGGTATTAAAGCACTTTTTATCCTAGAGTACTTAAGTTCACTCTTTAGCTTACTGTAGGTTCATGGTCGTTCCGGTACTCGGTACTATTGCGACTTGATTGAGAGACTCATCTGCTTCGTTGTACTTTTGACTTTTGACCATGGGATCCCCAGCTTTCAGAGTAATTACAAAGACCATTTGGCTGACCTTTTAGTGAACGTGTTTTCACATTGAAAATATCGAGCCACCTGCACTGATCAGCAGAAAGTTGACGCCACGTCTGCATCTTTAGCTGCTTTGATAAGCAAGCTGCAGAATGCCTCGCGCAACTCGCGGCGGCGGACAGAAAGGCAAGAAAGAAGCAGATTCAGCTGCGACAGCCGAAGAGCCGAATCCAACGATCGCTCGAGCCAGCAGCCGCAATCGAGGCAAGGCAAAGGTCGAGGAAGCGAACCCACTGCAGGCTCCAGTCGCAGCAGTTGCACAGGCGTCAGCTCCGTCCACTCGACAACGAGCAACGACGCGAAAATCGAAAAAGGCTACGGTAGCAGACCAATGCGAAAAGAGCTCTACAAACGAGGAGGAGGCTCCATTGAAATTGGAGACTAAGCGAAGAGGTCGCAAGCGAAAGGGAGATCAAGTCGCGCAGCACGAAGAATCTGTCACAGATGCTTCCATGTCAACCGATAATGTTCCGTCTACCGGTAGACCGACTCGCCGACGACGCAAGGGAAGTGCAGATTTGGATGCTGCATCAATAAAGCAGCAAGAACAGCCATTTGCACAAGCGAGCGACGAGCCGAAAGAATTTGATAATGGCCAAGCTGATGGAAGTGAATTCGAGGATACTGACCGAGCAAACGACGCAAACATTCTATCGCCATCTACGCCAAAAAGTGTTTTGAACGAAGCTGAGGCAGCACAACTCGTTTCGGATGTTTTGAATTCTTACTCGAAGCGAAACAGCAGCAACAACTTGAGCGGTGATGGAGGCGGAAGTAGTGGTTCACCGGCGTCATCGAATAGAAAACTCGCAACTAGTCAAACGCTTGCCGAAGATCACGCCTTAATATGTTCTGAAAGTCAAATTGACCCAGTGAGGTTGTCGCCTCGGCACGAGACAGCTGAAGCGTCCAACAACGACCATTATTCAACAGCATTCACAGCAAAAAGTTATCACGAGCAAGGTGCATCAAAGATTGAACTTGATATCATGGCACTTTCAGATGAGATTCATAATGAAAGTATGGTTGCGTCACCTCGCTTTCATCCGGAACACGATACAGGCAAGACGACAACAATGCGGTCCACCATTGAGCCTCCCACATCGGCACCCGCGGGGCCACCCGCCTATCAAATGTCTCCTCTTGAGTTTCTGGCTCGGTCGGCCGTTGCGGCCATGAACTTGATTCCTGCCTACGCGCCACGGCTGGATGACGATGATGATGACGACGGCGAAAATGATGATGCGATAGTTTCTCGCTACGTTGCTCGCAAACGCAGCGGCAGCAGCAACTCTGCTCATGATGCACCAATTTTCGAGGTTAACGAGTCGCAAGCCAATTACCAGCCAATGATATACAGGGAGGATCCAGTCGTGACGCAAGATGTTGCGCAAGACGCGGAGGAATTAGTTGTGACGCAAGATGTTGCGCAAGACGAATACAACGAGCAAAATGCGGAGAAATTGTCTTCATTGCCGGAGCTAATTGCAAAAGAATGTATTTTGGCTGTTTCTGAAAAGGATAACATTGCTATTACACCATGCATTGCCGAAGGCGATGACCCTGGACCAGGGGCCTTTTCTCGAAATTTTCCCGAGCAATCCGACGACGCCGATCCTCCCTCGACCTCTACATTGCAGGCGATTTACGAAACCCAGCCTGCAACAGAAACAAAGACGCCAGAAGCAGCAGCATGCACAAATGTTGAAGCAATGACACCTTCCAATGAAACAAATGCTGATCAATCTAAGGCGATGCAGACCGATTTCTCGTCACCGCTAGAAAACATGCATCTTGATGATGGGGCGACGGCAATTGACACGATGGATGTTGACGAAGATCAGTTCGCTGCGAAGTCGGAAGTCGCATCAATTGACGCAGACGCTGACATGGCGCAGCATGAAGTGCCACCAGAGGCGATGATGATGGCGGTTACGGCTCACATTGACGAGACGAGGGACGGAGAAAAGGAGAGTTTTACGGGCAATGGGACGGTATTTCCAAATGTTGGGGCAGTAGAGAGCTCGAACAAGACTGGTGTGGAAGTATGGGAGAATACTCCTTTAGTTTTGAATAAAGAGGTCGGTGCGATGGAGTCTAGCAAGGCGACCTGTGACGGAGAAGAAATAGCTACAGAAAACTCGCAAAAGAGTGGGATAACTGAACAGAACGTTCAGAACGTTAAAAATCAAAGCGTATCGGAACAGTCATTTGCCGAACCCTCCACATGCGCCGACGATAACAATGAAGCGTTCGTACCGGAAGCAGGTGACATGGGCACTGCTTCTCAGCTAACTGAAGTGATCACGCCGCAGAAAGAAATACCAGTGTCGACAGAGTCGGACGTCACGAATAAGCCTCAGATCAGCAGTATGAATCTTACACAAGAAAAACATCTCAACGAGACAGTACCAATGGAGATTGATGATGCTGCGTCGAACAATGTGGACGCGACTACAACCTCTCCCTTCTCAACGCCAGGCCCGGAACGCGTTACACACAGCGATTCTGATAGCCATGGCAGCGCAGATGCAGAATTACCGGGACCCGCAAATGCACAATCGCCCATTGATGACTTTTACGAACATACTCTGCATCATGTTGATAATTTGATCTTTCCTCCCATCATACCTGAATCATCAGCTAATGTTGTGGATTCTTGGCCAGCAAAGACCTTCCGGATACTCAACCTCGACCGCTTAAAGCTGAAGCTATACATGGAAGGTCGGCGCACGCACCAATGTCAGGAATACGAACGTCGATTTAGTAAATATTGGGCTGCATTATCTATAAGGCTAGAGGAAGAGCTCTCACCCTCTAATGTACACAAATGCGAAGCGATTTTGCAAAACTTTCTCACAACAAAGAAGTTGCGCAGACTGCACAACAAGCTCATACTGGGTAAGGAGACAATATTTATTGGCATTTCGCTCCGTATTTTTGCATCTTACAAGTTTCGTATGCATTTCAGGATTAATGGAACGCTGCTTGCGGCCCTATACGTTGGTAGACTTTGTCGATGAGGGCTTTCCCGCTGCTTGGAAAGATCGCGTCCAGATCACCACACTTGAACGCTTGCATGAAGGCTCTGGGCAGCCGGTGACGCCGACTCCTTCTGTTGTGGCGGCGCAAGTCAAAGAACCTTGCGAAAAACCCGCACCTGCCGCGGTAGACTTTGCCTATCACTTGATTGAACACGATACACCTTTGATCATGGAGTTTGAGGCGGCGAAAGCTTCCACAGTATTGCCAGTTTCTGCGTCATCACGTCTTCCGGGCGCATTAGTGGTTGACCCATACGTTCGCTCGCTGTGCACATCAAAGAACATGAAGGTATCCGAGAACGCTGTCTGGCTGCTGGTTATCGCCATTAAACACTTTGCAGCTGACTGCCTTACTCAAGCATTGGAAGCATCGAGAACCGTCGAGGATTTGCAGCTATCATTGCCCGATGAACACACAAGCCTTAACCTCGGGGACACGCGAAAGTTTTCCACTGAACATGCGCGATGCCCGCACAAACAACAGAGGAGTGAGCAAAAGTGTCGCCTTGGGGCCGCCGATTTTCACTCACTTTTATTTGGAATGCCTTTCAAACAATCTGTCGTCAACTCGCATTCACGTGTTGCATTCGAAGGTAGTTTGCACTCCTCGTTGGACCAATATGCCGGCCAAGATATTTCTGGCATGGACATTGTCAAGCGATTCTTGACTGATAAATTGTCCGTGTTTACGCCGGCGCAGGAGAAGCATCAGCCAAGCACGCCCGCAATTGTTTCTAGTGTTGCTTGTCCGGCCCTGAGCGAAGAACGCACAAGCACTCCCGTTGCTTCGGGTGGCCTTGGTCGCGGAGCCAAGGATCTTGCCTCATTGAAGGCGAAGACTTCAAAACCCGAGGCACCTGGGAAAATAACCAGTCCCTTTGCTACAGCCACCGAAGATGCTGCTATAGCGAGACCTTTATCATCTGAGACAGCACCAATTGCTGCCATTGCAGATGCAAACGATACTCCATTCACATCTTCCCCTGGCGACAAGTCTGACGGAGGTAAACAGTCAGGGAGGCGAGGCAAAGGCTTTGGAGTCAAGAACCTGGCAGCCATGCGTGCTCGAAGTGTCACGTCCACGACGGACGAGAACACTATCAAGGCGGCAGCTGTGGTCACGGCGGCGGCGGCGGCAGAAGATGATGATGATAATGAAGAATTTAAGGGCGATATTCAGGACGAGAGCACTATCAAGGCGGCAGCTGTGGTCGCGGCGGTGGCGGCAGAAGAAGATGATAATGAAGAAGAAAAAGAAGAAGTTAAGGATGATATCCAGGCTTCAGCAGGTGTGGATGTCGATGGTGATGCAGAACTAATTGCCGAAGTTAATCTGTCGCCTGCTGCCACTGAACAACTGCCTGCAGCACCCAACGAAACTCAGAGGAACGTTGAATAGTAACGTATTCTGTAGCTGATTACACTTCTGCATTAGCATTAGCACTGTAGCTGGGAGCATTACGTATCTTTTGATTGATGGTAGCAAAATGAATGCGAGCGTCGCTGCGACATGGAGCTATAACGATACGACACAATGACGTTTTAATTAAAATCTAGCGTACGTCACCTCGCTGGACCGCTTCCTTGAACCGCTCATTCGCAAGCTTCCCACACTTGCCTTGCAGCAACGAAACGAGCCTGGCATTGACAAGCATTATAGCAACCATGGTGGGATATACCGAGACGTTGGACTCTGTTGGAGATTCTATTTTGGCTTGGGCGGATCCGGAGGGTCAATTTCGCGGACACACGCAAGTACGTTTCGTTTCGTGTCATTGTTGCATTTGTTCCTTCGTTCACGCTACGCACACGACAACGATTTGACGGCGGCTACTAAAGATGGGTGAATGCCAAGGAAAAGAGATCATGGCTCTTTTTTGAAAGTAATTGGAGAAAACTGGAGAAGATATTATGATTTCTTTGCTTGCGCCTTTCCATGAGCGTACATTGTACATTTGACCGAATGATGTGCGATCTGTGTTATTGCGATTGTTTGCATCTACCGGCATGGATGTGCCGATGGCGCCAATCTCTAATGGAATGTGATGGGCCGTGTTAGCATGCAAGTGAAGCGCTTGCCATCTGCCGTTGGAGGACATGCGCATATGACGCTCGATGACATAGGCAGGGCAGTCTTTCATCTTTCACATATAACATTTCTCACACAACGCTTCCTTATTTGTAACTCAGGGATGGTTCTTGACGGATTTTGCAACGGCCTTCAACATTGCAGCGGCATACTTTTGCATGGTGGTGGTTGGAAGCGTCATTATGAAGCTTGGCGTTCCGGCAATGGATCCGTATCCCCTCAAGTTCATCTACAACGTGTCGCAAATTATGCTGTGCGCCTACATGACAATCGAGGCTCTTTTGCTGGCTTACCGAAACGGATACCATGCCCTCCCCTGCAACAAGTACGACCAGTCAAATCCGGCGCTAGCGAATCTTCTGTGGCTCTTTTACGTCTCCAAGGTTTGGTGAGTTGAGAAGGCTGAGTACAAAACGTCTATTGTAATCTGGGAATGACATACTCAAATGCAATATGCATTTCTTTCTATAATTTTGGCTTGCAGGGACTTTTGGGACACGCTGTTCATCATCTTGGGCAAAAAGTGGAGACAGCTTAGCTTTCTCCACGTTTACCACCACATTACCATCTTTCTCTTCTACTGGCTCAATAGTCACGTCAACTATGACGGAGACATTTACCTTACCATTGTACTGAATGGATTCATTCATACGTAAGTCCTTTTGAATAGAGGTGGCGCGTACGCGAAGTTCCTCGGCTCACAGACCCCATCGTATTTACTTCTGACATCAACAGCGTCATGTACACGTACTACTTTGTGTGCATGCACACCAAGGTTCCAGAAACTGGAAAGTCGCTTCCCATTTGGTGGAAGTCAAGCTTGACGTCGTTGCAGCTGGTGCAGTTTGTCACCATGATGTCGCAAGGCACATACTTGCTTGGAACCAATTGCCAAACGACGTCGTTGCGAGTCGTCGCTGCCTACGTGGTTTACATAATGTCGCTGTTCATCCTGTTTGCCCAGTTCTTTGTGCAATCCTACGTCAAGCCAAAGAAGGCGTCGGAAAAGAAGAAGCGATCGTAAAATTACTTGTAAGGCGCAAGTGCACCCAACGAAACCCAGTGGTACAGTACTAATACAAATTTTTAGTATAGTACAGTACGCGTCAAGTCCGCTTATTTATCTTTTTCATAACGGTCAGGCAGTACAGTGCTGTGGAATTTATATTATGCCGCACAACGGTTCCACTTCGCCATAACGGCGTTGCAACATTGCTTGACTCGTACTCTACATTTGCAAAACCAGAACGTTATTCACAAACCTACAAATCCAGTGACAACTGCGCCTTGGTCTCGCATGGCTGCTGCGGCTGAAGTAGCTTATTCAGCGTGGATCGTGTTTTCCCAAACATGCCACGTCGCTGATTCATCATCGGCAAATCTTGGACCGGAATCTCGGCACCAACGGCCGCCGTAACATTGGTCATGACGTTCAGTAAAAAGAATGCCAACAGCGGAGACAAGTCGAGGCCAAAGACTGGTGGAATGAGACCGCGGAACAAGTTCAAGTATGGATCAGTCACAGCGAAAATAGGCTGGAGCACAGCAACACCCTGGGCTTGAGGAATCCACGAAAGGAGGACGCGAGCCGTAATAATGAGATTGTAGAGCGATAGAAAGTTGGCAAAGCCGCCTGTTATAATAATGAGAGGAGGTGTACGCGATAGAGTGAGGTGCTGCATGATCACGTTTCACAAGTTCCTACATGTCACAACGTACCAACAACAACTTGCTCGGCAATGCCATATCCCGGAATCGCCATGGCAGTCGCTCCTCCACTATTCTTGGTCCGTTGTGCATTCAATCGTAGCTTGGTTCGCTGGGTCTGGCTCATGCGCGACGACCAAGATGGCTGCTGCAGCCGCAAGGACGAATCCGTGACAACGGCCGAGTGAGGCAGAAAGACGGACGCTGACGCCATTTGAATGACGAGTAGCGGAAATAGGATAGAGAGACAGGAATGGAGGTTCATCTTGTTACTGTCAGAGTAAAAAAATGTTTTAAGTCAGTTGACAGTTTTGAGGGTTGGCGCGGATCAGATAATGGCCATGGTGAAGATCGCGATCCGTTTCGTAAATCGCGTGGTCGATGAGGTGGCCCAGTGATGGTGCGACAGTTTCGATTACTGATGCGACATTAGCTTTTGTTGGCACATGCGTTACTCCACGGGAGCATCTTTTGTTTCCCATGTAACGAACAATATATGTAGCGAACAATATAATATCTTAAAGCATGCAGACAATGGGGGTTTCCAGTAGCGTGCTATGTATAGTAGTACTCCTTTAAAAGCCGTCGAACGTTCACAGGTAAACCCTTCTCCACTGCGAACCACGTCTCGTCGCCGACGGAAATTTTCATGTCCTGCACAAGCTTGACCAACGCGGCTCCGAGCTCTGCTTCTTGGGGTGGAAACGGACGGAAACTGTAGTCACCAGTCAGCAAGGCAACGCCCTGGCCATCTGAATCTGGAGGCATATGCCACGTCAAAATGCAGTACAAAATTGACCCCAACACTGTCGGCAAGTCACCACTGCTAGCAGTCTGCTGGATGGCTTGCGGATTGGCATAGACAGTCTTGACAAAGCCTTGAAAGGCGTCCCGGCGTTCAGTTTGATCGACGATCTTTGCCATGCCATCGCACCACCCCAACAAGAAGCGAGGAAGGTCTGGGGCGACAAATTCGGGATTCACCTTTGCCAATCGACCAACACAAGCGGCAGCGTTCTCAACCAAACCTGGAATGTCTGAGCCCCGAGCGCCATTGGTTCCATTACCCATCAATAGAGCAATCAAATTCTGCATCAGTGAGTTAGCAAAAGGTCGCAGCGGAGCATCGTTTCCTTCACATCGCACGCAAATCTCGCCGGCTGCCCATACCGCATTGGTGCAGACTGTTGGATGCGTAGGATCCATTCCGGTAATCGTTTCTTGCAGTATCAGAGGCAGAGCCGGTTCAATGACGACTGGAGCCTTGCGAGCCAAATCTCCAACCATGGCCAAGGCACTCATTCGAACCGATGGAATTTCATGCTTGCACAGCAAATGGACAAACATGGTCAGAAACTGCTGGCCATACCGTTGACTGGACGCAACCAATGCACCAAAATTATCGCCGAGTGCTTCCACTAGCGCATCAAGCAAGTCTGTTGCGCAAACAATTGGATCGACCTCTTCCTCGTTCAAAATCGCATCACCTGGCGTTGCCGTCACAACTAGCGTCACTGACTCAATGATGGACATGGCGAGCTCAAACGTCTCCAACGCATACAATTGGTAATTTGTACCGGATGCTAAAACAATGCTCGCCAAGCATTCCATCAATGGCAGCAGTGTCCGATCCGTCGAGTCATTCTTAGCCAAAGCGTTCCACAGGCGTAGTAATGGTGGCACATACATTGCAGGCAAGTCATGCTCGGCTGTGGCAGGCCCGCAGCAGTTGGCAAGTATACCAAAGCAGTCAAACACCATTAGTAGACTCCGGCCTTGATATTTAGACAACATTGTCACTAACGTTCGGTAGACTGGTTCGAGGTAGGGTACCATTAAATCTTCCGCCGCTTCAGCAATGGCACCGAATGCGGAGCAGCATGCGACTTGGATTCTTCGATTGTTGTCGTACAGACGATCCATAAAAATCTTGGTCATTTCACCAAGCAACTGACCTTGCGCACCCGTCTGGACCTGCTCCACTGCCCAAGAAGCGTAACGGCTCACTGTCCAAGCCGTAATGACGACTAGCTGCGGCAAGACGCTGCCATTCGTAGCCGCTAAAACGTTCAAGAGACACGGGTAGAGTTGTGCCATGCTTGCATTTAGCTCCAGCATGCAACCATCCGCGACGGCACCAAGCGCTAAAATTGACGCCTCCTGTATCCAAGGGTCGCTACTGACAAGACCATGTTCCAGCGCCGGCAGTAGACATGGTAAAATGTAATCGGCTCCGTAAAGTGTCGCGAGGCAGTCTAGGGTGGCAGCCGAGCACTTACGCAAAGTCCATTCACCATCATCGTCATCCTCTCGATCATCGTCGTCGTCATCAAAGTCAGATTCACTCTCGTTTCCGGCATCTTCCGACGCGTTGGCATGACCAATCGCTTCTCCATTAGATTGACCTCCGTGCTTGGATCGACTCTTGTGAAAGAGTGGTTTCATACTTGTTAGTTGTTGTTGTTGCTGCTGCAGCTGCTGCTGCTCCATCTCCAATTCATTCAGAGCCATAAGTTCCCTTTGCTTGTCCATTGTATACACCATGTTGGTCAGCAAGATGGGAACAAGCTGGGGAAGTAGGACTTGCACCGTTTCAGCCATGTCTGGCGTACAGGCTTCCTCTTCCAAATGGCAAAATGTCCACCAAAAGTCACATGCCTCAAAGGCAACGTTGGCGTCCGCGTCGTCTGACAATGCCTGTTGCTGCTGTTTTGCGTTCGTAACATTCATTTGCTGCAGCATGAACTGACAAAGCGATGCCATGTGAGGTCGAATGTACTCTGTCCGAAGATTCAATAGGGCGACAATGCTTCGACAAACTAAAGTGCGAATCATAGCCGGCTTGGGAGGCGTTGCACTCGCCAGTGCACTCAATGAGGCAAGGTAATTCGAAAAATGCAAGACTAATGCGTTCGGCATGTAATCAAGGCCAACTATACTGGCAATAATGGCGTGAAGCGAGGCAATGACGAGTTTTTCATGAGGAGACGAAAGATATTGAACCAGCAATGGAATAATCGCATCAACTTGTTCGTGACTCAATTCACCCGGTCCATCCTCCAAAATTTTGCGAATTGTTAAAAGTGATCCTTCTATTGTATGTAAACTTGTTGCTTGGTTGTTTTGCAGTGGGTGTAGCAAGGCCGGAATGAGGGTCGGCCATGCGTGAATCGATAGTGCAGGTTGAATGGAATCGGAGCAAACAGCAGACGTTGCAATAATCGAGCTTGCCACTGCACGCAATTCACCATGCTTGCAGTTCAATGCACAAATAAGCGTCTCTTTTAAGTGATTTGAAGTTGGAGGTTGAATGTACAGTACGCCATGAGCGTTCCCCGCCGTCACAGCATGCATCGGAGGTCGAAGTAGCACATTTTTTAAGATGAACCCCGCTGTTTGCCCGAATGCTAGCCATAGACTCGGATCATGCTGCAGTCTAAGTACTGAATGATGATCCGTCTGCTTCCATATATCCAGCTCACGCGGATCAATTTGATCAAGCATGCTTTGAGGGTCGTCACTCCCAACGAGAGTGTAGGCGAGCTGAAGGCAGAGTGAATTGTAGCTTTCATTAGATGAACTTAACGCGTCATCTCGAGCACGAATCGCTTGGACATGCAGCGCATGATTATCTGGATTGGACAAGGCGCTAATGAGCGACAAGGCTTGTCCGCTTGGAGCTGGTGGACGCGTCGCTGCCATGGTGAAAAATGTGACGAGCAGAACGAGTGGTCGAGTTTTAGTTAGTCGCGATACGACATATTGGTACCGAAGCGACTATGCTACTGTCCGTCCGTCGTTTCACTCGCGACGTCACCACGGTCTTTCGTTGCGCCGTCGCTCGATTCCACACCTCAAAAGTCACCATGGCGCTCGAACTGCTATCGAAACGAATTGTTGGTGCCGCCTCGGGCATGTACAAGAAGGCGCTTAGCAGTGAGCTTAATAAAATGGGTGAGTTATTGTCGCAGTGGGTTGTGAAACATCAAGCACTTTAGGATTGTCCGTTTTGCTCCTGGCTTGCTGAAAATAAAAAATAACTCACGTCAATCTTTCCGCATTATCTACAGGCCTTCGATACGAGGACATTCTGAATAACGAATTACCTGCTGTCAAGGAGGCTCTTGAATTGGCTGATCCTGATATCGTCAAGGGACGCATGCGTCGATTAAAGCTGGCATCGGACCTAACGTACAAGGGAAAGGTGCTGCAAGACTACGCACCGGACTTAAAGCTGGATCCATTCAAGTTTGAATTGTATGAGGATATCGAAAAGATCAAGGCGAGAGATGAGGAGATTCAGCTCTTGAACTTGCACAAGATGTAATTGACGGATGTGTGTGCAAAAGAGCTTGACTTGCTTATTGTTGTTGCTTGAACTTTGTTTCACTGTGAGAGTAAATAATAAGCATATTATATCTTGCACTCAAACGATATAATGTGCATAGGCTTGTAGCGTGATATTTGGTGATTTCTTCGTTGTCGTTATGAGAAGACTATTTGAAGGTCGATAAGTACCATTGAACTTCAGTCAAACAGTATAATCGTTCACTTCTGTTGCCTACCGGTATTTCCAGTACATGCACAAGTTGATTTAATAATACTAAACGTTTTTTCGCATGGATCTTAACATATAGAAGGCATGATCGCTCACGTAATCTCGGCATTTCAATTTCTCTAAAACCATAACTTCCATTTAAGCCAGATGAACCTGGCACCATCCCAGTTATACTCCTCAAGCCGATCCACTCGTCGCATCTCCACTCTGTCCCTGCGGAGGTCCAGCACTCACCACTTGCTCCACAACAGTGTTGAACGAGTTGCATCGCGGACACTGAATGCCCAAAAAGTGCCAGTCGCGATTGGCGCTTTTGGTTTCGCAATCATTGCACATGATATCCACAATCCGCATCAAGTCAGACGGCATTGGATGCTCGGCAATGTCGCGAGCACGCGCTTCCCAAGCAGCCGCCATGCTCTGCTGACTCACCACCGTCTTTTTGCAAATGGGACAGCGATAGTCAAAGCCTGCCAGCTTGCGAAAGCAATGCGCGTGAATGGCATGTCCGCATGGCAAGTCTTGGGGAGACTGTCGACTCGAAAACATGTCTTCGCGACATACTGGACAATTGTTCTTGTACTTGTCGCGAAAGCACTGGTGCGTATTAAAGACGCTGACGGAAATGCACATGCAGCACTCGGAGCAGTGGCGAAAGGCTTCAACGCCTCCGACGCGGCAAAATCCACATTGAGCGCAATGAAACGGCTTTTTGGACTGTCGCAAAGTGCGAACAAACGTTTATTGATGCGGGTGAGCAGCTGTTCCTTGTAACATACAGTGGCAATCGCGCAATCGCACGCGAGCACACAACGACGTACCATGGACATCCAAAGGTTGCAAATGTTGCAGTGATACTCTCCAAATACTGTCTGGCAAGTGATGCATTGATTTCTGAAGAAGATAAGATAAATGAATGAGTAAAATGAGTCAAATCAGGGATGGTGTCATTGTGCGCGACACGATCGAAGCCCAATCTCTACCTCGCATTGCTCCATTCACCCATTCTCACTCACAAACAAATATAAAGCCAATTAATTGCTCTACTTACCCAGCCGGCTGTCTCGTATTGCAATTCTTGCAAACCACTTCGCGAATCATGAACCGATTCATCGGCCCATGACCCGTCGGCGACAGTTCATCGTGACAAATCCGACAACCAAAGACTCGGTCACAGCAGGGCGCCACAATGTTGCAGTTGCGCTCATAGTGGACGCAGGCCGCGTTCGCTTCGGGAACGGCCAGCACGGGTGGAGCTGGTGGAGCCACGTGGGTGCGGCCGCCGCTCATGAGATTTTGAATGGCGCGATTCTTGTCCTCCTGCGTCATGGCGGTGTTGCGCATGATCTCCTGAATGGCGCGGCGGCGAGCAAGAGCCGCATCCTCCTCGATTGGAGCGGGGGGTTCGTCGGCATTCATGGCGTCGTCCTCATGGTCATCCTCGTCCTCAAGGTCTTCATCGTCGTCGTCCGAAACGTCAATGTCTTCGTCGTCCGATCCAGCGTCTTCCTCCAAATCCATTTCGTTTTCTTGATCGTAGGGATTAGATGGATCAGCGCTCATCTTACAGATAGTAGTACTATGCCTTGGAAACTGCCTTGCTCTCGACCTTTAACGTGGCAGTCGAATGTAGCAACCGAACGCTAGTGTCAAGTCTCAACTGTGAGATTTGCAACTGTGTATGGCCGTCAAGTCTGCTGGACTTGTGGAACGCTTCAATCTAGAATGCAAAAAACTTTATGTACTGTACCTGCTGCGGCTGTCTAAGACTAAGGCAGAAGATACCGCTGCAGCTGGTAGGTTTGACAGGATGATCGACTCCGCAAAGAAAAAGCAGCCGCAGACGATTTGGATCGAAGGATCGAAAGACCCGAGGCGCGGCGCGGTGCCGCGTTGGAGCGACCTTCAAGTCGGTGACCAAGGGCTATAGTAAATGCCAGTCATGCTTTTCTCCGCGTCTTGATTGCCGATTCGAAGTTTTTCATTGGTTGAGACGATGGATTGCCACGTCAATTGGCTTTAGTTTTGCTAGCTACCGGTATCTTACCAACACCAATCTGCACTTTCGAGAGATGCAACAAGCTCGAGGCAATGACTGCTGCATACACAAGAGTGACAAGTAGATACGTGGTGTAAAGCATTTTTTGCCTTGTTGAGCTGCGTGCACCTCTTTGAAGCGAGCAGTTCAAAAAACTTCCTTCTCTTACGTGCACGATTCTATTAATACTACTACTGCCAGCAAGAATTTCTGAAACATTGATTAAAATCTCTATAGCATTTACTCCCACTCAATCGTCGCCGGGGGTTTGGAGCTAATGTCATAGCACAAACGATTGATCCCTCGGACTTCATTAATGATTCGACTCGACATGCTGTCCATCACTTCATACGGCAAATGGTAAAAGTCGGCAGTCATAAAGTCTGTCGTTTCAACGCATCGAACGGCAGCAACATTCTCGTAAGTGCGACCGTCGCCCATGACGCCAACACTCTTGACAGGAAGCAGCACGACAAAGGCTTGCCCAATCAAACGATAGTGGCCAGACTTGTGAAGCTCCTCAATCATAATCGCATCAGCTTCTTGTAAAATCTTGACTCGTTCGGCAGTCACTTCTCCAATGATACGAATGGCAAGGCCTGGGCCGGGGAAGGGGTGACGCCATACACTTAGTTCGTCAATGCCAAGTGCCAAGCCGAGCTCTCGCACTTCATCCTTGAACAGTTCGCGAAGAGGTTCAATCAGCTTCAAATGCATAGATGCGGGAAGGCCACCAACATTGTGATGCGTCTTGATCGTCGCCGACGGACCCTTGTACGATATGCTTTCAATGACATCCGGGTAAAGCGTTCCCTGCAGCAAGTAGTCGCATGTGCCAATGTCATCAACAATCTTCTTAGCTTCCTCCTGGAACACATCAATAAATGTTCCTCCAATAATCTTTCGCTTCTTCTCCGGATCCGTTACTCCCTTGAGCAGCTCCAGGAAACGTTCTGACGCATCCACGCACCGCAGGTTCACACCGCAGTCTTCTCGCAATCGCTTCACGACGGAAACGGCTTCATCCTTTCGGAGGCAACCATTGTCAACCATGACGGCATGGAACCGATCGCCAATCGCTTCCTTCATCATGACAGCCGCCACTGTGGAGTCGACACCTCCACTCACTGCTCCCAATACATGGCCATCCGGCCCCACCGTTTCCCGAACACTTTGAATAAACTCCTTTGCGTAATCGGCCATGACCCAATCCTGCTTGGCGCCAGCTACACCCACGCAAAAGTTTTCCAAAATTATTTTACCAAGTGGTGAGTGTGTGACTTCAGGATGAAACTGCAAACCCCAGGTGCGCGTCTCCAAGTTTTCAATTGCGACATATTCGGCATTGGCCGTGGCAGCGACTGCTTCAAAACCCACCGGAAGTTCCTTCAACTTGTCACCATGCGACATCCACACTTGGAACTCCTGCGGCATGTTTTGAAAGAGAATGCTGCTACAATCGGATCGCGTCCGATGAGCCATGGCCTTGCCATACTCGTGAAAGAGTCCCTGCTCGACACGTCCACCAAAAACGTGCGCCAGTTCTTGCATGCCGTAGCAAATACCTAGGACGGGAATGTTTCGCGACTTGATCAATTCCCACACTCCTTGCGACACATGTGGAGCTCCTTCTTCGTAGACCGATGATGGTCCACCCGAAAGAATGACAGCAGTGATTTCGTGCTTGGAAAGCAAGTCGGCGTCGACCAAGCACGAGTAGAGTTCGCAGTAAATATGAAGCTCCCGAACGCGGCGAGCAATCAAATGGGAATACTGCGACCCGAAGTCGAGAATGGCGATTTGAGGCCTGCAAGAAGAGAATTATAGTATTTGGATGAGTTAGATGCCAACGAACTGCCGTTACAACAAAGCGAGTGCTATTTACTCTACATTTGCGCGTACCGATCCAGGTTTCCCAAATTGGACGCTTGTTGTAGATACTCAGGCTCTTCAGGTGGCATATTTATTAGATTCTACAGTAGTTTCGTCTTCGTCGTTGCAAGGTATACCGGTTGAGGCCAGTTTCATGTTCTTTGGCAACCAAATGAAGCGATGATCGGATGGTGGTCGGCGGTCAGTCGATAATGTCTTTTCAATCCCGCCACATTTTGTATCTGAAACGTCCTTAAATCTGACCGGTTTTGAACTGTCACTGACGTGCTCCGTTTTCTTCGGCTCCACACAACGCACTCGTCGCTATCAAGTTGCAGGCTCCATCTACCTATCTCAGTTGTCACATCGTTGCAGTCGCGTACATGAGAATACTGATTTTTACTACAGAACAAATTCGGTAGACAAGACTTGTAGTCGTGTGATTTTCAGACTAGCAACTTCACGCTTGCTTAGCTATACTCCATCTTCCATCTGCCGACATCGGACATCATGATAAAATTCTTTGCATTGGCGTTTACTCTTTGTCTCTTGACGCCCATTGACTCCTTTTCCATTCAGTCTGGCAATGCATGTCGATCGAGGATACCTTCCTTACTGCGAGCCTCCTCGTCCAAATCATCTCCTTACTATTCCATCGAAACATCCTTGACAGGACCAGGCAATAATCCAGTTCATACATTGACCTTTCATAGTCTCCCTCATTCAGAAACTGATGAAGTACAGCATGCAAGCAACGACGACGAGGTCATTCATCCATTACAGTCTGCAATAAGCAACACCCAAGCCATTGTCATTGAAACAGGCAAAATTGGTCGACAAGCAGCAGGAGCCGTCACACTCACAAGAGGTGATACCGTCTTGTACGCAACAGCAGCTCGCGAAAAGGACGCCAAGGAAAGTCTAGACTTTGTTCCACTTTCCGTAGACTACCAGGAGCGCTTTAGCTCAGCTGGTTTGACGAGTGGATCCTTTCACAAGCGCGACGGTCGACCCGCCGAGCATGAAATATTGACGGCCCGACTCATGGATCGGCCGCTTCGACCACTGATTGCGCCGTCATGGCGACACGAAACGCAACTACTAGCGTGGGTGCTGAGCTACGATGGAGTCAGGTCGTGTGATACATTGGCTGTTGTCGCGGCCTCGACAGCCATGTACTTGTCGGATATTCCACTGCTAAAGCCAGTGGCGGCGGTGCAAGTGGGAATGATGGAAATGGAAGCAACAAGTGATGCCAGCGGAAAGGGGTACAAATTCATTCTTAACCCGACGATGGAGCAAATGGAGTCATCGAGACTGAACTTGGTCATTGCCGGCACCGAAGAAGATGTCCTCATGATCGAGGGCGCTGCTGACTTTTTGCCAGAGGAAGTGTTCCTGGAAGCTATTGAATTTGGACAGGACGTCATTCGAGTGCTATGTCAGGGCATTCAGGAGTTTGCCGACGTCGTAGGGACTGAACCTAAAACGATGCAAAGCAGTGATGACTTGTCACAAACATTGGCAAACATACAGCAGCGCGTTAATGAAGTCATGACGGAGCAAGTCGATGCCATGTATAGTACTGATGGCGACAAGGCAGCCAAGGGGCAGCTCATGAGTGAGTGCTACGCATCTGTCATTGAAATTCTCGCAGACGAATTTCCCGGTCAGGAAGTGGCCATCAAGTCAGCTTTGAAGGAGCTGCTGAGTCGACGCATGTACTATCGCGCCAAGAAGGAAGGTCTTCGCTGTGATAATAGACAGCTTGATCAGATTCGCGATCTATATATAGAAGCTGGTCTTTTGCCCCGAGTGCATGGGTCGGCTCTTTTTACGCGAGGAGAAACGCAAACGATCGCCACAACAACCTTGGGCGACGCTGGAATGCGACAAAAGATTGACAAGATTGACGGAATGACCGAAAAGCGATTTTACTTGCAGTATACCTTTCCACCTAGTTGCGTCGGCGAGACTGGTCGCGTGGGCGCACCTGGAAGACGTGAAGTTGGGCATGGAAATCTGGCAGAGCGGGCCTTGATTCCAACGCTACCTTCGGAAGCAGAGTTTCCCTATACAATCCGCCTTGAGTCACTCATCACCGAATCTCATGGCTCGAGTTCCATGGCGAGTGTTTGTGGAGGCTGTTTATCGCTAATGGATGCTGGGGTGCCGATCAAGCGGCCGGTGGCAGGTATTGCCATGGGTATGCTTCTTGACCACAAGGACAGTTCGTCGGACGAAGGCATTATTTTGTCGGATATATCGGGAACTGAGGATGCGCTTGGAATGATGGACTTTAAAGTTGCTGGAGACCGCGACGGAATTACTACGTTCCAGCTGGATATCAAGTGCGAAGGCTTAACGCTGTCAACTATGCAGAGGGCCTTAGAGCAAGCTCGAGTCGGCCGCCTACACTTGCTGGACGAAATGGAAAAGGCTCTGCCAGCAACGCGAGACCAATTGCCATCAACAGTGCCGAAAATGGCTACCTTCTTTATTGCGCCAGATTGCGTCGGTAAGCTCATAGGTCCTGGAGGAAAGCAGATCCGTGCCGTAATCGAAGACTTTAGCCTAGTTAACCTGGACGTGAACGATGTGGGTCGCGTTCAAATGTCATCTTTCGACAGCTCCAAGCTCACAGAAGCCGAGGAATTTGTCAAAAAGCTCGTCGAGGCCAAGGGTGGTCCCAAAGAGAAGAAGGAACGAGCTGCGTATCAAGGCCCACCGCCAGTAGAGGGAGAAATCTATACTGGCAAAATTACTGGTATCCATGCCTTTGGGGTCTTTGTCGAGATATTACCAGGTGCCGAAGATGGTTCATATCCCGGCTTGGAAGGTCTATGTCATGTCTCTGAGTTGGCCAAAGACCGTGTCCGAAACTGTGAAGCATATATCAAGAGCATGGGCGTGGAAGAGCTCACCGTTAAATATATAGGGACAACAAAAGGCAAGGTTCAATTGAGCCGAAGAGCTACTTTTGATGATCGTAGTGGCAGTAGCCGAGGCCAGGAAGGAGATGCGCCGCCGAACGGTGCCCAAGGCAAAATGAGCGACGATGAAGCGGCAATTATCGCGAAAGCCATCGAAAAGGTGGCCGAGCTATAATTATAGAAATTGCAAAAATGGTGTAAATTTAGTAACATTCATTCGATCGTAAGTGTCTTTTCAAATCCTTTCTGCCGCAATATGCCTGCATTCGAGTGTCAAGTGCTCGTGAACCAATACATCATTAAAACGCGTTGTGTCTACCGACCACCTTGAAGCTTGTGCCTCGAACAATGTTTGCAGGCGGAGTCCTGTCATCCTTTATTCAACAAATCATCGAGTCAGCGCGCAACGCCCGTCATGCCGCTCAAAGGAACCCATGTGCCAAGGTCGTACCAACTAACATTTGGCAGCTAACCGTCTCGTGAAACATTCTAAATAGTAGTTATCTTCTGCATACACTCTGTGATATTTCAACTATGTCGGGCAATGAGCTGACGGAGCTATCGTAAACTCTCCAAATGGGAGGAGGAGACGATGGCAATGAGCCGGGCGAATGAGGCTCCGATTGAGGCCGCTTCAGCGGCGGTGGCAGACTCGACGTTTGGTGTACGTGCGAAAACGGCGTCTCAACCGGAAAATGCGAGATTGTACCATATGGCGACTCTGGCGACATGGGCAATGGCGCATGGCATGCGCTGGTCGGCGTGACTCGCTGCTGATGCTCATGACTCCGGTATTGAGACGACGATGCCATTTTTCCCTTTGGCTTTCGCCGTTGGCTTATACACGTTGGAATAGGCTGTGGTGTTGCTTTGCGAAACACATGTTTCAAGGACGGCGGCACAAATACTTGCTGCATGCAAATCGAATTGTTGGATGCCGGCGTGGTTGATACCGACGCCAATGACTCGGAAACAACCGTCGGAGCAGCCGACTTGTCTTCCGTAAACACAGACAGTGATCCAGTGTCGCTCGTATGCGAATGATTCGATGCATCCATTTCTCGAAACGCTTCAAGCGTCCTGTCAATGCTTTTCGTCACGCCAATGTCGTTCCACAACCCCGTCATGGAGTCTCGCACGAGAAAGCGACCAGGCGGCTTGGCAGAGTGAATCAAGTCCACAATGCTTCTCGCAAAATCTTGTCGTTGCTTTGTGGATAGACGAACGTAGGCGTCTCGATTCGCAGCCACCAGCGCCCGAAGGTTGCGATTACCCACGTGCTGGCTCGGACAATCACTGCTGCCGCCGCTTCGTTCGTGAGCTTGCTGCGTCCCACGACTGCACAATACGTCGTTGCAATGAATGTGGCATGTTTCAATATTGTTCATTGGTAAAGACGATGCTTTGGAAGCTGCCTGCTGCGAGTCTTGTTCCGAAATGGGCATGAAAATGTATGATTCGTCGTCGTCATCTTGCTCGTAAACGCTAGAACTGCTTGCTGGAGGCGTGACGCAGCTCATGATGGGTGACATGATGCCGTGCATGAGCGTCTGCATGTTTTTGGGTATCGAGTAGGATGTGGTGGGTGACTTGACGGTGTTGTGGAATCGGTCTCGCCAATTAAATGTTGGAGAACGTTCAGCGGACGATTTCATGTCAATAGACGAATTTCCACACGACAGTGGAGACTGATCTCCACATCTCCACCATGATTGTGTCGGCATGCTTGAGCTTACGTTTCGTTTGCTTTCCGTTTTTAGCGACAATACCGCTGGTGGAGGTGTGTGACTCGTGAGTTGATGATGAGCGAGCGAGCGAGCGAGCGACCCGAAGAAAATGACAGTTATACAACAATCAAGCCAGAAAGTTTGTAGGCCAATGAATGTTTCCACTTGTCCAGGGTAACTAATTGATGTTTGAACCTTTCTTCTTGCATTCTGGTGGTCGTGGAGAGGAAACATTTCGGGATCGTCGCACATGCGGGCATCAAAATTTCGTCGGAAACACGACCCAATGTCGGAGCGCGACTGCAAAATGCTAGGAGCGACGATTCGACTTATTTTTATTTTTATGCTAGGGCAGTCTTTTACCGACCCTTTCGCGCAATTTACCTGTACTTGTACTACGGATATAGCATCTTTCGTATCAATGGGTGCATAACATGCCATTACAGTAGCCTAAGCAGCATCTACTTCCAACAAGTGCACATGAAGATGCATTAAACACCAAATCATCGACACGAACTTGTCTTGCTTCCGTTCCGGCAATTCACTTTGCCGCTACATGATATGCATCGCACATGAAGGCACTCACGTTTGTCATACCATCGAATATTTTTATACCCGGTTGGAGAAGCCTGCTGCGACTTGCCATGGGCCACTCGGTTCGATTACCGATTCAAGGTGCGAGAATGATAAATCGTCCAGTCAGTGTCGTAGATGAGCAACGCGCCATTCGAATCCGCAACATCATTATTGTGTGGCTAGTTTCATTCGATTTGGGGGAACTGATACAAATTATACTTTCCATTGCAAACTTATATTATTTACAAATTCAATTCCTGCCCAAGCTCTACGGAAAAAGCACTAGCCAAACTCGCTTAGAAATTGTCCAAAAGACTTCCTACCATGCGGCCACCAAGCTCCTGCAACTCCGCTTCCAGCTCCTCGTCACTATCATGCTCCTCCTTCAAGAAAGGATTGTCGGGCACCGTTTTATGCGTCGAATCCAAACACATAGTGTTGTACGAGCGTGGCTGCGGCGCAAACTCACGCGAAGAAGCAGTGCCCAATCCTCCGTATGATCGCGATGGCGGCGGCAGCAATGCAAAAGTGTTTCCTGTATTGCTAGACTCCAGCGATGATGGACCTAGGCTAGGCGTGCCGACACCATTGCCATCTCGCTGCTGCGTCGGAATTTCGCAAGAAATTCCTGGAGGCGGCGGAAAGTCGCTGTATCGTTGCGGGCTTGGCGTTAAGATGCTGCTATTCCATACGGAAGGAGAATCAGAAGTGTGGATGTTTAAGTAAGACGTGCCCTCCGCCGCTGTCGAAGTATAAAAGCCCAAATCACAAGAGACGGGAGTTGCAAATGGCGAAGAAATTGCATTAATCTCATTTTCCTGCGATGGGCTTTTCCAAAGAGTATTCTCTGCATTCACACGCAAAGGAGAAATGGATGGTACTGGCGATGAAAGAGCCATGCGGACCTGGTTTGCCTCGAGATATGACGAAACAGGCGGATACTCCGATGCAAATGACAATATCTGCTTATTGTCGTTTGGCGGCGTCGGTGCAACGGGCAATCCAGGTGGAGTTGACACTGTGTTTCTTTCTTGCCAAACTCTCGACTTTGTAGGAATAGCCGTTGTTGCATGACTTGTCTTGCGAGCCTGTTTTCGTTCCAGCATTCGATGTGGTGTGACTGCTCGACGGGCTTGATTCGAACGGTGCGCAGTCGTTCTTCCAAGATCTAGCGCCGTAGGAGCAACCTTAAAGTTGTTCCTTGCTGATAATGACTGGTCCGCTGTACTCTTTGGCGGCGTACTGCAAATCGCCGCTCTACTGAATCCTGGTGGCGGGGGTATATCGACTGCTTTAGTTGGTGCTTGAAACCGATCGGATACGCATGAACTCGGCTGATATGTTGTTGTTGTCGTTGCTGCGTCGTTCAATGTAGGAAAGTTCGATGAATGCCAGGCTGATTGGGATGTGCTCGTTGCTCTGGCGTGCGTCTCAGCTGGTAGTTCCTTCGGGGATGACGAAATTTGTGGCTCGTTGGACAAATCGACAGACAATGGCGATATCCGTGCCGATTCATCCGACAGCGTGGGCAGTACTTCGTCATTGTTTGATAGCTTCCTTTCATTAATAAGTAAGACGTTTGCAACAGTCTTAGCGAGTGGTTGTGACTGGAATGGCAAAGGTGGTGCATCACGACAATCGATGGGCATGTATTCAAATGTTTGAACATTCTCTTGCCTTGCCGCAGCATGCTTATTCGAGCACGGCCGTAATCGATTGTTGACTTTTGGTCCATGAGATTTCTTTCGCCTTCTCTTGCCATGTTTATGCTCGGTAGCGTCGTGATATTGAAGGTGCAGTTTAGGTCTGGGCGATAATGCCCTATGCAAAACGTAGGCAAAGCCAAAGAGCCCGATAAACACACTCGTTGCCATGATGGTAGAAAGAATGGTTCCAAAGTTATTGACGAGTATAGACCAGACCGTCGAAGACTCCCTAATCGCTATGACCACGCAATCGCTACGAGTGGAAGTAAAAAAGTGAGATTACCTGTACAGACCACGCAACTTCCTCCCATTCTCCACGTCAACACAACTAAACATCAATGTCAATCTCACTCACCCAGCCCTTCGAAAAATAATCCACGTATATCCCTCTGGCTGTAGTACAATGGCGACGACTGTCAAGGATGCTAGGAGCGTCAAGGCTGGCGGCCATGCGTTGAAGTATTGCGGAAGGTCAATGATAAATTGCAGCGGCAACGATAGTAGTCGCAAGAGCTCAGCATGCCAAACACAGCCAGCTGTTATAAAGGAGACCAAGACGGATGATGAAAGGGCTTCCCAAATGTCAATGTATGGAAGAGACAAAGCCATTGGCTGTTCTTCATTCGTGCATGATGTTTCCAACCCATCGTCGTCGTCATCATCATCGACATCTTCGTCCCAAGAAACGGTAGTCGTAGGCGATGCTCGTTGCAGCTCCTCAAAGCGCAAGATAGCATCAGAAGATTTTACCGCGTCGTCCGAGGCAAAGGAGGTGCGACTCATGGTGCACCGAGGTCGTTGCGAGCGTTGGTGTTCAGCACCAACAACTACTCCAGCAATCTCGGCAGGTTTTGCGACGTTTCGCACTTTCAAGACTTTACAACGTTTCAACTGAAGCAAACAGTAAACGCGTAGGGCGAATTTACTAAAAAAAGAAAAGAGGCTGTCGTCACAGAGTTGATGCCGACCAAGAACTATGATGGCAATTGTTCCTCCGCGCATCCACACCAGGGTTTCGTCTCACATCGGGAATGAAAAGGAGTTTCATTCTCATGACGCATTTTTCACTGCTTTTTGACGCATTTTCGTAGTATTTTGTAAAGCCTTTCATTATTACTTGTTTCATGCAATTGCCTTATGACGCACTTTTCACTGCGTGACAGAAGAGCGCGGTCTCACTCGACGTCGCCACCATCATGAGCGCAGCTTTTCAGCTAATTCCTTCGGTATAGCCTGTAGATCACACACTAGAAAGGGCTCTACTCGCTTGCAAGTGATTCAAGTGATTTGCAGTGTAGACATCTATATTTTCGTTCGAAAAACTAAAGTTACGAACAACTTTTCGACCTGCGCGCTTTTACATCGATAGGCCATCCGAAATCCGCATAATGTCGGTTCTTCGCGACTGGATTCTCATGCCAACCATGTCTCCCCTTATGAATAACATATGTGTGTCGCAGTTGCATCTAATATTGTATAAAATTGCCTTCGTGAGGCTTTCGCAACGACGGAGCAATAGTCGACCTTACAAAATGCATCACGTTTCGCGAGAATTGCTGCAAATATTGTCGGGAGCAAGCACCGTCATGCTTTGGCCACTGTATGATACGAGCGACGATTGGAGTTGGAGGTTGAATGTCATTCTTCCTTGCGTCGTGGCTGCGCGGCTGTCTTACAAGGTATGACATTATTATGATTCATTCGCAACAATGTGACAGAAGACAGAAGGCAGCAGACTCTTGCAGACGAAGCATCTTGGCTCACTCTGTCTTCTCCTTTTTACCTATAAAAGGGCTATTTTGTAGCATCCAGTGATGATGTGGAAGTGCAGCTTGTTTCCCGCAGTTCATCGCCTTCGGAACTGCTCTTTGGTCCGCTCCATTTTGCTCTCATCCTCGTTTGGCTCGGCTTGTACGAGTTTCGTACGCTTCATTCCGCAATCATTGTCGCCGCAGTTGGAATTGGAGACGCGCTCGCTCCAATTCTTGGGCATTGGTGCGGGAGACATTCGTATCAGTCGCCACTGGCTGCACGGAAGACCATGGAGGGAAGTTTATGTGGTGTTTTTCTCGGAACTGTGACTGGGAGTTACCTGTTTCTGTACGCAAATAGTTTGCCATTGCCGCCGCTGCGGATTGTGCTGGTATATGGCTTCTTGGCGGCTTTACTGGAGGGTACAGCTTGGAAGGGGATGGACAATATGGTTGTGGCCGTGGTCATGCACTTGGCCATTAACAAAATTCAAGATTGGATGCCAGCGTGACGAGCCTGAATGCTAGTGCTTACCACGTCGTGTAGTACAATGCGGTGGGAGACTAATAGTTTACTCTACCTTGACCACATTTACTCTACCGGTATATACGCTCGTCATTGCTTTCACTTACACCCGCTCTGGCAATTGGGGAATCGAGACTTTACTCGTTAATTGCCCGGTTGCATCGCTACGCCCTTGTAGATAAGCATCGAACTTTGTTCTTACATCAGCGAGTCTCGTTGTTCGCTCTGTGCTACGAGCGAGACTATTTGGTAATGCAGGAGCATGCTGTTCAGTCGCCACTTGTATTTCGGTGGTACAAATTGGTTCTTCCACCGCCGCTGCGCAGCTATTGTCGGCAAGTACCATAGCGTCATTCTTCTGCACTAGGAGAATCATTTTGAAGAATGTTTCGCGGGAGGATGTGGGATGATTGCGAAGCGATTGCGGCTTGAAAGTCTGTCGTTAGAATCGGAAAACAATAGTAAACACTTGATCTGGCCGTCAATTGATGTTGGTCCTTTTCAGTTATTCTCTCGTGATGATGGAAGCTACAGAAACAACCTTACAAGATGCATTCAAATGCAATCTTTAGAATGGAAATGGGTCGCTAGGTTCTTGCTCGCGTTCTTCGCGTGCCGTCACGACGTCATCACTGACACCCTACGTCACACTCCAGCAAAAAGTACGCTATATTTCTCAATCCGGGTTTCAGACGTTCGGTACTGCCACCCCAGAACCGCGCAACACACAAATCCACCATGAGCGGTTCCGCCTCGTTGAACACGGACTTGGAGGCTGGTTTGGTAGCTAGCGCTACCTTTCGCGTCCGCTGCGAGCGATTGGGGCATGGTGAAAATGTTTATCTAGTGCCAGATGAGCCGCAGGGAATGGAAAAGGTGAGTTTTGACATGTTCCATGTTTGATTGTGTCTTGATTGGTATGATAGTGGCTCTTTCCTGCAAGTGCGGATGCACGCGTTTGCACGGCTATGGGAAATTGAACTTATATTATTAAGACGCTTATGTTTCGATTAGATTGAATGAAACGGTGGTTCATGATCTTTTAGTTCGTCGCATTTCTCGAAGCATTCTGTCACGGAGGAAGTGTAGTCGCCTGCAAATTTTTTTAATTGATATCTTTTTTATTTAAAAACACAGAAGGTCCCTTTGTATACGACGGCCGCGCAGTTTCCTTGGTACAAGACCGTCAGCCCCTTGACATTGACGCTTCCAGCTCGCAACATTCACGGCTCGCCACGCAAGGAGATTAAATTTATCTATCGCTACGCCATTTTTAGAGCTGGAGTCTTTTATCGATGGGAGAATGCTATGGATGCTCCTACTACGACTACAAATGCAGATGGCATGCCCATGGAAACGAGCGCTCCGCCACCGCCACCTCCCTCGTCGGCAGGCTTGATGCAGGTTGATATAACGAGTTCGCATGATGATACTCCGAAACCAACACTTGGAACACACTCGCTCCACTTGCATCTGTTGACGAATCGGGAAGCTTACGTAGTTTCCAACGTTCTCGGTTTGATAAAGACTGCCGGGAGCGATGTTGAGCATGTTCCAGCTCCAACACGACCTGTGTACACACGCGCCGATGCCTTGCACTCGCGCTCCGCTAGTGCATTGGATAATGCCTCTGATCTAATTGGTGCGTCGCCGAAACCAACCGGCCCAGCTGGTACTGCGATGAGTACGCCAAGCACGCCGAGCGCCAGCCGCAAAAAGTCGGTGGGCTTTGCTCCGTGGCCACCGCATCATAACACGGCAGCGACACCTACCAAGCAAGCAGTACATTTGAACTCGACGGACGGCTTGGTCGTAGTCAGCATTTTTCTGCCTGTCCTGTTACATCGGACGACGGAGCCGTCAACTGCGGGTTCTTCAATGCCTTGTCAAGTAGTTTGGGTTGCCGAGTGGGACTATGAAATGCTTTTGAGCATGCAGACGCATTTGCGCGTGACAAGGGTCGGAGTGGTGCGCATTCCAGCGGGCATGACGAGCATTCCTCGCAAGGAGCGACCATTGGTCGAAGAGTGCTTGCGTGCGTTCCACTGCGTGCCAGTTTGGATCGAAAACAACTTGTTTTCGGAAATGTATGGAGGTTTCTGCAAGGGTGTACTATGGCCGGTGCTGCACAATGTGACTTCTGTGTACACGCAAAAGTCGGACGATGATGACGACGTACTCATGGGTGAAGCTTTGAATCAGCCGCAGCATCAGCATCGTGGCGAGTACGATTCACAGTTTTCCGAATATAGCCGGGACGACATTGAACAAGGGCCGCTGCATGGTGGACGAGGGCACGAAGCGCGACTATGGGGTGCTTACAATACGGTCAATCGCTTGTTTGCTGAGCGAGTAGTTCAATGCTTTAACGAAGGCGATTTGGTTTGGATTCACGGTTTTCATTTGCTCATCTTACCTTCGTACTTGACGCGCCGCATTCCCATGGCCAAGATTGGCATTTTTCTTCACACGCCTTTTCCAAGTTCAGAGATTTTTCGAACGGTTTGGTGCCGCGAAGATTTGCTGCGCGGCATGCTCAATGCCGACCAGGTTGGATTTCACTTGTTTGAATATGCTAGACATTTCTTAACGTCTTGCCGCCGACTGCTTGGGCTCAATTACGGCATGATTCCAGACTCGTCGGGCGGACATACATTGGCAGTTGACACGAATGGACGACATGTGGTCATTACATCCATTCACGCTGGTGTTGAACCGCCCATTCTTAACCAGATTCTTGCTCATCCGAGTACTATAGAAAAGTCGAAGACAATTCGCGATCGTTATGAAGGCAAGACAATCATTTGCGGCATTGATCGATTGGAGTCGCTGAAGGGCATTCCACTCAAGCTTTTGGGATTGGAGCGGTTTTTGCAGCGGCGGCCCGAATGGGTGGGGCGAATTGTGCTCATTCAAGTTGGTATCTCTGCCCCAGAGCGCGGTGAGGACTACCATAATGCGAAGGCGGAAATCAGTAAGCTTGTTCAAAAGATAAACGGTATCTGGCCAGGCACTGTTCAGTTTCAAGAATGCCAAGAAGCTGAGATGCGCTTGCCACAGCGAGTGGCGCTGCTACGAGCATCGGACGTTATTGTCATGACAACGATTAGAGACGGACTGAACTTGTTTCCACTAGAATTCACGATTGCGCATCATGATGCACTGAAGGAGTATACGCCACCTGGAGTCACGCCGCGGAAGCGAGGCATGTGTATCCTTTCCGAATTTTCGAGCTGCACGCGAGTGATGAGAGGAGCTCTGCATATTAATCCTTGGAAGATATCGGAGATTGCCAATGCCTTTCACCAAGCGCTGAACATGTCCGAGGAGGAACGTTTGCGCCGGATCAGCATTGCATCGGAGTTTGTGACTAGGGTGACGACGCAGCGTTGGGCCTTAGCCGTAATGCTTGATTTAAAGGGCGTAAACAAGAATCTCAATCCGGCGCATTACTCCGGCGCAGGTCTCGGACTTGGATATCGCCTGCTGGGCATGGACATGGGTTTTCTTTCGCTCGATACAAACGTAGTCGTCAAGGCGTACAAGAATGCTCGCGCCAGGCTAATTCTGATGGATTATGGCGGTACTATCGTCAACAACGATAATGTAAGTGCATCGGGTCGACTTTGCCCCTATACAATATACCTATTTCCACATCCCCTTACGAATAACATGTTGTTTTACAGCTGGACAATCTTACGAGATTTCAAATGGTAAAGGAAAGGAGCGCGCCGTCGGAACCTACTAATCACATGCTTCAAGTCATCAAGGAATTATGCGAAGACAAGCGCAATACAGTGTTCATCGTGAGCGGCAAGGAGCGACACTCGTTGACTAAGTCACTTGGAGGCATTCCTAACCTTGGCCTCGCAGCGGAGCATGGTATGTTTATCTCCTGGCCGACGAGTAAGGCGAATGTCAAGCGTCGGTGGGAGACGCTCGTACCTGAAACGGATCGCACTTGGCGTTCTCTTGCCATGTCGATTATGGAAGTGTACGCTTCACGAACCCATGGAAGCTATATTGAAGAGACTGAAATGAAGGTATTGTGGCAATATCGCGACGCCGATACCGAGTTTGGATCTCTGCAAGCGAAGGAATTGGAGGATCACTTGTCGAAATATTTGCGAAGTTTTCCGGTCGACATTCTTCATGGTGGCGTCAAGGAGGGCGGTTACGTCGAGGTTCGCCCGAAGGGAGTCAACAAGGGTGTTTTAGCAATGCGTGTCCTCAAGCGATTTCCTGATATTGCTCAGAAGGATAGAGTCGACTTTGCGTTAATATTAGGTGACGACCACTGCGATGAACCCATGCTTTCCGTCATGCGACAGGTAGGTCGTCGAGTGTCCTCGGCTCGTCGAGCTATGCGGGGAGAGGAGCCTCTACCAGATTTATCAGCTAATATTCAGCTGGTAGACGTTTCTCCATGCGACCCGTACGTGTCACCCGATATGTCTGTATTTACAGCTACTGTGGGAAAGAAGCCAAGCGCTGCAGCCAATTACTTGCACGATGTGGACGAAGTACAGGAGCTTTTGGAGAGTTTGGTAAAGGTGTCAACAAGAGACCAGCGATACTACTCTTCGGTGGATCTTCGCTCATATACAAGCACGCAGCTATCATTTGGTAATCTGTCGCTCTCGCATGATCAGAATGCTAGTCCAGCGGGATTGGGCGTAGAGTTTAGCGGTCTGGCGAAGTCTATTAGCATGGGTCAGCATATGCATGCCGCCACGGGCGCGGAAACCTTTCGAGGTAGACGGGTGAGTGCGAATCTGAATGACTTTCTTTCACCGATTGAAGACGCTGAAGAAGAGGAAGACGCTGTTTTCTTTTAGCAAACGGGAGATGTATCAAGGTGCTCGGCGATAATTTATGATAATGCGTGCAAGCCGATACGATAGATTGTTTTTACATATACAGCTATGCATGCCTGGCACAGGTGGACGTTTATCTACTAGTTAGTTTAAATCCGACACAGCATGAAATAAGCTTTATGTTTTTTTATTGAAAATATGCATGAGTGGTCACTTGTGTATGTGTATTTCTCCTGGGGTTGTCTGTGTTGAAAGACTGAAACAAAGCGTATGATTTGCTTTCTTGCACTTTCTTGTTCGCCATTGCGTCTCAAGGTGACTGCATGCGACGTTTCTTGCTGCTTCCTGCCGTTTGGTTGCCAAGCGCCGTATCGACGAGTTTTTCGTCGTGGACTCCATAGGTCGTCATCTCGGGATGAGTCGCTGCAAACGCACTTCTTGTCGAACCCGGCGTCACGCTAGGAATCAAGTCGTAGTATCCGCTGGAAGCTGGAGTGTCACATGGCGTGGATCCATCCTCAGTCGGGACACGCGGAGTTCGAAGACCACCTAATTTTGAAGCCCCGCCATGGCCGCGCAAATAAGAATCAAAGTCCGAAAGTGGCAAAGGACTAACCATGTCACGGCGAGCGGCAGATGCGCTCTTGCTAAGCCCACTGTTCTTCTTGCGGCCAATCTTGACAGTCACAGTTGCTCCCACAACGTCGCCGTCCACACCGCCGTGAACATTATCATAGTCATCATCTTGCTTGACAATGGCGAGTTCAATCGAACGTCGATTGTGCAAACCCATGCCTGCAAGATGCACACTGACCCAGCCATTCGACCACTTTTCGACAATGCCTTGTTGATGCTTCATGGGGCCTGCCAGGATGGACACGAGCTTGCCGCGCCACTGATCAGAGGGAATCATGCTGAGCAAAAAGTACGGCGACTCGGCGTGCGTTTCAGCCAACTTGCTGGCCCGACGGCCGCGTGGCGTTTTGGTGAGCAGCTCCGCACTGGTCAATGGCGATGGAACGAGCTTGGACGACGCCAACGTGGCAGCCTTGTCCGTGTTGGAATGTTGCAGCTGCGACAAAGGCCACTGTTGTTGCTTTTCCTTGGAGTTGGCTGCCTTGCTGCGTCGGGCAAACGACGTTTCGCCGCTCACTCGCTGTACGCCAACACCATGACTCACAGCAGTCGTTGAAGAGTGCAAGTTGCAGAAACTTGTCCCTTCGACTGCCACATAGGCGCAGGAGCGTCCGCGCGTCGTGGTAGCCTTGCAGCAAACTTGGTGCAAAAGGCCCGTGAATCGCTTGTCCTGGCGATGCATATTGGCGGCGCTTGACGTGTTTGTTTCCTCTGCTGGTTCCGCCAATCGCGGCGCACCCCCGACTTGAGTCTGATGCATCTTGCAGTAAACTTGACCCTTGGGACAGTACCGACGGCAGGGTGCATTGTTGCGAGCCATGCTGCCCCGACACACCCCCGTGGTTTCCTCCGAGCATCCAGCGACCGACTCGCTACTACTGCCCAAGGTTGACAGGTCGGATGGCGATTCCTCATCTGCTGCTGCGGCAGCATCAATGGTAAGATCAATGTCTGTATTTTTGAGCGTTGGAGGAACATGCGCAAACGACCGCGCGTGGAGCGATAACAGTGACAGCTTGGCATCATGTTCCTGCTCAATCCGAGGCAAGAGCGGCAGTAACGTCTGCGGAACTCGCGCGTAGTAGCGATAATGATCATCCAAGCGCGACGGTACTGTCGAAGCAGTAGTGGTAGCTGGAGAACCGGATGACGCAGCCTGAATGAGGGCGAGAGCGGCCAAGGTTTCGTCGGCGCTTGGAATTGACTCATTTTTGTGCCATGCGGGTGAAACTCCTGCTGCTGCGAGTGAGGAGTGCGAGGTGATTCGCTTCTTCAATGGCAGCGATCCTCGACGATGGTGCAGCTGACGCTCGGGAAGGACAATAGCTCGGATATCCATGTTGTTGGTAGAATGGTTGCTTGGAGTAGGCGGGCAAAATGAGAATGGCAAGGAATGGAGCTGAATCTCGTCGTTGAATATTGACTGTCAATATGCAATCCAAGCAAGCTGTAGCAGCAACAAAATGAGGCAGCTGCGACAAGACTAATGGAGCGTTCAATGCGTTGACAGACAGTGGTGCAGTCTTACGCCGTCGTCGGTTGAGCTCCTTCACTGCAAAAGCTGGGAGCTTGATGCGCGTGTATGTGGAAGTGAGCGTGCGTTTTAGTCTCCGCAAAGATTCGAATGATGTAATGGACGAAGGAGGAAACGGATGCTTTGAGTAATGTAGAGCGAGATAATCTTTCTGTAGGATAGCAAGACGAAGTGAGCCAAGACAATAATTTGAGGTGGCAGGCAACCCTGGATACGGTGCAGCGGTCAATGAGCCTCCCGTTCGCTCTCAAGGCTTTCCAATTCCATTTGTTCCGTCAAAACCAAGCAAGGTGCGCCGTACATTTTTACAATGCGTTCTCTCTCATGCCGTTCATGCAAGTCTAAGTCGTCAAGCACTTACCACTGACTGATTGGAGAGGACAAAGGACAATGCATACGTAACCTTTCAACTGCTGCATAACTGCGTGCAGTCAAAATCAACCAAGCAGCAGCGAGCAGTGATGGGAAAAGGATCAAGCATCTCCGGTCACGCATCACGTGTCTGCACGCGGCGGAAAGTGGAATCGCTCCCATTGGCTGCTTGGAAACGAGCGATCCATGACGTCGATGCTGCATCCACCGGATACGTTCTTGTCGTAGCGTTACACATGACGTCATTTTTTGTCGTAGCGCAACTCCTTCAGCACTCGCCTCGCCACCATGGCGTTCATCCTCAAAACGAGTCATTCATTTCGCTCCATCATTTCCACCATGTCCGACTCTAGCGGCTCTGAATCACTTCCACTTCCCAATGGATGGAGCAAGGGATTTTCCAAGTCGCAGAATCGTCCATTCTACTTTCATGAAGCGACAAAGACGACGCAGTGGCACTTTCCGACGGCTTCCGAAGCGCTCGATCCTAGTAAAGCCAAGCAGCGCGTCCAAGCGAACATTGAACGAGAGGAAAGCAAGAGAAAACAGCAAGGAAACAATAATAGTCATGATGGAAAGCGACTGCGCGTTGAAACTAGCGGTGACTCTTCGTTGTTTGATCTCGCCGATAAAACCAACGTTGCAATCATTGTCCCTTTTCGAGACTTGCATACAGAGCAAAAGCGGTCGGCACACTTGAAACAATTCGTTCCACACATGCATTCATTCTTGGCAAAACTTAAAGCATCTGGCAAAGTCTCCAACTATCACATTTACATCATTGAACAATCCGACGATCAACGCAAATTCAATCGAGGCAAGCTCCTCAACATTGGTTTTGATTTGGCGCGCAAGGCGCAGCGCAAGCACGACGTTTTCATTTTTCACGACGTTGACTTGTTGCCGCAAAATGACTTGCTCGTTTGGTACAGCAAGTTTCCAGTCAAGCCGCTACACATTGCTCGCGTCTGGGATCGCTACTCGAACAATCCAAAATACTTTGGAGGCGTCGTTAGCTTTTCGGCGAGTGACTACAAGCGAATCAACGGATATCCCAATACTGTGAGTATACGAGTGATGGCTTGTCGTTTTGTGACTACAGGCAGCAGTAATCAATCATGTCACGTCGAAATTTAAGGTACTCACAGCAATTGCAATCTACCACGTTTGACATGACCACAGTTTTGGGGCTGGGGCGGCGAGGACGATGAAATGCAGCGACGACTCGAGCGGCTGGGCATTCAGTTTGACATGCCTGACAAGGGCACGCTTGTCGACTTGGAGCAAATGGATTTGACGCAAAAGCTGGCCTTTTTGCGCGAGCACAAGTCGTGGAAGTGCATGGTCAAGTGGGAGGCGGCCGATGAGCACGCCGCAACGTGGAAGACGAATGGTTTAGCGGATCTTCAGTATCAGCTACTGGAAACAAGGCCGTTGAATGAGCAAAAAACTGCCACCATGTATATGGTTGATGTGCAACTCAATGGCACTCATTGGGCGAACGACAAGGCTGGAGTTGACTGGGTGGGGTAGGCGGGCGCCGAATGGATCACTGAAACACTACTAATAGATGCGAGGGCTGTTTTGTCGCCAAAGGCGTTTGATGCACAAAGCCACATTTTTTGTACTGAATCAATAGTATTGTAAAATAATGCTATGTGTTGAAATTACTGCTCGAAAACTAATATTGTACTTGATCCGTGTGCCATTGAGAAATGGCGGTTATTTATTATGTTTTGGTCGTCTCTTGATGAGCTTAGTAGTCCTGCGACTGACTCTTGCCACCCTTTGCTCCAGCAATGGCCTTTCCAGTGCTCTTAGGCAACAAGATTTGGTGAATACTAGGGAGCACTCCACCCGATGCAATGGTTACGCTGCCGAGGAGCTTGTTGAGCTCCTCGTCGTTCTTGATCGCCAATGTTAGGTGGCGGGGAACGATGCGTGACTTCTTGTTGTCGCGAGCGGCGTTGCCAGCAAGCTCCAGGATCTCGGCGCACAAGTACTCGAGGACAGCAGCGAGGTAGACGGGAGCGCCAGCACCCATGCGGGTGGCGTACTTGCCCTGGCGCAAGTAGCGGCCGATACGACCGACGGGGAACTGCAATCCTGCCTTGCTTGACGAAGTCGTCGACTTCTTCTCTCCACGGCCTCCCTTGCCCTTTCCCTTGCCTCCGGTAGTTGCTGCTGTATCAAGAGGAAGACGTAAATGGTAAGATATTCTGTTCGGTGTCAAGCGCTCGCGTATTTTTGTCGACTTGTCGTTCGACTCAATCATTCACTTGGATAAACTCGTTCCTTCATTCAGACATCACTTACCCTTTCCGCTCATGTTGATAGTGGTTTCGTAGTTGGTGAGTGTGTAATCGTTTGCGTCTGCGATGCTTTTTGTGAGAGAATCCCATGTTGGAGAGGATGGACGAGGCCGAAACCTTCAGGACTACTTTAGCTTCTCGGGTTCGAAACGGACGAGCCAAAAGCCGACTTACTTAAGCCCAGCTCCCATGCGAGCGAGCCAGGATCTTGAAACGTTCGAAATCAATGACATTCTTTAGCCTTTTATCTGAAAGTAAGTGGGTTTTGTACCATGATCCATTGGTAAGTTTTGCACGTAGAAATCTGTTCGTCGTGACATTTCGACCTTACCCACAAAAAGCAGCAGCATCCAAGCCTCTTCGCATCCTCTCATCCAACTACCAAAACAAACCACCAACTCGCAACCATGGCAAAGACACCATCCAAGCAATCCGCCAAGGCACCCAAGAAGGCTGGCGAGACCAAGAAGCGTAACAAGCGTACCGAATCGTACAGCTCCTACATCTACAAGGTCTTGAAGCAGGTCCACCCTGACACTGGTATCTCCAAGAAGGGCATGTCCATCATGAACTCGTTCATTAATGACATTTTTGAGCGCATTGCCGGAGAGGCTGGCAAGCTTGCCACCTACAATAAGAAGGCGACGCTCAGCAGCCGCGAGATCCAGACGGCAGTCCGCCTCATGCTCCCCGGTGAGCTTGCCAAGCATGCTGTCAGTGAAGGTACCAAGGCAGTCACCAAGTTCTCGTCCAATACAAGCTCGTAAATACGCTTGATTCGCAACATTTACAGCAACAAACCGCCATTTTTCAATGGCACACTTGAAATAGAACGAACCACACTATTCGATACACTAAAATGAATTTAATTAGCAACAATTGAAATACGTACAAGTTATATCTTTACAAGTATGCTATAAAGAGCGCAGTTGTCAAGGTTTCTGGCGACAAGACAGGCAATTATGATAGCACCATTGCCCCTGTCCAGCATTCCCATGGTGCGCATCGAGCAAGCGATCTGACCGGTTCTCGTTTCGTGTCTCACCAAGAATGACGAAATTCTTCGTCACAAATCGCGGTTCAAACGCTCCTTCGCAACTTATCGGTAAAGTACGAAAAACAACTTAGTTGATCTATCTCCCAGGTGCGCCTGTGATACAAGACGAGAGTCCAGCTCCACGGTCTTTACGTACTGTTCATAGTTACATCGTAGTCGTACATTGCATTGCACAAGCGAATACCAGTTGTAGTCACACACGACGCAGTACGGTTCACAATCTACCGGATCGCCAAATACAACCCATTCTCACCATGATTGAGTCAAACTAAAGACTATTCGCACCCATTATTAGAAATTCCACAACAAAATGACGTATAAGGCAACAAAGCCAAGTCGACACTGGCTGTTTGCTTGTCACTGGAGAAGGTGTTTCGCAACGTGACCACCACTTGCCAAATCATATATTATTGGTAGTCTTGTAGTATTAGTCTCGAAACAAGTTTTCTTTAACATTTCTAATTTATATTCTCTATATATGCAATTTATAAACACAAAAATGGGGACTGGATGCTGCGCTGGCGGCATAACTGGGTGCAAGTCGAAGCAGCTGCAGCATTATGGCGTAAACGCCTTTCTTGCAGAGCGTCGAAACTTTCCTGAAAGAGTGACTAAGGATCTGCTGTCAGTTTTGATCTCAATAACGCTGTTGCCTTTGCCCTTCATGACAAGCTTGTGCTTGTGTCCTTTAATCAGTTGCAATGTAACCGACATGAACTTGTTCTTGGCAAAGTATGTTCGGGCAGGGTAATTGGCCACTCGCTTGCCTGTCACCGTATCGACAATGCTCCAGGACATGGGAATCGCATCGTACTGTACATTGACAGTCGCTGTCACGTACGTGTCGGACGACGGCGACTGCACCGGTGTTGTAACGTCGGCTCCTCCGTTGCACCAGCTTGGTGGTGTTGCACTCAAGGCGCAAACTTGCTGATTGATCCAGTCAGTGGCACCAGATACTCGTGCGTATACACCCTGTTGACGAGAAGGTAAAATTATTGTAAGAAATTGTTTTGGATAGTGGTGGGCACGTCAAGAAGGCTTCAAAGCACTTACCGGTCGGTTCGCTCGAGCGCAACCATCTCCCCAAGAGACAACACCAACCTGCAAGCCATCTGAGTCAAACAATGGGCCGCCCGAGTCACCCGAGCATGAGTCTTTTCCGCCCGTAAGTGGCCCAGCGCACATTTCAATCGCTGTGTTTCGAGGACCGTACGAAGCGTCGCAGGTCGCTGGGGCAATGTACGGAACCGTTACCTTGCGTAGGGCCGAAGTCAAGGAGGTACCGCCTTCAGACGTTACACCAAACCCACACACCTCCAGATCTTGGTTCACGGCGGGGTAGGCAGGGTCAGTATTCAGAGGCGAAGGCGTCTTGGTGGATGGTTCGATTCTGAAGACCATAAAGTCGTTGGTTGATTTAGTCGCATCATAGCTTGGATGTGCCTGCAACGGGCTTAGAATGTTGCGCCATTCACCACCTTGGTCGGTGCTCCCTAACTTCATGGCGCCAACGAGGACTCTGGCTCCAAAACCGCTTGCCTGAAAATGACAAAACATTGTGCGTTAGTTTACGGTGCTATGCGGTCAGCGCGGCATTGCCAATTACGGGATGCTGCTGCACACTTACTTTGCAATGCGCCGCTGTGAGGACAATGTCCGTATGAATAAGGTTGCCTCCACAACCACCTCCCAACACGAATGAAGGAAAGTCACCTTGTGCGGCGAGTGAACCACCGACAATGAACGACTCTGTTTCGCGTCTTCTGAGGTTTTGGGTTAATGCAGCTGTCGTATTGGTTGGTACTCGCGCCGACGGCTGGTCAGCGGAGGTGCTCTGCACAAGGGCAGCAATGATGATCGAGGAAAGAAGCTTCATGTTGAGAGTTTATGATTGAAGCCGATGCTTTTTTAATTTTATGGAACGATATCGATTTGATGCGATCGAACGTTTCGTCGAAGAAAATGTGAACCCGAATTCCAAATGACTCGAATGACTGTTTCACCAAGACCAAATAAGGTCACGGAGTGGAGATATCGGAGCAACTTGGTCCAGGGCTTATCACAGGCCCAACACTCATGCAAGACCAAGAGTGATGATGAGTGAGTCACTTGAAGATTTCGGCAAAATAGTGTCAAAGTTCGACAAGGCCCAACGCCCAAGCAAGACCAAGTGAAGGTGCGCTTATTACATCGGCGGAATAGGTTCACAGGCAATAGCAAAGAAGCAAGACCAAGACCAAGAGGCTTAGGGGCGGAATTAGCGGCGATTTTTTTCGATGTTTCGTTGCACGGTGATGCACGGTGCATCAAATCACCCGGAACTCACGTTGCACGGTGCATCCGGATCAACGAAACATCGAACCCTCGTTGCACCGTGATGTTTGGTGATGTTTGGAGCCTCTATCTTCACTTTGGAGCTTGATCCCGCAGCCATACTTTGCATGCTTCATCGTTAGTATATAAAGGACTCACATAACAAATTTTAGCATGATCCCGCGGCTATTTCTGCCTCTAGAGCCATTGAAATCCGCATCCTTCCGCGTCGTGGTTCGTCGACCGTCCTGTTGGCACGAGTGAGACTCCATCTACAACCAAACAGTCCTCGGAACCCACGCTACTACATGCACAAGACTTTACAATATTGAAAACCTTTACTTTACTAGTAGCTTCGTTATTTATTGACATTAAACTACTGGTATTGATAGAGGCAAGCAATGGACAAGGCGGAAAGGAAGGACTGGCGAGGCGCACCATTTTGTGGGTAGGCTGCAGCAATAATGGAATACTCTCATTATGTCTCTCTTTTCCATATAGTCCTTTGACTCATGAAGAAGCCATCTGCAGAAGAGAATGGAATTTGGTGGCTATCTAGGTAAGCTATGCGCTGGTTTCTGGGGGATCAACCATGGTGGTTTCGTCTTGAGTTGCATCCGCGACGAACCGCTACTGGAGACTTAAAGTTGGGGTTTGATGACGTGGTTGCACCGTGCAACGAAAATTGAAAGCCCGCTGATTGGTTATTGCACCATTGTTTCATTGCACGGTGCAATGAAACAACGAAACATCCGCCGCTAGTTTCGCGCCTTATGAACGAAAGTCATTTCACGAATAACCGGCTTGCCAATGTCCCGGTCGCTAGGCAACCCGATACTAAACGACTGTTAGTGGAACTAACTTTTACCTACCAAGGCTTGCCCTACGACAAAACATCTACTCCAAGTCGTACATGCAGTTTAAGAAGGATAAATTGCGACAACGACTATCGAGCTGCGAGACGTGTGTGGATGAATTCGTCATGGTCCATGACATATTACCATCCGACTTAAACGTTGATATAAATGCAAGTTGCTCCAACTACCCTTAGATTACGGATATTATTTGTAGTATCATACTGTATCATAACATAGAAGGGAATAATTAGGTTTACGCGAGCAATATTATGTACCAGTATGCAACATGCAAGTTTTCTCCCCTTCCTTGGCTGAAGGAGTTATGTCGCCCATGACAAACGTCGATGGCTCGCTCCCTTTATCGTCTCGATATTCGATGGTGCCCATGATAAGCGACGTTGGCATGCGTCATGCGCAGAGGGTAACTCTTGAAAACGTCCGCGCAACATGTAATGTTGACCTTTGACCAGTGTCAGAAAACCAAGCACAACCTGCACCGCTCCAAACACACCAAGCGGCCGGGTTTGCAGAATCTCCATGCTGCAGGCACATTCTGCTGGGTCCATGGCATAGCGCACAATCATGACGATACAATACAGTATGCCGGCGCGGACGACAATAAACTTGACCATGCTCGGTGACACCCAAGACTGTTTGAGATACGGATTCACCCTCTGCTTGTTAGCGGAATAAAGAATGGGAGTATTAGGAATGGGAGTACTTGCTCGCATTTTCAATGAGCTTTCGAGACTTTGGGACCACGACGAATAACTCTGTAGACTCGAGCAAAGGCTGCTGTTAATGGACGTGTCATCGTCAAGACGACCGTTGATGGCTTCAAAGGACTGGTTCGGCGAGACAGCCGTTGCATATAGGAACGCATCAAGCACGCCAGGAGCCGTGGATAGAGGATCTTCCATATCGTGCGACTCTTCCGTGAGGGCCATTTGTGGTACGACGCAGACGGAACGACGCTTGACGACGTTCTTTGCTTTCGGTGTCATGTGACTCTGTTGCGTGGGACTGACTAAAGCCGCTGGTGTAATTGCTGTGCTTAGCTCGTCATCTGATGCGCCACGGTTCAAGGATTGGGTTTGCTTCGAAAGCTGAGCGGCATACTCCATGGCTCGCTTTACAGAGTCATCAAGATCGACACCGTCCACCGTCGGTTCCTCCACCACCTTTTCCATCATTTGAATCGCAGGCGACTGTCCACGCTTGGACTTGCGTATGCGCGGAGCCAAAGGATTGGTCCGCTCAAGCAGCTTTTGAATGCGAGGATTCATCAAAATCTTTTTGCTCATGGCAACGACCCGATTGTGCGAGTAACCCAGCGGAAGGGCGACCATGATTTCACAAGGAGATATTCCTACCGTTTCTTGCGTCATGACATCTTCGTAAGCTCTAACGGGCGTTTCGAGTTTGGTAAAGTCTCGTGCTCTTTTCTTTGGACGCGTCAAGCCAATGTACTCTTGGTTGGCAAGGTCCGTTTGCGTGGCATTGCATGGAATCGCACGAAGTAAGTCACCGACTGTCGTTGTTTCCACGGCAGAAAAGATGAGCTGAATGAGCTCAAATATCTTTTGTTTTGGCTGCACCAGCAAAACAAATATTTTGACCGAGTCTCCATCAAGTGCGATGGAAGTTGCTTCATCGTCGTGCGCCTTCTGCTGCATCTTGATGGAGATGCGAGACTTGCGGCGCATATCCTTGCTCATGGAGCGAACACCGGAGTCTATAAAGTATTTTATATTGCGCAGCGGCGATCCAGGTGTGATGCTGGATGACGAGATTGGAGAAGCAGTGTTACGGCTCGCCGTCGGCATGTGATACATCTTGTCGAAAGCAGTCGACTCCGGCTCGACAGACTTGATTGATACGGAACCACTCGAAGGCTCTGTCGGTTCAAATTCTTCATCGTCGCTGCTCCATGCGCTTTCAAAAACTGATTCGTTGGCAGTCGCCTGCTCAAAGACAATTTCTTGAACAGGGTCATTCGACGATTGAGCATTCTTGCGAAACCGACAGGGAATCCTCTTGCTTACACTCTTTGAAACGGATGACGATTTGACGGACTCGACAGGTTGCGTATCCATGGAGTGATCGTCACTTCCATCTTGAAACAAGCCGCTTAAATTGCGGCGTATGGAAGGGGCGTCATCAATGCGAATCTGATGGTCGAGGCCATTTTCAGTCTTGCTGGCGCTGGCGCTCTTGGAGGGCGAGAAGACGCGTCGCAACAGAGAGACGGAAGCTTTTGTAGGTGGTGTGACTTCATTACCAGCCTTGGTGACTCGCTTGCGAAGCAAGGATGGGCTGCTGTATGTGGATGTGCATGACGATACATCCGCTGTCGCCTTCGTTGCCGGCTTTGATGACGGATATTGCTCCGAGATTGACTCGTCTCGCACCTCTGGTGAAATCATGACGGCAGACGAAATTACTCTTTCCGTATGCTTCATTGCTTTACTTTCGTGATGGTTTGGCTACGTTTCAGAATGCAATGGAAACGTTTCTTGCTTCATTCATGGTGGTCGGCCGCTGATGTTGCTGTGTGGCGTCTCTCCTTCGGTGACGAATTTCGTTGCCGTGCGTCATTTGAATCCTTTCCAGCCAATCGGAGCTTTCCAAGAGGTGCGGCCGGCTCGTTTGGCGCCACTGCGTTCCGATGTTTAGCTATCCAGATCACACAATGACCTACGGTAGGACAATATTGTTCCCGCCGTCAACAAGAAACAGCAAAGCCAATAGGTAGAGTGTAATAGAGCAAGACTAATCATTTAGGAACTAGCTTTCCATGCTACTGCAAAACTACCCACCAGATACCTTGCCGCCAATACTGATTGAAACAAGCTGCACTATTTTAGTTATCGTCGTCCACCACCACCTCCACCAGTCCGACGACCTGGAGTGCGTCCCAACTGAAACTGCTCCTGGAACGAGAGCCCATCGTCCAACTGAGAGGCAGCGTCCTCTCCAGGCTTGGTCAAGTCTTCCACCAGTTCTTCAGCTTCAACAATGTTTTTCAATACTTCACGCTTGTTGTTTTCGCAAAGCATGCCACCTACAAACATTTCAAATAGAATCAATAGCGACTTGTGCAAGGAAAAGACAAGATCCAATTCACAAACTGCAGCGTCGAGTTGATTGTGGCGACGAGGGCGAGGAAAATAGAGAAGATGGAACAAATGGCAAGGTGAGATTCCATGACTGTAAACGCATCGCTACCAACGATATTTGATCTGCTACTAATACCGATAACCAATTTTTGCACTCCAGTTACGCCAGCAATCATCACCATGCAAACAATTATCAGCAGCAGCGTGGCTCGCACTCACCCGAATTAAAATATCCATCCAGCGCCTCGACAAACAAGTGAATCTGCTCCAAAACAATCAACTCATTCATTCCGTCCGGAACTCCTACCACAAAGTACAAGGACGCGTAGCGCCGGTACACGAGCTTGTATGTTCCCTTGCGGTCCGACTTTTCAATAATGTTGCACATTTTCGGAGCCCGGGGCAAAACGTCACTGACAATCTCGCGGAGGATGCGCTTCTTGTCGGAATCCGAGTATTGCGTGAAGAATTCAGAGAGTCGCACCTTGCCTTGCCGACTCACCAAAACGATAAAGTTCCATCCTGTGTGAGAGAAAGCGTGTGTCAGTGACCGCCGAGTTTGAAACGAACACATACATAGTCATTCATAGGCTTCTTAATACATGCCTACAGCGGCCGTTGCGGAGCTAACGGCTTCGCCAGTTATATCCGTCGGCATTGCAAATACAGTTAAAGACGCTTTGCTACGATAGCAGCGTCGCGCAAGGGATGAGCGGCCGAAACGTCATGGTCGCGAGGGACGCGTCGCGACGGAGCTTTTGTTTCTCCGATTCCTTCATGCAACGCTGCAAGCAAGGTTCCACATTCCGCCGCTATTTCCATGGAGGATGACGTGGCCGGAGAAATAGATGCGCGCGGGGCCGTCACCCCATCCTCATCGGTTCGAATTCGCCAAGAGCTTCTTTGTTCGATGCTTGCTTCTTGTCACATTTAAAACTGCATCCGTTCTGCAACTATTGCACTACCTTAGTTACCGACATGGAAGCCATTCACCTTTCATCCGACTATCGCACCGACAAGCTCGCTATGAGCAAGCAACGAGACGATTCATCATCAACGACTCCGACATCCGCAATCGACGATTCATCCACGTCCATCTCATCGTCACGCACACCTTTGCCTACAACAACAAGGTCGCTTCCCAATCAGTTGGAGTCAGCCTTGTCAAACAAAACTATACGCAAGCGCAGCGTAAGCCCTTTACCTCCTCGATCTCCTCCAAGAATAGCCACCACCGCGACGAGAGAGCAAATTCCAGTCCAAGATCCATTGGAGATCAGCACCGTGGAAGAATTGTCAAATGTTTTGACACGCTACCACCGCAAGTTCGGCAAGCATTCGGTTCAAGTAGCCCATGTTCATAATTTGATTGGCAATGCATACTTTCGTCAAGGTCAGTATGAAGCGGCGCTGGATGCCTACAAGCGAGCCGTGCAGTGCACTCCAGGCGAACCTCTCGGAGACTCGTATGCAAACATTGGAACTGTGTACTGGACCATTGGTCAAGTGGACAATGCCATTGACTTTTTGAAGCGGGCACATGATGTGCACGAGTTTACGGCGGTGGCAAACAGTCAGAATCCAAAAGAGTCACTGCTAATTGCCACGGTAGCTTACCAGCTCGGCATTGCTTACACGCTCAAGACAAACTATCGCAAGGCACTCAAACACTTTGCCGTTTGTCAGGATATTCGTGAGCGAGTGTTGCCGGCGAATCATATTGACATTGCTCGCGTCATGGATGCCACTGGCAAGGTCTATGGCTTGCGCAAGCGTCCGGGCGATTTGGAGACGGCGCTCAAATATCACGAGGAAGCCTTTCACGTCAAGCATAGCCTCCCGAAACGCAAGCGCGATGCAGCCATGCTAGTCACGACCTTACAGTCCATTGCGGCCTTGCACTTGCAGCTTGCCGACTGGGAATCTGCCACGTACTCGCACCAGCTTTTGCTCAAGATGCAAAAGAAGTTGCTGCAGAGTAACAAGAGGCGCAGCAATAATCATGACGATTCGCTTCGCAGTGACATTCGCAGTGACATTCGCGATACATACATTACGCTGTGGCGGCTCTATCAGACGATTCAAGACTTCGAGCAAGCCAAGTGTATACGTCGAGAAGCCTGCCTTTACTTTAAGGATGATTTCAAGTGCGACAGCTGGTCTGACAATGAATAATTGTGTTAAAACCATATCTCAAGGATAATTTATAAACATTTTTTTACACCTAAAATTTACTCTTCATACTTGTCGTCGCCCTCCTCCTCTTCATTTTCTATTTGATATTCCATTGCCACGTCCCAACGCGAACTGGGCGCTTTTGCGCTTAAATACTTGACAAACCGCAATGTTCCAGGATCTCGATAGACGATTGAAAGGGTATTAAAGCCAGCCGACACACTGAGAAGCTCCGTGTCATCGTCCTGGTTATACTCATCAGCTGGAGTAGATCCTTGCCCATTCTCGTCCTCGTCATCTTCCGCTTCAATGTAACACTCAAATCCTCCCACGTCGCCCGATTGCCACGCCACATCCGCTTCATCCAGCGGTGCACTTGTTTTCTTCACAGTGTCATTCTCATCACTCTCATCATTGTCGTCCATGACTTGCTGCTTGCCCGACCCAGCGACAAAGCATAGAGTCACATCCAGAACGGCCGATTCGGTGAGCAGACCATGGTGCGCCACAGTGTAGTCGAGCCCCGGCCGAAAACGACGAATATGCCCCTTGCAGGCAGTAGGACGCAAGCCAGTGAGAATGGAAAGGAACCTAGCAAAGGGTTTCGACTGAAGTAAATCGCGACGAATGTTATACAAGTTGTCGCCCAGTGTATCGTTCTTCATAGCAGCAGTTGCGCTGCTACCTTCTCGGTCGTCAACAACTCGATGATACTCGAGAAATCGCTGCATATGCGTGGGACCAGTCATACTCCAGTTCTTGTCAACTCCTTGCTCGTAGTAATTAGCGTCCGTTGTCTTAAGTTTCGTCTCCTGCAAGTCAATCTTAAGAATCATCGCATCGTTCAGAAAGGATCGTAGCTGAATGCTGGAATCTTCGGAAAAGGATGCTCGCATTTCCTTTAATGCTTTTGGTTGCAAATAAGTCGAGTCCATGAATTGAGCTAAGTGCAAACGGTCGCTTTCGGAGAGTGCGGCATCATCGTTTTCAATGCCCACATTGTCAATCTCCAATGGTTCATAAGTTGACGATTGCGACAAGTCTGCTTCACCTTTTAGTCTCTGCAAAGTAGCATCATGTATATTGTCTGGAGGATCATTGGCATGGTACCATCCCTGCAGGCTCAATCTTGGACGATCTCCTAGGACTTCCTGTACCGAGTGAAAGCTTACACCCGGTTCAACCGCAAAAAAGGCCATGCTATTGCGCGTCGGAAGCAGTAGTTTGCTTGGCACCATTGTCGGAAGACCATCATTGTCGGCACTATATAGTTCCAATGCTCCTCCCTCTTCCAGCTTCCAATCAACATCCGTCAAGTATAATATGTAGCTGATTCTTCGCGTATGAATCACATCGTCGTGACAAAGCAAGTGACAGCCTGAAATGTGGCAGTTGCAAGCGCAGTCCACTTGCTGATTTAATGTATTTGGAGGTAGTCCAGATACTTGTTCGATAAAGTGCCGCCAGTCATTGCTATACAAGACTTGCCGCAGCTGAAGGACGCATGGCATGTGTGTGGACGAATTCTCGTCAAGGTTGGCCAAGTCAATGCTTTGATAAAACTTGAATAGATCAGACTCTTTGAAATTCACTTTGGAGTTTTGCTTTATTTCCTGTATCAGATCATTTATGAAGGACTCTTGAAAGACGTTTGGTAGGATGCAGTGAGGAAAAGGTTGCGCCAAAGCGTATTGTTCCGTGAAGGCCTGGCGGTCGTCCAGAATATGGCTAGAGACAACATCCTTTAGCAAAACTTCAATTTTGGAGCGCTTGGCTTTTGGATCTGATGCATTATTCCCATCCTCCGTCGTCATATTGGTCGCTAATAGTTTCAAGAAGGATGGTTTGACAAACAGCAGAGGTGGGCTGTGATCTGTGATGGGCAGATTCTTCTTCGACGAGTCGGCGTTCCATTTTTGTTTGGATGAACGCGGCGCGATCAGGTTATGCTGCTTCGCGTATTAGCTACTTTACAATTCCCTTCTAGGAAACCGGCACCCCTCCACGTACACTGTTTTAAAACACATACAGTTCTACTGATGTGGTCTATTGATTACGCTCTCTCTAAATTTTAACTAAAATGTGTGTGGCTTTTTCGCAGCATTGTGACGACGTGGAGCTTGTTTTAACCTAGCTTGGCCCAATCATGTTCCAAAAGTTGGTCGTGTCCGACTCTGGCAGCTCGCAGGGATACAAGTACAGAAACTCTCCCTGCCGCGGATGATGTTGCTGTGTCACGCAATCGTTTGGGTATGGCTGGGCGCGCAACTCGAAGCGGTTGTTAAATTCAGCCACTCCATTCACTCCTCTCCAGTTTTGACTGGGATTGGACAAGTCACATGGCTCCACTGTCACGCGCGCAAACCCATTGGCCTGCATGCAAAGGTCGGCATCTCGAAGTCGCAGTGAAAAGCTACCATCTGCCAAGTTCAAGTATTCCCAGTTGGTGGTCATGTCAGCGTCGCAATTCGTAACGTAGATGCCGCGACCGGACGCGCACTCTTGCTGGCTCGAGTCGCATCTCATGCACCTGACAATATATAAAAGGGTTAGAGAAAAGTTAGCAATGTCATCATACCCTTTCATCATTGACGTTCGGCAGCAATAGGTCAAATCCTTTTTCTCGTCAATGGCGACCTACCATTTTCTTTCAAACGTTTCCTGCTGCCAGCGGTAACCTTCTTGCCAATACATTTTCAAAACGAATGGATCTGACACCGTGTAGTCAGCCTGGTTATTGTCGTCCATAATGTTGTCGTCGGCGTCGTCGGTCGTGTCGTCATTGGTGGCAGGAGGACCATCGTCGCCATCAACGTCATCGTTATTATAATAGTCGTCCGCTTCACCGACAGTGTCGCCGCTTGCACTACTGTATGAGGTGGAAATATAGTAGGTAACCGGCTTGTCTTCCTCCGCATAGTAATCCGGCAATGGTGCTTCCGTCGGTGCTTGTGTATCCACGGAAACAACATTTACATTTACAGAAACAACGGCATTTGGGTCAACGCAGTAGTCGTAACCATACACGTCTTCTGTTCCACTGCATCCTGGCACTGGATCACCGGCGTTTCGCTGGAAGCAAATTAAGCCAGGCATGCATTCGGCGTCAAAGTCACAGTCGGCTTGGCACTCTTCAAGTGGAAAAACTCCGCCCTGGCCATTGTTGCCCATGTACGCAAGCACTGGTAGGGAAGCAACATTTGTAGTTGTAGATGCTGCAGCTGCAGCTGCAAATGTAGTCTGCAAAGATCGATGGCTATGGTCGTCCTGTCGTTGCAACGAAGAGGTGCGTGACGATGAAGGCGACGAAAGGAGCATCAAGACACCAGCCAAGGCAGCAAGGACACAGCCAAATGCTAGAGCGACGACAGACGGACTTCTCATCGTGATTTTCCCTTATATGGTCTGATATAGTAAAAGGTTGGAGAAGGATTTGTGACGTGAAGAGTTGCCAATTATTTTTAGAGATGCACACTGCGTTTCGCAGGTTCGATGTGTGCCGGCAAGCCAGCTGTCAACCGTCGCATGGTGCTCTAAGTAATTGAGCCAACGTCGATTGTGCCGGTATCCGTGGGTTGCTTGTACCAATCAAAACGCTTTTTGAGTCACGGTTGTTTCTGTTGCAACTCATTTTTGAATTTGAATACGCGGGGCGGCACGCATTCTGCCACATTGCTTGTTGTTTCAGCAGTCTATTCGGGTCCATCCATTGGCTGATATCGCATCCATCCACTTGTTCCATTTCTCTCTCATTTTGACCATGGCAAACACCACCAAAATCTTGATTGAAAAAGCTACAGCTCGCGTCTTTTGCCAGCAGCACGGTGCAGGCGGCAATCCCGTTACCATTTTTTCCAGTGCAACTGCAAAGCATGCTCTTTCATCAACGACCCAACAAACTCTGGCGCAAACGTGCGAGTGGGAATCTGTCATGCTTGATCGTCATCGACAAAGCATGAACTTCTACATGCCAACGGGAGAAGAAGTTTCCTTTTGTGCGCATGCCGCTATGGGCGGCGCAGGTCGCATGATGCAGCAAATAAAATCTGCGCAAAGTGGTGACACGACAAGTACTGCCACAGGACATCGAGCATCGTCGCTGTCGTTTAGTGCCGAGTTGCAACCCAATCAACCCTACAAGGCATTTCTACACGATCATGGTATTGTTTCGCTCGACATGGAGGTACCATTCATTGAGCAAAAGCTTCAGCACCCGCCGCAACTGCAGCGCATTCTTCGCGATGCCTTCCATCTTCAAGCACCAAACTTGCAGCAGCTTCGTTCCATTGCCGACAACTTTCAGTTTCCAACCTTTGTTAATGCATCCGTTGCTCGATTAAAGACGTTGGTCTATGTCAATGATCTTGATGTGTTACATGCAATTAAAGCACCGCCCGTGGGTGATGCCTTTCGCAACGCCTGCGACGCAGTAGAAAGCACTGGATTATATTTGTATTCGCCGCTACAAGACAATGATCAAGACGAAGAAGGTGAATGTGTATTCGAATGTCGGCAATTTCCTCGAGCGTCAGGCTATCCCGAAGATCCAGCCACAGGAATTGCGGCGGCAGCCCTCGCTGTGAGTCTATATGAACGTGGAATGAAAAGGCCGTTTTACAAGTTTCATCAAGGCACTGCCATGAGTCAGCCGAGTTTGATCATGGTGGAAAACATCAGCAGAGTCGAGATGGAGTGCGGTCATACTAATGAGCAGACTGTAAATGCGAATGATTTGGACAATGTTGTTGAAACGAAATTTCGATTCCGACTGACTGGCAAGGTTGAGTATGACAGTCGAGAAGAGATTGAGGTAGTGCTGGAGGAATAAGTGAGTCGTCATGCTCAATATCTTGTGCAACGTTTCTTGGCTCATCCCTTCTTTACTGGCAGCTCGGCGATTGAAATTCTCCATTGGCAAATGTTATGGACGCCAAAAGCTTAAGTTCCTGCCTATTTATATCAAACGAATCTATTTGTATCATTGTAGTAGTAACATTTTTACTTTTTACCGGCAGTTGTCTCTTGATCCCAAGGAAAGCGGCCAATGACGGAGATTGGCGCAGGAAGGTGATCGGTTACATTCAAACCTCCATCCCTGGCTTCATAAGCATCCTTCTTGATGCTAGTCTCTTTATCAGTACGTTAAGGGTATCTGTCTTTCCCTAAAGGTACTGTACGTTCCTCCGATCATTGCGACAATCGCGTTGAACGTCGCCACGAGCAAGTAAATACGTAAGTGATCCAAAAGACTTGCAGTTCTTGACCTTTAACCCTAACTGTAAGTCATTTCGGCTGCGACGGCCGACGGACAGACAATTGGCGAACCGCATCGCAGCGTCACCATGACGAGCGAGGAGTCGGAAGCTGCCGCTCGCTGCACCATCAGACCAACCTCTCCTATAGTCTTTGAAGCAGCGAGAGAGAAAGAGTTACAAATACAGTAGTTATAGCCGTCAATTTTTGAATAATAGACCACCAAAACACACAATCACTCCACACAAGCAGCACTAACAAATGAGTTTCATTTTGGATGGACTCAAGTCACTGGCCGGCTCGGCCGGCACGGTCATCGCCGACACTGGTTTCAAGGGCAAACTCCGCGCCGACATGCTGCTCATTGACCGCGACATGAGAGCCCGCAAGGCAAAGTTTGGCGTTGAGTTGTACGATTTCGTGGCTCCCTTGGCGGCTCGGCCAGACTTTTTTGCCGCAAACGATCGCATGACGGAAACGATTCGGGGTCCCTTTCTGGCGGCGCAGCGAGAGATTGCAGCCTTGGCCATTAAAAGAACCAAGATTAAGGAAAAGGCGGCGCAAGCGGAGATTGTCAAAAAGTCGGCCTTTCCAACGCCGGCGGAAACAATCGCTGGACAAGTCTTGAACGCTGGCAAGGCGGTTGGATATGCCGGCAAGGATGCGGCCATTGCGACGGAGCTCAGCATGTGCGACTCGCGGATCAAGAATGAGAAACAAGAGTTTGGTATTGCGTTCTTTGATGTGTTGGTGCAACTAGAAGACAGTGAAGGGTGGTTGCCGACGGTGCGAGACATTCGAACCATGTACGATCAGGTGCGACGAGATTTGGAAAAGCTGGAAGCGGCCAAGGTGGAAAAGCAAAAGGAGATTTTAGCTGTTGGCGGATCCAACGATGACATGCCTCCGACGTCAGTGCAGCCAAAGGCTCCTATTGTGCCACTGCCGCATCAAAATGGCACGCCAAGAGTGACTGATCCATTTGCGAATGAAGGACCGATTGATCCTTGGGCCAATGCCAGTTCGAGTTCGAATCGCAGCAGCAACGTTCCCGTACAAACTGTGGCGGCGCCAGTGTCGGCTCCGTGTCCGCTCGCTCCGCAAATGTCGGTGGAGAAGCTTGCCATGTCGGCAGCTGGAAGGGTCACGCCGGGCGTTGCAGGGTTTGTCATGTCGGCAGCGGCAAGGGCACCGGCTGCTCCATCGACTGGCTTGTTTAGCTATCCGACAGACAATGGTTCGACGAGCAATAACATTGGGTACGGATCGAGTGGCTACGCTCCTCCGCGAGTGGCCGCTCCAGTGCTACCAGCTCACACCCAATCAGCCTTTGCGGATCCCTTCGCTGTTGCGACTACTGCTATATCTGCGACACCATTTGCAACACCAAGTTACGATCCGTTTGCCGCCCCAGCCACACATATGCAATACACACCAGCATGGGATCCGTTCGCAGGATCTGCTCCAGCCAATGCACCACCCGCGGCGCAGCCACCAAGCAGTGTGGAGTATGATCCGTTTGCCGGTCTCTAGTTGCATTACTAGTGTAAGCGAATAGACAGGTATTTATAGATTCTTGGTTTGGGAAACATCCTGGTTAAGTTCAGGTTTCTTCACACTTAACAACGTTGAACTTTGGCAGTTAGTGACAGTAATCCAGTGGTTTTTCGGTGTCCATGGACAACCTGCTTTACATAGTCCATTATATTCTATTCAAGCCGCTCAATTTTCTGGGAGCGTTGCTAACTAAGACCACCGTACGGTATATAGCTAATATCATGCCAAGGTTACCAATCATGGCGCGCCAGGATGACAGAAACGGTGCGACTTCTGTTTCTCTGGTGATTTTTCGCTTTGCCGTCAACCATCAACCATAATATGAATGCTCCATAGTTTGTGGCTTTGTTTGCTTACAAGAGAGAGAACGATTTTGCAGCAGCAAGAATACTTGAGAGTTGCAAAAGTGTCTACGTAGCTATTCACTGAAGCCCGAATTTGCGCTTGCTTCATCCCACTCGTTCATCGGCCGTCGACCATCGATCCCTTTCTTGACGCATTTACTGAAACTGGCATCACCATGGAAACTGCAATTGAAACTCCGGAAGTGATGAAAGCTCCGCCATCAAGAATAACGTGGAATGAACCTCGTGAACTGCGCTATGCTGTCGAGGAAGCTCCTGCGTCTTTGGGTCCCACAATAAGTGCCTGTTGTTTTCATTGCAAGGGGACGACACTAGTTTCAGACAATGAGGCGAATGCCACATTGCCGCTACTGGCTTGCTCCAAGTGCCAAGTCGCTCGCTACTGTCAAAAGGAATGTCAGGTACTCGACTGGAAAAAGTCACCCGGCGGCCACAAGCAAACTTGTCACTTGTACCAGCGTGTCGGTCCCAACATGCTCATTTCTAACGCACAAGATCAGGAGGAAGCTCGAAACCTTATTTTTGCGAGAATTCGCTTCTATGCATGCCCCTATGCCGTTAACAAAACCAGAACGTTGGGTCGGGGCTTTTTGATGGTGCAGAGCTCGGGCTCGTTGGCACTCATGTCCCTACTTGGGACGCGGCTCGACTCGCTTGGAAGGCCAACACCCATGAGATCCGTCCTGCTGCACTTTTTGACCATGGGAGAATATGATCGCGACGTGTGTCGGGACGACTTTGAAATGACCATTGTTCGAAGCGAGCTGCAGGAAGCAGTCAATGAATACGATGAGGAGACGCAAGTCGTACTGTTGATGAAGTTTCGATGTGGGCATTTGGTTGTTGGAGTCGCTCCTTTGGTGCCAGACTATGGAATTTGCACAAAACTGGGCATGGACTATTTTGCGAGCAACGAGTCGGAAGCGGCGCTGCAATTAAACTTGGATGACATGTAGTGCACAAACGACTCTTGACGAGATCTTTTGACGGTTTAGCATAATTGAAATTAAACTGTCGTTCATGCATGCGCTTCCAAGTGCTGGTACTATAGCATATATATTGTGATTGACAGCGACAAGGTGAAGGCTATCGTAAATGAAGACTATTTTTGACTTGTATAGGAGATGCACAGCTTGCATTGTCAAGGTCAGTCTAGGCACTGTTATTTGATAGATGCAAGTAGCAATCAAGGTTTGAGGTTCTCGAACAACTCTTGTGGGCATTCTCTTAAGAAACTCTCCAATGACTCGCCTGTAAGCCCATCTCCGTCAATTGGAGTAAAATTGCCGGAGCCATTCAAATCTGCGGGAGCAGTCTGGTGAGTCAAGCCGTTTTCAACATCCGTCAGGGTACTTATTTCCCACGAAGCCTCATGGTCGATGGGCAGGGGCATGTCGTCCTCCTGGCCAATCTTGACGTGGCTCTCAAGCCCAAAGAGCTGCTGGTTAGTTTGTGTGGAGTCAGTACTTCGTTGTGGCACTGGCTTTCCGCCCCTGCGATCATTGGGAGTGCCATGCGGCGTATAAAACCCTTCTCCCGCGGAAAGTCGCGAGTGAGACGGCTCCAAGCGCGGAAACAGTTGATCGTCGTCATTACTGCGAATCTGTCCAACGCGCTCCTCGTCTTCGCTGTCATTAATCTCTTCGGCATTTTCTGCCGTCGAACCTACAAGCGTGGTGGGGCTTTGACGGAAGGGACGCGCACTTGCAGTCGGACATGGCGTCGTGATAGGTGTCGGATGGTACTGAATGACGGGAACGTAGGCGATGCTTGCATTCAAGCTGGGTGTATAGGGAACCTGCATCGGCAATTGGCCGTGATGCGCAGGCAACGTCGTAGAGACCGATGAAATCACAGTTTCGCCCGCGGAGCAAGCAAGCTGTGGCTGAGAGCAATGATGGTAGCTACCCACTGTATAGTGTGGAACGGGCATGGGCACATGCTGCTGCACCTGCCAGACATTCGTGGGCAATGTAGGCCTAGCGATCATTAAGCCAGGAGTGCTGTAGTATTGTTGCAGAGTCGGCTCAAATGGCTGGCGATGTATGGTAACAAAAGCGTGCTCTTGCACTGTAGTGGGCAAGGAATATGATCGTAAAGCTCTCGCTTTGCGCTTCTGCCGAGGAGAAGGTTGAGAAATCCATGCGGGTGGTGATGGATGACTATGCTGAGCACTGTCGCGCTTCATAGTCAATGAAGAGTTTAAAGATTGCTGACTCAAACTTGCCACTGGTAATAAAACATCTTCAACACCGCACATCCATTTTAAAAGCGAGGTTGCTCCTTCCTGCTTTACCTGCGAGTAGATGGAAGGATGTGCACAAATTGGATGACGAGTCAAATACATGTTACTTTCATTCTCTGAATAGGCCTCACTATCAAGCCTCTTTTGTCGATATCGGTACACACCTTTTTCGAGCTGCCTATTGACGCCATTGATCCTTCGTCAAGCTGATCGGCGTCATTTGTCAAATCCACAACCGCAGCACTTTCATTATATAGACTATCGCGAAGTGCTTGAAGCGTCTTCTCCGTCGCCTTGTTGTCGCCAACGTCAACGTAGCGGCCAGATGCGTCGTCCTTGACCAAGAAGCGTCCCTTTATGGAGCGTACGGCAAATACAATTGATTTTGCAATGGTAACCTTTTGACAGTTGTGACTACAAGCGTACAATTCCTGCAATGTAATATAGAAATGTCATGTGAGACGCTTGCGTACAAAAGGCTTCGGATGCTCAAAAGTAACAATTCCGAAGTTTGCATTTATCATTGTTTTACGCCTTACCTTGTTCATTGCAACGAGAGCCTTGAATCTTTTGTTTCCAGGATGATTGTTATGTATGACTGCAAAGCATTCGTCGTTGAGTGTATGATGAAGAGGAATGTTGCGTGAGGTTCGACGAATTGGTGTGCAACGATGCAACTCAAAACTCCATCACTTACCGCCTCGACCAAGCATCACATCGTGAACTTGTGGCTCAACTATCATGGCCTGCTGTATGAATGCATTCAAAGGCATGGACGGGATGCCAGTGATCATGGTGCAGCTACGATTTCAATGGACAATGGATGGCGCAATGCTTCTTCGGCGGAGTGTGAGTCTGCAAGCAGTTTTAACGCCAACATCTTGGCGTGCCTCCAGTCATTGCTGCCTTGTGAGACTGCATTGACACGACTGAATTCTATTATTTTATTGCCCCCACGATACAATTCCAAACACTTTCGCACAGGGTTATGTATCTTGAAAATAGCCTTCTTGAAATGCCTGCTTTAAGAATAGCCAGCTAAACTGGTACTGCCATTTGAGTAACTTTGCCGTCATTAACAACGCCAAGAGTCATCAGTCGTGCAGATGAGTCATGCTCCGTTCGAACAAGATGACGCGCTGCCGCTCAAAGGAAAATGACTTGCATCAAGCTTCGAAAGACCGAACGTTTGATCGCTCTGGTTGCACTACAAACACGAGGGGAGAGTAGCTTGCCGGTTATCAAGGTCTTTATACTTAAAAGGAGGAATTTGGATTGAGATTCGATATTGGAGCAAGCTGCACCGAAACTTGTTATCTCGCGCTTTTCGCTCAGCAACCACCACCCACCACAGCAGTCGACAGTCATTATCAACAGCTGCTTCTCCCTCGCATCTATCTCCCGTCACATATTACATCACGCACCTAACAATGTATCGTAACGATACCGAGTATTATAAAGATCATGACGACGACGACGTTGAGTTTGTTCCCTCCAACTTCCAAGGCACCACGACAGCAGAGCAGGAAGCCTACGCGCGTGAAGAAGTCGGAGATGTCATGATTCAAAATGACCATCTGATGGATGAATACTACTATGAACAGCAGCAAATGCAGAGTCAAGGAGCAGATGATATTGTACTTGATGACTTTGACGCTGACGCGCTCCACGAACGACTTGGATCGCGATCCTTTCAAGTTGGCGGTGGGTTCGATAGTCGGTCATCCTTTCACTCGGTGGATGATGCGCATGACCCTGCATATTTATTTGCACTACTGGAGGAAGCTTTACCAAAGACGGCTGCCGAAACGACTCTTCAGCAGCAAGCCGTGGCGCGAGAGCAATTGGAACAAGTTTGGGACGTGGTTCGTCGCTGGCTGTGGAGTCATTCAAGCATGGAGGAGCGGGCCGAAGCGGCGCATGTGCGCGGGCAAGCGGATGCAACCAGTTTGCATTTGATGTGCAAATTGACGCATCCACCGCAAGACGTGATTCAAACCATGGTAGAATGCGCTCCTGAGACAGTGTCCTGGGTGGATGCGCATGGGTGGTTGCCGTTGCACCACGCATGCGCTAACGGAGCGTCGCCAGATGTCATGCGCATTCTGATCGAAGCCTATCCGCAAGGCAAGTTGCGCCAGGACAACCAGGCGCGTACTCCGCTGCACTTTTACGCGACGCGCAATGTGGATCATGTTTCCGCGTTGGTGCTGAACACCGAGATGTTGGCGGATACCGGGGCGGCGCAGTTGGCCGACAAGGGAGGCATGCTACCTATGCACTATGCGTGTGCCTATGGAACTAAACCAGAAGTGCTCAAAGTATTGGCGGAAGCGTATCCGGAAAGCTTGGTGGCGACCGAGCAGCATGGTCGAACACCGATGCACTTGGCCATGGTCAATGCTCACCGGGAAGCAAGTCCAAATACCATTGGCTTTTTGCTGGCCCATGCAGAAGCCAAGGAAACGATCAATGCGCGCGACCGTGATCGTTATACACCGCTGCACTTGCTGGCGCTAGGCTTAAAGGGATATCGGGCGTCGTCTGACAATGACAAACGTGTCAATGTTTCGGAGAGTTTGAGCTTATACTTGGCGGCGGAGCCAAAGGCGAGTCCCGACTTTTTGACGGCCATTCAAGACTTGCCAGACTGGCTGCAAGACACAGCCGTCGTCTCCAAGCATGTTCGTAACGTGCTCAACAAGAAGATTGCCCAACGTTTTCCAACTTCGATTCTTATTCTTGATGGATACGTGCTCATCACCTTGATTGTTTGCTTTGCCTTGACAACCAAGAACAACATTGACATGCGATTCGATCCAGTCAATACAGACGATACAAGCCAAGTTGCTCTCATCATTCTCCTTGTGGCCGTTGTTTACTTTTTCTGGCGCGAGGTCATTCAAATCGCGTCATTAATTAGCTTGGGAAGTTTTAACAACTGGATCAAGGACTTGACCAACTGGATTGACATTTGCGTCATCATTTTGGTTATGTACTACGCTGCCCTCATGGCGCAAGGCAGTGCAGCCGCGATTGACAACAATGCTTTTCGAAGCGGAGCAGCCTTTACGCAGGGACTCTTGTGGGTTTCCATCATCATGTTTCTTAAAAAGACCTTAGTCCAATTCGCTGTCTTCGTTGGAGGCTTGAGCTTCGTTTTGCGACAACTCGCTGCCTTCCTCCTCGCCGTCGGTGTTATCTTGTTGGCGTTCGCGCAGATGTTTTATTTTGTTTACGTGAATACTCCATTGTGCGACCAATCGACGGATTCGATTTGCGACTTTCCGCACTGTACCTTTCAGTCGTCGTTGCTGAAGGTTTATGTGATGATGATGGGAGAAGTCAACACGGAGACGCGGTACTCGGACAATCTCACGGCCCAGATCTTGTATGTTGCTTACGGATTTCTGGTCGTCGTCTTGTTGTCCAATGTGTTAATTGCTATCGTTACGGACAGCTACGAAATTATTCAAAACGACCGAGCAGCCATTGTCTTTTGGAGTAATCGACTCGACTTTTGTGCCGAGATGGACGCCATCACTTACGCACTCAAGAAGCGACTGGCATGCTGCTTCACCAGCAGCAGCGAAAAAAAGCGGCGCGATAACGCCAAGAATGCCATGGAAGGACCCGAGAGTTCAGAGTTCCATTCAATCCATGACCCAGTTCAAAACACGGACATGGACATCTTTCGCGAATACTGGAAGCAAGTCATGTACTTGTTTGATTCAAATTTGTACGACGAAGTTGATTGGCTGGAAACGGTCATTTACAGCATCTTTCGCATCGTCTGCCTCATCATTGTCATTCCCATCTGGTTGGCGATTGGAGCCATTACGGCGGGCTGGCTCTGGCCGCCGCAGGTTCGAGAGTATTTGCTGGTGCAAAAGGAGACTGTCACCTCACGCGCCGAACAGGAGCGGCAGAAACTTTTGCAACTAAAGGGCATTCAGATTGACTTGAACAGCTTCAAAGATGAAATAATGAAGGAGCTTGCAGCGGATCGCGATGACATGGTCCGAACGCGGAACGAGATTGAAGTGGTTCAGAGCGAGGTGCTTGCTGATTTGTTGCAAGTAAAGGAGCTCATGGGCTCCTTGCTGGGAGAATAGTTGTTCTCGTACTCGTTTTTCTACATTTAATGCTGCTGCTTACAGCAGTAACACTTTATATATATTTGATATTGATTCTATAAGTGCTTTTACTACTAACCGCGCAGTCATTACCATTCACCGGGACGAAGATCGATCATGCTCGTGCAGTTGTCGCATGTTGGGTCAATCATGGTCCGCCGCAGCTGGTCGAGTAATCGGCTCCAGTTGCTTTTCGTCGTCAACACAAAGTAGTTTGCTTCAAGCGCCACTAGCAACGATCCAAGCGCCACCAGACCAGCTCGGCCATGCGTATTCTTTGCGGTCCACGACGCTCGATTGCCTCGCTTTGGACGATGAGCGTCAAGCTCAGCAATGGTGCGGTCAACGTAAATGTTCCAGCCTCTGGGAGCCGCCGTTGTGAAAGCTTCTACGGCTCGAGGATCCTCGGTGGACAAGTATACATTGGCAGATTGATTGGTGGCTCGTCCAACAAGCAGCTGGGAGACGGCGGAAACGTATTCATTTTCATGTGGCAGGTCCATCTCCCAAAACTTGTCGCCCCACCGCAAATGTACCGTGATCAAGTCGTTCGGGACGGTTGCATCCGGCCCAAACAGGGCGCCCATTTGCCGCTCCGCTTCCTGAATCACTAGTGGAGACAGCGATTGAAATAAGTACTCCATGGACGCTTGGCGAAATTCTGTGAGCTTTCCGTGATCTCGAATGAGCGAGCATCGCAAACGAATATTCTTGGGATCTGTAACATTCGATGTTGCGACTTGTGGCGCATGTAACTGTCGAAATGAAGAAGCTACTGATGACTTTCTTCCAATGTCACATCGATCTTCCGACAGCGGAAAGTAGCATAGCAGGGGTGATCGCTCGGCTTGTTCGTGGCTGCAGTAGCTTTGATCCAACCACAGCCACTCGGGATTCACCGTTTGCACTCGCTGCGAAAACTCCATGGCGTTGCACATGGCTTGCGACCAAACGTGTAAATGTGAGCCGAATCCAAACGAATTGTCCATGTAAAAGGTGGCGACTGGAATGGAGCAGTTTGATTGCTGTGCTTCAATCATTCGCGCCATGGGCGACTGAACTGGATTGAAGCTCCAGTTGCGTCGTAGCTTTCCGCATGTACCAGTACTAGTTGATTGAACCGTATCTGATGATTGTTCCGTTGATTTGTTGTCGGCATGCGAAATGTTGAACCGTTGCATCGGAGCAGCATGGCGCAAGCATGTCGTAGAAGCATTATTAACAAAAGGCGACCGCGCCAAGCGATGCCCCTGAGATACAGTTGATGCACGTGTATGCGTATACATTCGCAGCATGGGTACGTCACTGCTGCAGCAGTTGAAACCATCAAGGACCGCCTGCAAATATTGAATGCGTTCGACCGTCATAATGCTGGCGACAAGGACGGAAAAGACAATCACTATTCGAATCAAGTCAGTTGTTCTTCTTCTCACAGCCACTGGAGACGATGAGTGACTTCTCATAACTTTGAATGGGCGACGAATCGTCGCATGATGAAGCGGGTCGCCTACCTACACAGTAAAGAGTAGATGAATCGATGAGGCGTGTCGTCGCGCCGCGCGTAGTTTTGTCGGAGCGGTACTGATTGTGACCGGCGCGCGATACCGGCCGACGACGAGACCTCCCTCCGCATCGGCCACTGACTCTCGTTACATATTGTTGAGACGGCCATTGTCACCTGCATTTACAGTTAATCGGTGTTTCGAGCTTCAGTCTCATCTCCTTGACAGCCTCATCGACTTTGATCTCCGAGACTTGCTCCACTGCTGCGCTGACTTGAGTAGCGAGCTGGATCACACAAGCCGACGAATCAGACATCTCTAGCAGCCAACGGCTACTTCGCCGGCGAAAGACTTGTTTCGCCGCCCCATATGAACCGCGACGACTGTGGTACTGATAGCGTGCCATCCATCCACAGACAAGTTGTTTCAAAAATGGATTCAAAGTCTGATAACGAACATGATTTGCGCTCTCCAAGTTCCGTTTGCATTCAACGCAAACTGTCGGTTGCCGTCACAACGAATGACGACGTCGAGCATGAATATCTCGAGGGACGGCCAAAGATTGTTGTACCACAAAAAAGCAATAAACTCAAGCTGGCTGGGTTGACGAGACCTGGTTCTCTCTTTAAGCGTGCTAGTACAGTGCCCATGGACCAAGACCGTGAGCGGCATTTTCGCCCTCATGGTGTTCAAGACTTTTGCAGAATTCCAGCGCCGCTGAATGTGGAGTATTGGTCGGAACCAACTGCCGAGACGTTCAAAGTAAGTACCGAGGAATTGATAAGTATGTTAAGAGAAGGATTGAAACGGGGCTGTTGGGCTGACGTGTGTTTGCTTTGCTAATACTTTAGGTGAGATCAAAGCTTTACTTGAATACTCGATTGAAAGCTCCTTCCGATGCCTCGGTCTTCCAGTTTCTTGCCTGCGACTTGGTACAAGTCAGTTCTCCCATTTTGACTGGACTTTGCGCTCACCCTCAAGAGCGTGTTCAGCAAGCCCTAAGACGCCAAGGACAAACTGGTCTGAAGGAGCTTCCAGAATTTATATTTGCCGTCAATTACTGTCTTCCTGCTGGGGCTGCAGCCGGTGGATTCACTCATTGGGTTGCCTATTTTGGCACTGACAATGTTGCGCAGCTCAATGACGAATCGACACCGCTTGGACGTGTCTGCAAGCCATTTTTCTTTGGAGATTCGGACCAGTTTCGGCGAGAGCGATTCAAGCTCATTCCGCACGTTGTGCAAGGCAACATTATCATTCGAAAAGCTGTGGGAAGCAAACCTTCTATTCTTGGCCGAAAGTTGAAGCAGTACTATGTCCGCAATCCTAGATTTTTTGAAGTCATTGTTGATATTGCTTCCGACCCTGTGGCGGAGCGCATTGTCAAACTAGCTCTCGGTGGTGCTCGGCATTTAGTGGTGGACATGATGTTCCTTCTCGAAGGCACTTGTGCCGAGGAGCTACCAGAACGAATTCTAGGAGCCACTCGAATTCAACACCTAGACTTGAAAACAAGCTCGCTGCAGAGGTTTGTGACAAACGTTTAGTGTCAGTCTCAGGTGGTTTTGCAAGGTGTTGGTTTGTGTTGTATGTGTCAGGTTAAAATTGTGCAAGTCATAAGAAGTAGTAGCAAAAAGCTCCAACTATGCGCTCATTTGACAGTCCGGCAGAAGTACAATACATATCTAGGGTGGGATAGTATAAATATCGCTCATCTGGCAATCAAGTTGAGACACAGAAACTATCCTCCATATGCCTGTTATCTAAAACAGGCTCCAAGTGTAAAGAAGGTGCGCATTAGCTAGAAGTATCTAGTGGAATGCCAGATCTGCAATCGTCGAGTGGCAGTGTCGCGCTTTGCTCCGCATTTAGATGAATGCATGGGTTTGGGAACGGTCCGTGGAAATGTTGGAAATGGCTCAACGAGAGGGAGAAATGTCAATAGACAACTGATCCAACAATGTATAATATGAATTATAAGTTAATTTCATAAAAAAGTACTGGTCGTTCGGTACTATCCTTTTGTATCCAGTAGCGGCTTCAAGTAGTCCTTTGGACAAGGTTCATTTCTCATTGAGTATGCTGGTGACGACCCTAGCAAGTTCTCTCCAAAACTAGATCGCAGTTTGCTAAAACTAACATGTTTCAATGCCTGCAACGTTTGCATCTCCCCAAGTCGCAAATGTGCAGCCATCCATTGCGCTGTCCCGGGCTCAAGCTCTCGAATGAGTTGCTTCTCCAGCTCTATTGTTGTCGCAAATCGTTCCATACCCGTTGAGGCCATGCGCGACATACAGAATAAAGTTCGAAACTCAAGGGCATTGCGCGTATCTGGTAACACATAGTCCATATCCAGCATATAATGTTCCAAGAGACTCGTCGCGTCGCCCTCATAGTCTTCATGTGTGAGCGAAAGCACTCGACACGTTGAAAAGACTGCCGTCGCGTTGAATTGCACTTGACTAGGGTCCAACGCGGGAATACCGTGCTGCCTTTCCTTGTTCCGTGGTGACATGGTGACGATCCAATGCTTCGGTGAATGCGCGCGCTGCAACAGAAACTGGTACTTGAGTTGCTTTAGTCGCCAAGCATTGTGCATGTATGAATCCTGCTCAGCGTCAGTTTGTGTCACACATTCAGAATAGCCATCATCGTATTGCAAATACCGAAGAATGGCCAAGCGATATTGTTCCTGTACTGAGGCGCTAATTGTCATTTGAGTCGAGTCCTGGAGCTGCACCGGATGCCACAAGTTGATGCCAGCCTGCGTCAAGTCAGTTCCATCGCCATTGACGAAACCGTAGCGTGCAAACAGGTTTTGATCGGAACGCTTGCCGTAACTATCATGTATCTCACCACGAAAGTTTACCAGCGCCGTCACCACGAAATCGCCATTGGCCTGCGTTGTGAATCCCACGTTTGGCGGTGACTGATGATTGAACGAATCCAAAATGGGAACCATGGCATACGACCCGTTTGCTTTTCTTGACAACGACGTACCAAATGCACGTGTCAGTACGGATAATCGAGCGGCATAGTAGTCGTTTCTGTCGACATGGTCAACCAATTTGCTGTATTCGTCATGTAACTGACGCTGCATATCCTTGACGTATGCGTAGGAAAGCGACGACCGCCGGAGCAACTCGGCTAGCATATTGTCGTCCCAGAGTATCGGATGATAGCTGTCAAAGTGCTCATATGTTGGAAGTTGATGCAGCAAGTAGTGCAGCAGTACAGGATGTTCAACGAAACTGCTTTCGTAAAAGGAGCTATTTTCGCGAAGTCGTTTTTGCCAATGAGCAATATACAAGGCAAGGATCGTGGCGCCATCCAAAGAATCCTCCATACTGGCAATAATATGCTTTATGTAATCATCTTGACGAGCATCTTCCTCCCATATTTGCAGTCTTCGAGGAATTTGAAGTACAATGGTACCCTTTCGAACTGGTTGTTTCGTTTCGATGGACGTTCCCGATGTCAATGATTCAACGGCTCGCATGCTTCCGAGACACGACGTGTCTGGCTGTCCACAAACAAGGTCAATGAATGATTGCTGTTGTTTGTGTATCAGATCCGGTCTCATGTAATTATAGAGCCAAGCTGTCAGCATTGCAAGAAAGAGGATGGCAGACGCTTCCATTGTCATTGGATGAAGCATGTTGTGGCCGTTGCTCCGCTGTTCCGTCTTTGCAGCTATTTGTCCTTTGTCTGGAGATTTGGCAAGCCCGTCTCGGCGTTTACGACTTTTAACTGGCATGGTAGTACGCTAGAGTATGAACCAGGAAAAGGCAACCACGAGTTTGCATTGTCCTTTTGTGATGGTCGTCGCTCATTTTCAACGTCGTAGCGGTTATCGTTGTCCACGCTGCTATCGTACATCATCTGGTCTTAGATGTGATGCTCGAGCAGCATGTACTGTTGTCCCTACCTTCTTCCATCCGGTGTAAAGTAGAAATTATTATATGTAAAGAACTAGTTACTTACTGGTTGGCTTAGTCGAATTCAAAAGTACATGACATGATCAACTGCCAGGGATCCAAGCTATGCATGCATGCCATCAATCTCACTTTTTCCTACATGAACCCCCGCCGACTGCGAAACGAATCATGCTTGTTGGATGTTCGTGGCTGCTGCGCCACGGCAGCCGCATCCGCTTCCTGAACGACTCGAAACTTGTCCACGTATAATTGGCAGGCATCCACCGCGTGACATAGGGCCGCCAAGTGTTCCACCAAACAGTTCAACGTAGTTGTTGCAGCCGCAGTTGTAGTGATAAAATCATCTCCTTGACTTTTTGATTGCGCCAATGGACCCATATGCAGCAACACTGACTGTATGTTGCGAAGCAACGAAAAGGGAGGAGCTGCTGTTGTGGCATTCTCAACGTGCTCCGTCTGCACCTGCTCCAAAAATGCTTCCAGCATCATGATTCGTTCCTGAATGGCTTGCAGCGAGTGCGACAGCTCGGTCACATGATGCTGGAAGCGACGGTCGGGTGGTTGCAAGACGGACAGTGTAATTCCAGCTGCCACTTGCTGATGCGGCTGGTCGCGCATGACGCGCTCCACGGCGATGCGCTCCGCATCGGCCGTGTCGAGGTGCCAATGCTCGCAGGCTTGCAACACGGTGCCGTTGCATAGTTGGTAGAGCGTAAACGGCAAGTCGTCGTCGTCCTTCTTGGTGTGTTCCTCTTTTGGAGCTGCTGAATCGTTTAAAACTGCCGCCTTCTTCTTGTCTGCATTTGCGGCAGCTGCTTCCAAGACGCAGTAGACGAAGTGTAACGCCTGGTAATGTTGCTGCAGCTTGATGGTCAACTCCAAGTCCGTCTTGGTTGGTTCCGCGTTGCTATTGACAACGCGATACCATCCCACCACGTGCAAGTCTGGATAAACGGCTTGGTGCAGCGACACTTGCGTTTTGGCTGTTTCCGATGCGTCGGTGGGAATATCGTCAGCGTCATTGATTTGTAAACAATATTGATTACTGCATTCTTGAAGCCTTCCAAACAGTAGCCCAACGACTGGATCCGACCGTGTCAGCGGAGAACCACCGAGGGAAATGCGCGTGTACTGGTCGCTCATGTTCACAATGGCGAGCGGATGAATGGAAATTTTCATCGCGTCATTAAGCGTAGCAGCAGGAGGAGGATCAATTTCCATGCTAGTAGTCATGGTTATGATGTACAAGAAAGGACAGGGAGAGAATAATGATAGAGAAGAAGCGAAACAGATCCTTTGTTTGGTTGCAGCGCGGCGTTCGTGAAAAGACACAAGTAAGAACCGTTACGACACATTCGCGGAAGCTATCCATGCAACAAGTCATCCATGCGCTGCTTCGTCACAATGGCGGTCCTCCGTCGCGAGACGCAAACGCTTGGACAATTTTGGCGAGCATTCAACAGCAGCTAGTTGCTTAAGAGGCTCGACGAGTCTCGGTGCAGTCCAAGAAGCGGCGAAGCAGACAGCAGTGACGTGACAACATTTGCTTTGAACGAGCTATCAACAGCTTTCTTTGACGAAACCCTTTACATTTCAACACTATTACACTCTCATATATATTGCAACATGGGACGATCCAAAGTTTGTGGAATTGGAACATCATTTGACGCAAAACACTGGCTGTCGCTCGATCCATGCGGCTTTTTCGGAATATCACTCAGTTGGGGCGTTCACTTATATGCCCTCGTCACAATCTTTTTATTGCTGCTCAGCAACTCCAACGTTTCACTCGTCTTGTTTGCCTTTGGATACTTGCCGTGCAGCGTACTGGCCATGATTTCGCTATACATGGCGTCAACGACGAATCCAGGAGCCGTTCCCATGGGTGCGCGACCGCTCGTCACGGTGCGGCCGTCACAATCAGCAGCAACATCCAATGGCGGCTCGCACGCTTCCGCTTCATCGTCACGCAATCGGCCAATGCGACGCTGCCACAAGTGCAACGACAATTTTAAACCGGCGCGAGCGCACCACGACAGTGTCACGGGACGATGCATCGTCAAGTTTGATCACTACTGCCCCTGGGTCAACAATAGCATTGGAGCGCTCAACCACAAGTTCTTTTGCCTGTTTTTATTTTATACAGCCGTTTGCTGCCTGATGAGTCTTTTTCTGCTGGCCATGCGGGCGTATCAGTGCAGTAATCTAGTGCCGGAACATGCGGAACAAGTGGCATCGCATGGTGCCGCCGACTCGGTTTCGCAAGCTGACCGCGTCACACCCGACGAGCGTCTGTTGCTGGCGACTTTGGGACTGTCACCACCAAACCATTTGCTATACGCCGAGTGCAGCCACTTTTACGACAATTACTATATTTGGGCGCTGGCCGGATCCAGTATCTTATTCTTTCTGTTTACGAGTGTCATGAGTTGCGAGCAGCTGGATGCAATTGCCACGGGGCGGAGCAAGATTGCTCGCATGAAGGTGGGTGTCGGACAAGGGGGTACCGAGTACGTTTGCGTCAGTGAGGAATTCAACGAAATGTTTGGAGGCGACTCGCCCAAGCCAAGTTGGCACTGGTATCTGCCAATGCAAGTGGTCTTTCCGCGGGGCATGAAAAAGGTGGTTTTGGGTTATGACTGGGATGAAACGTTTGACGCTGCTCCGTATCGAGACGCTGATGATGAGGAGGAGGATGAAAGCAGCAGTCAGCAGCTTGACGATGATAATGACGAGGAAAGCGGTCTGCAAATGACGGCTGCCTTGTCGTTGCCGCAGCAACCAAGGAGAAAAAGCATGGGATCAAGAGAGACATCCACAGGCTCGGTGCATAGCTTGTCGGCTGACGGACTGAATCGAAGAAGGCATGATTCTGGAGACAGTCGCCTGCAGATTGTTTGAGCGCGAACGATCAATTTTGTGAGTAGTGAGTGTGGCAATGACTACTAAGTAACTAGATGTACACGAGTTCAAGAGTAAAATATCCTTAGATTGACGAATAGCTATGCTATTAGGTGACCTTCTTCGTCGACGAGCAAGAAGTACATGACGAGCCTGCGCCTAGGGCTCAACAGCAGTAGCATGACTTTGCGCAACGGCAATGGTCGATTCCGTTTCTTCCTCGTTCATGTCCACGTCATCTTCCGCAACATTGTCAATAATCTTGGGGCGACTATGAGCACTGCGGCTGAGGGACGCATCCTTGTCGCGCTTGGGGTAAGCCAAGGCGTACAAGAGATCCAAGTGCTTGGACGACTGCTGCGACAACTGTCCAGGAGTTGGAAGCGAGCGCATGACTTCATCGCGCGTGCGACGAGTCACCGTTCTGGTGACCATTCCAGTTGCGCCGTCCGTCACGCAAACGTCACCCTCGGTGCTTCCAATCGAGCGGTCATCAGCTTCATCCTCCTCGTCCTGCTGAGACCCTGTGGCTCCCGAGCGACGAACGGCCCGAAGCAAGCGGCGGTTCCACTTGTTGACCACTTTCATAGAAATCATGGATCGGCCAAGGCGAAACTGGACTGGCTGTGAAGCCGTCAGCATTAATGGTCGTCGCAGATACAAGTAGGAGCCATTGGACGACCCCGCATCCGTAAAGATAAACTCCCCATTCTTAAACTTGATCGATGCATGACGCGCCGAGACGGTGCGATAATCAAGCACCATGTCCGAACCAGACGAACGACCAAGTAAAAGCGGCCTCGTCGAGTTGCGGCCGTCCGGCTTGAGCAAGGTGCTAAACGACAGCTGGAAGCGCGTGTTAAAGAGACGCTGTGCCATTTCGTGCTTCGTTGCGACAAGGAGCGACACATAGGGCGGCTCTAACGATGACTTGAATAGCTTGACCTGACGCCCGTCGCTCAATTTAAAGTCCGACTTGAACGTGCTCTTGCAGACCGAGCACGTTGCGTCGACCGACGAAAGAAAGCAAATCTGATTGTCCGCTTCCGCAGTGTGCCACTTGCGAAGACATTCCACGTGAACGTATTTGGTATCACCACTGCACTTGCATGGGGCTGCGAATAACAATGAAAGGTTACAAGTCATGGTTAGCCACGTGTTGCGATTGGAAGAGGCAAAAAACCATGGCATCTCAAATACTTACTAATCATGGGATTGGTCTCCGAATCTTCCTCGTCAAAACACATGTAGCAGACCGGATTGTCTCCCTCATGATGCAAATGCGCCGTCGGCGGTGACTTCTCCTTGCGCTCGCGGTGGCCACCCTCATCCTCCATGGAATCATCCGAGTTCTCTCCATCAGTCTCCTGCAGATCCAAAAAGCCGCCATTGGAGTTGGTCGTATCCTTCATAATCTTTTGAATCTTTTCCTCCGACAAGACATGATTCTCGACCCCGTCATGCGTCTCAATGACTACAACGCCAACGCTTCCAACCCGCAAAAAGTCTCCAACTTGCAGAGTATGCGTGGCCGGCGGATGCTTGCGGTCCCCCAGCAACCGACACGTTCCAGAGTGACGACTAAAGGCTTCCGGCGCCGGAACGACCCAAAAGTTTTTGGTATGCGTCGTCACCAAGAGCTGACAGGCTCGCGTGTCGCTCAGCTCGTAGCGCTGCACCTTGCGTCCAATGTGCATGGCATACTCGGCGCCAAGGTCCACCGATGGAGCGCGGTTGCGTCCACTGCCCTGAATGAGGCAGCCTTCCGGTTTGATGGTAAAGCCAGTGTACTTCTTCTTGCCGCTCTGACTATTGTTGCAAGGGTAAACCCGGACTTCGACCTGTATAATTTTATGTGATTATTAGTAAGTGTCACTGGAGAATCATTATGCTCGCACACCAAACCCTCTCGTTTTTACGCCATACATACCTGGGTATCCAGTCTCGAATTGATTTCCGACGCTGGATTGATGCAGCGCACTGGAGACGGATGGTCGCGTTGCTGCGGCGGACGTCCTCGTGGCGACTCCTTGCCAGCAGCCGCCGCCGCCGCCTCCTCCTCAAGTGAAAGGTCGGCCAAGTCGCGGCTCAAACGATTGTTATGGTCGACGTTTGCGTCATACTCTCTCGTTCTCGCGACAGACTCGGCATTGCTCATGCTTGCATCAATGGCAGGAAATTCATCCTCTCGTACGTTGAAACCATCCGCCGCCGCAACGTCGTCTTGGGCTAAATGGCCCTCCTCCTCCTCCACCTCCATCTCGTCTGGCATTTCCTCGCTCAATTGCGCGGCAGGCGCAGGAATCATTGCTGGCGACTGCGATTCACTGCTGGCGTTGGGACTACTACTCGACTCCGTCATGCTGCTGCTGCAATGAGGGCATTCGTATAGTATTTTGGTGAGAAATGTTCAGTCCAGCTAAAAATTGGCCCGACCCAGACTTTCCGGCAAACCAGCGGCTGCCAATGCACTTTAATTTCATGTGCAAGCCGATTGACCCTTTCTTTCAAATTATGATGTGAACAATTACATACCTGCAACGATCAATATCCGTATACTATTACAAGAGATGAACTGTGTCAACTTTTGAAACAGACGACAGCGGCTCCAACGCCGGGATGACTGGCGGTTGCCTTGGAGTCGCAACGATCGCTCTCACGTTGAAAAAGACCGCTGGGAGGATTATATACTTAGAGGTACCTGTTGTTCGCGTAGTGTTGCTACGAGGCGCGTCACTGGATGCGGGGTTACATGATGACGTCGACAAAGCCGAAACGGCTTCGTTTCTCTCGCGTTTTCACAAGGACGAATGACGACTCCACCTTCCGCGCGTGCGTCCATCCGCTCGACTCGACTCGCTCATGAGTGCATCGTCAACGAAGCAGAGCCAGCGGGACCACAAAAGTCTAGCAAGAAAGCAGAAAAGTCACTTAGCTGAAAGCATGTTGGGAAGGAATTGCAGCAATTTACTTTTCATGACAATGGCGCTTGGACTCGTTCACTGTCGAACCGCTGTTTCCGCCTTTGGATTACGTACATCACGTTTTTCTCGTCGTTGTTTGCCTCGACGACAGTTGGCCACCAAGTCACCCGTCGAAACGTTCTCCTTAAAAGGAATCGAATGGTTGCAGGAAACGGTTGTGGAAACGCTCAATGAACTGTATGATCCAAACCAAGTGGCCAAGGCGAATCTTCTGAAGAAGAACAAAAAGCAACAAAGTAACGACGAAACAACGAGCCAAGCTGCTACATTAACGACTACTCCTGAGTTACCTTCTTTACAATCCTTTACCAAGCAGCAAGCCATGGTGACTCCTGCCACGAAACCAGAATTTGGCGACTACCAAGTCAACGCCGCCATGGGCTTGGCCAAGGCGCTCCAATTGTCGCCTCGAACCTGCGCGCAACAGATTGTGGCGGCGCTGCAACCAAAGATCACCGGGTACATGATGGATCCAGAGATTGCGGGTCCTGGCTTTGTCAATCTGAGATTCAAGCAAGACTACTTGACGAGAGCCGTGGCCAGCATGGCGCAAAATGCGCATGGACGCGTCGGAGTGCCAATCACGAAGCAACGACTAACAATTGTCGTTGACTATTCCTCACCCAACATTGCCAAGGAGATGCATGTTGGTCACTTGCGGTCAACAATTATTGGAGATACCTTGGCCAACGTGTTGGAGTTTGTCGGACATGACGTTGTGCGTGTCAATCACGTTGGCGACTGGGGCACGCAGTTTGGCATGCTGGTGGAGCATTTACGAGACGAGTATCCTGCCGCTTTAAACAAGGAAACTTCACAAGACGTTGACTTGGGTGACTTGGTGCAACTGTACAAGGCGGCCAAGAAACGGTTCGATGTAAATGCCGACTTTAAAGTACGAGCGCGCGAAGCCGTGGTCAAGCTGCAGGCGGGTGCATCCGAGGAGCGGGCGGCGTGGGAGTCGCTGTGTTTGGCCAGTCAAAAGGAGTATGAACAAATTTACGAGCAACTCAACGTCAACAAGGGTTTGCAGGTGCGGGGTGAGTCGTTTTACAATCCATTTCTGCAGGGCGTTGTGGACGATTTAAAGAAGCAGGGACTGGCGGTCGAAAGTGACGGTGCCACTGTCGTCTATTTGGACGGCTACTCAAACAAGGATGGAGAACCATTGCCAGTCATTGTTCAAAAGACGGATGGTGGCTACAACTACGCCACGACAGACCTTGCGGCCATTCGTCATCGAACGCTCATGCCCAAGGCAGAGTCGGGTGAAAAAGCCCAGCGAGTCCTGTATGTGACGGACGCTGGACAAGGCCAGCATTTTGACATGGTGTTCAAGTGTGCGCAGCTGGCTGGTTTCTGTGCCCCGGACGCATCGCTCGAGCATGTCCCGTTTGGCCTCGTGCAGGGTGAGGACGGAAAGAAGTTTGCAACTCGATCCGGCGAGACGGTCAAGCTGAAGGATCTTTTGAACGAAGCTGTTCGCATCGCGGGTGAAGACATGAGATCTCGATATGAGAATACCGCAGATAGCAATTTTCTGGAGCGATTAGACTCGGTGGCCCAGATTGTTGGAATTGGAGCAGTCAAGTACGCCGACTTGAGCATGAACCGCGAGTCAAACTATCGATTTAGCTATGCACGCATGCTCAGCTTGAATGGCAACACTGCACCATACATGCTGTACGCATACGCACGCATTTGCGGCATTATACGAAAGGCGACTGGGCAAGACGATTCAAAACCCATTGTTTGGCCAGAAGCGTCGGAAATAATCGTATCCCACGAATCGGAGATAGATCTTGCTCGCAATCTAGTTCGACTGCCCGATATCATTGCAGACGTAGAGAAGGACCTGTACCCGAATCGGATGTGTGATTACTTATTTGAGACTTCTCAAAAGTTTAATCAGTTTTACGAAAATTGTTCCGTCAAGAATGCGGCCACGCCAGAGTTGAGGGACAGTCGACTTTCGCTCTGCGTTGCAACGGCAGCAACCATCCGAATGTTGATGAACTTGCTTGGACTAGAAGTCGTTGAAAAGTTATAACGTACATTTACTATTGTATTAACAGGTACTTTTAAACGAAGTTTGATTAGCGCAAGTTCCACCAGAGTGAGCAACCAAGACAACATAGACTCCTCGTCCATCCTCGCCACATACACCTATCCTGTGCATCTAACCTGGAATAATCAATCGCTTCTTCTTCATTGCTTGCTCCACTACGTAGTCGGCTTTTCCCTTATTCATCGTTTGCGCCAAATACTCGAGACAATCCTCGTTCAATGTCTCGTCCAAATCCTTGGTTGGATTGCAAACCAGCACCGCCGCGCCTTCAAGCTCGGCTTTTCCAACGATGATACTACAAAAGTATCGTCCAACCGACGCCTTGGCCTTGGCCAGTTCCTTCATGGCTGCTGGAAACGAGTAGCGTTGTCGATGGTCGCGAATCAGTGGAATGACCATGACAATGCAGCAATCCGGTTTTCGCTCCAACAACCCATCGACCAATTCCTTGGCGTAGTAGAAGTCGTTATCCTCATTGTACGGCGGGTCAATCAAAATGATATGCTGTCGATTGGATACTTCGTCGCGAGGAATGTAAAAGTCAATTGACGCTGGATCGTACGCGCTAATTTTGCGAAAGTCGGCATCCTCGTACAAGCCTTCCACGTCGTCAACATTGACATCCGAGAGTCGATGAACGTCATTGTCCTGCATGAGTTCTCGGCTAAACAAGGCTGTTCCAGGGACAGTTTCGTTGCCAAACTCGGCGCGAAGTTTGTTGAGAAGAGCCACATACTTTTTGGTTGGAGCTGGAACGTTGGGTGCGTTGTTCTTTTCAACCATCTTGCCGGCGCCCTTGTAATATTCCTCTTTGACTCCATCGTGGACTCCCTGTGGAAATTATTGGATGTTTTAACCAAGAAAAGGTGAGAAATATTGCTGCTGTCGAATCATCGGTGCGATGAACCTGCACTGTGACGACAACGACATCGTTTGACGACTTACCGGCCCGGAATGAGTCTCTACCAAAGTAACACCCTCGGGATGTTCGGCTTGGAAGGCTTTGACAACGGAAATGTAGACGACATTCTTCAAGACGTCCATAAAGTTACCTGGAACATGCTCGTGCACGTAATTTGTTTCGGGCATGGTGATGCTGGAGATAGGTGGCTGGTTGCTGATGGCTGATGGGGGATTGGGGATCACTGATTAAGTACGTTGACAATCGCAACGACGATAGCTTCAAAATAAGGTCTTTCTTTCACTTTAGATCGCTCACTCGTTATAATGGAGACAAGACGAGAGGCAAGGTCGTGTGTAATGAGCAAGGACATGATGTTGATCTTGCCGCAAGATCATCAATGACCCTCGCGCGAGAACTGTGACCGGATGTCAGTGTACCGGTGTGACAGTATCTGTATAGCGGTGTGACAAGAGCCGGTACTCGAAGGACGACCACGACTTTTTTCTTTGGATCATTGTCCTCGTCGACAAGCTAACTTGCAATGAACATGGTCCAAACAGACGCTGCTACGACAGCTATAACTTGTCAAGAATGCAATAAAGACACTGCCGTCTATGCTTGTCCTCGTTGTCGACGACGAACTTGTTCGCTGGCTTGCTGTCAGTCGCACAAGGTTCGACAAAATTGCAACGGCAAGCGTGACCTGACAGCCTTCGCTCCACTCTCGCGCATGACGGATGCGACAATACAAAGTGACTATCACTTTTTGGAGAGTGTTTTGGGGACCTTGGAGTCCGGGAGGAAGCTGGTGCAGCAGCATGGAGATTATGCAACTAGCAGTAGCAGAAGCTACAATCATAAGCGTCAACGAGTCGAGCCATCAGCTCCAACTCTTCCACCGGCATGGCTCTTGGAAAACTCGGAAATACGGCAGCAGCAATCGCAATCGTCAAACATGAACGCCAAGCAGAGACACTTTGTGCAGCAAGCAGCACATCGAGGCGTCTCAGTGCTGGTGCAGCCGTCTTTCATGCAGCGGCACCAGCAGAACAAGTCACATGTCACCAAGCAAGGAGACTTGTATTGGACGATTGAATGGCGGATATATAATAAGGCTTGCGAGAATAATGTTCATGAATCGCCAGAAACGAGTCTAACATGCCATACTCTGGTCAAAGACACGACATTGATGCAGGATGCGTTCGAACAATGTATGACGGCACTGAATGGCAATGCATCGTCATTGTCCTCATCCCTATCCAAAGACGACTTGTCCTCTTTTCGTTTGCTGCTCAAGCGAATTCCATGTCCCGCCAATCAACCACTTTACAGCGAGCTCTCTCGAACAGTTTCTGTTGCCACTTGCTTGCAGGATCGAACCGTCATTGAGTATCCAACGATTGACGTTGTCCATACAGATTGCTTGAATGACTTTCCTTTGCTCCTGCAGCACATGGATACGGATCGTATGACAATAGGGAATGATGAGTCGGAAGAGACGATGAAAGCGGTCGCAAATTAAGACTAAATGCTTCAGGCATTGGCGTTCTAGTACTACTTATCTTGCAAGAGTCACAATTCAATTGTTTGTGACAAAATCTAATAATATAAAAATTTGGTACTGCGGCATTACATTCACTTGAGCAACTTGTTGTTAAACTCGTTTTCCAGCTTCATATGGTCCACCGTCAGCTTGCTCACCGCCTTGAAACGTTCATGATCCGCCGATCCCATGAGCATGAATGCGGCCGACTGCGCCGTAGTTACAAACGCTCCCGACTGTTTCATGCGCTCGAGAGCCATCAGACGATCGTAGGCTTGCTGCGAGGAAACTGCGTCAAGAATTAAATGCACATGTTTGCCTTGCTCGAGCAAATCCAAACAAGTTTGCTGGACGCATACATGAGCCTCAATGCCGACAATAATGTAGCTCTGTCTGTCTAGATTTTGTAAATGAGCTTGCACTTCGTCTGTCAGCATGCTAAACTTTTTCTTCTCAAACATTGGCGTTGATTTCAAGTCGTCTGGATTTGCAAAACAGTCAGGAAGCGTTTCGCCAAACACCTTGGTATATTGCTGCGTAATTACGATTGGTATATCCAGTGCTTTGGCAACGCTTGTCATGTACTGAGTCGTGCGAATGACTGTTTCGCCGTGATGTATGAGTGGACGAAACCTTTCCTGCATGTCGCAGAGTAAAAGGCATGTTTTGGATGGATGAAGCTTTCCAATGGAGCGAGCGGCAGTGACGGCTGCAGTAGACATGCTATATGCAATTTCTAATATACAAACAACGATAAAGATGGTTGTAAATGAGCAAGCCAGCAAGGATCTTGCGGCCATGGTCGAATGTGCCAGAGAATTTGGATCGCGCAATGAATGTTGCGCAGTCGAAGCGGCACTGAATATAAGTCCCGCTATGTTCGTGACTCCCTCAGCCAATCAACGTCCTCATCAGGATTCGCCTTCAACAGCAAGCAGCAAGCAGCACCGTCGGATCTTCCCTCCACAATTCCCCTCTCCACCATGGCGCGTTCCTCTCTGCGCGTCAGGCTCGTCGCCTGCGTTGGGGCAGTAGCCTTGTTAGCCTGCAATGTGGAGGCCTTTCAGTCGACTCCAGGGTAAGTGAATCATCATGAATGAGTCCTTGGCCTCAGTGATGATCCATAACTGCACTTGTGCGTTTCTAACATTGATTGAGTCGTGGCTGCTTTTGACCGTCTATTCGGTGCTTTACAGTCCACGATTTGCTCCAGTGTCGATTCAGCCTCAGCTTGGCCATGGTTTTTCTGCGATTCGTCCGCTTTCCCAGGCGACAAATGTAGTACCTCGATCATCACTCCATGCGTCGAACGCAAGCAGTGATGCCAATGCCGCCGAAGTTCCATCCAGGCGACAAGCGGCAAAGAAGGTACGCGATAAGATTTATATGAGGTTTACTATAGTGTTGATTATGCTCTCTTAAACTTTCGCAGATTCTTTCACGCGCCGCAGTTTGCGTGGCGGCACTCGCCCTGGTGCAGCTTACGTTTGCCGTCGCTCCAGCGCACGCCCGCAAGGTTGCCAAGGTTGTTGGCGAGCACTTGCATACCGGCCAAAAGGTGGCCAACTTTTTTCGAGGCTTTGGAATTCCGGATCTTGCCGTCTTGGCCATTATTTCGGCTCTGCCGGTCGTGGAGTTGCGAGGTGCCGTTCCAGTCGGCGTTTGGATGGGTTACCCAATCTCCACCGTTCTACCAGTTTGTGTCCTGGGAAACATGGTTCCAATTATTCCGCTAATATACTTGTTGAAGAGTAGTTCCTTGATCAATAAGCTCATGTCGCCCATTTTGAAGCGCGCCGAACAAAAGACCAAGGAACTTGGTTTGGGAAGTCCCTCCAAGCAGTGGGTGTCATTGGCTGCCTTTGTCGGCATTCCACTCCCCGGCACGGGTGCCTGGACGGGGGCAATGGGCGCCTTTTTGCTCGGAATGCCAACATATTGGGCATTAACTTCCATTTTTACTGGCGTTGTTTCAGCTGGCGTGATCATGTCGGCCATTACCCTAGCTGGTCGCAAGGGAGGCATCGCCGCCTTGGCTGCTTTGTTTTTATTGACCGGAATAGAGTTGATCAAGGGTGGCGGAACTCGCAAGCAAGACTTTTTGGAAGCGAAACCTCACTGGGACCAAACCAACGTGCCGGTGAACGTCTACAAGAACAAGGATCCGTTCAAAGGCAAGGTAGTCTCCACTAAGCGCATTGTCGGTCCCAAGGCAACGGGCGAGACATGCCATATTGTCATTGATCACAAGGGCAACTTTCCTTACTGGGAAGGCCAGTCTTGGGGTGTAATCCCTCCTGGCGTTCGCGAAAAAGATGGCAAGCCTCACTCCGTCCGTTTGTATTCCATTGCATCAACACGGTATGGTGACGACATGACAGGCAAGACGGGAAGCCTTTGCGTTCGTCGAGCAACCTACTGGTGTCCGGAATTGAAGGCTGATGACCCGGCTAAAAAAGGCGTTTGCAGCAACTTTTTATGTGACACCAAGGCAGGCGACGAGGTCATGATGACTGGTCCAGCCGGCAAAGTCATGTTGCTTCCAGAGGAGGATCCAACAACCAATTATATAATGGTTGCGACGGGTACAGGTATTGCTCCGTACCGAGGGTTTATCCGGCGATTGTTTGTTGAGGCAACACCAGCGGCGGAACGCTACAAGGGTCAGGCCTGGCTGTTTTTGGGTGTCGCCAACAGCGACGCACTACTGTACGACGATGAGTGGCAGGAAGTGAAAAGTAAGTATCCAGACAACTTTCGTCTGGACTACGCATTGAGTCGCGAGCAAAACAACAAAAACGGAGGCAAAATGTACATTCAGGACAAGGTTGAGGAATACGCTGATGAAATCTTTGGAAAATTGGAGAGTGGAGCCCACATCTACTTTTGCGGTTTGAAGGGAATGATGCCTGGCATCCAGGATATGCTGAAAGCGGTCGCAAGTAAGAAGGGATTGGATTACGAGGAATGGCTCAAAGGTTTAAAAGCCAAGAAGCAATGGCACGTTGAAGTTTACTAGCTGTTGGGTCATGCTTTAAATGTTATTAGGTACGAGTATGACGCATTGGGAAAGGTGCAGAGACTTTAAATTGGTCTGGGTGTTTGGTTAGAAGTATAATACTTACTGTTAAAGCAACTATAAACGTCAGTATACGTAAACTAAAAGATGCCGGGTAGTTTGAGAGCGACCTGTAAAAGATCGCATCGGTATTCGGCGTCGCGAAACCGACCTTTCGCAAGCTCGACTCATTGCTCATTGGCCTTACCTTGGAATAAAGCAGCACTTGCGTCAAAAAGATCATTATTTAACACCCTTGACATGCCAAGCAAATGTCGAAGCAGTAGCAAAGGAAATCACTGCTTAATTCGTAAGCGACCTGTGAGCTTTGGCAATCCTCGCACGGCGACATATCACGGAAATGTATTCACCACGTATAACGGCGCCAAGACCTTGCCTCCCATCGTTCAGAAATGTTCGTATGTGCAAAACATGGTAGCCATGGTCCATGTTCCACCGGAGCAAGTTCCGGAAGGAGTCCTCAATCTTGTACGATCACATCGACCTTGGATTGATCACATTCGCATCGTTATCGAACAAGTCGATGATTCTTCATCGAATCTTGATAATGAGGAAGAAGAAGACGTATATGCCAATGAAGAAAAGATAAAAGAAGAGAAAGAAGAAGGAGGTTTGCAGTCACAATCATTGAAAGCAGCATCATGTACATCCATTTCCGCAGCATCCAATTCGCTGACTGTCCCAGCAATGGAGAATGTTGCTTCCGTTCACGATGCGGAAGAAGACGAAGTAGCTGGAAGTCAATTGGATTTAGTGGCCAGTGACAATCGTCGACAGCCAGTCAAGAATGAACCAGTCATGCGGACGTATTTGATCTTGTTTCAACTCGACTCGGATGCTGCAGCGGAGCAAATAATTCAGTTCCTGCACAATCAGCCTTATTCATGCTTGGACGAAACGCAAATTTGTAACATTTATCCTGTCGTTGCGTTGCAGACGGATGATGACGCAGTTTCGCTCATGTCCCCGTTTCTGGCAGGAGTCGTGCCATTGTCCAATGCCAGTGTTGACCCCGCTGTAATGGCGAATACATCGGCAGTCGCTGGAACTGAGCGTGCATGTCAATCAATGACTGCAGACGACTATCACAACTGCGCCGTGTGTCTCGAGCATTTGCAGTGGGGGCGGGACGACCTGATATCATCATCAGCGGCTGCTTCTGCTGCTGCTCCAAGTAGCGATGAGCAGCGTTCCATTTTGACGACGGTTTGCAACCACAGCTTTCACATCGACTGTCTCCTGCAGTGGCAAGACTCTCCATGTCCTGTCTGTAGATATGATCATTCTGGATTGAATGGTGCTGTATTAACTCAGTGTTCGCAGTGCGAGCGGACGGATCAAGTCATGGTGTGCTTGATCTGCGGGGTGACCTCGTGCGGCGGTGCTACTAGTGCTACTAGCAGTGACCAATCCCTGTCAACAGACGCAGGTGCATCGACTGCTAATGGGGACGTGGACGAACTTCAAGTGTTGGCGAACAACATGTCAACCTCTCACGCTCGGCGGCATTACAATGAAACCTTGCATGCATATGCACTCGACACGGAGACGCAACACGTTTGGGACTTTGTTGGAGGTGGCTATGTTCATCGGCTGCTGCAAAACAAGGATGACGGCAAACTTGTGGAAGTGAGTGACCCGAACAATGCGTCAACTTTTGAGCGGACCCAGAATCCAGGTTTGAGCGACTCGCAGGAAGGTGAAGTGGTGCACCGCAAATTGGAAGGCTATGCGAGTCAGTACTATACACTGTTAAAGTCACAGCTGGAGCAACAGCGTCTCTACTACGAAGGCCGATTGGAGGAAGTTCGTCGCGAGTACGAGCCGCCGCCTGCGCAGTTGGGCAGGCGCAAAGGAGAATCCACATGTTCCACTTTGAGAACGACACCCGACCTCATCGCCGCGTTGAAGCAAGAGCGCCGACAATTAGCACAGCGTCTGGAGCGATTACAGGAGCGAGACGACCGTTTACGCAGCGATGTATCCGCTCTCAAATCAATGAATGAAAGCATTAGTGAAAACATTGTTCAGTACAAAAATGAGCTTGCCAAGGTGCAGAAGGAGCGACTAGAGTATCAGAAGTCGTTTCAGGAAAGTTTTCCGGCTCTGGAACAAAGGGTGACACAGTTAATGCTGCAGTTGGAGGCGGGCGATGGCGCGCCGCCCGAGGATGATCGGAAACCAGCAGCAAAGTGATAAATGGCGACATTAAGCGACCAAGAGGAATGTATAAAATTCTTTAGACCATTACAATTACAGTATACTCTTCGTATCCGCACGCCCGGAAACATAGAGCCTTTCATTCTTCAAGAAACAGGCAGTCGCGTGAACATGCTCATCATCGTACGGAATATGCATGTAGGGACGTAGTTCGGAGACGAGTTTGCATGTAGGAGCGACAATGGGGTTTGGAAATATTTCTCGTAGGGCAGGCAAAACGAAAGACGAGAAGCGTTCCTGCACGTCGCTTCGGCGGGAGAGTGGTATTGCATCAAAGCGACAAAAGGTCGAGTGAATGATATCGGGTATTCCAAAAATAGTCACCTGTAAATGCGATAACTCCTTTACAGCTTGTATTAAGCACTTTCGAACGGCTTGAACACCGCCGGTGATGTCCTTTAAAAGTAAAATGCAAGCAACCGTTCCAACTTGTGCCGACTCCAAAACAAGTTCAAGCGGTCGCGTCGGCCAATCAGGCAACCTCGTGGCATGTTCTAGAATCGTCTTCCACTTTTGCACCAACGTTGATCTTTCCTCAAACAAAACATCGCGTGTAATGTCGCGAAAGCATGTTGCAATCGTCACGTGCAAGTGTGACAGCGGATAAACGTAGAGTGCAGGGTTTTCTGAACACCAATCAGACTCGTCCTCCCAACATGACATGAATGCTTCCACGAAGCGTTCGTATGAATGACCCCACTGCTTCTCATCCACTGGCCAGGCGGCAACCAAAGGCATGGTGAAACCAGGTGCAGTGTGACCGTCGCGAAAAAGGCATTTCACGAGCGGATCTGCATAAAACTCGGACGTTTGAGTAGTGCAGTCTTTAGCAGCCTTTTCTTGATTGGACTGCATCTCGTTTGTAGTTAATAATAGGCTTATTCGTGGTAAGCAAGCTATGGTGGTGCGCATGTAGGAGATTTGTCAAGAAGCTGCAGTGAAACCGTCGAAACGGCGAAATGTCGACCTAAAACCGGTAAGACGTTTTGACGAATATTATGATCCCGCAGTCGATCAGAAACATGTGGATAGTACACTTTTATGTCCTCGCACAGAAATTAGCAATAGATTGATATAATTTTTTATAAAGTGCAGGAAGAGAAGAATAGCAGACAAGCGCAGCCTCGTGCTCATCGTTTTTGGGCTCGCTTCTTAAACAAAGGATGTTGCTTGCGACCCGCCGAAGACGTCTCCTTGTATCGCATGCCACTCCCACCGCTCAGCTGCGACATGGTGGTGCCGGCTGATCGCCTCGCGTCCGCGAGATTAGCTCCATCGCTGTTCGTCTTGCGAATGGCCGTGTCTTCAGCTCGTTGCTCTCGCTCCAGATCGGTATCACTGGTCAAAACAGTGCGCAGCAAGTCGCGCTCGTCTTCTGGAGTCGCGTACTTGTAAGACTGTTCCTTTGCTTCCTGCTCCGCCTTCAAATGAAGATTATTGACAATTTTAAAAGTGTAGCCTTGGTCTATCAAATACTGCTGCCGCTTGGCTGAATAAAACATTTCTTGTGTGTCAGTGCTGACAAGTGTGTAGAAGAATGCATTGAACGACGACCGATTGCTGCCGTCTTGTTGTGTCCAAGACTTTGGACGAAGAATTCGACCAAGACGCTGGGCTTCTTGACGACGAGAACCAAAATGAGACGAGACTTGAATAATCACATTGGCTTCGGGTAAATCAATTGAAGTGTCTCCAACCTTAGAGATGCAAATGGTTCGAATTGCATCCGTGGTGCGAAAAACTCCCAGGATTGCTTGACGCTCTCGCTCCGGCGTTTCGCCGCATATGAATGGCCGCTCAAGCATGCGTGCGTATAGCTTAAGGCTGGTAACTAGATCGGAAAAGACAATAATCTTGTCGCCGCGGGCCTCGTGGAAGCGAACTAAGAATTCAGTTGTTCGGAGCTTGTTTGGATTCATCACGTAAAGCAGCTGCTTCAGCCTCGAGTTAGTAGCCATCAGATACTCCTTCATAAAAGGGCCAGTCATGGGACACCAGGTCTCCACGCACTGAACATTTGCAAGGTACCCCTGAGCCGTCAAGTCCATCCAGTTTGCCTCGTACAGTTTAGGACCAATCAAAAAGTTGAGGTCAGAAATGAGGTCGTCCTCGCGGACTGAAAAAGTATAGAACACGTGATATATGTAAGCACTTGCAAAAGCTTCACAGCGATACAAAAGTCCTCCACTTACCAAGTGTCGCGGTCAAACCTAATCGGCAGTGCGCCTTGACGCTACCAATGACGCGACGAAACATCTTGGCTGGCACGACATGCACTTCATCCATGAGCAAGAGTCCCCACTCGCGGCCTGTAATGACATCCATAATCTCCTGCGACTGCGCCGACCGCTTGCCCGAAAATGACACCATCGTATAGGTGGTTACAAGGACACAGGCATCCGGATGAATCGTATCCTTACGATCCGATGTAAAGACGGCAATGTGCTCGTCCGGAATTGACGTCCATAACTGAAACTGATGTTTCCACTGCAACACGCTCACCGAGTTTGTGCACAAGCAAACGACCGACTTTTTGATAGTCTGTGCCGCCGTCACGCCCGTCAACGTTTTACCAGCTCCACAAGGCAAGACGATGATACCACTTCTCGCGCGACCATTGCCAAACATTTTAGCCAACGACCGTTCCTGGTAGCGACGAATCCGCGTTTGCGGCTTTAAATCAAAATGAGGAACGTTCGGATTGGTATTGTCGGCCCGAAACTCGTATTCATCTAAAAGTGGATAATCCATTTCAATCGCCTGCCGACGTACTTGCTCCACCGTTTCACCGCGAATCTGGAACGAAACGACAACGTTCGGACGTGACTGCTGCATCTGTTGCTGCGTTCGACCATTTGCGTCACCACCATGCTCCTCATCGTCGGAATCGTCATCCGGCTCGAGCATTTGTAAATTTTCTTTCATTTCCTCCGCCTTGCTTGACGTCAAGAATCCATGTTCATCAACTGCCATGTTACCATTGCCTTCGGCATCTTCGGCAACACGAGCCTGTGCAATGGTCGGATCACGCAGCAACTCACGCAAGACCATGGGATGTTCGCTCTCCACAAAGAATTTATTGTCACGCAACACCAACTTGGCCTTGCCGTACTTTTGCGTGCAGTCTCTCACAAAGCGATCAACTTGCTTGGGCAATGCATTCTTGGAGAGTCGCTCCAGTACAGTGATAATGCTTTCTGTTGGAATCTGCGTCGCGACTGCCGCATACAGCGAGTATGGCGTGAGCTTGTAGACGTGAATCAATTCTGGCCTCGACACTGGTTCTGAAATGGCCACCAAAAAGTCGTACGCTTGCACGTATAAATCGTGAAACGCTTCCAAGTAAATGAATCCATCTGGACATGTCCAGCAGGGCCGTTGAATGTGATCTGGCTTGAGGCTCATTTTGGAAAAATCGGCTCCAAGGAGTGGGTCGCCGCCATCCTGCTGCAGTTTGGATGTTCCGCCAGCCGTCAAAGCCTTTTCGCGACTGGCGGCTCGCTCGACAAGCTTTTGAGCGCTCGTGTACTCGGCTTGACCTCTCTCTGCCTCCATTCTTAACTGCTTGAGTCGATTCAAAATACAGTTGCTTCTGCAATTGATGGAACTGTTGGCAGTGTGGGCAATCGCGAAACGTGCCGCCGTGAAGGCGCGAAATTGTACTGTTTGCTTAATACTGCGGTTCACTGTATGGGAAAATGCGTCAAGAGGCAATACTGTGAAACAAAGCCACGTGAAAACTGCGTGACAAGGCTCTAGTATATATCGCACGCCAGTGAAAACAGCGTCATTAGGCTTTAGTATGAAACGAGTGCCACGGAAAACTGAGTCATTTCTTCGAGAACCGCTACGATAGAATCTTCTTGTCCAAGAAGCTCATCGTTTTCGACGAACCACATCTTACATGCCGACCGGCGGAAGATCCTGTGCAAACATAGTCGCGGATCAAGCAGGTCCACCTCGCTGAAGTTTTGCATTAATTGACTCATTCACACCAATCATGTCGCGACGTTCTAGCTATACCGAAATTGGAGGCGTGTCTACATCGGACAGTGGTAATGGACATGGTGATGGCACAAGAAATTACAGCAACAAAATGAATCTTTCGCAACTTCATTACATTGGCGCACTTGCGGCGCTAATACTTATTGGCGCAGCTGTCTACAAGTTGAATCCTTTTGCCAAGGATCAAGTCATTGTCGTCCAAGATCATCCGGTCAACGAACCACTTCCATCTATTGAGTATCGGCCATACTGTGAGTCGCACAGTCGCCTCAAGAAGACCATTCAACTCATTCAAACGAGCATGAGCGAACCATCCCGACAATGGGCTCCGTTGCCATGTCTACCTGCCGCGCAAAGGCGTGTGACGCTCAATACAGCCTTGGCGCCCGACGCGAGAATCATGGTGGATTTTAGCAAGACGCCGTTCAATCATTCGGTGCTTGGATTTGGAGGCGCGTTCACCGACAGCAGCGCATTGAACTTTCATCGGCTCTCCAATCGCGGCAAGGATCAAATCATGGAACTCTTATTTGGCAAATCGGGGTTGGGTTACAGCTTGGGGCGAGTTCCTATCAATTCGTGCGACTTTTCTGTCGACAGCTACTCGTTCGACGAAACGGTGGACGACTTTGATTTGGTAGATTTTGACCTGGCCGTCACGCAGAATGTCGAGAATGGCATGGTTGACATGATCATGCGGGCATCAAGCAAGCTCAAGACGGACTGGAATCTTGATTTGAAGCTCATGGGTAGTCCATGGTCGCCTCCGGCCTGGATGAAGCATCCAACCCAGCAAGACTCCAAGCATGCCGTTCATGCGGCTAAAATGACGGGGTCACACGAGCCATCCTGTCTACGAGATGGTGTCGGAAAGAAATCCAAGTACGCAGCGTCATGGGCATTATACTTGAGCAAGTTTCTGACCGCCTACGAGGCGCTGGGCTTGCCCTTTTGGTCGCTCACCGTGCAAAACGAACCAGAGTTTGCCGCGCCATGGGAGGCTTGCGCTTATACGGCCGAGGTGCAGAAGGACTTTGTCGCGCATCACCTTGGACCGCGACTCAAGGATGACCATCCAGACGTGAAAATTTTGATCTTTGACCACAACAAGGATCATGTGAATGACTGGGTTGAGGAAATTATGAATGCGAGCAGTAGCGCCGCTGAATATGTTGATGGCACCGCCTATCATTGGTACGCGGGTGGCATGGATCGCTTGCTAGATGGTGCGCTCGGGACGCCAAACATGCATCGCCTCCAGCACAAGCTTCAGAAACTTGGTATCCACATTGACCACATTGTAATTGGTTCCGAGTCCTGTCACTGTCCGACGACGGCGTATGCTGGTGGCAGCAAGGAGATCTCTTGGGCGCGAGCCGAGCGATATGCGCATACTATACTTGCCGACTTGGCGGCGGGGAGTCACGGTATGTACAGTGACATGCCAATGCATTGTGTGTGTTTTGAATGTAGATAGATTAAAACTGATTCCCTCACTTTTACTCAATCATCAAGGTTGGATGGAGTGGAACCTTATACTGGATGGCATCGGTGGACCAAACCATCTCGGAAACCTTTGCGAGACGACCCTCCTGTCAGTCCCACACCGAGCGATGGATGCGACCATTGACGCGTCTCCTCTACCTCATTTTGAGTTGCAGCAACCCATGGGTAACATTAGTATGGGCGATGGCAGGACGCGGGAAGAACTGAACGCACTTGGATTTCCAGCCAGTTTTCTGGATGTGGGCATTGCTGTGCAGCCAATCTACTTTTACATGGGACACATTTCTCGCTATGTTCGACCCGGATCGACTGCCGTCATGGGCTTGGTCCATCCTGCATCTGGAGATGGTGGTGATATCTTCATGCCAGAGGGACAAGACGTCCCAGGTGGAGGCTTGAACGATCTGGCGAAGACGGGTATAGAGCTGACTGTCTGGCCATGTGAAGGATCGACACGCCAGCAATTCAAATGGGATGACATTACGCGGAATATCAAAGTGCATGGCCATGACTGGCTGGGCAATCCGACTGCTTCTTGCGTTGACGGAAAAGTTGACAGCGATTTTCATGGTTTGCGACTCGTTGAATGTGACGACCAAGCGGGAAAATTTGGTTTCAGAGACATTGGCAATAGTACGTTTCAAGTGCTGCTGGAGAGTGGGCTTCGCACTTCGAAAGACCATTGTTTAGTAATTGAGCACCTTGGCAATGACGGTGGATCGTACGGACGTACTGGCGGGGCTCAAGTAAGTCTTGGTAAATGCTCTCACCCGTCTGCCGAGTGGATTATCAATCCTGTCACTGGTGAAGCTTCTTCGCTGTACTTCAAAAATGAAGAGGCTGAAAACAGGGTTTGTATGACGACTGGTTGGCCCTTCCTGCAGGTAGGAGCATTCTTGACTCCCGAAGGCGATGCGCCTCAGACTGTCGTAGTACTTAACGAAGCAAGTCAGTCGGCAAACTATGCTCTGCAGGATGAGAATGAAGTTCTTGTGACTGGCATGATACCGCCGCGATCCATACAGACGATTACGATAGGCTAGCCATATAAAAGTTAAACGTCAAGTCTATTGATAACCTCTTCTAGTTATTTTTCGATATCTATTTATGGCCCAAAGTCGTGATGTCCGACACATAGTGCAGTTGCCAAGATTCCAAAGACAAGGAAGGGTTGTGAGCTCGCTTGGTACTTGACATCATTGTTGATTGGATCGGGCAGCAAGAGCGTCGCTTGGAAGTAAACCTGCGGCAAAAGCAAAGCGAGCATAATGGCTGCATACGTGGGTTCTCCAATGCTCAGCAGATAAGCAGCAACGCCCAACTGGGTGAGGGTAAGGCCTCCGGCGCATATGTATTTGGCGGTGTCGACGCCAAAGGCGACGGGAAGTGATTGCAAACCAAGTGCGCGATCACCTTCAATCGATTTAAAATCGTTAACGATGGCGACCGACAAACCCGCAATGGAGTAGAGAATTGGACTGTAATAGCGAGATGATATGCTTGTGTAAGCGATACACACATCGGGGAATCTGCAAACCAAGCAATATGACTTGTGATACGTACAGAATAAAGTAGACCGGCCGGTCTAGGTCTCCAAAGACTGCCTGCCCACACCACCAAGGCAAGGAAATGTAGGACGCGCCAAGCGCAAAGTTACCAGCCCATCCATTCTGCTTCAGCTTTAGAGGAGGAGCTGAGTAAATATAACTAATGAATGAACCAAAGATGGACAGCAACAGGACGGTTGGAACGTCGTGACCGGCCCACACGTCAAGGCCATAGGCAATTCCTAGACCTCCAAGCAGCAAGAACCAAATCTGCGCAATAACTTCCTTCTCTGAAATGGCTCCACTGGGAATCGGACGGTAAGGTTCGTTAATAGCGTCAATCTCGCGGTCGTACCAGTCGTTGATGGTTTGTGTGTATCCAGTAAGAAATGGACCAGCGAGAATCTACGGCAGTGCAGAATATCAAAAACATTGAGTGAGAACTGGATGCGATAAACGAAATGAAATTGTTGCGGCAAGTGCAACGCTTGACGTACCATGGCGACGAATCCTTTCGCCGCATCCGTCAAGCCGAGCATGACGTCGCGATCGTTTGGGTCAAACGGATTCCAGATCCAGTGATAGTTGCCAGACGCGGCTGCCCCGCACATGACACCCCTGTGGTTGCGTCACGATAAAGTGTTAGAGCAAAATTTCGGCATATCATTGTACTCCATGATAGTGTGTTCATTCTGACGTACCAGACGAGTGGTACCCATGTGACAGGCTTAGTCAATTGCAGTCGAATCTTCCAAATATTCGTCTCTGAAGCAGCTCCTTTAACTCCCAACAGTTGTCGAAGATTTCCGTTATTGTCTGCGTCTTGCTTCGCTTGCAACAGCGTTTCACTGGAACGAGGTGACGGTTCTTGTTGAAAGGGAAAGAAAGAATCTTGTCGTCCGGGAAGCAGTGAAACTTTGGACAATGACGATCGACTCGTCAATTTTGACGCGAAACTCTGGAAGCCATTTGCTCCAACAGCTAGTAGAAGAAGAAGCACGATTTTTGACGACATGGTTGCCTTGGCCGGTCTCGGGTTGTGAAAGAGCAAGGCCAAGTTGATGTTTGGATCGGTTTATGGAACCTTGTGACGTGCGGCTGCAATGATTCGTCGTATCGGTAATGGTTTTAGTCGTGGTACGACGGCGACTACCGGTTAGGTAGAGTAATGTATGGACCGGTTAAGTATCACGAAGGCACTAATTTTCGTCGAAGCTAAAAGACGCTGATGGTTGGCAATGCCGCCTAACGACTTCAAATGCTGTAACAGTACAAAGTACGATGATCAGGCAACGTGAGTGTATACTTGCACTTGACGCATAGCTACCGGTAGGCGACTTAACAACAGCGTCAAACGCCAGTCTATGGTATCCAGCGTGGCCACGGCATTGCCTCTCCACAAGGCAATTGACATTTGCTCCAACGGAAACGGATGATGCCAAATGATATTTGTCATTCAGGAAAACTACAAATGCCGGAAGTGAATTTTATAGCCCTTGAAGTCAAGTCAATAGCTTGACATCATTCAGTATTGAATACTTGACGCTGCATCATTAGTCTGAATGAAAGAGTACTGAAAGGCTTTTGGATCTTCCGCACCTGCCCGCTCACCTTGAAGTATTTTTCTCATTCGACAGATCGATCACAATTTTCGATCCTCGCTTGCGATACAATAGCAACCCCAAGGATCGAACAAAACCATGTCGCTCTCTGTTGCCGACTTTCAAACTCCACCAGAGTTCAGCACCTATGCCGGGCAGGAATCGTTCTTTGAAGGGAGCCCTCCGCGTAAGTGAAGATCGAAGGAATTACCCGTTGTGTCGCGCGATGCTCATCTTCCGAAGATCCAGAGAGAAGTTTCACGACGTCCACATAATCGATCATGCATCATGCCTTACCAACGCTCTTCTTGCCTGTACAACAGTCTCTCAAGGAGTTGGATACGCGGTAGTGTTGGGCTTCGGTGTTGCCTTCTCCGTCCTTACGACTCTTCTCGTTTACATCAACCGTTGGTTTAGTGATCAGGGAAATGTGACCTCCGAACATTTCAAGTGAGTTTACATTGGATCCTCTCAAGAGTAGAACTACTGCAGGATGCCTTTGCGGGCTTTTTATCTCCTATTTATGCTCACATCATCATTTTTTCGTTCTGCAGCACCGCTGGGCGCATGATCAAAACGGGTTTGACTGCCTCTGTCGTTGTCTCCAACTGGACATGGGCTGCGACCATTCTTCAGTCCTCCAACGTTGCCTGGGAGTATGGTGTCTCGGGACCTTTCTGGTACGTTCAGCAAGCGCGATGGCGATCCATGCATGAATGGAGATTACAAGTGCCGTCATGAGAGAGGGAACTTTCGTGATTAGCTAACCCTCTCTTCGCTTTCTACGAACAGGTACGCTTCAGGAGCTACCATTCAAGTACTTTTGTTTGGTGTCCTTGCTGTCAACATCAAGAAGGTTGCTCCAAGCTCTCATACCGTCTGTGAGATTGTCAATGCCCGTTGGGGCAAGGCGGCTCACATCACCTTTCTCTGCTTTTGCTTCGCGTAAGTGACAGCGCTGGCAGTGTCGCATATTGTTGCCGTCTCTGTGCTCATTGATTTGCTTAACTTCTTTCGCCATCAGCGCGAACATTATTGTCACGTCGATGCTTTTGCTCGGTGGCGCCGCCACCATCGAGGCGCTCACCGGCATTGACTACCGTCTCGCTGCGTTTCTCATTCCGTGGGGAGTAATCTTGTACACGGCCAGTGGTGGGCTCCAGGCTGCCATGCTTTCTGCCTACGTCCATACGGTTGTCATTTACGCAGTCTTGGTCATTATGGTCTTCCTTGTCTACATTAAACTCTACTCAAGCGATCAGATCTACGATTTCCTCCAACAGACCGTTAGCTACACTGAAGATGAATGTAAGGCCATCTTCTCGTCAAACGGAACGGTGGATTCCACTTTCTTTGAAGCAGATACGTACGCCTGCGGACCTGTTCCGGGTAACAACGAAGGTTCCTACTTGACCATGCTGTCCGGCGGTGGATTGATGTTTGGTGTGGTAAGTACCCAGTCATCTTCATTCCGCTGCACACAAAGAACAAGCTAACTGCTATACGCCCTTATTCTCCTCCAAAGATTAATCTGGTTGGTAACTTTGGTACTGTTTTCGTGGATCAAGTGTACTGGCAATCAGGTATCGCGGCGCGTCCGTCATCAGCTGCTCGTGGGTACTTGCTTGGCGGGTAAGTGGAGGACTTTTTACGGTGTAGTACTTTATGAAAACCATGCCTCACCTTTTGTATCTTTCGCATCTATTATAGACTCTGCTGGTTTGCCATCCCCTTCTCCCTTGCCACTTCGCTCGGCTTGACTTCGGTTGCCCTCATGCTCCCCTTGACAAAGGACGAAGCGGGCAGTGGCTTGGTGCCACCTGCTGTGGCCTACCAGCTCCTTGGTAACGCTGGGTCCGTCCTGATTCTTGTCATGCTTTTCATGGCTATTACTGCCACTGGAGCGTCAGAGTCCATCGCAGTTGCCTCTCTGATTACGTACGACATTTACCGGACGTACTTTAACCCGGATGCCACGGGAGACCAGATTCTTCGCGTCTCGCAAATCTGCATCGTCGTCTTTGGCATTTTCAGTGGTGCCTTTGCCATCATTTTGCAAACGATTGGTTTAACTCTTGGATGGGTCTATCTCTTCATGTAAGTGCATGTTAGCTACAGAGTCTCCAACGTCAAGCGCCATTCTCATCGTTTTGCTTTTCTCAGGGGTATTGTCATTGGATCCGCTGTCTGCCCATTGTGGAACATGATGACCTGGAAGAAGGCCAGTGGCACCGGCGCAGTCATTGCTGCCTGGGGTGGCTTTGCGCTCGCCCTGATCACGTGGCTCGTCGCTGCCAAGATCCAAGGCGGAGAGGTGACGGTCGCCACCCTCGGCACGAATGAGGTCATGCTCGCAGGCAACTTGGTCGCCATCTGCATGTCAGGCACCATCCACTTTGTCTGGAGCATGTGGATTGACCCTCAAGATTACGACTTTTCCGAACTCGACAAGCGCATTTCTCTGGTCGAGGAGGACAATCGCGGCTTGACGGAGGAGGAACGCGATCCGGTGCTCTTGCGTCGCACCGAGCGTTGGATCAAGCATCGCGGATACGCCATTAGTCTCATTCTCATTGTCGTCTGGCCAGTGCTTTCCATTCCGGCTGGAGTCTTTACCAAGTCTTACTTTGCGTTCTGGGTCCTCGTGTCCGTCGCGTGGGGCTTTGCCGCGGCCATCATCATCACCATTCTCCCTCTCACGGAGAGTGCCGAAGATATCAACCGCGTCTTGTCGGGCATGTTTAACAAGGTCTTGGGTCGTGAGCCAGATATTCGCGGCCCCAAGCCCGGTATCGAGAGTACGGAAGCTGTCGAGGAAGCGCCACACAAGGTGGATGAGGACGACAGCGTTGAAAAGGTTGTGGATGCCTAATTGAGCGACGGGCAGTGCGCAATTCTCTTGCGCATGTTCATTTTTGTTTTGAAGATTATTTTGTGGATCTTATTATTTTGAAGGAAAACAATTTAGTAATTTTGCCTTGTTTTTGACGCTTGCGCTATCGAACATATTTGTAGTATTGCCTGAGCTAGCTGAAGAAGTGTTTACGATATCCTACTTACAACGACTCAGAAAACATTAAAATAAACAAGTACCAGTATACGGCACAATTGCTGCTATTAGAAAAAAACAAAGCGTCGTTCTTTGCAAAACATGCATTCGTCCAGTGGCATCGACAAATTTCACTACCAGTAGCACCGGCAATCAAACAAAACGACGCGCTGCGTTTTATTTGCCTTGCATAGTTAGGAAGTAGTTCCAAGGTAAAAGTACTGCTGGTACTTGGGGTGATGCTGCACCTCAATCATCTTTTCGTAGACGGATAGGTCAACATCCGGCGAGAGCTCTCGAACGACAAAGACCTGACGTGGCGACGAATGCAACAAAGCATGGAAACATTAGAAACGATATTATGACAGAGAGTCAATCAATCAATAAATCACTCTTAGACTGGTCCGTTTCCTTGCTGTTACTGTGTATCATCAAAATGCATTACTCACCGTCAGTGCATTATCCGCATACTGTCCCACCATTTCCATCACCATGCCTTGCCCCGAAACATCAAGATCCGCCGGCGGTTCAATGTATTGCGTACTCAATGCAATGGTTCCGCCGTCACTGCATTGAAACTGCGTGGAACTTTTGTAGTAACGGCCAACGACGGAAACAATCAGGCTTGCGTCAATCTTTTGCGAAGTAAGCATCGCAGCGTTGGCGCGGACGAAACAACCTTCCGGGCCAGCGGACATGGTATATGAGCGTTTATAGAATAGACAGCAATGTTGTGGAGGTGAATTTTTTGCAGCGTCGTCGAGAAGCTGCGGTTGTCGGTTGTCGAATGTCGGCTGTCGGTTGTCGGTTGTCGGTCGTCGGAGGCGTCCATGGCATGGCGCGGCGGTGCAACAACGTTTCCAGGAGATCGTACCGGTACTCACTCCACGCCAGGCGAGCCACCCGCGAGTGGACGACATCATTCGAATCTTTTGCGATCTTGATTTTCTTCAACGAAAGTCAACTCATTCATTCATCGCCTTATCTGCTGCATATCCAAGCTGCTACTCTTCCCGTCAATACAGAGAAAATCGAGTAGAAGCGAACATGCATTCATCTTCTTCCGACGCGATGAAAGATTCATCCTCATCTTCTCCCGCTGAACCAACTTGCGTCTTGGATCAAACCGTTGTCAACGCCGACACGCTGCCGCTCATGAAGGATCTTGGCTTGAGCTTTTTTGCCTCCCTCTGCGGAATGAACCGAGGAGCTTTTGTCTTGCAGCCAAGTGACAATCAGACGTACAGCTGTCTGCATTTTCCAAAACATTTTCCATCTTTGGCTGGCGTGAACAAGCACCGTTTCATGAATGTTACCAGTCAAGTGAACGTGACGGATAGCAGCAGCAGCAAGTCATCGGATGACAACAGCACTGCAACTACCAAAGAAGTCACGAAAGAGATTCCTTACGATTTAATCATCAAGGATGCCAACGCCATCAAGGAAACATACCAGATGCACAACGTCACAGCCAACGAAACGGTTCAACTCTTGGACTACTTGATCAAATCCGTCTACCATAGCACGCCTGGCAAAGACATGGATCCGTACGCCTGCAACGTGAACGGTTTGGCGACTTTGCAGTGCGCGCCTGTCAATACGATTCGCACCATTCGCGCCGTGACATTGGCTGGCTTGTACGTTCCGGCGCTGTGGGCGACCAACGGCAAGGAACTGAGTATAAACGAGCAAGATGACTTTTACACGAGACGCGACTTTGAAGACATGCGCGCGCTCGGTTTGAACACGGTGCAGATTCCAGTGCCAATGGAAGCCTTTTCGGAACATGATCGCGACAAGGTCAAGTCGAGACTCGCAGACCTGTTGCACGAGGTTGGCAAGGCTAACCTTCAAGCCATTTTAATGCTCGTGGGAGAAGACAATGACGACGCCGTTGCGGCTGCGGCGCACTATGCTGCGGATCACTCGTCGACCGTCTTTGCACTGACATTGCCATCCATGCAGAGTATTGGAGCGGCGCGTGCGGCCGAGTCGTCGCTCAAGCTCATGGTTCCCGTGAGTCAGGGCGACTTGTCGCGTCTCAATTTTCACGGCGATGCCAACATTTTTGCGGCACTGGATGTGGATCACACATCGACAGTGGCCGATGTTGCGTCGTCCAACGCGGAGGATGACCGCAGTAAGCTCTTTTACCACGAGTCGACAGCCTGCGTCGCTAGGTCGCCCTTGGAGTTTACGCATTGCTACAAGCGCATTCCCGTCTTTGTTGCCAAGGGCTTTGACTTGAGCATTGACAATTGCTTTCGTAAAGAATTTGACCCAAAGTTTGTCGACTATGGACAATGTGGACGTTTTGATGAGACGGTGGATTCCGGTTGGTGGAGTCGGCACCGTAGCTCGTTTGCGGTCCGGCAGTTGTTCTCCTACGAGCATGGGCTAGGCTGGAGCTTTGCTACGTGGAAGTTGCATGGTGGCGATAAGAGTAGCAGCAGCAGTGGATCGACGCTCGATTCGCCAGCTTCGTTGTTGGCGCTCAAGAATGTGGCTGCTGCCGGCTTGTTTCCTTCGTTGGACGGAGATGACAAGGCCGCTGTTCATGAAATTGCTGCCGCTTGCTTGAATGGCCCAGAGGCCGACTTTATTCTCGGGGATCGAACGCTAGCGCCTACAATGGGTCCTCCGCCGGCCTGTCCGAACAACGGTTGGTGGAACTATACAGCCGAAGCATGTGAGTACTGGGTTCCGCCGCCGACGGATGCCCCGTCAGGTCGGCCCACAGTGGCTCCAGTGATTTGTCCGGAGGTTTCACCGGCGACAATTGTTTGCAACACTAGCTCATCAAGTTCTGGTCACAAGGCAATTCTTCTCTCGGCCGGCGCTGGTAGCGTCATGACGCTCGTGTTAATCGCGATCTTGACCAAGGTGTTCGGGCGAAAGAGAGAGGGATACACAGCCATTCCAAACTCGAACGTAGTCTAAGTGGACCATGGCGTAATAAATTAGTAGTGACAACTTTTGCCTATTATTACGCCAGTCATCCATCGTACAGGACTTGGGCCATGGAATAAAATTGTTCGCTAGACGCACCGAGTGTCACCTGCTCTGCTGTTTCCACGTAACACGAGAACTACGATAGAACGCTGCCTCTCTGATGCATCCTCCTGATCACGGTAGATTGAATGACCGCTGTATTGCATTGATATGATAGCTTGAACTGGTTCCAGTCCATAAGCTACGGTAGCCACTTGCCCGGCGCGGCAGGCGGCTCGCCGCGAGCCGGCCATTCCTGCGCTCACAAATTCGTCCATGCCAAATGCCAACAACTTTTTCGCGAATCGATACCGTACGTACCATGCAATTGAAACGCTTTACAACACAAGCGATGCAATGATTTTTAAACTATGGTTCATCAGCTTAGTAGTTGCTGGTAGGGCGGTAGAGGTTTTGTCAGAATGGACATGCCCCGCCGGACGAGCTGCTATCAATGATCTGCTTGACTCGGAGGATGATGAGTTTGATGTTGATGCAGGTCCCTTGTCGAAACATGGCTTCGAGCTCTTTATATCCAATCAACTAATTGATCCAAACAGGCACACGGTGCTGCAAGTTGGGATGGATTATGTCCTACGGATCAAGGTCACAGAGGATCGATTTCGGGGCGCGTTTCTACGTCTCGAACCATTGAGCGAAGTCAGCGACACGTCGGGTGCGCTGCAGCCCCGCGATGCCACGACACAAGTCAGCAAGTATTGTGACGAGCCCGTGGTTGGTATTGGGACAATTGACTTGGAGTCAAAGCCGGGTGTGACGGGCATTCTTCGCATGGACGAAACAGCGAATGCCATGTTGGATGTGACAATCGTCAAAACGTTCACAGATAATCACATTACTTATGCGTATTCGCAATACAAGATCAGGTTCGTTAACGACATGCCCCTGCCTGCGATCCCTACGTCTAGTCCTACCATGCTACCAGATATGGAGCAGCCGGCATCATCTAGCTTTTGTTCCTTCCATCGTGTGCAGCAGTGCCAGTCTGACTACTTGTCGACGCAACAGACGGACGATTGTAATAGCTGTATCTCCACAGCCCACTCTCAGCAAGTGTCAAGTTGCGATCAAATGGAAAACACGTTATGTGCAGCTTTAAAGAATTGCTCCTGCGGTGCTTGTAGCACGCATTTGGAAGCCTATCTGAGCTGTGCCTACAATAAGTTGCTAGGATGCGACATTGATTGCAGCATCTCCAGTCATACAGCATCTATTCTTGATGAGTTCGCTTTTACAGCATAATGTGTCTTGTCGGCACAGTATGCGATTCAGTTTAAACATGTAAATTTAGCTGTTACTGTAGCGTTTAGCTCTAAGTTAAATAGCATTTGTCAATGACGATTTGCATCGTCCTTGCCCACTTTTTGCAGCGATTGAATCTGCTGCCGAAAGAATTCTCGCTTCATGCCATTGATGAACGGCCAAACAAGACGTCCCATGGTAGTCTTTGGCTTTGCGATTGACATAATCTCCACGTCAATGCTATCATCGCTGCGAAGCGCCACGGTCAGGCGCTCCTCCCCCTGTAACCAGTGACCACGAAGCGTCGCAAACGCCGTGGATGTGTAGGTTCTCGTCAGGGGCGACCATGATGCATCGACAGCCGGAAAAGGGTCTTGGTCAACCACGTTGTAAACAACTGACACTGGATTGACGGCAAAGACAATTGGGAGAAACTTGGATCGCACAAACGTCACCAATCGCTTGCTCGGCCCCTGCCATATTTGCTGCGTCGACTCGGATGTTGCAGCAAATGGGTGATTGCTAATGTAATCGTCATTGTCAACAGGTCGGACCGAGTATATGCCGCGCAAAGCTTCGGGCGGATGCACCTGCGCAATTCCTTGGCGTTGCGTGCTAAATTCCCAGTCCAGCGCAGCGTCTCGGATTCTTTCATAGCAAGACAGACCATGACCAATGTTTCGTTGTTGAACGCGACAAATGTTCCAGTCGGCTTGCTCGAGAACGCTTTCCGGAATGGCAGTCCCTGGCCACCATTCATTGTGTTCTTGCTCTTGCTGCACAACACCGCGAGACACTGAAACAGTCTCGCTCAGATTAGCTGCCTGACTAGTCGATGCTGCAATGGATGGATTCGTCATGCCGACCATATCGTGGTTGTAGTATTGTCGTCGCGTAATACAAGCTTGTGGTGAAGCCGTTCCAACGTTGCCTCCAAACCACTTTGTCAATTGTTGCCTCGATGGCTTGCCAAATGACAGGACTGTTCCCCTTTGTCGCACTTTTTCGTGTATTCTGCTCGTTGATCGTTGTCGAGCCTTGCTGATGTAGCGTTCCTTGAGTCGCGTCAACTTGCGTTTGGTCAGGCGCAAGGAAGGTTCGCGTCGAATGCGATGCGACGGTAATTCTTTGGCTGATGCAGCAATAAGCAGCAGCAGTAAACAAAATAAAGCTCCTCGATGATTAAGTATCATCATGCAATTTGTCACCTAAAGAGCAGATTGCCGTAAAAATCATGAGGACTGGACGAGGAGATTCCGTGGTCCATGGTGCAACTGAGCGCTGTCATGCTCAAGAACAACCCGGAGCTGTGAGTCTTGCAACTCCGACTGTGAATCAAACAGTAGTGCTAAAAGCTACGTAGACTAATACATGCGCAGCTCGTTACTATAACAATTTATAACGGGTAAGAGTTTGTTTAGCGTTTTGCTGCACAAGCGACAAATGTGCATGGGCTTGGCCATCAGTATTAGCTGACTGACGCGCTGGTTGCGTATTCATTGCATCTTTAACTGGCTGCATGGGACGCGGTGATCTTTTGGGCGAGATCGCGTCCTGTTGCCAAGAGTTTGGACGAGCCTTGCGAAATCATTTATTGAATCTCCTTGGGCTGTGTTAACTTTGAATTCGTAATGTTGGCAATCTTGTCATGCTCTTCTTTCTTATTGTGATGCGCCCAGCACGAAGCGTCCAAGTCAAAGGCATCGGCCATGATAGTCCCAGCGAGCGGATCCGTAATGTTTATTTCCACCAAATGATGCGACGGATGGTTCTTCACAAAGGCACGTATCATGTCCGTGTGCTCCTGGTAAATCTTTGCGAAAAAATCGCGTCGTTCGTCGCCATATCCAATGTCGGCGAGCGTAATGCTGCTATTCTTCGCCATGTACTCGTTCATCAGCCATCGCTTCATCATGAACCAGTGCATCACGGAATACGCCCATACTTGTGGCTCCCGGAGAGGAAGAACAAACGTTGCATCAGGATAATCGGAATGGATCTTGTCGAGACTAAAATGTTGGGGCAAAAAGTGTGCGTAGGGCGCGTCGAGAGACCTGGTGCCGTTTTCAAAAAGCATTCCGATACGTTTGCGCTTGTCCCTGGGGCGCTCTCCGTCAATTTGCGCGAACACTTGATAGTCGCCACATCCTTCTAGCATCTTGTTGCCCTCCGCCATGTTCATGAGAATACACTCAGCCATTGTACCCTTTTCGCAAGGCGGAGCGTCGCTCGTATCTCCATAGGCGCAGTAATGTTGGGTGACAACGTCAGAGCAAGTGAAGAAATTGTAGATGCTTGTGGTTCCAGATTTTGGATAACCGACGACAATGACTGGAAGCGATAATGGCAGCTTTTTCTTAAACTCAGCAACTGGCGCAGGAACGTCTTCAATCGACTCGGCATCGATAAATTTGCCCTGCGAGAGGGCGCCAACGACTCTATCGGCAATCTTGGCGTGCTCCTCCTTCTTGTTCTTGTGGCCCCAGCAAGTCTCGCTTAGCCCGAAAGCGTAGCTCATGATCTTGCTAGCATTTGGATCAGTAATGTTTACCTCGACAAGCTTGTGAGATGGATGCTTCTTGACAAATTCTCGAACGTTGCGTGAATGATCGTCGTAAACTTTCGCCAGGAACGCTCGCCGTTGATCGCCGTACCCAATCATATCAAACTCGAGACTGCTATTCTTGGACATGTACTCGTTGATGATCCATCGCTTCATCATGACTGGAAGCAATAGAAAAGAAGGAAAGCGTTGTCCTTAGCGCATCGTCAAAAGAACGCCAAACACAAAACTCGTAGAGCATGCATTACTTACACCAGTGCATGACCGAGTACGCCCACACCATTGGTTCTCGAAGAGGAAGAACGAAAGTTGCATCCGGGTAGTGCCTGTGAATGTCGTCCAAATTGAATACTTGTGGTAGAAAATGCGAAAATGGAGCTGCCAGCGACCAAGTATCATTTTCAAATCGCATGCCAAGACCAGGTTGCTTAGGCCGTTCTCCGTCAATTTGGGCATACACCTGATAATCTCCGCACTTGTCAAATAATGGTTTATTTTGTCCCATGTTGTTGATTATGCATGACGCCATCGTCCCTCGCTGGCAAGGCGGTGCATCATTAATTTCTCCATAGGCACAATAATGCTGAGCCACAACGTCCGAGCAGTTAAAGTAATTCCATATACTTGTCGTACCAGACTTCGGAAAGCCTACAACGATGACAGGCTCGGGCAGACTTAGCTTCGTTCGATGAACCATTCGCTCGGCCGCCAACTCGTCCTCTTTTTGTCGCTTTCGTTCCGCAGCCTTCATTTCACGCTCCACTGCCTTTGCAATGGCGAGTTCTCCAACCTTTGACAAATCAAGCTTCTTCAGCTTGGTCTTCTTCGGCACGTCCTCCTCCTCGGTTCGAGTTCCATTGGTTCCCCAACACGATGAATGCAGATTGAAAGAGCTGGCCAAAACCTTGCCGGCATTTGGATCGGAGGTGTTGACCACAATTAACGTGCTTTCCTTATCTTTAAAGAAGTGCTGAACGTAGTCATTGTGCTCTTGATAAATTTTCATGAGAAAATCCTTTCGTGGCTTGCCATAATCGGGAAATTGAATGCTGCTGTCGTGGAGCATATACTCGTTTATGATCCATCGCTTCATTGAAAAGAAGCCCAAAACTGATAAAGCCCACTCTTCTGCGTCCTTTACAGGTAGTAGGAAGGTGGCGTTGGCATTCTCTTGATGGAGTCGCTCCAGCAGGTGATGTTGCGGCAGAAAGTGTCCAAACGCAGCATCTTTGCGGTGGCTTCCATCGTTCATGAGCATGCCCAGCCCAGGCTGCTTTGGCCGCTCGCCATCAATTTGCACAAAGACTTGATAGTCGCCGCAGCCTTCAAGCATGGGGCGCTCGTCGGCCATGTTGTTGAGTATACATTCCGACATGGTACCCTTGTCGCACGGACTTGCGTCCGAAACATCGCCATAGGCGCAACGACGCTGTGTTGGCATGCCTTCGCACGTAAAGTACGCCCAAAGGTCGGCCAATCCACTCCGCGGATATCCAAGACTGATGATTGGTGACGCCAACTTGATTGGTTTCCATCCATTCGCCTGCTGCTCTGCTGAAATCGTATCGACTGCTTTTGCTTTTGGAAATCTGACAAGTTTGTCATGCGACTCCTTCTTGTTGTGGTGCCCCCAGCATTTGTCACTCAAGCCAAAAGATTTGCTCATGACACTACCAGCATTTGGATCGGTAAGGTTAACTTCGATGTACGCATGGCTAGGATGTGTGGCTACAAAATCTCGAACAACTTGAGTATGCTCCACGTAAACGCGCTGCAAGAATGCATCCAAAAAGCCAGCTCGCTTGGCTGGAATGGTAATACTTGAATCGTGCGCCATGTACTCATTCAAAATCCATCGTTTCATTTGAAACCAATGCATGACACTCTTGGCCCAATCGGCTGGATCACGCAGCGGAAGTATAAAGGTTGCTTCCGGATAGTCGTTGTGAATAACCTCTAAATTGAAATGCTGAGGCAAAAAGTGTCCAAAGGCAACATCCTTGATGCGCGTTCCATTCTCGTACAAGGTTCCCCAGCCTCGGCTCTTTGGTCGTTCGCCATCAATCTGAGCATATACTTGGTAGTTGCCGCAGCCGTCAAACATTCTGCGCCCTTCGGCCATGTTGTATAACACGCATTCAGCCATGCTGTATTGTGAATGATAAAGTTTGCCAAGCAAAGGCAGATTGTATGTTTGAACAAGGCGAGTCATGCGAAAGCACAAGTAAAGTGAAGGAGTAATGAATGTGAGAAACTTATTAATATCAGATCTCGCGACAAGCCTTTTCCGAAGATCATTTATTCAAACTCAAGTATGTCTCTCTCACTCAAAGAATACAAGTCTATTTACTCACGTCGCTTTACTGCAGGGCGGCGCATCCTGCAAGTCGCCATAGGCGCAAAAATGCTGGGCGCGAACATTGCTGCAGTTAAAGTAGCTCCAAATGCTCGTCGTTCCAGACTTTGGAAAGCCAAGCACAATGACTGGAAGCTTTTGCGAAAGTTGCACCAACGACGAGGAATCGCTGTCTGTCATGGCTTGACCAAAGTCTTGGTGGGCGAAGCGGCGAGCGACAGTGTTTGCTGCTGCGGATGCTGTCGACTGCTTGACGTTTCGTTGCTGCTTCTCTTTGCGTCCAGTTCGTGACTGCTGCCTCAAAAAAGCATCCTTGCTCGGAACTCCGCCACTACCGTCATGCATAAAGCTATTCAAGTAGTCCATGGCGTCTTGTGTCGAAGAGTGTTTGCGGCTGTTGCTTCGTCGGCTGCTATTTGAATAGAAAAGCACGATGGATCCAACGACACAGGCAAGCATGAGCGTTCGTAATCGAATAGCGAGACATTTTTGAATCATTCGTTGAATCAAGCCATGTGATCGAGCTTGTCCCTTGGAAGAAATACTGCTAGCATGATGTTGATGCTGATGTTGTTGATTGATTGTGCTTCCATTCGATGGATGACTCGAGGGCAGTTTCTTTCCACTGCCGCTTCCATTGCCTGCAAATCGCTGCATGATACAATAGATTAGAGTCTTATTTGTTCCTGTTAGTCTATGATGACTATGAAGAAGTGGAGTGGACGACAGGGATTTGATTGCAGGCACGTCGGCCGCTCGAAAAGGAATTGGAATCTCATGGTCATTCTCGAGAACAAAAACTAAATATCCAGCCACAGATTCTTCCGCTTACTACACAAAGACGGCGATTGCTAAAACTTGGGTAGCTATGTGTAGCAACCCAAGCACCCCCGCTGGGCTAGCAGAGCAGGTCCAGATCCGCGCCAAAGGGCGGGATGCTTGCCAGCTGCAGTGTGCTGCTGCTGAACCCAGGGATGGGCTAGGGTGGGAACTTTAATCTATCTTACAGTCCTCGAACAAGAGCTTCGAGGCAAACAGACCAAGAGAATGACAAGCAAGCAAAGATTGCGAAGCAATCCTTGGAGAGGACCCATGACCTCTGGAAACCAATGCGCCAATGCCGTCATCCGATGACGTCACCATTGGCCAATCAAATCACCGCTTTCCTCCGGCTCTCCAGAATCCCACATGAACAAAAACTAAATATCCAGCCACAGATTCTTCCGCTTACTACACAAAGACGGCGATTGCTAAAACTTGGGTAGCTATGTGTAGCAACCCAAGCACCCCCGCTGGGCTAGCAGAGCAGGGCCAGATCCGCGCCAAAGGGCGGGATGCTTGCCAGCTGCAGTGTGCTGCTGCTGAACCCATGAAGGAAATGCAAGGAGGCCGCGCCAGGAGCTAAGCGCCCCAGGCTTTGCGTAGTCCAGAGGAAGAGGAATGCCTGTAGCCCGTAAATGGAACGGTGGTGGACACTGGCGAAGGACTGGTGGACTGGAGGTTGTTGTTGTGGTTGTTGTTGGTGGGAGTCGTGGAAGGTTGAAAGCGAGTAGCGCTAATGGTGTTGAAGTTGGTGACAGTGAGCATCTTCTTGGAGACGCCGGCTGAGAATAGATCAACTTGTTTGCGTATGTATTCCATAAAGGCTTCACTGCGCCAGCGGCCTTGTAGCTGAATGGTTGTAATAGGGACGCCCGACATGTACATTGCCATGGCGGCAGAGGCGCGTATAGAATGGAGGCCAATCGTGTCAACTGATAAACCAATGGACTCGGGATTGTTAAAGCTGATAAAATCGCGTAGAAAGGCGAGCGCCATCTTGGTATGGAGAGCAGCAAGCTTGCCGTCGTCTGCCTCGTAATAGTAGAAGTAGTCGTCATCCTCACTCATGAGTCCCTTGTCAATAGCAGGTATGCAACAGAAAGTAGTATCACTATGCCGTTAAAAGTAGCGCACCTCGGAATCGAACCAAGGATAACCGGCTATATCACCTCTAAACACGCTGCTACTTTTCCGTCTGCTAGTGTACTATATGCTGCATACAAGGCACCATGCACTATGACAAGTAAAGGTATCGCTCTGGTTGCTGTTTTTCGTGTGCAACCTGCTACTCCCCTAGCTTTGCGCGTCATAGTGCTAACTCGTCTTCCGTTTCAGCTGGCATTTTCGTCTCGCGGGGGAATGTCACTTTTCAGTTTTTCCTGCGGCGTTTCGGGCTCGGCGCATCTTTGTGCACTCCCCAGGGTCCGCGACTCCCCATCGTTCGTTCGTGACAAACCCGTGCAACCAGTGAATTTTTGCTTTTTCTTCGCTTGATTCGATCGCAACTCGAACCAGCAGCCTCAGTCCAGATCTCTCGATAGGGACGCTACCATAGCAGGTATGCAACAGAAAGTTTGCAAAGCGGTAAAAGTGCGCATGTGCTACTTTTCGTCTGCTAGTGTACTATATGCTGCAACAGGCACCACGGGGCAGAAGCGGGATTGCTGCATCGAAGAGATCGCCAGAGCTATGAGTTGTAACGCTATCATCCTTTACTTGATTCTTTTGCGCTCGAAAGACGAGAGACACCGAATTGGAAAGATGGAGCGAAGGGGAAGAGTGTGACACGAGCACGCCGTCTTTCCAGAACCGCGTATCGCAAACTCGAATAGGAAGAGTCCTTCTTTCAACTTTGTCTCCTTTATGGATCTTGAGGTATTCACAAGAGCGAAGAGCAAAGAAGAAAGCGAGCGTAATGATCCTTTGAAAGTGACGGTAGCCAGCGGAGGTGGCTTTCTCGGCGGCCATCTTCATGAGCAACGCCAACGGAATCGCCTGTTGATGCCCCGTGGTAGGATCCTCGTTATTATAGCCGCGAAACAAGCGTGCTAACACTGGGAGAGTCTCTCCTTGCGCGTTGTGACGGGGATCGGGATAACCAGCGGCCGTAAAGGCCTTAGCCACACCTCCGACGGTGGTAGAGACAGATCCGGCCACCAAGGTACTTGGTCCTTTAACTGGCTTTGAATAGTCGCCTCGACGGACGGATTGAACAAAGGCGATAAAGAGATGCGCTCTGTCCGTTGGCGTGCCGTCGACGAGGAATGGATCGTGCTGGAGACCAACTCGTTCAAGGAAGAGCAACCAGCGTTTCCAAGCCATGTCTTCTCGAACATGAGTGGCGCGTGTGACTCCAACAAACTCGGATTTAGATGCATCAACGAGGAGAGAGCGGACAAAATCTTGTTGGGCAGGGGTCGCATCGTGAAGGATGCCGGTACCTGCAGCGCCAGAGATGAAGAGAGGATGAGCTGGGTGAGAGACTCATCTGAGCTGGATGTATCGCGTGATATAAGATCAGGTACGACGTTATCCAGTCCCATCTTCCATTGCGAGTAGAAGCAGATGCCTTGGTGCGAGCAAATAGCGGAGAGGAGTCGTGCCAACAAAAGAGTTTGCGGCGTTGACGTTTCATCCGAAAAATTCGACCGACGCATCCATCCTGCTGCAGTAGTGTTATCGCCAATAGCGAGAACGCAATCGCCTCGTTTCAATCGGCCTTCTGCCACGGCGAGCCAAATGCCGCAGACGGGGCCGAGGAACTCGAGAAAGTTTATATGATGCGCTGGCGACCCTTGTGGCACTGGCAGACGCCAGCCAAAACCACCGGGCATATCGTGTCCTCCAACCTGAGCCAAGCAGGCGTCTGTAGGAACGATGAGGTCAGGGTAGCGAGGAACGAGTAGATTGATATCAATGCCGTCGCGGGCGACGGAAAGAAAGCGTAAACATTCCGTCAAATCCTGGCGCTCCGCCCGAGTTAATCGCGTGCTTTTGCGATGCTTGCCAGTTGTTGCCTCAGCGCGAGATTTGGCTGAGTGTATACGGCCAAGGAAAGGTCGCATTTCAGTGACAACCACAGCAACGTGGACGAGTCGTCCGTAGAGCGTGGCGAGGATTGCTGCCGCAACTGAATAGCCTTGACGATCCAGGAGGAGCTGAATATCCTCTGAATAGATGCGATACTTGTCCTGCGGTAGGCGAATGATAAGAGTGCGCGAATCAACCTCCCATCCAAGGATTACTTGAGTCTCCGTTAAACACCCTTCTGCAATGAGCTTGGAGACTGCAATTAAAGCGTTTCGCGGTAGAGGTTCGTCCGCTCGCAACGGTCGACCCATCACATCAAGCATCAAAGGAATAGCATGAGCACCACGAAGAACGGCGTCGTCACTAGTATGAACAATGAGCCCCAGATGATCGTCAAGGAAGACGTCAAAGAAAGGAAGACCGTCGACTGGAATGAGATGCTTGACCGTGGTTTGTCGAGCAATAGCGAACGGCGTGGAGGCATCGGAATACACGACTGGATTGGTGTCAATGTGTGCAATAAATTGCGACTGAACCAAAGCAGGATCCCAAGACTGGTCTCTAACCAAATGGTTGGCTGCGTCTGTAACTGTCTCTGATAGATCACTGAAAATTGTAGGGCAGGGAGACCCGCCAAACGTCATTCTCAGAGCTAAAAGCGCCAGCGTGGAGTCAGTCGTGATGCCTTTGGTTGTGGTTGCCGCTTGGACAAGTGTTTCGAGGCCAAAATGACAGTTTTTGTAGGCCGACTTCCAGTCATACTTGGGTAAATAAATAGGAAGCTGGATGTAAATCAATCTGGTTGCAATGAGGCGATTCAATAGACGTTGTAGAGCAAATCCGTAGAAGACGGGTGGTAATTCATCCTCCCGGACTCGCTTGTTGACAGAGGTGCCGGCGTGCCGTTGACAGAACGTTTGATCGTGCGTAATTCGACCGGCTTCCTTGCGGGATCCATCAGCTTGTAGCTTGAGTTGTTTGACATATCCAAATGGAGCAGCAGCTACATTAGCAAGCTGGTGTAAAGCGTCGACTGGCAACGGGAGATGCCAGCCTTTTGCCGTTTCCTCTTGGAGAGTTTCGAGTACCGCTGCGCGTTCCTTGGTGGCCGACTTGTGGTTTCCGTACTCGATGATTGCGTCCAATTCTTCCTTGCGCGTTGCCTCATCAATAGGATACAATGGAAAGGAGGCTCCAGTTGTAAGAGTTTGGCGAACACGAAGCCAGCGCGGGTGGCCGTGAAAGAGCGGATCGAGGAGCTCAATCGGGCGGAAATTGGAGCCAGGGCAAGTCGGCAAATCCTTGTTGGAGAAGAGCAAATGGCGCAAGTCCATGTTATTGGCGGAAAGGACGGCCAAGTTATGGTTAGCAGCATCGTCCGTTAACTCAAAGCGAAAGAATGACGGAATCAAAGGAGGAGGCGACCATTGAAGAGCGCGTTGAAGGGATTGAAACCAAGACGACTCGACGGCTGGCCAAGGAGCTGGAGCGTAATCGAGGCCAGGATCCATTACTTCAAATGGAATGGAGAGCTCATCGGTTGGTGTAGCGTCGAGGTGAAAGGCGATGGAGGATGGTGGGTTGGCGATGGTGATGGCGTCGTAAAGGGTAGGTTGCTCGACTGACGGAGGGACAGACGGAGCTGTAGAAGAAGAAGGAGGAATTGAATCTGAAGATGGTTGGCAGTGGAGCGCTTGAAAAGTGTTCCAGAAGAGGGATGGAGGCTTGGAAGAAGGACTGGATAAAGGATGCTCTGGCGACGCCAGAGGCAACTTACTCAAATCGTTGTCAATCTTGTCTTGACTCAAATGGAGAGACATTGGATGACGGTAATTGGAGCGTGAACGGGGAGGATCCCCTTCCGTTGGATCCAGTATGGGTTTCTCAGGTGGCGCTGATGGAGGAACGAGGCGTTCCCACAAAGGCGTTCCTCGTGGCTTGAAAGACTGAAGTAACAAGGAGCCACGTGGCTGCGAAGAAGAAGGAGGAGAGCCTCCAAAGGGTAGAGGAGAGCCTCTGCGGCCAGTTAGAGAGCCAACTGGATTTGGGAGTAAATTCCCGGAAGGAAGAGGAGAGCCTCTTGAACCAAGCAGAGAGCTACCTGGGGTTGGAGGAGAGCCTCCGGGGTTGAGCAGAGAGCCGCTCGATGGAGGAGAGCCTCCGGATCCAAGTGGAGAGCCACTTGGTAATGGAGGAGAGCCTCCTAGTTGATTTAAAATCGCTCCACGTGGAAGACGGCGAGTTGGAACATAAAGAGGCTCCAAAGGCGCAGTGTCGCTCTCAGGGATTGGGGATCCCGTCATGACGCGAAAACTGGCTTTGGAGCGCCCTCCAGTGCTCCGTCTGCTATCTCCAGTGAAAGAAGAAACCTCCGCAGGACACGCGAGTGTTGTGTCGGTTGCCATTATAGATGTTAATGGCGAGTTGCGGGGACGGTTTGTAGTTGATGATGTGCTGCGCACCGATGTCGCTAGAGAAGTCGTTGCGGTTTCGAGTTGTTGGCGAAAGACTTGCAATTGATTATGAAGAGGCGCAAGATCGAGGTTTGTAGGAGTCACTAGCCTACTCGTAGCGTTTAAAGAAGCATTGGAACTGGACGCTACTAAGTTAGACGAGTCATAACTAGTAGGAGGTCCTCCAACGTGGATTCCCGCCGGCCACGTGGAGGAGGCGACTCAGGCGCCGCCAGCTGCCTCCTTTTGAATCTTGACAAACGCCTTGAGCTCAATCATCTTAGCTCCATTAAGGTTGACATGCGCGCGGTTGCACTTCTTGATCGTGCACTTGTTCAAGCAATAGAACTTGAGGCAGAGAGCGACCTGCTTGCCTTTGATGGAAACCTTGGGGACCTTGGTCCAGCAATCGGGCGGAAACACCACGTTGTAATCCTTGGAGATGGTCAAAGCAGGATCAGGATTTGGATTAGTTCCACCAGCTTTAGAAGCAAAAGAAGAAGAACCACCATTGCCGCCGCCATTGCCGCCGCCGCCGTTGCCGCCGCCATCGCCAGAATGATGGTGCTTGGGTGAAGGACCGTCGTTGCCGCCGCCATACTTGCGCTTGGATGGAAGACGAGAAACCAAACAATGAGGAATGGCTGTTTGAATACCAGCTTCAGAATCAATTGAATCCAGAAAATCGCCCAGTTTGTTGGCGTAACGGAGGGACAACGACGTGCTGTCTCGGCACGCCGTCATGTGACGGTTAATAAGCGCATCAATGGCGTTGCTCAAGTGAGCCAAGTAGTCTTGATCTGTTACCATAAAAGCCATGATTTGCTTAGTGCGCTGCTTGATCTCGTAGGCCAAGTAGCGAAGACGGTGACTAAAGTAGCAGGCGTTGTCGTCGTCCCCGTCATATCCGCCCAAAACGTCGAAGAGCATTGCCATATCATAGAGACTGGTGGAGAGCGCATCAACGGAGGAAGGAAAATCAAGCTTGAGGGTACAGGCCTTCTTGTATGTATCATCGCTGATGTTGGTGTCAGCAAGTTTCATGTCGAGAATCATGCTTTCGTCCGTGTTGTAAATCTCCGCAGTCGCGGCAAAAGCCATTACCGAGACTCGCACGCCTTCACCACGAATCTTGCTTGTAAAGTCGCCAAGGTGAATATGCATCGCCAATGATTTGGGAATGCTGTAAGTGGAGCCGCGGCTGTCGAAAGCAGCCTGCAGGATCTTGTGCGCCATATCCTTCTTGTCGCCGTAAAGCTTGAGCATGAACCGTGATGGCTGCGAGGGAACGTTTCCATCATTATCAGTCGCCAAACGGAGAAGCATCCGTTGAGTTTCCTCCAAGAGCTTGTGAAAACCCACGCGTGAAGTCTCCTCCGAGTGCTTGTGAAGTGCTTCGATAAAGGCCTTGCTTTGCTCAGACGAATGAGCCGACGTCGTTTGAATCGTCTGCAAAAGCTCCTGGAGTACATTCGTCATAAGCGGGGGAACCCCGTCGGGAGTGGGACTGCCGGACGGCGTGGAAACTGTAGGAGACGAGGACGGCGGCGATACTGTCGTACTGAGCTGGGTAGGGTTAACTCTTGACTGATGATCGACTCAAAATCCATGAGCGTTTCCTTGGGAACGTCTTCCTTGACCAAGACGACTGGAACGTCTGGAAAGGATTGAATAAACTTCTGAACGGCAGAAGACGCTGGATCTCCTGTGGTCGCGAGGATCCAAAGGAATTGGACGAGCTGGAAGCTGGCCGCCTTGATATCTTGACAGGGGATATTGCTTCCGTATTGAACGTCCCAAGTACTCAAGGCGCGCATGATGCTAAAGAGCATGTCCTTGATGTTTCGTCCTGGCGCAAACTTGTCAATAATCGCAAAGGCAAAGGGAGGAATTGGAATCAACGCTGACATTTTCAAGAACGTTTTGTCGTCCGCTTGCAATCCAAGGATCTTGGAGACATCCTCCGCCTCCAGAACGTCGTCGTCGAATAGAGACTCAAAGGTAGGCGTATTGATGGGATCGCCAGGATCAGTAATCATCCGAAGGCAGCTTGCGTTGAGCTCCGATACCAAGAGCGAGTCGGAGCTCCCCTGCAACATGAAAACGCTCGACGCCGCGCTTGGATCGCCTTGATACTGAAGAGGAATGAGCAGGTGATGGTAAAGATGAACGTTGACTCGTCCTCCAGTTACTCCCGCTAGTAACCAAGGAGAGAAAGGCGTATCGCTCAACGTCTGCAAACGCTCCGGAATGGATCCATTTGAAAAGATCTTGGCATTGAACGAGAGACGCTGGTAGCATTTCGGCGTAAAGATGCGCTCACGGCGATCAGGCGAATAGAAGCTGTTCCAAGTATTGAAGGATGACATTATCTTGATTAGTAAAGAAACTTTAATCTATCTTACAGTCCTCGAACAAGAGCTTCGAGGCAAACAGACCAAAAGAATGACAAGCAAGCAAAGATTGCGAAGCAATCCTTGGAGAGGACCCATGACCTCGAGGAGAATCAAAGGAAAGAGCTAATAAATCTAGTCGCTGAAAATGACCGGCGATGGAAGCACTTGTGATCGCTTCTTCCTGTCGAACACACTGCAACGACTTCCTAATGCGCCAATGTCTGTCGATCAAAATGAAAGTAAATGAAGCCTGGCGAGTATTTTCTCAATTGCATGTTTCAAGCGGAAGCACACTTGATGCAAACGTCTCCTCACAGCGAATGGAAGATTGGCATTGAAAGAATGCGTCAAAAGCTGCTGCAGCAATCACAATCTAGTCATCAAAGTGCCAATTGCGTTGACGACGAGATTATGCGGGAGCTTGATCGCGAGCTGGTGACTAGTTATCATGATTCGCTGGAAACCAACAAATTGACTGTCAAGGAACTGGAGCGAGAGGAGAAACGACTGCATCGTTTAAAATACCAACTGCAGGAACTCACAGAGCTCAAGGAGCAGCTGGAAGCGGCGCGTGTCGAGCAGGAGGAAGCAAAGTTCAAAGAGCCCCTCATTGACGATCCAAACGCGCATGCTATCGAACACGAACAACTCCGAAATGAGCTGATTCACATCTGCAGTGTCATTGACAAGCACCAGCTCAATCCTCCACCTCCAGCTCCAACATTCAACGAACGGTTGCTGCGACAACATCTCGACTCTCCCGAGCATGATGCATTTTCGCCTAGCATTGTGCCGTTCCACGAGTTGGTATTGGAGTTGATTCATCGAGTAACGACTCACGACAAGGAGGAGGATCAGTATCTGCAGGTTCGTTTACTGCCGGTAGACATTGATGGCTCGAGCAACCTGGCGAATGATTCTGCCGATTCTAATGCAAATAGTGACATTACCGATGGACCTTGGCATCATCCGCGCCACGTTGAATTTCTTCTCGACTTATGCATGGCGGAAGCTTTTGAGGACAATGCAAGTTTGGTGCGACTGCTGCCCGAGTATCGAGACTTGTGAGTGGAATGCGAGGTGCTGTAAAAAACTTATTGTGCTTTGGTGCGGCTAAATATTCAGAGACCACTATACTCTCATCAAAAAGGTTATGAGTAGAACATAATTCGAATGCCCATACATCATTCTTATTCTTAATCCCACGCCATTGGTACGATTTGAGCTTCGCGCTCTGCGGATTCGATTGACGCAAACCTCATCTCATCCAACTGCGCAACGCTCAATGTTTGCGACAAGCGTCTACGAGTATCCTCCAGCAGTTCACTCAGCTCTGCCACTCGATGTCCCTGTGCTAGCAGACAATCGTACTCGCGTCCAGGAACGACGCTCGTCAATAGCGCAGGATCACTCATTTCTTCCGCTTGCTCCAAAAGTCCCAGCTTCTCGAGTTTACGTTTCTCAGCTCGTTTTCGACGATGGTGAATGTAGTTGATGCACTCGCTACACATGAAATCAGTGTCCGGCTCCTGTACAATGTAGCGGGAGAGCATACATTCCCAATGGACACTGCGAGCGCAAAATTGACATTCCATCAAGGGAGCAACTTCGGCGTTGTACTTACAAAGATAGCAACTCGTATGGTGTTCTTGATCTGGCTTATTGCGCTTCATGCTTGGGTATCTTCCTGCGTCGACTTCCACGGCGAGTACGCCAGTGTCAATTGAAAGCAAACGATGATTGTGGGGCGCTTGGATTGCCTTGAGAGACCCGGCTGGCTTTGCCTTAGACACTCGTAGAAACTCATCATATCCAGTCTTTGCAGGGACATTCGATGTCTCACGGACGCTGTCTGCTTCCTTTTTACGACCTCTCTTGCGCCGCTTTACTTTCTCTTTCTTAAATTTGAGTGACTTGAAAACACATTCATATATGGACCCAAGCTGCTTTGCTTGTTCGAACATCAGCTGCTTCTCCAAATCAGCCAAAACAAGCCTCGGGTTCATTGCTTCTTCCGGTGTCGGCTTCCGCAAATTTGATTTTGGACGTCTTGCCCCTACAGGTGGTACATCACTTGAGAGAACTACAGTAGCCATCACATCATCATCTGCATCTTCATCGACATCTGTGATTTGCTCGGTTTTGCGAGGCTTGGTGCGTTTTTTGAACGCGCTAATAGTGCTCTGCTTGACCGGTACAGCTGAGCGCGCCAAAAAGCGAAAGCCCAAGGCCATATATACTTGCGGATATACCGATACATTGGTGATCAACTTCTCCTTCTTGCGTGTAAAAATTCGCGTTGGCGCAGGTGCGTCACGCAGCATTGAACCGAAAGCGCGCATCTTAGGAAAAGCTAATGCTTGCTTGGCTGTTCGATGACCAACCGAACCGGACTCCTCGTCAGAATCAGTGCACATTTGCGAATCGACAAGAGACTCCATGGTATGCTTAAATGATTCCGCGGCATTCCTAGATTTAATTATGCACACTTCCGACTGCAAATGATACTTAGCTCCAGGTTTAGAGGCAAACTCTTGACCGCAATGATGGCAGCAAAACAAAGATTGATGCTCATTGAATGGAGTGTTTAGCAAACGCCGCTGCAGAAACATTTTGCATCCAACGTTTCCCGACGGATGCACGTGGATTGGATCCTCGTCATCGTCGCCATGAAAACGAGTGCGATTGTCTGGAATGACGACGCACTCGACAATGCGATCTGGGAAGCTGCCCTCCGGCTCTGAAGGATTTGGTGGACGTGAAGGAGCAACCATCGCCGATGGGTAATCACCACTATTTTTGAAAATCATCGGATGTTTTACTCCAATGCTGGTCTCGAACACAGATTCCTGAGTCACTTCTCGAGCTGTGTACAATTCTGTCAACTTCGCTCGCTTTGCCAAATGCTGGATCGTATTCGCTAACTTTAAATTCTGCAAACGCTTTTCATACTGGGCTCGAGCATTCGAAAATTTCTTGGACTCCTGCTTGTAGTCTTTGCTGTAGACAGCAGTCGGAACAGCTCGATTGTCAGCCACCACCTTGACAACTCCGTACTTGGTGACAAATAAGAGACCAGGCTGCAGGGTTGAAAGGGGAATATTGTTGGCGTTGCTTGCAGCTTTGCGCGCAGTAGATGTGCACACGTTCTTTTCGACATGATACTTGCACCCCAGCGTGCTTGTAAAGACTCGCTTGCACTTTGGACATGTGCGAGAACTTAGATTGCCGCGAATTCTTCTATAGTCCGATTTGCTGCTGCTGTCATTGCTAGCAAGTTCGGACGCCTTGCGCTTGCCCTTGCGAACAGGCCCACCTGGTCGCAGCTCTTGGCGACAAACAAAATTGTTAACGTGATATAGATATCCAGTGGCAACCTTGAAGGATTTGGAGCAATGGGGACATTTCAAATCGTCTGGGAGATTAATCTGTGACGAAACTTTGGCGGGGGCACGTCTGCGCTTGCCCGTGGACGGGAGCGAATCAGAAGCGTCGTCTCCATCGGCGTCATCAGTATTGCTCGCCCCATCTACCTCCTTCTCGTTTAATCTATCTTCGTCGTCATCGTCATCATCTCCAGCCTCGTTATCACTAATGGAATCACTTGTTTCATCCTCGCGATATGTCCTGACAATTTTGGTTCGCTTCCTAACCACCGCACGAGCACGAGTCTTGCGCGCGGGTCGCTTACGATTGTTTTCGTCGTGACTTTCTTCGTCGCTGGAGCTCTCATTGTCTAGATCTCCCGCTTGTTGCTCGTCATTGCTCTCTCCGTCCCTGTCCTCATCGTCGCTTTCTAGTTGCTGCTTTGCAGGAACCTTTCGTTGCTTTGTCAAGGACGCTGCTTTTGGTTTCAATTCGGCCCGACAAACAAAATTGGAAACATGATAGTTAAGACCATGCTCCTGCTTGAACGTTTTGCTACAGTGCGGACAAGCAAACGCAACGTTGGCAGATGGAGCTGCGGCGCCAGAAACGTGTGAATTATCATCATCATCGGTATCCTCATGGCTGCTTGCTGCTGCAGCTCCTCCTCGACGAGGGCGGTTAGAAGAGCTAGTTAAAAGCTCATAGTTGTTGCTTTGTCTCCTACGAGGCATGCTGTTACAGAAATGCTTAAAGTACGGACGTTGCTTGAGTTTTTGCGGCCATGGTCGCGAGCGTTCGCGAGCCTAGATGAGAACCGGTGCGATGGGTCTTGCATTCATGTCGCAGACGTGACGTTCAGTCCCGGTTGAAGCTTCGATGATCCACAACTTTTGCACGTTTTTCTCCTCCTTCACTTGGACCATCGCGACGACGTTTCTCTTGTCCTCTCCAGTTGCTTCGTATTTGGGAATAGAATCACTCATAGCTTACGTGGACGGTTTGCTGATCCGATCCAATTTTATTCTCATAGTTTCCGTCTTGCAATCGCAGTATGAGATTCTTCCTTGCCGCCATTGCCGTGGCATCAACATCATGCTCGGCCTTTGCGCCCCGATCTCGATTTGGCATTCGAGGAGGAGAACTGTAAGTGCAAGTAAATAGCAGCGAGTAAGACGTCTGGATAGATACCTTGTATTTTATTTGATACAGTCTGTCTCACAATCCTTTCGCATTTACCCTGACAGTTTCTCCACCACGGAAGCCAAGACGGAAGCTTCGACGGACAAGCCACCCGTACACCTTGGATGGACCGTCGACAAGATTGACTCGGTTCCCGAAACACTCGTCAAACCAGGTGATGGCCCCGAGGGAAACTATCCCATGCGCAGCAAGATGGAAAAGATGCTTCGCCAGGGGCAAATCGCCATTACCAAGGCCATTCAGGAGATTGATGGAGGGGCAGAGTTCCAGGAGGATTGCTGGACACGCCCATCGGGTGGCGGTGGCATGTCGCGCGTCCTCAAGGACGGCAAGGTTTGGGAAAAGGCTGGTGTCAACTTGTCGGTTGTATATGGAAGCATGCCTCCCGAAGCGTTGCAGGCAGCGACGGAGCGAGGCGTGAATCGCGCCAAGGGCATGGCACCAGGCGAAAAGGTTCCATTCTTTGCGTGCGGCCTATCTTGCGTCATGCATCCCAAGAATCCATTCTGCCCGACAATGCATTTTAACTACCGCTACTTTGAGACGGATGGTGGCGTTTGGTGGTTTGGAGGAGGAACTGATATTACGCCAGCCTATGTCAATGAAGAAGACATGAAGCATTTTCATGGAACATACAAGGAAGTTTGTGACAAGCACGATTCCAAATTCTACCCAGAGTTCAAGGCCTGGGCCGATCGCTACTTCGCCATTACGCACCGCAACGAGACTCGTGGACTTGGTGGAATCTTTTTTGACGATTTGAACGACCGTGATCCGGAAAAGATCTTTGCCTTTGCCGAAGAGGCATTGAATTCGGTCGTTCCAGCATATGGTCCAATTATTCAAAAGCACATGAATGACCCATTCACTGAGCAGCAGAAGCAATGGCAATTGATGCGACGGGGTCGCTACGTAGAATTCAACCTAGTCTACGACCGAGGAACCATTTTTGGACTCAAGACTGGCGGCCGCATCGAATCCATTCTAATGAGCTTGCCGGAAACGGCCCGATGGGAGTACGACTTTCACCCAGAACCAGGTTCACCGGAAGCCGACTTGATTGATGCATGCAGGCACCCTCGCGAATGGGTATAGATTCATTTAACACCTTTACAGAAGTTGTATAAAACATTCTTATACTGTAAGCATGTTTACTAGCTAATTCTATGGCACAATCTATGTCTATATCAATTTTTTCATTTTGGTCGTTGCAGGGACGAGACCAATTTGACAACCATGTCATTGTTTCGTACATTTTTGCACCAGCTCGAGAGTTGCTTGTGCAATCGTTCGTACCGATTTCGATTTCCATTCGCTATATCCGCTTCACTGCTGTTTAGCACGGCGAAGCCGCCAAGAACAGTCCCCGTCAAGTGACTAATGCGCGGCTGCAAGCCATGGTAAAAGTTCTTACTGTGTAAGATTGGCAGCTTCATCATGTCTGTTCCCTGAAAGACTTTGCGCTGCAATAGATTCTTGGGTTGCTTGTCCAGCACTGCTCTCGCTTGCGACATGATGCCGCCTTGCGTATTGGAGCAGTCAAGGCACTGTGGAAAGAAACGAAATTTGACTTTCATTCGAAAGAGTTTTCGGTACCAGATTCGGTTCAGCTCGTTGGCCACGAGTAGAGGAGGCATGTGCTGCAAAGGCAAATGGAGCGAGAAGGATCGAGAGACTAGACGATTGAGAGAAATGCTAAAGAAAGAGTCAATAAAGTATCTTGCAGACTCACATCGCCGTTAAACCTTGGTCGCTGGAAGAGCATACGCGTCCCACAAGTATGGCAGCCCGCGAGACGTCCCATGCGTTGCAGCGCCAATCGTTGCGTCTCGGTCGCATACATCGACGTTGCCTTGAGGCTAAAGACCCGTGGCCTCGCGAATGATCCATGGTGAACGTAGCTACTTGGTGCGACGGACCAGAAGCGTCCGCCCAAAAGCTTGAAAGTCAATAGACCCAGGCAGCAAATGCGTAGCGTGTGAAGCGGAATCTGAACAAAGTGTAAATCGAGACAATCATTGTTTCTTCGTGTAAAGGAATCATCAAAGAGTATATCTCTTTGGCGTCGCTTGGTGTCAAACAAGGTGGGAAGTTTACCTTGCACCACGTATTCATTCGTCGCAATGGCAGCATGATGACTCGCCACCGATGCCAAACAGACACTCGCCACTCCAGAAAGACTTGGTATTGGTCGATTGGTTGCCGTGGAAATGCGCAATATTTGATGCATCACGTAGGTCGACAGGGCCAAGGTTGACGAAAAGGCAGCCGTTCCAGCAATCATGGCGTATACGTCAGACCGTTCCAAGCCTTGCTGAAAGCCGCGCTGAACAGTTTCGAGTGCATAATCCAAGTCTTGAGGGTCAATCATTGCTGCAGTTTCCTTGCTGGAAATCGTTACTAGGAGACTAATACGCGACAATCCGTGGATGCAGAAGATGAAGGCTGCATGATGGAGATGCTGGCGATGAACGGCTATTGTTTGTCGCACCATCACCAGTTCAGCTATTTACAAACGAATTGTCGCGCCAAGGCGCACGTTATAATAAGTCGCCATAACATACATACTAGTCGAGGATGAAATATGCAAACAATCCAAATTAAATTAATTCTCTAAATTCCTTATTGCGGGGGGAACCCCCGCTCTTACGCTAACCCCTGAGAGGGTGGTCACGGGATTGGATTGGCTGAGTCGTGCCGCATCCCATGCGAAAAAGCGCGGTTCCTTGGTCTCCGGGTTTTTTGATCGATTTTCATGGCATCGCCATTTTTGCGCTGGATTTGCGGGACCAAGGAGGCGTTGCATTGCAACCAGCAAGATGTCATGAGAACCACAAGAAAGCAGGGAATATGATTCCGTTGGAACATTTGCCGCGGGACCAAAATTGAGTGAGTGAGTCGCCTTTGTTTGAACGAGGTGCAAACTGGTAACATCTTCAATCGTCGACGCGACATCGTGCCGCATCCCATGCGAAAAAGCGCGGTTCCTTGGTCTCCGGGTTTTTTGATCGATTTTCATGGAGAGGATTTGAGCAATCGGCCAAAACAAATCAGAGACTCTTTGATTGAGCGGTTTGTTCTATTCTCTGATACTGAACCAGACCTGCATACAAGCGAGGAGATTTTATCAGCTAAGTATAACAAAGTGTCGACAGACGAGGTTGCCGATCAATCAACTCATTTAAATGAGGAGCAACGTACCGATTTAAAACGTCTCTTACGACGCTTTCCCGCTCTCTTTTTCAGGCAAGCTTGGCAAATACCCACACGAGCTAGTCCACATTGACATTGATCCACAAGCTAAACCAGTTCATAAAAGACATTATCCAGTGCCTCGAGTGCATGAGCAAACCTTCAAGAAAGAGCCCGATCGACTCGTCGAACTCGGTGTACTTGAGCCTTGCGGCCGCAGCGAATGGGCGGCGCCCACCTTTATTATACCAAAGAAGGACAAGACTGTACGCTTTGTCTCTGACTTTAGAGCATTGAACAAAGTAATCAAGAGGCGCACGTTCCCGATGCCGCGAATCCATGAGCTACTGGCGAGGCGCAGCGGGTACAAGTTCTTCACAAAGCTTGATATTTCAATGCAGTATTATACCTTCCAGTTGGACAAGGAAAGCAGCGAGCTCTGTACAATTGCAACGCCGTTCGGTTTGTTTCGATACTTGCGTTTGCCAATGGGCGTCAATCAAGCCCCCGATATTGCTCAAGAGGTGATGGAGAAGGTTTTACAAGGGTTGCGCGACGTTGAAAAGTACCTTGATGACGTCGGCTGCTTTAGCGACACTTGGAAGGAGCATTTAACGCTGTTAGAGTCTGTTTTAAAGCGACTCGAGGATAGCGGCTTTACAATCAATCCAAGCAAGTGCGAATGGGGCGTCAAGGAAACCGACTGGCTTGGGTACTGGCTCACGCCGACAGGACTCAAACCCTGGCCCAAGAAAGTCCAAGCAATTGTGGATATGAAGCCTCCTACTAATCTCAAGCAGTTGCGCTCATTCCTTGGTCTTGTTACATACTATCGAACCATGTGCGCGTGGTCGCACATGCTTGCTCCTTTGACGAATCTCGTCGGCAAAAAGTCTTTTCAATGGGGTGCGCCTCAACAAAAAGCATTCGAGGAAATGAAAGCAGTTGCAGCAAGCGATGTTCTTCTTCGCTATCCTGATCATAACAAACCATTCGTTATTAAAACGGATGCGTCTGATTATCAACTCGGCGCCGTCATCCTTCAAGATGGCGTGCCGGTCGCTTACTTTTCGCGCAAGCTCAACAGCGCCCAAGTCAATTATACCACCATTGAAAAGGAATTGCTAAGTATTGTTGAAACGCTCAAAACGTTTCGTTCGATGCTGCTTGGTGCGCGTTTGCAAATCCATACGGACCATAAAAATCTCACCCACGAGTTGACCGCCTTCCAAACGCAGCGCGTCCTTCGATGGCGTCTGTACTTGGAGGAATTCGGACCCGAGTTCCTTTACCTCAAAGGGGAGCTTAATACTGTTGCAGATGCTCTTTCAAGGGTTCCAACGGCAAGGGAAACCTCTCTAGTGGGGGAGAGCCCTGTTGATGTTTTAAAGCAACAACAGGATGCCCGACAAAAGGAAGCGCAAGAGGCAGCAGTGCCCATGCGACATACCCATCACGATGACAACTTACACGGTGTCAACGATGGCCATCACGATGGCGGCGTTCTTGCACATTCAATTGAATCAACAACAAACGACCATGGGGAAAGGCAAATTGAAGAGCTATCAATTGCTAATGAAGGTTACTGTCTCCTACGGGACGAACCAGAGCTTGCAGAGTGCCTGCTCCTCCATCCGGAGTTCGACGAACAAGGGCGATATCCCCTGTCGTATTCAACCATTGCCGAGTATCAACAAGAAGATGCAACGCTAATGGCCGCAGTCCAAAACCAAGACGCGACAACCATACAATACAAACAACTTGGAGACGTTCAGATTGTTGTATTCCAAGCAGACGAACGCTGGCGAATCTGCATCCCCAGTGCGATCCTCGATCGCTTGATTCTTTGGTACCACCTCTCAATGGCCCACGCTGGAATGACTCGCCTCACAACGAGCATCAAACAGCACTTTTACCATCCTAAGCTCAAGCAGCGCGTCGAGCATCTTGTTGGTGCTTGCGATACTTGCCAACGCAACAAAGGAGGCAGTCGCCAATATGGAGAGCTGCCAGCGAGAGACGTGCGCGTCGCTCCTTGGTATGAAGTCCACGTTGACCTCATCGGCCCATGGAAAGTATCAGTGAACGGCATTGACTGTTATTTCAGAGCGTTAACGATGATTGACCCAGTTACTAACCTTGTCGAAATTGTTCGCTATCAGGACAAGTCGGCGTATCATATCGGCCGTCTCTTTGAAGACAACTGGCTCTCTCGCTATCCTCGACCAATGCGACTCGTTGCCGACCAAGGCAGTGAGTTTAAAGGAGCATTTGGAACCATCCTTGAACACAATGGGATTGAATGGCATGCCGCTTCGGCCAAGACGCCCACTGCTAACAGCATTTGCGAGCGCTGTCACCTCGTTATTGGCAACGTGCTTCGTACACTTGTACACGCTCATCCGCCCGAGGATTTGATGGAAGCTGACGATATAATCGATCAATGCCTCGCGACAGCAATGCATGCAACACGAGTTGTATCAAGTGGAGCTCTTGATAACCTTTCTCCCGGCGCCGTCGTCTTTCAACGCGACATGTTTCTGGATATACCTTTGGTTGCCGGACAATCTAGCTATCTCTGTTAGAGCGAAGGATTGTCAATGAACGTTTGCTCCAGAGCGATTCGGAGACTGACTCATGACTTTAAAGTTGACGAGCAGATCCTCAAGAAGGTATACGACCCTAACAAGCTCGAAGAACGATGGATCGGTCCTTATTCAATTGAACAAGTCCACGTTAATGGAACGGTTACCATTCGCCTCTCGCCTATGGTGACTGACCGAGTTAATATTCGGCGTATCAAGCCGTACCGGCAAGACGTCTAAGGTTTGCGCAGCTCCCTTGCTTCAATCTACCAAGATCGAGCTAAATTACGGCACCCTGTGCGACAGGAAGGCCGCTGCCACTTTACAAACAAGAAGGAAGACATTTTACCCCAGCTACCCTCATGGTCGCTCTTAGTGTGGGAGAGTGTGCTATCTGACACGATTCACATGCACCGGCCCGTCCTCAACGGCGAGCCGGACAGTCAACGGACACGCCCGTCGGGTATTAGCGAAGATGGGCGATCCTGTTGCGACATCTGCGATCCTCGCTCTTTTAAAGCGATGGCTCGCCATGGAGGCAATCTTCAATTGCAGTCTTTTAAAATACCATCATAATTTCCATTTACATATCATCCTACGATAGGTACTTCAGCGTCATCCTCTTTGCTTCGCCGCAAACCCACAATACGAAACATACTCGGACATTCCATCCGTTCGGCCTTAACAAAAATGTATTGAAGCCAGCTGTCGATTCAATATGTATGACGCCGTTGCTTCCGCTAAAGTAACTGACGTTTGAATCTTGACTATCAGCCGAAAAGTGCTTGAGAAAAGAGAAATGATTCGCTTCCGATCGACATCGCGCAACGGGCATCGTCTGCAGGTTTGCTTGACGTAGCGCAGCTCGCGAGCTAAAGCACATCATCTATTGCTGCCTATGAACGGTAACATCTTTGGAGCCTTGCTGAAACTTTGAAGTAATCAGTTCTAAATCGCTCAATTGGAGCCGACTGGCTTTGCTTAATAAGAGAGGCCTATCGCGTATTCTGCACCCCTTCAAATCTGCCTCGGTTTCGCATTGCAGTCACGATGAAGAGGGTCCGGAAAAAGCAGCCCTACCGTCGCAAAAAGCCCGTTGACCTTCCGCGTCGCGCACTGAGTGCGTATAATTTGTTCTTTCGGGACGAGCGAGGGAAAATCATGGAGGAGCAAAAGCTGGCTGGCTTGGCAAGCACGAGTACCTTTGGTGCACTCGGCAAAGCGGTAGCTGACCGATGGAAAAACATGACACCAGAAGAACATTCCCGATATAAACAGCTAGCTGCTGAAGACAAGATTCGTTACAATCGAGAGATGGAGCAGTACAAGGCAAATGCGTTATCTGTCCATCAGCTGCGGACTGAAGAGGGGCGGTTAGCAGGCGAAATGATGCACGCCTCTGTCGGATATCCCAATCGATATTCTTCTCCTCAATTCCGTTTAGGCTCAACCATGTTGCGTCAACCGCATGACACTGGTTTCTCCATGGCTCAAGCTAATCCAACGCCCTTTGCTGCTGCTGCCGCCGATGCAAGCAACTTGTCGTTGCGCGACGCAGCTGGATTATTAGCTGACATACAAAACCCACTCGAACTATCACTACTATTGGGGGCTCAAGACTGCTCATTGTCACTGTATTCGCGACTATTGGCTTCGCAGCAATATGGAAATGCTCATGTGCCCCTTGGAGCATCTTCGTTAGACAGTTTGGGCGCACAACAACAAGCTCCGCTACTACTAAACCACCATCTTGCCTGGGCGAAAGCTGAACGCGATTTACAAGTAGAGCAGGCGACGCAGCAACTGTATCAGAGCGCCATGGCGAGCCAACAGCTCCAGCTACTGACGGCGCAGCAGTCGGCGTTTGCCTCAACTGCTGCAGGTGCAACACAGCCGCCGCCAAACTATTTTGCCATGCTGCTGGGTAGCAGCGCCAATCAGTCGCCCCTGCCGAATGCCACTGCTGATTGCGTTCCAGGTAAGATTGTCTTGGACGATGCACAAGAACAAGGTGACGCGGCTGCCACAATCAATCCCTTGCTGCGGCACTACCTGCGACAAGCGCAACAAAATAGGGAATCAGTCAAGGCGACGTCATCTATAGGCGCAGATGCGCTAGGTAAGTTTAGTAACTTGCCGTGGCGATAGGAGGGATACGATAGTAATTAGCAGACTCTTCTAGGCTTGGCATTTAGTACATCAGTAGCCACCGGTAGTTATAGAAGTAGAAATGAGTCGAGTTTGTGAAACGGAGTAACCTTGTCAATTCTACGACTAAACGTTCGCAGAAAATGTCAGTCACGTGTCCATCGTTCCGTTTCCCCACAGATAATTCTAAGAAAAGGTACACATTACCCTACAGTGACATGCGCCAGCCAGAGGAAGACTCCATCCACACGCGAGCGAATCGAGAGGCCTTTGCCACTTTTTTACGACCAGCAACAATTATTGCGTTCGAGTCATGGCGAACCTATGGAGTGCTTGCGTGAAGTAGCATCATGATGATGGAGCTCTTGTCCAATGCGTCAATGTTCGTCTTGACCGTGGCGCTGATTGTCTTGGCAAACAATCCAAGCTTGCGGCGAACCGCATTCAAGTTTCTGTCGTCTGTTTTGATGCTGCGGCGTCGCAACAAGGCGGCGCCGCGACGACTTGTCTCGAAAACAAAGAGAGTTACATCGATTGGAGATACAATTACTTCGAGTGTTCCAACGATGATGGAGTCTATCGTCGAGTCAAGTGAAGAGACGGCGGACGGTGTCGAGGAACCGTCAGGGGTTCTGGCGGCGGCGAAGCAATCAACGGACCGGGACACAAAGCGAAACGTTCGATTCGGCTCGCTTAAAGAGTCTGCGGTTGACGAACAAGCCAAGGTTTTGAAGAACGAGAATTCGTTAAACGCTAGCTTGCATTCCACGAATTCTGCGAATAGCCGAGTCAGCTTCCATGAATCGCTGCATCAACCCGTCGCGGCTGTACCTATTGATGCCTTTAGTCTCGATTCGATTCATAGTAGAGTTTCCAGCCAGCGACGGGAAAGCAGTTTTCTGAAGAATCTGTCAACGCCAAGCTTGGAACGGCCTGCGCCAAGCATTCCGTGGCTTGACGATTTAGCGAATTGTGGCTCCTCATCCGTGTCAAGCACAAGAGACGAGTCAGCGACGGTATCGGAACACGGAGGTGAAGAATTTACAAACTCGGCTTTTAGCGTCAATGACTCGAAAGACGAAGGATCAATTCGCTCCGAGCTTTCGTGTCGTTTGCGAAATCGACTGGTGCATGGACCAAAGGCGGCACCCACCAAGAAGAACAAGTCTCGCAATGGACCCAGTAGCTCGGTGGGGACGGATTTTGAATCCATGCCCTCGTCACTATCGAGCGACATGCTGGATCGAAGCTGCAGTCCCTTTCGTGTGGTGGTCTGATAGCTTGTCGCCATGTTGCATGCTCGATGCGTCCTTCATATTTGCACCAAACTCTTGTTTATTCAATGGAATGGAACGGTTTGCGTGCAGATGATAATTATATGTATTGATAAAAGTTTCTACTTTACGTCAAGATGATTAGATCTAGTAGCAAGAGAAAGATTAATGGCGTACCGGCAGCACGCGCAAACGTTGCGATGTGTCTTTATTCCCCTACAGACGGCATGCAAGCAAGTATGCAAACAACACTGATATGGCCGGTAGCTACAGATGCCTCTATGTATGTGTACGTTTCAAGATAACTTTGTATTACACGACACCGAAATTGCATATCTGGACCCAAGACAATCCGCTCAAGAAGCATGCCAAACCGGCTCAGTCGAAAATGCTGCACTCGCAGCCAATCTCTCGCTCCTTGGAACAATCAGGCGCTAACGTCCTTGCTCGTTAATAACGTTTTGCCTGATTTCGATAAGGCTCACGTCCAGATGAATCAAAGCAGCACGCCATCGAATCGATCCAGATTACCAGGAATCGCAACCTTTTCTCACTCGCCCGCCACGACCGCGCCTTGGTCGACATGAATCTCTTCGACAGAATCAATATATGAGAGCAATGGAAACTCCTTTTCCAGGTACTTGTTTCCTTGATTCTGTATCTTTCCTTGGACTGGCTTTTCGCGATACTCGGCATAGATGCGATCAACATACTCCATGCCTTCCAGCACCACTCCGACTGGGGCAAAGCCTTCCTTATCCAAATAGCGATTCCCTGAAGCTTTCGTATTGATGAACATTTGCGTCGTTCGCGTATTCTTGCCGCTCATGGCGAAGGAAATTGTCCCTCGCGCGTTGGTTTGCTTGACGACATCATCCTTCAAAACGTCGTCTCGCCACTGACGTTGTATTTCTGGGTCTGCCGCAATCCCAAACTGCACCATGAAGTTGGGAATGACGCGAAAGAAGCGACATTGATCGTAAAATTTGGCGTCCAAGAGCTTGTGCAAGTGTGCCACTCCAATGGGAGCCCATGACGGACGCGTTTCCAGTACAATCGTTCCATTGGTTTCGCCCATACTATTTGCAACAAGTCCTTTCAAATGTATAGAAAACCTTCGACTAGATGATTCTGTGGCTGCCACTGCTTGGACTCGTTGATTGCGAATAAAGTCTTGGGCCAGCAGCTTCTCCGGAGTCAGCAGTGGTCGCTTCACGGCTGCACCAGCGACCGCTTGCTGATCCGCGTTTGCCGCTGCTGCTGCACGCAGTGCTGCTCGTTGCTTGCGATCTGGAAAGCCGTCGTAGCGAAACAGCACAATGGCAAAGAATGTAATGCTGCAAACGCCAAGGAATAGTCGGAGGAGTGTGATGCGTTGTGGATTTCGAGTCGGTCGTCTTATCTGAGCCATTGCAGAAAAATGTAGCACAGTTTCCTTTTGGCAATGTAATGAAAATGCTCAAATGAAATACAGCGCTGTCGGTCAATGTAATGGAGCACCTATATAGTTTGAACAGTGTTCAAACATTGGCGGCGATGCAGCGTTTGGCGTTGGTGTGGTCATGGTCAAGCAAGGCCGCGCGTTTCTTCCATTGTGGAAATTGTTGAGGTTAAAAGTTTTCACAGCGGAAATTGTTAGGGTTTAAGGTTCTCAATCACACAACAAAATCCACTGGAACGTTTCGATTGGCTGAAGGACGTCACTTGATGACGCATTAGGCTCGGCTCGCGCTTGGCGCTTTCGTGGTTCATTCGCTGGGACGAACGACTGCTCCTCCATGAAAAACCTGGACCGTTCTCAACGCCACATTTGCAGCTGCGCTTCACGATGCACTCGTCGACTCCGTTGGCCATGCAGGCAGATAGCGAGGAGCGAAAAGGCGTCCATCGGAACGAAACTGCGAGCGAGCGCGCCGTAGCTTCGCCGCACGATACTTATAACGACTCGGCGCAACGTGCTGCTGCAACCACGAGCGAACAGCAGCCACGCTCCACTATGCAGTCGTTGAACCAGTCTGCCACAATGCCAAACAGTGGGCAGCGCAACAGCGTTCATCGGAACGCAAATAACAACGCTCACGTTGTTGCTCAGCCACAAGACATGGGCAATGTTGAATCACTACTTAACCGCGCAGCATGTTCTACATTGCCGCAGCAGCAAATGAAGCAACAAGACAACATCGAGATTATTGAAATCAAGAACTCTTCATCAGAAGATGAATTGAGTAACCGGAGTGGTAGCAAAAGCAAGGTCGATGAGCGTCCCCAAACTCCAACTGCAATTACAACTGGACACTCAACTGCGGCTTCCAACTTATCACATGGATCTCTCCTGGAACAATTGAATAACTCAAATCAAGAATGCGGTTTTGATGATGACTTTTCAGGGGAGGAAAAGAAGGGTCTTTCAGTTCTAGAAACAATGTTTGATACTGCGTGTGGCACTGGTAGCTCCAAGGATGCTAGCGAGCATTCCGTGGCTACTAAAGAGCTACCAAGCCTTGCAAGTAGGAATGGATCCACTGAAAGTGAGTATTGAATGTGTGAATGTGCTCCAGCTAACACCACAAGTTTGCCAAAGCTCATGTACACCCATATTCTGCAATTACAGAACACCGCCACAGCTTAAATGGTTCAGTTGCTGCCAGTCACGGCACCAATGTCTTCACAGGTCCAGGCCAACCTCCGTTCTCGCCATTACTCAGCACTCTTGGACAAGGATTGGCCCAAGGCAGCAATCATGGAACAAGTATATCTCGTGGGAATAAACCGCAGCGTAACGCTGGACATCGGGCGCACAAGGGAAATATACACAGACATTCCTTGACAGATGGCAGCAACAACTCACGGAAGCGATCACAGCCTTTTATGCAGCAATTAACAAACGGATTGGATTCAACTGTAGAGTTTGACACTCAACGATTCACATATGACAAGGCAGCCAAGCGATTGATGCGCCACCGGGTACTAGAAGCATCCGGTCGACGTCAGAAGGGTTTTCTGAGCATTCCTTCGACCTCCAAATCTCCTGTAAAACGCACAAGGAGTATGATAAACAAGAATCTCACGACAGCAGGAAATCCCATTTGGTCATTGTCAGCAGAACGAGAGAAAGAAGTGATGATGGTCGGTTCAAGTTTTCAATCTGCCATCCCACCTCGTCAAATTTGGAGCCATGCAGTCAGTCATCCCTTGGCTGCTGGTCATAGCATTTGGGATCCATCCAAGGCAGAACAAGCGAAAAGCAGGGGCGAACCTATTGAGGAGTTCATGAACACTGGTGGGTCACTTGATTTGCAGACTTTAAAAATGGAGGCGCTACACTTATCTGGCTACAACATCCAGAAGGCCAAAGCATACATGCAGTCGCATTCTGACGCTGTTCACGCCACAAGCATCAACCTAACTGAAGAAGAAGAGACCAAGTTTTTGCAGCTTCTTCTTGATGACACAAATCCAAAAAAACAATTACATCGGATTTCGAAAACGTTGGGACTTCCGATGCGAAAAGTATTGATTCAATACTACCGCTGGAAGAAGTCTTATCCAAGTTCCTACAAGGTTTTGAAAGCAAAAGAAGCAGATGAGTGCGCTAAATGCCACGACGGTGGGGACCTGGTGCTTTGCGACAAGTGCAACAAGGCATACCACTGGAAAACGTGCTTGTTAAAACCGTTAGAATTTCCGCCTGCTCAAGACGAGATTTGGCACTGCGACAATTGTAGCAATGGGTCCCCAGAAAAGTCGCGTCTTTTATGCATGAGCGGAAACAGACATCGTCATGCAAGTCCATCATCAGCCCAACAGGCAATGCCAAACGATGTTCGAAACCAACTACGCATGTGCCATTTGGAGCTTCTCGATGATCATCAACCAGCAGTAGACGAAGCTTGCCGCGTTGGGGACTTTGAGAGACCAAAGCCCCAGTGCGATGGTATGTTCTGGGATAAAAGACTACGCGTCTATCGTTTTCGTGAGTCAGAGGGGCCAGATCGTTCTCAAAACCTGCGTCAAAATTTATTCTCGTCTCAAGACGGTGATGTGTCCGCGAATCAAGTAGGTATTCTCGCTATCGATGACGACAATGACAGCGATGCATCAGCTTCATCGTCTGGCATATCATCCTCTAGCGATAAGAAACAAACGAAACAAACCACATTAAAAAATAATGTTGAGATCCAAAGCGGACCTGACAGTTCAGATTCATCTTTTCACGACTCTGATATCGTGGATGATGGCGACAGCGAGGATGAAGAGAGAATTGACAACAAGAAGCAAGCCGTTGTACCTACGATATCTACTTTTAGAGCCCTGGCGACAAGCTCGAGTAAGCAGACGCCGCGCATGCCTACGACAACTTACACAGCTGTCGTTCCTATTGGAAGTAATGGCTTGGGTGTATCGTTTGCCGAGACTTTATCTAAGCGCATTATTTTTTCAGAGTACCGTCGCGAAAATGATTGTATGGGGCTTGCGGAGATTCAAAACGCCTTTAAAAACGTCAACGATGAAGTACTCGAGGTTGAAGGCATGTCGTGTGTGGACAAGCCCTTTTTTGAGGTTATGGAATACATTCGAAACATACTCGCAAGAGCGAAGGGGAGGCCGGGTCAGACAATTCGATTCAAGATGGGTACTTTGCCTCATAAAGACGCGGGCATTCGTTCTGCAGCCTTGCACGCACGTGCCCAACCATCTCACGAGACCTCCGTGCAAAGGTTGAGGGACGTTTATCATGGCCCTGCTGTAAAAGATCGCCATCAGCAAGCTGTCCCTCCTGGGCAAGAGACCTCCGTGCAAAGGTTGAGGGAAGTTTATCATGGCGCTGCTGCCAAAGATCTTCATCAGCAAGCTGTCCCTCCCGTACAAGAAAAATCCTTGCAGAAGTTGAGGGAAATTTATCATGGTCCTGCTGCCAAAGCTAGCCACCAGCAAGCTGTCCCTCCCGGACAAGGTCAACAATACCCAGCTCCTTCGCTGACACTACCTCCTCCTGGCGTTAATTATGCGCATCATAGGAAAGCGGTGACAAACGAAAGTGTCAGTGTTGCGCATGAACCACCGCATTCGCGAGGAGCTTTAACCAAATCGACATCGAGTGATGTGAAGGCGAGGTCGGGTGTGCAACATCAAGATCAAACACTGGCACAACGAGGTCCGCAGCGGCACCAGCCGCATACGAATAAGCCGGTGACGGGTGGCACAAATGTTCGCCATAGTCAATTCCTTAAAGCAAATGTTCCTCCACCCATACATGGGCGTTATTCGTTTGCTGATCCAACTAATCGTGGGGCAAGCTCTTTGCCTACATTGAGCGAAACGCGTATGCCTCGCGATATCTTACCTTTCCCTTCAGTGACGGAGCAAATAATAATGGAGCCATCCATGCGAGCTGCTTTCAGCGACCAGCCACAATTCTTGGTGTTCTTGCAAACAAGAAGAATTATGACCAGCAGCAGCTTTTTTAACATTTCATCTGATGCTCTTGCTCATGGTTGGGCTCAACACTTGGGTCAACCATCTGCGGATTCAGTAATAAGAGATTTTGTGGGCGCTTTGAAGTTTCGATTGGGTGATTACCTGCGAAAGTGTGATATCAAAAACAACGTGTAGCTCCGCATGTGATTCTACATTAGGCAAAATCTAGTCTATTTCTCGATTGTAATGTGTCTATGCGTGCACTATTTTTATTGATAAGTGGAGTGATCACGCACTTGCGTCATGAATTGAAATAGCTCATTGTCGATGAGACTATTTCGATTGGACAGTATGGACCGACTGCTTTCCTGACGACCCAAACTTCGCAACGCCGGAGACTCGCATGAAGTACTCTCCCGGTTTTTATTAAGTAATGCGGCGCGCAGTGCCTCATTCTCTTTCTGCAGCCGATCATTTGTTTCTAAAAGCGACTCATTGACGGCGGCAAGCTTTAGATTTTCCATGTTGACAACTTGAGCTGGTTTCGTCACGCTGCTATCGGTGATCTTGATTGTTAATGGAAGTGGATAGCTCATTTTCTCAATGACCTGTTTGCCTTTCTTTTTCGAGGCATACACCATATCGTTGAGCGTCTTCATTGGACTGAATTTAAACATGTCGGGATGCAAGGGAGGCTCAGGTACAGCCACATCACTCTGTGAGGGCGCTCGTATCGTTTCCTCGTCTCCACAAAATACCCGAGGTTGAGCGCAATCTCGAGTGAAATGCTTCGAAACACCTGGAGGATAATCAGATGTATTGCTCCTTCCGTAAACTCCAGTCGGCGCAGAGAATTGATACAGCATTGTCGAGTCTGCTACGGCATAGGCAGCTTCAAGTGGAGCACTAGGCTCTGGACTTCCAACGGAGGCCATGTAGGCTGGCGCCAGCGGCGGAGGCAATGGAACGTACGAGTTGTCATCTTCCGAGTCCGAGTAGGAGACATTTCGGATTCCAGGAGCAACGGCGACAGGCTTTGTCCGGAGAACATCAACCTTCTTCGTCAACTTCCTCCTCGGATTCAACGAGCCTTCGTCGTCCGCATCCGAAGGGAGCGCAATGGGAATCTTATTTTCTTTGCGTCGCGACTTTTCTCGCTTACAAGTCGGTCGTACGGATTCCTTTCTCGTGCCCGTCGATGATGCTCGATTCTTGACGACGAGTCCAGTGCATACTTTGAGCGGGGCACCGCAAAAGAACACTGACACATCATTCATCAGTGCCTTCTTTTCGACAAAGTCACGATGTCCAGTATATGCAGTGACAATTAGTCGGACAAAGGTTGCGTGAGCCGTTGCGCCAAAGAGAGGCTGCAGTAGCATGGTGAGCTTGTGTTGGCGGTAAGGGACCTTTTTGAGATTGAGACTTTGCCGCCGCATCGATTTGTCATCATCCATTTGCGATTCAAGCGAGCAGCCATCGTCACTGTAGGAGCTGTTGATTGCTGCTGCTGCGGCGCCACGAGTCGATGAAGCAATTTCTTGATTGTGTTGAAGCGTCGTCAAACAGTGCATGACGGCGGCATGCCCATCATTGACACTTGGGAGCACCGTCTCCTTGCTCCGATTGCCGCGAATCTGCTTTGACAGTTTCACCGATGGATTATCGTAGCTGGCCATGTCCAAGACGCCGACGATGCCGCCCGTTTGAACAATTTTGTCAGTCACGCGGTCCAACAGAATTGGCTGCACCGTGGCGTAAACGTGCGACTGGTATCGCTTCGCGTTGGACAAGCGAGACGTTTGCTTCAACGCAGACTGCAACGTTTCACGTGCTTGCACCTCGCTCCGACATTCTTTGACGTGTGCATTGACAACCTTGTAGTCGGAGGTGACGGAGTCCTGCTGCACGAAAATGTCAACGTGACTGCTGCGGCTGCTCTTCTTGGCTGCGCTAGCATTGCTTTGCTTCAAGTGTTGATTGACTGGTGACTTGCCTGCCGACGTGCAGCCAAACAGCGCCGACGCCTTCGGAAGCGCTGACATGGCCGTGGTGGCCGAAAATGTTCCAGCGGCTGGCGTCTGCAACAAGTCGTGAATCTGACAATCCTGTGGCTTGGTGCGGTTCTGATTCACTTGCAGTAGCGTCACGTTGACTGCAAACGCATGCTTGCTATTTTTGTAAACTTGGTGCTTGTATTGTCGAAACAAACTGTCAATCATGAGCGGCAGCAGGCCATCGCTTTCCGTCTTGCGAGCGTGAATGGACGTTCCGCCCCACGCCGTAAACGTTTTACCCGATCCAGAGGCTCCCATGGTAACGAGTAAATGATTCTTGGTTGCCATGGTTGGATCCTTGATGCGCTCCATGACGCTCAAGGCGGCAGGATGGCCGTGAGCAGCATATAATGTGTCTTGATCGGACGACGAGTCTGGCCACAAGACGCTATTAAAGCGATAGTCGGCATCGACAGAAGATCTGGCTACATTTGGAGATAGCGTCTGACGAACCAAGGCTGAGCTTGGCGATAGTAGATTGATGTGTGGAGGATGCAGGACGACGGTGTTTGGTGCATCGGAAATTGGTTCAATGAGCACCGGATCGTCCCTCTCCTTCTTTTGGTGGGCTCGCAAGCGGAACACCGTCTGGATCTCAACGAATCGCTGTGTTTTTGTCATTATGATAGTTGTTTTAAATTTAAATGATATGAAAAGAGGTAGAATGGTAATGACTCTTGGCTCGTCTTGTTCGTGTGGAGCGTTCCGAGTCGATATTGGCGATCTCAAAATGTCGTAGCGCGACTAACGGTTGCCCGCGCAGCGCGCGCGCCGAGCTCATCGTTTCGGCGATTTCTTCCATCACAATTCGCACACCGACACCCTCCACCATGGCGGACACTACTCCCATGCAGTCAAACGCATCCATAATGCCCCAGGACGAGAATACGGATCCCATGACTAGCTATGGTCGCCATAGTTTGGCAGTAATGAGTGCCACTCCCATCAAAGCGGTCAATAATGCCGTTAATTCAACCTCATCATGCAAGTCTGACAAGTTGCCGCCCTTTGTCACGTCGCGGCAGCGACGTTCATTGCCGGCCACGCTCCAAACTGCAATTCACTCATCACCATTTAGTCTTGGCTACTCGTTGTCACCTGAAGATGCGTCGTCGAATGAACAACCAGCGCATGGCAGCAGAGGCGCACGAACCAAGCTCCTTCTGTCGCCCAAAAGTCCATGGACCTACACCAACGAGCCATCAAGTGAACTCAAATTGTCTCTTTGGGAGAGTCTCTCTCCTCGTCAGCAAGAATTCTTGAACATGGCCATGGCGGAGCGGCCAAATGTGGATGGAACTATTACACCACGCAACTCCATTGTTGCCTTTCAGCGCGACTCGACGGATCCACTGTCGCCTCTCGAATCGCCCAATACTTGTATCCAACACAAAGCGGTTACTGCCAGCGGAGCGTTTGTGAACGATGCGAGTCGACAAGAGCTTCGTAGAGAACACCATCCGCGTCAAAATCAGCAAGTCGACTGCTACGACAGCTCGGTTGCCCCGTCCATTGCTCCAGATGAAAACGAAGAAGACTCACTAATGAGCTTTGTCACTGCAGCGCAGCATTCATGTGATTGGACGAGTCATGATCACGTGAACAAGCCGCCGCTGGTGCCCGCAACTCACAAGTCAGTCAATGACAAGAATGCGTACAAACCATTGGCTGCAACATTGCCCTCTACCACCGGGGTGTCTATTAGTGTCGATAGCAATCCAAATCTTCCTATCGCTGCATCTCCATTCCATCGCAGAAGCGATTCGCCACGTTACAAGTCACGACGCCCTCCTACCTTTGGCCATCAGTCGTCACCATGGTCGGCTTCATCGAGCACAATGGATCGATCGTTCGGCTCGTACTACGACAAGTTAGAAAGCTTGGACGAAAAGTCAATTACTCACGGACCGATGTCGCAAGCCCACTCACTTGCGTATACGCCCATGTCGAGAACTTCCTTTTCAGATGATCAATCTCCGTGCTCAACCAGAGTCCATACGCCCGTCTTTGACGGCTTTGGATCGGGAGGAAAATGCCGCCGCCGGCAGAGTCGCAGGCTTGATAGCATGACGATGCGTCTTCCAACGCCTCCTTCGTCGCTGCGAAAAGACCAACAGTATGAGAGTCAAGCTGGCAATGTTCGAAGCGTTGTGCAGCCTCGTACCCACCTGCAGCAATCACCATTGGCACAAGCTCCCCAGATTAAATCGGCCACGCCACGTCTTGGCGACGGCCGGGCGTTTGTTACTGATGAAGATGATGTTGCGACTGCGAGCGACGAAAGTGGTGCCCGACTAGTGAAATGTTCATCAGTACAGACTGCCACAGGCACTCCGAAATCCGTCGAGCACATGGCGCCTCCACAAATATGCTGCGCGGATATCGGCACTGAAAAGAATGTTCCACGGGACGTGCGTCAAGAAGGCACACTGGAAACCCCTTCAGATCTCATGGCTTACCACAGTAGTGGGCTAGATCCAGAGTTCCTGGCGAGTTATTCGGGTCCGCAAGAGCTTCCTACATATAGCGGACGCACCATCCTTTGCGCAATTCAAGAGGAAGTTGTCGTGTCACGGGAGACGCCGTTGCCTCTTGTTTCCAAACTCGACGAACTGGAATCACTAAACGCACAACTAGCATTCGAAAAGCGTGTCGTGGAGGCAAAGCTGTTTGCTTTGCGCAAGGCGCCTGAAGCAAGGTTGACGCCATTCCAAGACGTGTTTGACAATGCGCGAAGACTGCGTGCCCAGCGAGAGGCTGATATGAAACGGCACAAGGACGAAATGGAACGCTTAAAGACCCACCATGCAAAGGAGTTGGGGGAAGCGATGGGGCTAGCAGCGTTGGTAGCTGGAAGATTGGAGGAGGCAGGTACTCTAATCCACGCCCTCAAAGCTTCTTTAGCATGTTCCGAGGAGGAAAAACTGCAGTTGCAAGCTATGTTAGATGACACATCTAATTGTTATCAGGCAGCCGCCAACGCCAATATTGGACAATAGATTGCTGCTCATAATATTAAGTTCGATTGGATTTTGAAGTACTGGCGCTGTACTACTGTAGTAATGTTGTCCCGAAGTTGACTGACTGTATTTTTATGAGCAGTAGCGAAACCTTACCGCTAGTAGCAGCACCATATATCCCTAACACTAATATTCTGTACTCTAACCGACAATGGCGAGGGGTGAGCTTTGCAGCTCAGTACCTTAACAAGCTGACAAGACCCAACCTCCGCACAAAACGCATCATCTGAAGCGCGCGCCTCACACATCAGAGTTTCCAGCCTTCTAAAAGGGTCCAGCGACAGTAAAGCAGTGACCCGTGCAGCCCAAATTCATGCCTGGGGTTGGATTTTGTTGAGCCTTCTTTTGCAGCTGATCTTACCAAGCTAAAAGGACATCTGCTAAACCTGCTCCATCCACCAAGCTCCATCCACTGCCACAAAAACCCCTGTGCGTTAGTCACTGCCAATGCAGATTACCCTGTATAAATGCCATACAATAATGACAATTCTTTTGCCTTGCCTGTACGGGCCCATAAAGTGCCAAGCAAACAACGATCATGTTGGAACACATTTGTTCGCACCTATCGTGTGGAACCACCCACTGATGAAGATATACGCAACGGTAAGGTCAAAGCAGTCTTATTGTTTTTACATCATTTATAGCATCTCATTTGAGAAGTTTTTCTTTCCAGCTTCAGAAAACTTGCCCCATACACTGCAGCAACAGCAGCCTTCTACAAAACGCAAAGCGTTGGTCACAGCCAACGTCACAAAGTCTTCAAAACCAAGAATTAAGGCACTCAAGCAAAGTGATCAACAAGGCAAAGAGTTGACTAAAACGCAACGTAAGTCTGCCATAAATAAATCCAGTCTCACTTCACACAAGCAGACTTCAATACGCATACATTTAAAGGCATACCCTAACTATCAACTGCAAATGAGTCCTACGTCACAGTCACTCCATGATGCAACACTTGATTTGGAGTTCAATACAAGGGTCTACATGAATGTGAACAATAAAACAAGCAAAAAATTGACACACAGATGCATCCCTTACAACTTTGTGAGTACCGCTGATAAGCTGGCACTGGTACCACATAGCCACATGCACATCTCAAACTGGCAAACAGCCTCCACCATCAATTACCATTCCAAGTGTACTAGGAATATGATGGAAAGGAACATCAGTACAACTGATGCACCAATTTGGTCAAAGGCATTTGATAGAGCAAAGTGCACCATGATGGTTGGCCGTACTTTCCAATGTGCCATCCCACCACGTCAGGTATGGGCACATGCAAGCACCACTCCTTTGGCTGGAGGCACTTGCATTTGGGATCCTTCCAAGGCAGAGCAAGCAAAGAGCAATGGTGAGCCGATTGATGAGTTCATGGGCATGAGCCGATCACTAGAGTTGCAGACCCTAAAGATGGAAGCACTGCATTCCACTGGCTATAGTGTGCAGGATGCAAAAATGCATTTGCTGGTGCATGCACAAGTAATTGATGATGCTGCAAGGAACTCTTTCACTGCCAAAGAAGGATACTTGTTCCAACAACTAATTTTCCATGATCAAGCAAGGGGAATTACTAAAGACTTTCATAGGATTGCCCGACTCATGGGATGCTCCTTGAAGTCCTTACTTGTCCACTACTACTCCTGGAAAGTGGCAAATCCACTTGCATATCATGTTTTAAAATCTAGAAGCGGCGAACCAGACGCGTGTGCAATTTGCGGAGAAGGCGGTAACTTGCTGCTCTGTGACAATTGTAACAAGGCCTTTCACTGGAAGAACTGCCTGCCCAGGCCTCTGAGTGTGTTGCCAATGGAAGATGAAGCATGGTACTGCTATTCGTGTACCCAGAGCTCACCTGCACGACTGCGAAGGCTCTGCTGATGGAGCATTCTTTGAAGTCTTCCGCATGGGGTACTTGGCAAACTCCAAGGACATGCTAAACAACCAAATTCAAGTGACCAATGAATGGGTTGCTTGCGTCCAACTTGGGAGACCAGCGGCGCTGACGCCTTGTGATGTGCAATCACCCATGGGCCACATTTTGTCAGGACTGTATGGAGTGACGCTACTTCCAGTGTATGGCAAGTGGAAATTGCTACATGCGTCAGTGAAAATACCTGGGCTATTGATAATGCACAATATTGCAGTAAATTTATTCCTACTTTGGAATTTGTGTGATATGATGATCAACAAGGTGTCACGCAGAGCAGCATTGGCTAGCCAACTTGCTGGCCCCATTCACTTCTGGGATCAAATCAATTGCTGGATTACCTGCAAAAAAGTTGTCTGGTTTGAGCGTAAAGCCACTCACCTCGCATGGCATAATGGGAAAGTCTTCCGCACGAGGTACATGGCAAACTCCAAAGACATGCCACATAACCAGATCTTCATCAACCAAGGATCGGTTTGCTTGCGTCCAGCTTGGGAGACCGGCGGCGCTGACGCCTTGTGGCGTGTAATCGCCTGCGGGCCACATTTCGTCTGGACTGTACGGAGTGACCCACAAGTTGGCCTTGGCGAAAGCTCCCTTCATTGCCACCGCGCATGATGGATCAACCAAGAGAGTTGGTTGCGCAGGGCCTTTTGTAAAAGGAATTAGCTTGTAAGCCGTTGCCTTCCCATTCACAGAATTGGTCTTGCCCATCGCGTTCGAGATTTTCCAGACGCGTGCCTTGGTCATGTCCGCGATACGAATAGCATTCTTCTCAAAGTCTAGCTGCGTTTCAACTGTATAAAAGGCATTGCCGTACGGGTTCTTGACGGGATCAAGCTCCGCGGAAACCACGTCAATTTCGCTGACATTGTTGCGCTGCCCGTCGACCGCCATGTCCAATCGTGCACAAAACATGTGCTGATGGATCTGCGCGTTCACACAAGGAGCGACCATGACACCGTGCGTTGGATGGTCGCCTTCCTGCGCGGACAACAAGTTGGTGGACAGCTCGCCTGATAACTTGATCTCATAATCAATGGTTCCATCCTGCTTGAAGCGCCAGTAGAACAAGTACTCGTAGTTGACGACTGTTGCGACAAAGGAAACAACCAACTCGCGCGACCGACGCGACTCATTGTGCCCGTTGCGATAGTCTACATGCTTGTAGAGTAGTCCGCCATCCTCCTCGTGCATGCAAATCACCTTCTTCTTATTCTGCGGCGTTCCGGTTGAATCGACTAGAACGGCGTCAAAGTAGTAAATCTTGCCGAGGCAGTCACATCCAAGCTCGAGCGAGTTGCTGGAGAATCCTAATCCGTAGTCACCCACGTCCATGGCACACTTGCGCTGATGGGGCGGATATGGATCCGCGTAAGGCACGGCCATTTCCACCAACGACGCTCGATGCAGAATGGATCGATTCTGAAACTGCACGTCGTGCAACACGAGGCCTTCGCGGTAGTTGAATCCAACGCGAAACGACCACTTTTGCCAGTCGACATGGTAGCCATCCGTGACGGTAAAGGAATGTCCATCGGGCTGTATAATGTCCAGCGCCTTTAACGTTTCCGACCGCCACTCCGTCTGCAGGTACGAGTTGGTGTGCAGCAAGTCGCGATGATACTGCACCGCATCGGTTGGAATCTTTGGGGCTGGCAAGCGATCGAGTCCATCAATGCGAACCAGCTGGCGCGTGTTCAAATTAACAATGGGCAAAATGTCGATGGGATGTGCGTAGTGATTATCCTCCAATCCGTTGCCGTAGCAACGCAGGTACAAGAATGTTTGCACCAATTGCGCCGGCTTGTCGCCATTGTAGTTGACCAACTGCGTATCTTCGTGCGATGCCAAGTGAATGCTCCACGGGTCGCAGGCAACGCGCGAAACGTCAATGTTGTAGCGCTCTAGCAAGGCGTGTTTGACTTGGTTGGACGTCTTGACAATTTGCTCGGCCAAGTCGCAATCGTCTGGAGTCAACATGGGCTGAGTTCCTGGAGGGAGCGTCTTGGATGATACAATGGTTGCGTCGCCTTCATCCAGCTGAACAATATACTCCGTCGCTAAACCAGTCACTGGATTGAGCGTCAGAACAAAGGCTTGACGAAACGTTACTTCCAAAGCGAGCACCTGGGCCTTGGGTGGCTCGTGAAGCGAAACGGCAACGAATCGAAGCTTGTCTGCCAATGGATCATCGGCAAACGTAACGCTGACGCTTGTGCGGATCGCATCAACGGCGGCTTGTACTTCGGAAATTGACAGTGGATCGAGTGGATGCATGGTTTTGTAATGTGACGAAAGCCAAGATGAGGCAACGACCAAGATTCCTTCGAAAAAGTGGGAAGCATGGAAAGATCTCGCTCCAAGCTGGCTGGCGTGTTCCACAAATCTTTGCGCGCCGGGCGGGCAGCCTTGCTTTTGCGATGGCTGCGAATCATGCCGCGACAATGCTCAGATAGGTAGACTGTTCCATGCCACCAGATATGTCTTGATAGTGAGAACAACGCGCTGTTCTCAGATGTGATAGTTGGATTTTGTGAACGGAGTTGTAGATGGAGGTAAGATGGTGCAACAATGTCTCAAAGTGCTGGCTACCGGTAGAGGCAGCCCCTCATCAAAATGACAGTAAGCAGGAAGTACATCTTGAATCATGATTGGCAGAACACAAACAAAATAGAAATTTCCCCAGTGGCAGGTGACAAGTTGTAAAGATCGGCTTTTAATATTTATTCATGCTTACTATACACTGACATGATCCGTGTAACCTGTTCAGACACACTTACAGCGTGGGTGTGGTAATCATCGAGATGGCAATATCCGTTGTTTATCCCAATCCAAAAATGCTCACACTGGGTTTTCAGCTCTTCAAGGTCACTACCAAACAAAGCCACGCGGCGGACATTCTTAATCAGCAGTTTTGAGAGAAACAGTGCACCTTGCTTTTGTAAGTTTTCGATGACCGTATCATCATTTATAAGGAATCGATTATTCCAAGTTAAAGACACAATGCATCGTTCTTGCAATGTTGAGAGTTTTGAAACATTTTCAACTTTACTTAGCTCTGCTTCAGCATTGAGCAAGGACAGGGCAGCAGATGAGTAAATACGTGGCATGTAATCTTCCTTTGTCAGCTCATGAAATGTCTCCAAATCCAATGCCCTGTTGCAACAGACATAGCTGATTATTTTGCTGGTGTTGATGTTTGCTCCCCTGCGAGACGTGAACTTTTTGACGACGAGAATCCAAAACTGGGGTTCTGCAACTTCGACGAGCTTGCAATTTTGGTGATTTATTTTTAAAAACTCATCAGCGCAGAAGCCTACCAAGACACCAAGGACTTGCTTATTCTCAAGAATGTAAGCATGATGGTAATACTCATGGCAGTTTGCCATACAGAGATTTTCCTTGATATAGTTCATGGTTTCCCAACGAAGCGAGTGTACATCAAAGTATTGACTAAGGAAATGCAAAGCAGTCGCCGAATGTGACGTAAGTTCGAATGATTGCTGCGAAACGCCTTGATACTGGTAATCCAAAAAGTCAGGAAACGCGTCAGCGGCGATCTTTGGAAGTGCGATAACACTAGTTCTCGTTGACGATTCCTGAAAGTCCGAGTTATTGCGGCAAACCCGTTCAAAATACCCACACTTCCTAGGCCCAATGGTGAGTATGCACCGATGCACTTTATATTCAACCACTGTTGAGTCCGACAACTCGTCCTTGACTACAATCTGGATGGTCCAGTCGCTGTGACTGACTTCTGGATCACGGCGCCAGTGGAGATGAACGTCTTCGCCATTCGCATCGTTTGGAGGCTGAATGTCGGCTTCATTGAGCTCGTCAAAGTTATCCCCCCAAAAAGTATTCTTTACTTGTGAATCATCGCTCTCCGTCATGGCAATCAAGTGTACAAGCAGTAAGAAATGATAAGGGTGGGCATGTAGGTTGTCGAAGAATGAGATGTGAGAATGCCGTCGCGGCATGTCAGACATTTGATTACCGGTACGACGGACCCTACTGCGCGGAGCTACCAGTGTAGGGACGACTATGTTGTACCTATGATGATGTCCATTCACATATTTTGAACGCAATAATCGAATAGGCATAAACCTAAATGCACTCAGAGTCACAAGATTTAACTTTATTTAACATTCATTAGCAGTGTGCATGTGCAAACGGTCACATGGACTGCACTCACTCACGCATCCGTTGATAATTCCGTTGACTTCGATTGGCACAATAGTTGCACGTTGCTGGACAAAACTCTCTCACCAAACCATACGCCGGCTGACAGTAAATGAGTTGAAAGGCAATGGACTGGTTGGCCAGCCACCGGCAGTTGCGCTTGGTGCCGTCAATGTCAAAGACAAAGTCCGAGTCCTTGCACTCTGCGGAAGGAGATGCACTGGGAAGTCGCGTTCGCGCGGGCTGCGTCGTGACTGTCAATGTCGGAGCTATTGTATTCGCAATTGGTTCCGTGGTCGGTATGCTGGTGGGAAGCAGTGTTGGAGCTGCAAGAGATGGACTCGACGTTTCCGTCGATGGTTGCGCCGTCAAGGTAGTAGGTGCCATGGTTGGTGCGCTAGCCGCGGTCGGAGCCACTGTCGGAAAGAAAATGGGCAAATCTGTAAAGGGCGTCGGTGCTTTGCTGCTGCTGCTAGCAGATTTATTAGTCCGAAGTGCAACACCAGCATAAATGGCCACTCCAATCATGGCCAGCACTATTACAGCGGCCAGGAAAATGACAAAGAAGCAGAGCCTCGATCGACGAGGCTCATAGTTTGACTGCATGTGCTTGTCTTCTTCCAGTTCTTGGTGACCCTTCTCAATGTCGTTCGCAGCGGGAGGCGCATTGGCGACGCTGCTGGCACTTTCTCTGGCTCTTGGTGGACCGCGATTGGAAAACAAAACAGTCGCGTCATCATCATCGGCCGCTGCAAGGCTTTCAGACACTTCGTCGCCGTCGGGAATGTTTTCGAACGAGTCAGTGTGCGTCTTGTCTTTTGGAATGGCACATTCGATAAAACTCGACGACGCAGTAGCAGTAGTAGCAGCAGTTCCAATCGTTACAGGAGATTCGGTTGCGCTATCATTCAAATCAATTGTCTTGAGACTCGACAAGACTTCATGAATATCACTCTCCGTCATGTCGTCCAAACTATTGGACTTGTCGTAGTAGTCATGCTCATCGTCGTGTCCGTCACTGAAGAGCAGCGGAGGTGCGGTGCTGTCCTGACCGTCGTGACTGTCCAGTTCCACCATGCGGGCCAAGTCGGTCGAAGCAGAAGCAAGACCCAAAAGGTTTAGTTCATCATGACCTTCAGAATCATTGTCGCTAGTGTGTAAATGCAGCTGCATGCCTCCTTCCGTTGAGGAATCGTCGGATGACGACAAGTATGACTCGTCAAGGGTGTCGTCGCCGTCAAACGACTCGTGCGGTAGTTGACCGACAGCGCCACCAAATGGCGTCTCAAGGACAATGAGTCCGTCATCAACATCATCTCCATTCTCAAAGTTCTCCTTATCATTCTTGCTGCCACCGGAGTCGTGACCCTTCTCATCTAGTTTTGAAATACTTGGTGGTCGGCTGCCATTCGTGTTGGCAATGATGGCAGCTATCTCTTCATCGTCGCTGTCATCGCTTTGCATCTCATGATATCGCCTGGTATCTGCTTTAGTGGAAAACAACTGCATGACTGCTCTTTAAGATGTCAATTGAGTTGCTGTTGCTTGCGCGACGAGGTCGGCTGCTTCTGCAGCAGGTCATCAATCGAAAACCCTCGTGCAATGGTCCGTTTCCCGATTTTCCCGGCGGGCGGCGAGTTACATAGCCGATTAGAGTTCGCAATAACATTCAACGGAAATAAAAACTGCCCAAAAATGGCTGAAACATCTTCGGCGAGCGAGCCGGCATCGAGACGCTCTCGTTTTCCAAGCAAAAAGGCATCGCTGCGATTTGATGAACACATTCGCGGGGCGGGGAGGTGGCAGGATCTATGGTTTCACAAAGCCTGCAAATACTTCTGCGCGCTCCGCGCGCACAAACACTGCCAAATAGTAGAGACCGTAAAAGCAACCGATTGATGGATTAATGCCAACAATATTCTTCTCTATACCAAAGGACATGTCTAGAGATTGCAGTAATTGAGTGGCAGTTAATGGATCTTTGAAAGCATACTCCTAAAGTAAAGCAATGTGTTTTGAGATAGCTAACACGGTCATTGTAGGGGTCATTGCATGCACCCAAAGCCCGACGTAAAATGCGTCGCAGTGGCAGCATGACAAACACATTCGCGGAGCGGGGAGGTGGTACCGGTAGGATCAATGGATTAACTTAGAACAATGGCTGTCGCGCGCTTCGCGCGCGCAACTACAACTAGTCGGGATGCCTCTTGAGTTGCAGGTTGTGCATGAGATTGATTTTAGGTGCATGGGTGAAGTGGACAGATGATGGGTCCAAAGGCTTTCACGCGCTTTGCGCGCGCTAACACAACTGCTAGGCAATGGCCACACTACAGAGCAGTTTTGAGGTCCTTCATAGCCAGTCATTGCATGCGCCCAAAGCCTGACGTGATATCTGTCGCAGTGGCAGCCTTCCAATTAATGTCGTGAAGCATGTTCGGATAGATCCTACCACAAAAACATCTTCCTCTTCTAGTTCCATCGTTGACGAAACATTGCTTCCTGGGTTCCCATTCAGTCCAAAGTAGAATGTTGTCAATACATCGATATCATATTTTTGCCTTTGCGGCTCTGATTTTCGTCGCCACCGGAAGAGCATCCGCCGAAATGCTCACCGCTTTGCCAACATGCAACCTTGATTGCCAAAATGGCGGCACTTGTATTCTACTTTCCAGCGATATATCAGTTCTGCAACGAAACATGCAGCAGGGGGACCTCATTATGGAGTGCGTATGTCCATTGCAGTGGGGAGGATTAACCTGTGACATTCCTCGAGCCACATGCACAGTGGAACACAAGTGTCCCTTGAGCGGCGCGCCTTGCGATTTGCAAAACGACGGCAAGTACTTGTGCACAACGGATGACTGCGAGTACGCCAAGGCGATGGGAGACTTGGCGGCCAAAATGTGTCGTGAACCGTACACCGAGTACTGTCCCGGTAGCAACGAAAGTGCGAGCAGCGCCACCGGCACGGAGCTGCAATTTTGCACCAATGGAGGCAAGTGCCAGAGCACCATTTTGACGTCCCGGCAAGTTACTTCGCAGTCAACGGATGATTACCAAACTGTCACCGAGCAGTATCAGCTACAGCAGAGTTACGAGGAAGGGTGTGTGTGCGCTAATCACTTTAACGGACCGCACTGCGAAATTATGGAGTGGGAGGATGCGATGGAAAACGACAGCGAAAGCCAGACACTTCCAGTCACTATTGCTGCAGTAACTGGAGTTTTGGCACTGCTCTTGGGTATACTCATGGCCTGTCGATGCGTATGCCAGCGACGAAAGGGATTGCGCCCACTCGATGCAAAGGAATTGATTTATTATGATGCGACTGGCTATCTCGAAGAAGATGAATCCGTGTTTCCTCAGTATCAACCAGATCAGTATACGGACGCACTTGGCTCGCATCCGCAGTACGATGCATCGTTCAACAAAGGATCAAGCGGCTATGGCGGAGCTTCATTTAAGAGTTATGCTAACGATGGTGCTGCGCGGGCTAGCCTTCAATTCAGCAACGAAGTGCCAGATGCGAGGACACGAAGAGCCCTGAACGCGTCGCGAAGAGTCGAAGCGACATGTATTTCATCCCAATTTGATGCCGGTCTTGTCATGCCCTCTCATGCCAGTGCAACAGACCCATGTTTGTTGACTGACGCGGACTACCGCGACTCGACAGGTCGAAATGCTGACCTCAACAGCGAGCACTCCCAAACCACGTCGAGATGGGACTTGACTCATGGAGATGACTCGTCAAGCAATAATGGTTTGGAACTAAGTTAGCTAAAGATCATTGTAGTGATCGGTAGCGCAATTAGCGGTTGTTCCCATCGACAACATTGTTTCAACTGAAATTTAATCTTACATTTGCTTCAACTTTACTTTAACTATTGTTACAAAAAGTAATCTGGAGTCTTGCGCGTTGAGTTCGGCTCGCCTCGTCGTGGAGCCGGATCAAACTGCAGAAACTGCTGATGGCGCAGATCCTCATCCACTTCCAAAATCGCCGCTTGGTTACCGCATCGATAGCAATAGTTGGGCGCCGAAAAGATTGTCACCACTTGCCCCTCGTGGCTCCAGTTGTATCCCTCCATGACCAACTGATGCGCCCGCGCCACTGTCGAAAGTCCATTGCGCTGGTTAAAGGCGGCGGAAATGTCACTGCCAAAGGTGAATCCAGCTCCTCGCGGCGAAATGCCCCAACCGGATCGGTCGTCAGGATCCGACCAAAGCAAATCACATTGGGGACCTTCGTGTGGAACCTCCTGAACACGATCCAGCTGTCTTATGTGATCCAGCGTGTCAATGGACGGAGACAGTCCACCATGCAGACAGAAAATGGCGTGATCAACCACGGCAGTGAGCGGAAAGTAGTCGAATAAATCCGTAAACAGTTTCCAAACGTTTGCAGAACCGTACTTGCGGACGCACTCGTCGTAGAATCCGTAGACTTGCGTAATTTGTCGACTCTCGTGGTTGCCGCGCAAAATAAAGACGCGGTCAGGGTAGCGTACCTTGAGGCAGACCAAGAGCGACACTGTCTCGACCGAGTAGTAGCCCCGATCAACGTAATCACCTAAAGTGAGGGATGAACAGTTGACATGAGTATAAAATTGTTGTCGATTTATGAAACAAAGCAAACCATGCGTTTCAACAAGCGTTGTTACGCCAAACACTGTGCTCATCCAAGACTAAAAGTTTTGACTCGGAAACAACGCACTACTCACCCATGAATACGTAATTCGTAGAGGGCGCGCTTCCTCCTATCTGAAAGAGCTCCATCAAGTCATGCCATTGTCCCTACATTGGAAGTGGAGGGGTGAAGATGAAAGTTAGTCATGCAATGCATGTTTCGCAACGTCAAATGTCTCTCACGCCGAGTTCGTCAACACCAAGCAAGTACAGCCAAACATATATAGAAATGTTCATTGTTTCATAAACATACATGAATGTCTCCACAAATCGTGACTGGCGCTCGGACGGGCTGCACGTTGGATTCCTGCAGGAGCCGCTCCCTAGCCAGTTCCGTCAGCGCCTTGACCTCCGACTCGGTGAGGGGCGTTCCCTGCGTCAGTTTCGCGAGCCACGCCTCCAAGTCGTGGTATGACCGTTCGGGGTCCATGGATGATGATGAAGCTGATTGCATGGGTGGTGGTGGGGGAGGTGGTGGGGGAGCACTGAGCGTCGAAGATCCGGATGGCGATTTGCTGCCTTGTTCTGCTGAAGTTGGTCCGGCTGCGTCACTCATGTCTGCTGCAGCTGATCGTCAATAGAATAGGATTTGCGCAAATCTGCAATTGCGAGGGAATAATTTCTGTACTTCGTTCTTGTCGCAGACGCGGTAGTATACTAATTACAAGAGAGGGACGAGCGGCTGCGATCCGTTTTTGTCTCCATGGTCGGCGCGCTGCTTGCAATCTCCGGGTCTTTTAGTTGTTTTCAAAGTCGCTTATGATCGCACCGGTTTTCGTTTGCATCGAGTGCGTCGGTCGACCAACACAAATCCATCTCATTCTTCACTTGAGAGGAAGCCATCATGCTTGCTTCTACTAGACTGCAAGCAGTATATTTATGCTTACTTTCTTGTTCATTATGGCAATATGAGGCTTCCGCTTTTCACTTTCCGCTTTCGTTAGCTCGGTCAAGCAGTCGACTCTCGGCAGCATCGGGCTCATCCTCAACACCGTCTTCATTGGATCCCATTGCCTTTGGCGCGGGCGCATCCACAAAGTCGGATCTGGTTCAAGCCATTACGGAAGCAGTTTCATTGGCGTTGGATTCCTTGCCGCGCCACGCTCGTGCGATTGACTTGGGACTGGTATCCGTGTCGAGCTTGTACGACGGAGGCATTCATCCAGTTTCCACCACTGTTGTTCCGGCGATACTAGCGGCGTTGCAAGTATATCATGATGATCAAACGAAAAACAACAACCAGCAATCTACCAATAATGAACCGTATACATTGAAGAATCTCATGGGATCTACAGTGGCGGGTTGCATTGCCAGCGTTCCCAGTCGCCAACCATCATCGTCGTCATTTTCAAAAGCCGACGCATCCACTGCCTTTGTAACTCGCGCCTGCCAACCCATCGAGTACGAAGGCGTTCCCGCCGTGTCCATTACTCTGTGCGTATTGCCGGATTGTAGCGCCAGAGTCTTTCACGTATCGGCGGCTGACCTGCCGGACGATCCGGATGGACAAGTGAGTCTCGACGAGTGGAAGCGCATTGTTGGACTCAAGGGGTTTGGTGATGATGATGATGATGATGATAATAATAGTAATGACAACAAAGACGCGGCGCCGCCCAGCTTTCTACTCGTTCCTCATCCCGCCTTTGCCACGGACTTGGACGATTTCTTGTCCAGTCTCGCCACCTACTTTCCAAACTCGCCCTGCGTGGGAGGGATCGCCTCCACTGTGTCGTCTTTATCGCGCGCCAAGCTCTTTTTGTACGCGCCCGGAGCATCCACGACGTGTCACGCGGATGGCTGCGTCGGCGTGGCGCTTTGTGGCGACGTGCGGCTGGAGCAACGCACGGCGCTCGGCGCCAAGCCCGTGGGAGGCATTTACCAAATCGTCAAGGGACAAGATGCGACCATTAACGCCATTGTGTTGGATGAGACGGCCACGGAAGCACTTCATGATGAGGAAGATGATGATGATGATGATAGTTTGGAGGAGACGGAGGAAAATGAAGCTGACATGACCAAGAAGGAACGGTTGATTGCGTCCTACGCCAAGGCTCGCATTCCGAAGCCACCACTCGCCGAAGCAAACTTTGTCATGCGCACGCTTTCGGACGATGACCAAGCATTCATGCGTCGCGTACTGCTCGTGGGACTAGACCAGGGCGCCGGAGGCATTGGAAGGACGGCGTCGGAACTGGCACGGTTGGCGCAGGGCGAAGGACATCGGTTCACGGTCAAGCAAGTGGCAAGTGGCGGCATGAAGGATGGCAGTGTCACGTTCCCGTTGGGGAGTGTTAACATCAAAGCCGGTACTCGAATGCGATTCTTTGTGCGTGAGAGTAGCTTTGCCAAGAAGGAGATTAAGGCATTGTGGACTGGATATAAAAAGTCTATTTTGGATGAGCAGTTTCAGTCGTCGAATGGTGCAAGCAGCACTATATTTGAGCCTGCTGCGTGCTTTGTGATACCTACACTCGACAGAGGCAATAAATTCTTTCTGGGAAAGGCAGGATATGAGAGCAATGCAGTGGCGACGTCACTTCCAGGCGTCCCATGTATTGCTGGATTCTTTTCAAACGGAGTTATTGGACAGATTGATAAATCAGAGAACAAAAAAGTCGGCGTTCAGGGAAGTGCTTCGAGCTATATTTTGATTGGAAGTCGATCTGGTCGGCCAATCTACTCACCGGCAAGTGCGGCATCTGACGAGGCCTCGGAACAGATACGACTGGCGGCGCAGAAAGCCGAGGCGACGAGATTGGCAGCAGAGGATGAAAAGCGACAACAACGAATGAAAACTCATACTGTCGGTGAAAGTGAAGCTGCGCCGCGGAACGAGCAGGGTGAACTGATATTAAAGCGACGAGAGGTGCATGCTGGTCGCGCCCTTACGGTATCCACAGTCGAATGGAGTGTTGCTGAGAAAACAGCGAAACCTTCCAGTGTTTTGGAAGGATATATGTGGGACAAGGAGACTGAGGTTGATCGATTTCGGGAGCGAGTTCCATTGGCCAATCTCGTGTCGCAGTGTCGCCTCTCGGCAAGTGACCCTGCTGCTGTTAAACCGCGAGACTGGCTGAAACCTTTGACTGATGCTATTGCGTCCGATGGATTCGTTATCATTCCGGAACTAAAACGATCGGAGCCAACTATTGGCTCCATTCGGAAAAAATACGATTTGAACAAACTCACCAAGATCTTTGTCGAAGCGAAGGTTCCTGTATTGTGTGTAAACTGCGATCAGATATTATTTGGCGGTTCGCTGGACGACGTTTCGACCGTCCGACAAGCAGCTACTACTGCCGCTATCGACCAAGCATCAGAGGACGGGGTAGTGGTGCCGCCGCTATTGGCATCTGATCTTTTGTTGTACCCGTATCAGCTCTACAAACTTCGCTTGGCTGGAGCTGACGCAGTAAACCTTATTGTTGGCGCCTTGGAAAAGAAAGATTTGATATATCTGACGAAGATTGCCTCCACTCTACAACTGCAATGCCTTGCAACAGTCACTTCCGAGATTCAGATACAGAATCTTTCAGTTTTAACAAAAGGTGGTATTGCAGGAGTCATTGTTTCAAATCGAGAATTGGAGGATTTCTCGTTTGACATGTCGGGTGAACAAGCTCTGCGATTATTGAAAAGCGACGCTTTGAAATCCTGTCTTGAGACTCACGGCTCGGATATTCCCGTGCTCGTCGAAGGTCGCGTGGGTATGATCACGCGAAGAGACTCCAGTGGGACGGAGACGACGCGTGCCTACCTCGATGAGCTCAAGGCAGCAGGCGCCAACGCTGCCATTGTTGGCGGAGGTCTTGCGATCGAAGGAAGCGATACCGCGCAGCTACTGGAATCACTTCGCGCTACTGTATAATAGAATGTATATATATCGTGCTTATAATTCAGCTATTGCTTGCTCCATTTCTGCGTCTTGCTGCGTCGCCGGCGCCGTACTCGTGTCCTTGGTTTTCCGTCCTTCCTTATACTGCGGCCGTACACCCCTTGCAATAGGACCTGGATAAGTAAAGCGCTCAGAGGTGCGAAAAAGTTTGTTCAAGTATCCAATACGGCTAGGATGGCAAATAGCATTGTTGCCTAGCGGTCGGAGGGTGTCCATTGCCATTTGACAGCACTGAAGGAAGCTTTTGGCTCGAAAGGTCATGTGCTCGCGAGCATTAATGTACGTTTGCAAAAGCAGCTGAAGTCGGCACCGAATATAAAACACTTCCTCCTCGCTGCAGACGGTGCGTTCAGGGTCAGAAAACTCTATTAATGCTCGCCAACCATCAAACGTACTCAGTGCCGCACGAAACGTTTCAATGCGCCTGTCAAGAGTCTTTGACACATCTGCATCGTCTATCGTCGTACCAAACAAAAAACAAGCCTCGCTGCTGTTCCAAAATGTGACATTTTGGAATTCATTCAATACTTGTGGTGGTGGCAAGCGGGGTCGTTTCGCTGGGAGTGCACGGCCGTTGCCCTTTCTCTTTTCAGTATTAATCGTCACTTTTGCAGAAACGGCGGTTGCAGCATCTCGAGCAACGCTAGAAACTGGCGGCGGACCCGTGCCTACAATAGGCTTGCAAACACTCTCTTCATACGCTTCAACGTCTTTTATAAATTCGCTTTCAAGCTCGATGCGAGAAACCAGCCACTTGTTGACATGGTAGTATGTGACACCCTGGCATCGCTGACGATAGACGCCAATCGTATTTCGCTCGTCAAAGTAATCAATCTGTGCATTCAACCCTGGGTTGCGCGACAATGATCGACTAAATTCTCCCTTGTTGAAATTATTCAAATCAAAGCTTGCGTCCCGCAACAGCATGGCCGATAGTGGTTGCAGCTTCTTGTAAACGGCGTTGAACCACGTTGACGCCGATATCCAACGACCTAGCAGTGGCGCTCCCAAAATCGAATCGTCGCGCACCTGCTGCAACGCTCTCCAAACAATTTCGCCCTTGGTTGGCGGGCTAGCCTTGCGCAATTGACTCGGCGCCATGATTGGTGTCACGACGTTGACCACCGAGGTTCGTTGCGGCGGCGGAGGCGCTTTTTTAGGTTTTGCAACCGGCAACCGTTTCCGTTTCACGTTCCTGCCCGTGGGACGACGCGGCAATGCCGACGGCGCAAAGCCTCGTCCCTGCGCCAACGCCAATGGAGACGGACGCGAAGTCTTTTTGCAGCCGTATGATATAGCCAGGGAAAGTAAACCTTCATTTGCGCCTCCGTGTAGCCTCCCACTGGCGGAACTGCGGCACCCCAGTACGGAAAGGTTGGGTTTGACGCAACGTCAGCCCAGACTTTGGCAAGGTCTGCTACTCCTGACGCTGCCGCTTGAGTATTTTTACTTGTTGTGATGGTCGTTGTAAGTTGTGTTGTCACAATACCAGACTGATGCACTGCAGTTTCTACTGGCTCTTTTGTTTGATTCAAATCGACTGACTCCACCAGAGAGCTTGTTTTGGTAAACAGGTTAGCCTTTTCCGTAGCATTTGCAGCAGTGGAGCTTGTGTTCGATGAACCATGTTTAGCAGCAGTCGAACCATTCGTAGTTAAAGCTGATTCTTTGTCATCAGCAACATCCGCAGCTTTCTCTACACTAGCCATTGCTTCTTCTGACTTGCTACTCGTAGCAGCTTCTGCGTTACTTTCACCATGTAAATTGCAGTTACCCAATGATTCCTTCGCGACAGTCGAAGAAGCAGCAGTCGAATCGTTCGTCGAAGCTGAATCAATTTTGTCAGCGTGATCCGCAGCTTTCTCAAGATTCGCCATGGCTTCTTCTGACTGAGTAGCAGCTTCGTTAATTTCTACATGTATATTGCTAGTCTCCAATGATTTCTTCTCGCCGGTCACAGCTGCAGCAGCAGCAGTCGAATCGTTCATTGAAGCTAGTTCATGTTCGTCAGCATTATTCGCAGCTTTTTCACATCTCGCCATGGCTTTTTCTGACTGAGTAGCAGCTTGAGCGTTAATATCGTCGTGTAAATTGTTGCTAGTCTCCAATGATTTCTTCTCGGCGGTCGAAGCTGCTGCAGTGACTTTTTCTTGTGCAGCGCTAAATTCCTTGTCACAAGAATGCATCAGCTGATCCACTGGAAGAGAGTCCATTCTCAATCCCAAAGTTACAATGTTGTTCAAGAAAGGTGTGAATGGCGCAGCATTAGCTTGACAACAACAAGCGAAACAAACAACGAAGTGTGATGGAGCTGCTTGCTAAATGATTACCGTTACGACGTTCTTTTTTTAGTACCTTTACGACGTGATCAATCGGCATCGCATTTTGATCGTCGTCACCATGGCCACAAGCCGATCAAGCGCTGCACAAAAAAGCCTTTCAATGACAATGACAGCAAAACAGTTACTGTTTCTTCTTGGAATTCTCATAGTTCCTCCTACAATAGCCGTGACAAGAAGTCGCCGCCGCAAGAATAGTCATCCCGATCAACGCGACATTAAAATCATTAATGAGTCCAAAGTCAGAATTGACGTGAAATGGATCAATCCAAATACGCGTCAACCAGCCGACTCGACCATTGGTCCGGACGGTCTCATTTACGGAGGTGAAACTGGATTGAACTCGTTCGCGGGTCATTCCTTCGTCGTGGAGGAATTGGCAAACGCTAAAACGAAAAAGTGTCTGCACAAACTCTGTCGCAAGGCGTACTTTACGGTCAGCAAGCACGAGGATCAAGTCTACATTGTCAATGACAGGTTTCTGGTGGACGCGCAAGATAGTCATACCAAAGCGACGCAGCAAGCCAAGGAGGCGCTACAGAAATGCCAGTTACAAACTAACCGCAAGAGTCTAGTAACAGCGAGTCAAGACGAAACTCTCAATCCACTCGACTTGGATCAAATGTATGCTTGTTTGGAAGCCAGCATTAACGAAACCTTGACGGAAACGCAAAACGATATCGACTTTCAGCGCAGCGTGCGCAAAGACATGGCCCGTCGCTTGGTGCCATACACGTGCGGCAGCGGCTTGCCCGGCACCAGAGAGCAAATCATATCAACGACACGCGCCTTGGTGAATACCACGTTCCAGTTTTACGATCAGGAGGCGACTCCGCCATATCGAGTCAGCAGCAACGTGCAAGTATTGTTTGAAACACCAAACAGTGCGATACTGCTCGTGCAAGATTTTTGGACCGCGCAGGAATGTCGCGAGCTGATCCACGAGAGTCAGCCGGCGGTGCATTCCAGCAACGTGCCACTGGCGGCCAAGCGAACCAATCCAGTGGTCAAGCGAGCTGTACGAAAGCTGCAGGAGTTTGCCAAAATGTTTTTGAAAGGTTCTGTCTTTACGTATGAACATGATCCAGTCGTTCGGTTATATACGTCATGGCCACTGGACAAGGACGACGACGAGTGTGACATGACAAACGACGGAACCTGTTTCGACAAGGACGTTCCGCAGCAAAATCAAGTCATTGTCAAGACTCCCTACAATCTACCAAGCGACGCGGCTACCATGCGCATCTTTTGCGAAGTCCCCAAGCAGGGCGGCGCCATTCACTTTCCGCAGGCAGGTGTGCACGTTCACTTGCCGGAATTAAAGGAAGGGTCGGCACTCTTTACCATGTATGCGGATCCACAGACGGGTCAACAAGACGAAGAACTCTTTTTAAACGAAATGATAGAGTGTCCCGTTGTAGAGGGAACACTTGTGCAGGTTGTGGATCATTATCATATTGGTTGGTCGCGTTGATTGATGAGACAAGATTGAATGAATAATATAACGAGGCGACAGAGACTACCGTAGTAGGTACGAGGACTATGTAACAATAAATACCCTACAAGCTTTTGTCATTACAATTAATGTATGCTAAGATGCGACTTTGTGCGTATTGCATTTTTACAACGACATCCTTCAAGGGAGGGTGAGTTTCTTGACGGGCGATTACAATGTCATACCTTTGCAGCCGTAGCAGCTATGTATCAGAGCAGTTATGACAATATTTTACTGCATGTCCTTATCTCTTCTCTCGCTTATCAGACATATCAACAGTTGTCTTGATTGTTTCCAAGTCAGCCACTGCCGTCGCTGCTGCAACCAGTTCAGCCGCCTCGTCCATGCCTTGCTTTCCCTTGCTCTGTCCAATAGTGACTGGACAAGCTTTCTCCCCATCGGTCGACTTGCTCACAACAACCTCGTGCAGACAAAGTTCCTTGCCCTTTTCCCGAACGTTATGTATCCAATCCCAAACAGTCTTGGCCACGAAATCATCCTTCTTTTCCTCGTCCCACTTTTTCGAATGCAGCAAGTAGAGCATTAAAAAGGTGGGAAGGTACCAAAGACTCGTCAGAAACACTTTGCGGGCGTTTTGGTTCGTTTTTTCACGTCGAAACCGATGCGCCACGTGCAGCGCGTACGCGTTCAAAGCGAGTCCCTCGAGCGCAAACATGCTGGACGTGGCGCCACACAACGTCGCAACAAAGGGCATGGCGGACAAGTACCACGCGTACTTGGTAATGAGTTGCGCCGTCTCTTGTCCATTCTCCTCCAAGCATGATACCATTTGAAAGTTGCCTCGCTGGTAGTCGATGCGGTTGCAGTAGCTCAATGCGAAAAAGTGCGGAAGCTGCCACAAGTACAAGGTTCCTGCCAAAACGAGCGACGCGGGGTCCAACATGCCGGCGCCACCCGTGGCGGCCGAATAGCCCATGACGGGCGGAATGGCGCCAACGACTGCGCCAACGTACGTGTTCAACGTGGAATGCTTCTTCATGTAGGTATACACACCGGAATACAAGACAATGTTGCTGACACCAAGCGCCGTGGTGACTGGATCAGTTCCAATATACAGAAGCGATGTTCCAGAAACGGCCCATGCAATGGAGGCGTTCCTTGCTTGCTTTAACGTGAGTGCACCCGTCACGAGTGGCCGTTGCTGCGTTCGCTTCATGCGCGAGTCTTGCGACACTTCCAGCAACTGGTTCATGGCGGCCGCGCTGGCACTGCATAGACCCGTTCCAATGAGGCAGGCGCCAAGTACGTCCAGCTGCGACGATATGGGACCTCCTGCGGCGAGGAACCCAGCCGCGGAAGTGGTCACGACGAGGGCTGATAGTCGGGCCTTGGCAAGGTCCAAGTAGGCGACGGAGCGTGACAAGGATGACGAGGACTTTGCAGTTGAAGCGGAAGCGTGAGTACGCAATGGATCCGATGTTTCACTTGACTCATTTTCATTTTCAGAAGACTGGAGTAGCTCCTTTTCGTTCGACAATGGGTCTCGACTGCTGCTTGAGGACGAGGCGAACCATCGACGAGCCGAAATGCCAATTGAATCTGCATTTAATTTCGTTGGAATCTTTATTCGATTATCATATCTAATGGTTCTAATCACTAGAAATGACTCCGTGCATCTTCGATTTCGTAAGAGCAACGCCATGATGCCGTAAATCGTACATGGAGCTGCAAAAAGCGGTTCAAAATCTCATGGTGGCGGTGCAGCCCGCATCAGTCGTATGGAAAGACCCGGAGCTGTGAGTACCGATGCGAAACTAGTTTCAAACCGCAAAGGATCGCAGGCAACAGCGTAACTATAACCATCGCGGCGACTGATAGTACTGTACAACAACACTCACAGTAAACTGTATATTCTATTGAAAGAAATCAAGTAGAGCACCCCATTCAAATGGATTCGATGGCCGATGCTGCCACCAATACCCGGGAGCATGTTGTCGCCAGGAAACCTCGCGCAACGCAAAGGTGGTTTCCAGCAATTCATTGTTGCCGTAAGCCCTGGCGTAAATGTTGACCAAGTCGCTCAAACACTTGGCCCGGCGACCGACAAAGCCACTCTTGGTGCTAATGCCGCCAAACAAACCTTGGTCGTAAATGCTTCCCTGGACGTAGATGGGTTTGGATGGCAGCTGCTGCTTGTTGTTACTTTGACTAGATTCATATTTCGTCACATTGGCCACAAGCAGCGACATGGCGATATCCTCGCAGTTCATCTGTTCGTCAACATATTCCTTGATGTCGGCCAAATGCTGATTGGATGAGTAAACGTCCAAATAGCGACGATGCAGAAAGCTCGCCTTGGTGAGCACAAAATTGACGCGCTGCCGCAAAAACACAATGGGCCAGCAATGTTCAATGTATGTTGCAACGCCGCTTCCTCGTCTCGCCAAGCTCGCCAGTCGCGGATAGTAGCCAACCATGGAGTTTGGAAAAACCTTCCACGCCTCAAAACCTTGAGCAAGTGAGGCGCAGTCGACCTGCACGTCGTCGTCCACCATGAACAGTCCAGTAGTCTTCATGGCTGGTATAGGAAGGAACCGGCTGTTGAGCGAGTTTGGTACCTGTATGAAATGTATCTGGGATTGATTATTATCTTCGATAATAGTTGTATGATTCGTTCCCTTGAGAGAGTGCGGCTTGCGTAAAAGTGCATATGGATCGTTCGGTGGCGGATTGTCTTGCTCGGCCCACACGACAAAGACATCCGAGACGCCGCTCCTTCTTCCACACTGCACTGCATAATGTTGAATCGCTTGCTGTAGCATTAACGGTCGCTTGTAAGTATTGATAACGACGGAAAAGGAAGACTCGTGAATGACATGATTGTCAGTAGCATCATGATTGGGCAAGCCGTATTTGCCAAAGATCGAGTCAATGATGGAAATGACTGTGAATGGAAAGCATATCGTGACTGCTATCACAAGAGCAGTCTTTCGTCTTGACGAACTTGCCGACCACCAGAGACGAATGTGATTGCAAATGGTTCGACGACGATGGCGAAATAACTTTGGAGTTGCAGCAGCAGCGCCGCTTTGCTTGTTGCTGCATCCATTCGATCGATCCGGCGACAATGGCGCTGACGTTGCGGCTGCAGCAGCAGCCGAGGATCCTCTTCCTCGCAAAGAACTCATCATCGTTTCGATTTCGTGTAGAGTAGGGTAATTGGATCAGCAGTCAATAAAGAGTATAGTCAGACCTCTGCTTTGCGATGCTGATCAGTCGACTTTGTGATGCCAAATCCCATGGCCGCCTTGAATTTTGCAAGCAAAAATGCACGTCGTACCGGTATCAAAGTCAGTACCGGTAAGATCTTTGAAAACTTCGAACGAATTCTTTTTCGACCATGTCGAGAGTTGAAGACGACGACGGTCTCACTGTCAATGCGTTTGTCTCGATGAAGAGATACAACGATTGCAGTAATACTCGCTTCATTAAATATACAATCATCCTTAAAGCGGTTTTTAATAATCCATTAGCATCTGCATTTCTGCCACTACTCCGGCATCAGTCATCATCCACTTCATTTCAACTGCACTCTTCACATCACAAGATGCAATCTGCTACGGATGAAACGTTGAACAACATCCAAGACATTATTGGACAAGACGCTGGAAATCGCGGAATGAAGCATTTGATTGTTCCCGGCGATTTTGTCAAGGCATGTCGAACTTTGGCGCATCATCACCACCATGCCACCAACAACAATAATGCAGCAACTACCACTAATAACAGCATCACAACCGTCATTATACTTTCCGGTTTTCCCTGCTGCGTCGGTGAAACGCCGCCCACGGAGACGGACGGTCCACCCGGGGCCTGCGCCCTTTCGCTGGCGGCACTGGAGCTTGGCAGTCACGTTGTACTGGTGACGGATGACTGCAACCGCGTCGTGTTTGAGGCTGCGGCGGAGCAACTGTTGCAAACGTATAAAGGTAAAATGACATTGGAAACGTTTCCGGTGGAAATGAAAGAGGCAGATATTGCTCGCATGCAAGCCTTGTCGAATACAGAAAATTCCTTGATGGTTGCGATTGAACGATCGGGTCCTGCGGCGGACGGTCAGTGCTATACCATGAAGGGCATTGACATGAAGGAGCTGACTGCTCCCATTCACAATATTGTATTGAATCGAAGCAAAGATACGACATTCATTGCCATTGGCGACGGCGGCAACGAGCTCGGCATGGGCAAGGTCATTGACATGGTGCACAGACACATTCCAAACGGAGAGAAAGTTGGCTGCGTCGTCCAGGCCGACCTTTTGATCGCCGCCAGTGTTTCCAACTGGGGCGGGCATGCGCTGGCGGCGGGTGCGGCGCTGGTGCGGGCGGAGCAGGAGGCAATCGACAAGCATTTGGGTGAGGAAAATCGAACCATCTTTCTTGATGAATGGATGAAACGATGTTCGACAACTGAACAAAATGAGGTGGAGCTGCTCAATCGATGTGTTGAAAAATGCTGTCGGGATGGCGTCAGTGGGAAAGTAGAAGCAACTGTGGACGGCATGTCACTCGAAACTAGTTTGGAATGTCTGCGAGACATTCGAGCAGCGGCATCCAAGCGCTAGTAATTGTATAAAGAAGCGAAGTTAGAAGTTTGCTTGTAGTATATGTTTAATGATAAAAAAATTGCTTGAATTGTCTATTACCGTTCACGCCATTGTAGTTGCTACTCGTCGCCTCATAGCCGATCAAGTACAATCAACAAATCAAGACGAAAAGTGTCCACCGCGCCTTCCGCCAAATCGAGCCTTCGAGGTATCATGGATGTTTCCCATGAGCCATTGCCCAGCTCAATCTCGAGAGCCAAAGGGATTGCCACGCCAGTGGATGAAGCTTCACTCATGCCTGTCAATGTCAACTCGAACCAGGCAACCGATGCGCTTTGCGCGATGAGAGTAACACTGCCACCTCCATCATCCCCTTGTCTCGGTTGCCAATTCTTTACTTCTATTGGTACCTTGCTTCCGCTTACCCCAAGCTCAATTATCTGTAATGTTGGGAGAGGGTGGCGAAAAGATGTCAATGTATTGAGATGAAATGTTGAAGTGTCACTAAAACACGTCTTTTGCCACCACTCACCGAATCTTCGCCCGATAATAGTTCCACAGTCGTCGACGGCTTCATATCTTTCAAAACATCAACATCTAGCTCTGCATCAACACCCGTACTTGCCATGGAATGCAGTAGTAAATGCTCCATGGACTTGGACGTTTGCTCACTGTTTTCCCACGCCGGCTCGCCTTGATAGTCGGACGAAACGAACCGAAAGCGCAGTGACTCCAAATTTGGATTATCCACCGTCAGCAGCAGCGACACTGCTCCTGCCGCAAGGCTGCAACACTTGACGACCCTGACGCAAGGAATCACGTGAATGGCGCTAGCGTCCTGAAAATATCAAGCCAAGAAAAGAGCTTGTAAGTGCAAAGACACGAAGCGACGAAAAACTGATAATACATTAACATGGCATACCTTTTTCATCCACTGCCCCACTCCGGTTCGCTGAGAGCTGTCTCCGTCCAATGGATCCAACTTTGGTTTAAGTAGAATGCCAGGTTTTCCTTCCTTTAGTTCCGCCCGACATCGTCGCCCCAGTCGCACGCGCAGTGGCGTCGGTAGTGGCAGCAAGGCGGAAATACGCAGAGGAAGTTGGCACGAGTTGATGGATTGCAACTGGAAACAATACTTTGGTAACGCATTGGTCAAATGTTCGTCTGGACCAACCGGGTTGTCGTCCGTCAATGATAGTCGTCGCATGCCAATGTCTGCATGACGCGATTCGTGCTGAATGGCACTCAGCTTGTTTTTCGTTTCCTGAAGACTAGACTCTAGCGCGGCAAGTGACCACGGCTCCATGCGCGCCTTGTTTGTCAGCTGCTGCCAATCCACATTTTGTTCGTGATATTTTTTCAACGATTCAAAGTATGCTTCCAGTGGCTTGCTTGCGCTCTGTCGACGCTTCTTTAGATCCAGAAACAAATCTTCCGCCGATCGCGCCAACTCCAATCGATCCACATTGATAACGTCTCCCTCTTTGCCCACGTCTTCGATTTGCACCGGCACTTGCAAGTGACACTGTTGACTCGACCAGTGGCAGCGTCCACACTTGTAGACACACAAGCCATTCGTTTCACTTGTTTCAAAATCATTAACGACTGCATTCACAAGCGCCGAATGATTGCAGAGAGGACAGCGTTGACAAGTCGTCTTGGGGCAGTACGGAGAGCGACCAAGCGCCGCCTTGTCCTGCGGCGTCAAGCAGTTGGGACAGTAGGCACTCTCCGGCTCGGTGAATGTTGACAAGGGATAGCGGTCGACGGAACTGGACAAGCGACGCGATGCTGTCGCGTAGTAGCAGTGGGAGAGGGGTGCCGGATGACCAACCCAGTCAATGTAGAGGACGTGCGCTGCAGCAGATTCCGCCATGGTGAGAAGAATAGTGAACGGATAGCGCGGGCGCCGCGAACCAATGTCACGATTGTATCGTAGTGGTACTGAAAGATGCGTCAGCCGTCCATCCGACCGCGTCGGCCATGGCGCTTGCCGATCGAGTCACGTCGTCACAATTTCGATCAAGAAACCACTGCAACACAATCACACACAGCAATCATGAAACTGACAAGCCTACTACTCCCTCTCAGCCTATGCATTCCTTCAGCCGCCTTTGCGTCATCACGAAGAGCGTTTTTAACGGCAGCCGCCGCTGGCAGCAGCTCACTCGTCGGTCGCAGTAATAGTCATGCATCATCATTACGAACTATCCGCCACATGACGACAAGTCAGTCTCCGCAAGACTTTATCGAAAGCCAAATCAGTTCCAACAAGGTGACAGTCTTTAGCAAAACCTACTGTCCCTACTGCTCCAGCACCAAGTCGCTGCTGGACGAGCTCAAGGTGGAATACACTGCCGTCGAACTGGATAACTGCAACGATGGAGCCGCCGTGCAGCAAGCCTTGCTCGAAAAGACGGGGCAACGCACCGTGCCAAACACGTTCATTGGCGAAACGTGGATGGGAGGTAACGACAAGCTTCAAGCTGCCGCCAAGGCTGGCACGTTGCAGAAAATGTTGGGACTGTAAACAGCAGCAGTAACAGCTAATTTTGATAGTAATGCTCGCTTGTCTCACTTATATCCATGTTTCTATTTGTTGCGATAGAAAGATTGCTGGCTGGAATCACTCGCAAGTTAGTAAAAGCATTCTGACGGTATATAGATGCGACACTCGCACTGTCTCACCAGCACTCTTCAACTGAGTCACACCGAAAACGCTGATGACGCAGAATATCTTTCAGCCAATCAGATCACACGGAGTGACGCAAGCCTGAAACGCATCTGCGGCCGTGACAGCTCGTTGCCGGAGCCATCAATCCAAACACCCAGCAAGCTCGTGTGCGAATCGCCGGAGAGGATCATATCAATACATATCATACGGTCATTGTCTCGCTACATTTACATTACGCTGCAATCACATCATATATAACATGACGAAAGCATCCCAAAAGCGAGTCATTATTGGAGTAGCAGCGTTATGCTGCGCCTGTAGTGGTGAGTGAAAAGCTCGTGTTTCGTGTGATGGTTGGAGGCGAGCGAAGCAGATGCTGCAGCTACGCACCCTTCAATGCGGCGACGTCTCTGCATATCAAACAAATTGTTAGTCGGTGAAGTGCGCATACATATTCGAAATATCATCTCATTCCTTCTTATTTCTATTCGTGCAGTCGACGCCTTCTCCGCGGCCCCCGTCGCGCCACGCACCTCTCCATCACAACCCGCTCTCGCTAGCCGACAATCACCGTTGCATTCCACCGTCATGGACTTGACTTCCGAAATATCATCAACATGGGACAGAACTAGTCGCTCCAGCGAAGTATTGGATTTTGCAGAGCAAGTGTTGGTACTGGAGAAGCGGCGAAACGCCGACCACAAACTCATGGAGGAATCGTCGCAAACGTCGCCACTATCCGCAAGCGCCCTTGATTTAGACGACGACGGCTTTACCAATCTACCAGTCCACAATGAGGCGCTCCGCGAGTCACTACTGGCAGAAAAGCGCTCCAAGTCGACCAGCTCCACTTCCACCAAAATCACCGCATCCGTACGCGAGACTGGCTTTGACAGCATGCGCACCTACATTAAGGAAATGTGCAACCACGAGCTGCTGAACAAGAATGAGGAAATTATATTGGGGCGAGAGATTCAGATTCTCATTCAGTACGAAAAGGAGCGCGACAAGCTCGAGTCGGAGCTGCTGCGACCACCCACCTACCAGGAGTGGGCGCACCACATTGAACCAAACATGACGGTATCGGATTTAAAAAAGCAGATTCGCAGAAGCTTGCGCGCCAAGACGGCGCTGACCGAGTCCAACGTACGACTCGTGGTGAGCATCGCCAAGCGATACAAGAGTAGTGGCGTGAGCTTTCAGGACTTGTCGCAGGAGGGAATTTTGGGATTGACGCGGGCGTGCGAAAAGTTTGACCCCGAGCGGGGCTTTCGCTTTTCGACGTATGCCACCTGGTGGATCAAGCAAAGTATTAGTCGAGCGATTGCGGATCAGGCGCGGACCATTCGACTGCCCGTGCATATTCATGACCATATTCGGCAGCTACGGAGCGCGGAGCGTGACTTGAAGAGTGAACTTGGTCGGGAGGCAACCATGCAGGAGATTGTGGAGCGCACCAAATTGTCGGAGGAGCGAATCATGTTTCTCTATCGAGTTGGCCAGAAGCAAGTGTCGACGGAGCAAAAGTTAATATCCGGCGGCAAGGCCAAGGGAGATGGAGACGGCGTTACATTGGGAGAGATTGCCAGCGATCCTGACAGTCAACCGATTGAGCTTGCGGCCTACCAAATGCTCAAGGACGATATCAGTCGCCTCATTTGCACACTAAACAGTCGCGAACAGGCAGTGGTGCGAATGCGATACGGTCTCGACGACGGTAAGGCCAAGACGCTCGAGGAGATTGGAGCACGATTCAGTGTGACACGCGAAAGGATACGGCAGATTGAAGCTCGAGCCTTGCACAAGCTACGACAGCCATACAGAAATCATTCGGTCAAGTCCTATGTGAAGGAGTATGCGGGTTAGATTTGCAATTGCGTTGTACAATACTGATATTATGAAGCTTAAACATTACATTTGATTCCAAAACTGCTATACTGTTAAGATTAAATAATTACTATATGCGTGTCCATTTGTGACATGCCCCGTCGACCTAAACAACTTTTACGAAGCAACGTGCCCAGCATCGGAGACTACCTTGGCGACGGAGCTTTCAAACATTCGTAGCGCATCATCAATTTCTTGCTCGGAAACAATCAAGGGCGGAACGAATCGAACAACGTTGGCACCAGCACCGACGAGTAGTAGACCTTGTTCCATGGCTTCCCCAACAATCTTGCCTGGTGCAATGTTGCTATCCGTTATTTCCACTCCCTTCAAGAGGCCCCATCCACGAACTTCACCAAGTACTTGCGGATACTTTGCCGCAACAGCCTCCAATCCCTTGGACAGCTGTTCTCCCCGGTCTACAACATTTTGAAGAACGTTGTGATCCGTCATGTACTTGGCCACGGCCAAGCCCGCGGCGCACGCCAAGGGATTACCGCCATACGTACTCGCATGATCGCCCGGTCCAAACACATCCGCCACTTTACTCGACGCCATCATGGCGCCAATGGGAACGCCACCTCCCAGTGCCTTGGCCGATGTAAACACATCTGGCTCCACACCAAGATTTTGGTAACCCCACAGCATACCGGAACGTCCCATGCCAACTTGCACTTCATCGCAAATCATGAGTGCACCAGTGTCATCGCAAAGTTGACGAACCCGGGCAAAGAAATCCTTGTCGCCAGGAATAATGCCACCTTCACCCTGCAAGGCTTCCATCATGATTGCTGCCAATCCCTGTCCATCAGCTTGCTGCACTTGTTTGACAGCCTCTTCGAGTGCACTCACATCGTTATAGGGAACGTACTTGAATCCAGGCACCATTTCGCCATTGTAGCCAAAGCCCTTGTGATACTTTGGCTGCGCCGTGGCGGTCAGCGCAGCCAACGTTCGTCCGTGAAAGGATTGCTCCGCCGTGATAATGATTGGCTTGGTAATGCCGCGGTCACTGGCGTGTCGGCGCGCCAGTTTGATCGCCGCCTCGTTACTTTCGGCGCCACTGTTGCAAAAGAACACTTTTTGCGCAACAGAGTTTTGCGACAGCCAATGGGCGAGTGCTGCCTGCGCCGGAATCAAGTACAAATTGCTGCAGTGGTGGACCGTTTGCATTTGCTGCGTGACCGCGTCGGCAAGCTCCTTGTTGCCGTGTCCGAGTGCGCATGTGGCAATGCCGGAGACGCAGTCCAAGTACTCCTTGCCGTCCGTCGTGTAGAGCTTGCAGCCCTTGCCGCTCTTAATGGTCAATGGGAAGCGACTGTGACATTGGAGAAGAGAGTGATGGGAGGATGAGTTAACGTGAAGCGAAACATAAACAGTTGCGAGCCAATTGTATTGATTTATATTTACAATCATACATTCAATGACTTCACAGCCGATGATTTTCCCTGTCGTTCTCTCGAAACATTTAACGCGGTCAATGGCTCTTACCCATAGGTCTTTTGCACATTTTCCTCATACAAGTCGGCCGTCCCCGAAGGCTGACTCATGATTTCATCCAACGACATCGGAGGAACGAGTTGCGGCGCCGTCGTTGTTGCTGTTGCCGTCGTCGACTGCTGCAAACTTGTCTTAGCAAGGCGAGCGGATGCAGCTGACGCAGTTGACGACGAAACAAAGGCATTGGCGCTAGAGGCGGCAGCAGCTAGCAATAGTGCGAGACATAGATTCTTGTTCATCATGATTCTATTGTAAGTGGATACAAAAAGCAATGGCTCAAATGATTGAAAGAAATGGATATGACGAAAAGTGCAAGCCAACCACCACGGAAGTTCTTGACCCTTCGGGATGCAGCTGCAGACGCGCGATCTTTGAAAATGTCTTAGCGTTTCTCAGTCATGGTTGTCGCTTCGGTACTTGGTCATTTTCTTGGTCACATCATGGTGAAAACACCAGAAAATGACCGCATGGCGCAACTTGTACGAGGCCTTCTCCCGACATAATTGCAGCTCTCCGTTTCGACAGAGGATCCATTGCCCACAAGAGCCAAGCATTCCAACAATATTTGAAAGCAAGCTCTGACACTATAGTCAAACTGTAAAGCCAAGCAAGCAAATTACATTACCGAGCTGTCATTGAGCGTTCCGTCGGATCAGCCCGACCTTTTTTCACAGAAAACGAATACGGACATCCTACATACTACATACCGATCCTTTCACATTGATCAAGCAGGCTGTACATTGACGAGACGAAGAAAGCATGCCAGCCAGTTTTGAGCTCGAAAGCTCCATTCACAATGATGACGACGACGAGGAGGAAATGGCGTCGCTCATGAACGAAACCGTCGATGGCCAGTCCGCCAAGCGATCACCGTCGCAACGACCAGATCAGCACGACAATTTGAGTGGCAAGAAAAAGTGGGTTGGAATGGTTTGCATCTTTGGTTTGATTCTCTTGATAGTAGCCTATCCAAGAGGATCAGAGAGAATTGACGGATCAGTCGATACACTCAACAAGCCAAAGGGTAGTGGAAATTATGCACCCGCTCCGACGCCAGCTGCCGCGTTCGAGCGACCCGGCACCGGCCCTTTCGGTGCACCTGGTTGGAAGATGAGTCCAAGTCGTCTTTCACCAACGTATTTGCCACGAGGACAACCTATTACACCCGCACAAAAGCAAGCCATGACGGATCAGTACGGACAATGGACGTTCGTCGACCCCAAGGCGACGCAACGTCCCGGAGAAGACTTTTACGCCAAATTTCCCAACCGCGACGTGCCGCGCGAACAGTTTCCGTCAAACGCTTGGCAGACTGACTCTGAATACTTGTCGGAATTTTTGAATGCCAGCTTGGAGCTAGTGATTCGTGCGCAGGAAGCCATTTTGAGCGAGTACGGCCACGGCAAGTTGGACGAACCGGAGCTCGACTTTGACGAACGGTCCAAAATGTTTTACGTCAACATGGTGGACATGCGCAACGACACGTGGGCATCCGACGTCACGGAGCCAACCGCGGCGGGCTGGCACGACAGGACGGCGTGGGAGAATCTGCAGAAGCGCATTCTGCATGCCATTTTGACGGAAGATTCCTTCACATTTCTAATGGGAGGTCATTCGGCGGCAGCTGGACATGGCAATCACTTTTGGCAGAGTTATACGTTGCAAATGGGTAAAATTATTGAACCAGTCTTTGCTCGAATGGGAGTGTTTTTTTTTTAAAGCACACAATATAGGAATGGGAGGCCTTGGGACAGTTCACAACGCCATGGGAGCGAGTGAAATTTACGGAACTGACATTGATATATTGTATTGGGATTCCGGAATGACAGAAATGAGCTGGCAAGCATTGGATTTATTTTTGCGGGCCAGCATTATCAGCGAAGGCAAAGTGCCAGTGAGTTGGGGCTCGTTGGCGAAGGACGGTATTCGACAGTTTGCCCTTAACACCGGTGCTGATGTGGCCATCATTGGCGGAGGCGCTTTTGGAATGTTGGGCATTCCAAAGACGGCATCGCTGGCCGAGGTGGAAAGCATACCGTGGGCTGCTCGGTATCTTGACTGCACTTTGGATGTGGCGGACGAATGTCAAGTGAACAAGTATTTGACGAAATGTTGGGTAGATAGACCGGATTTTATTCCACCAACTGATCAAGCTCCCGTGAATACCGGATCGCAGGTTAGTTGGCATCCAGGTTGGAGGACTCACCAACTTAATGGTCGAGTACTAGCGTTTGCTTTGCTCCGAGCAACGCGTCAGGCCTTGAAGCGATGGAAAGAAGCGGACGGATATATTCTCCCCGATGAAGCATGGCACGTTACTAGCCTTTACGAAACAATTCGATCAAAAACGCTCAGTTTCGAAAGTGAGGCATGTTTGGGGCTTCCTTGCCCAGACTTGTTCTGTAAGTACCCTATGAAGGCCAAGACGGAATTCACGCCAAAGGTCGGTGGTTACGAGTCTAGCATTCGGAGTATTATGAAACTCGGTGGTGTTATTCGTAGACCACCCCCCAACGTCTACGATCCTCCCGATGTCCGTCTCCCATTCGCCGAAGTTCCAGAAGGTGCAGCGGATGCCGTGAACATAATCGAAAATGGTATCGACTTCGTCCCGAATCTCGCTCGCATAAAACATACGGAGCGCCTATTGAATCCCGTACCTTACGAGTTTAAAAGCCAAAACTACATCACTCCAGGCAATGGAACTTGGACTAACTCCAACGCAGCTCCGGATAACTGTGATGGCACGTGGGACTCATTTTGTAATCGTTTTGCAGGTTCTAATTGCCTGTTGATCGATCACAACGATGGTCGTAACGGTCTATTGATGGATGGGCTGAGTGGATGGATTGTCCTCGACATTGCCAATGTTGAAAAAGGCCTGATCGTTGTCAAAATTGAAACCTGGCATAACTCGGGTGAAAATCTAGCGACGACCAACTGGACGTGTGCAAACAATGATTGTCCTCCCGAGCGACAATTACAATCTACAACCTTTGTGAAACAAACCGGAAGTCCCTCACAACAACTTCTATTTTCATCTGACAATGCTTCCGTGACTCGAGGCAAGGCGCGTCGGCTAAAACCGGAACCTCCAAAACCATGCGAGGCATTTCGCTTCGAGTTTGCCATTGATGGTAAGATTACGAGTTGGACCAACGAAGAGTTTGAAGCGCGGCGCACCCAAATAGCTCGAGTGGTCGCGACTTGGACATTGCTCGATGATCCCAGCTACGTGGCGGATGGAGCAAAGGATATCGAGCTAGCAATAAGGATCACAGGGTGTGGCAATTTCGTCACGCACTCACTGACACATGTCTATTGGGCATAAAATTGCGTTGAGCATGCAACAAAAGCATGCCGGGAACTACTGGAAGCCATAATTGATCATAAGATGTGCAACTATTCGCTTCGCATTTTGTAGCTTACAAGGGCGTTCATAAGGCAGACGTACTCTTGTTTGTTTTTCGTTTCGTGCAAGATACATGGCAGCATGGCACATAACTAAGCAATCATTTTTGCCATCGTAACACTGTGCGCACCATTGTTCTCCGTCAAGGATGCAGATAGTTCAATCCTGGTCTTCAGCAAGACTGTTGCGGACGCCAAGTATTGGCCACCAAACTTGTTCGCAAGGATATTACTCGAATTAGCGGAGCGCAATGACTATTATCGCACCACTTTCGCACATGGATCCTCGTGCCAGTCCCTCACGAGCGTTTCAAAGTAATGACGCTCCGAAATTTTGACCTTGGGGTTATTCATCACGTAGTGTATGATCCACACCGAAGCCCTCATGCTGATTTCCATTAGCTCTTGTCGCAACGTATAGTATTTGGTTTCGCAAATGTTGATGGCAGTTTCCGACGTTTCCGTCACCTTGATTGGTGCCACCATGATGGGCTCGTCATTGTCCATGATAGAGTCGCCGTCGAGTTTTAAAAACGACTTGATGTCGCGTCGCAGCGCGGCGCGTCGGTCAGCATCTTCGTCATATAGTTGCCTCGTTTCCAGCAACAATATGTGGTTGCTTCGACGCCTGTTGTCATGTTGCGCAGCTATATTTTGCTTTTGCCTCCACAGCGCAAACGGCACGTCCAGTAATTGACGGGCCCGTGCATCGTGTTCCGTATGCAGCCACAGACTCAAGTGAACGTGGACGCGCACTTGATCCGGCATGGCGGCGCCCACGAGCGTTTCGGCGGGGGGTAGCATGTATATCGTATTATTATTGTTGTTACTACTGATGTTAGAGGCATCATGACGCCGCATACGACGACGACGTTGCTGCTGGTGATTGTACCAGCGCTCGAACCAGCGCACGGGGTGCTGCAAGACCACCACGAGTTTGGTGCGCGCAAAGTGCTGGGCCACAAACTTGGCCGAACCAGCGGATTGCACGTCCTTGGTGTTGACGTAGCCTCGTCGAAGTGTGTTATTGTTGTTGTTTTTGGCAGTTGACATTAGATTCGCATGCAAAACTTGCACCAGTTGACTTGGTTGCTTGCGCTGGAGCGATTTATCCGAAAGTAGCTGCACGTTGCCATGCTTTCGCAACCACTTTGCCAAGTGACTTGCCCCCGCGTAGGGCGATCCAATCATGGCAAAATCCAGCAGAAACTGCACGTCTCCAATAATTTGGTTGGTGCTATTGTCATAGAGCTGGTCGAGTGATGGATAATTTAAAGTGCTGTTGTACTTGTCGCTGCTGATGTCGTCAGTTGCTTTTAATTTCGAATCTTTTTCTTGACTGCCTTCGACTCCATCAAAAGAACTGTCAAACCGGTCGTCACTGTAGCGCTTAGTGTCAACGAAACCATCGTCCGTGACATCCTCTGGGCGAACGTAGGCTTGTCTGTCCGAGACGGAAACGTCGTGAAACATTTCAAACACCTTTGTGGATTGCTGTCTATCGTCATCGTCGTCGTCGTACGAAACAAATTTTCCGGCTTCACCATGCTTGCCCTTGTTTGTTTGATGACTCTGCGGAAGACTCTGCAACGGTGACTGAACATGCAGCAGTTCATTCAGAGTTTGCTGCAAGCCAAGTTGCGTTGACGACGACGATCGCTGCCACCAAAGAGCGACGAGGCACAGCGAGCCGAGAATCACCGACAGCCTGTATATGATCAAAAGCTTTGACATGCTATTTTATAACGCTTCGATACATGCAATAACTGAATTTGCTTGCAGCAGAGACGGCAGAAGGGGTGCCAGAGGTGCTGCTTTTGTGAAAGATGAACGAAGCAGCATGGCATCAAAACGTGTTCAGTACCGCTAAGAGGATATGTATGTCGTACCACCACTAACTATCGCCGAAACAAAACGGTTCTCCATCACTGCCAAAAGCCGACGAGAGGTGCAACGAACGAGTCATCCACGGCATGACGACCATCCAGCTAGCTCGCAAGAATGCTAACAAAAGTACTAAAAGCTGCCTTCATCCGCAGCGACTACGCCTTGCCATATTTACTGCTTGCTTTCTCGCCACTGGTTTCATCGGCAGCAACAGCAACACCATCAAGTCGTTGAGAAATTCGATTTCAGCATTTCATCTACCATTCGTTTGCAAGCGCTCTGCTACAATTAAGAAACCTCCATTATATTCATTGATATCCAAAGATGAAGCTAACATTACCGGAAAGGTCGACTGGCTGTTGGACTTTGTCATTGCCGACCACCCCAAGTGCGCCACCACGAGCATCATGCAAGCTTTATATCAACATGAACAAGTCAAAATGTACAATCATGAAATATACTCGCTGGCCAATGGCGATCCGGTGGATCTGGTCAAGCAACTGTATGCGCTTGGTGGTGATAATAAAAATAATGACAATGCGCATTCATGCAGCAACAACAAGATTATGAGGGGTTACAAGTCTCCCAACGAACTGCGACGCCTGCAATCACTCTGGTTGCTGCAGAAATATTTTCCAACGACAAAGCTCATTGTCGGACTCCGGCATCCCGTGTGGTGGTTTCAATCCTGGTACAATTTCAAGGCAACCCAAGGTAAATTATTGAATAACCATTCCACGGAACGGTTCGTTGACAACCTTCCGCCCATGCTCGACTTTCACAAGAATTTGGCGCAACTAGGCAAGACGAATGCAACCACTGATAGTCGCGAGCAAGGCTTGCTGGGAAACGATTTTCCGCGGCCGCTCAAGCCGTTTCAGGTGCGCCTCTATGAGCGACTCAACATGGAGCTAGTCACCGACGAAACGAGCGGCGCCACCACCGTTGCCATGACAAAGCTTGACAATCCAGTATTCTTGTACGTGGACGAGCAAGTCAACGATCCAGCCTTTTCATCCAGTCTTCAGTCATTTTTGCACCTCGACACACCCATCGCTCCCATTGGCCGCAACAATTCCGCCGCCGCGCATCGCATGGACGTTTGCCACTACAGTCATCGGCCTCTGCGCGCTGCGCTGGTGGAGCTGGGAAGCGACATGGCCGACTGGATCTTGGAGTATTTTGTAACATTGCCAGAAGTGACAGTTTCGTCGCCAAACAAGTTTCGCGCGTTACTGCTGGAATGGAAGAAGGATCCCTGTCGCGGGCCGTTGGTGTTTGAATATGACTGAGTCATTAAAGTCAATGGCACGTGAGTGATTTGACGTTAGGCGAAAGGATTGATTGTTGCAGCTTTGTGGGGGTGAACAAAAGCCACCAATGCTAATTTCAGCTGAATGACATAACAAAAATAAGTAATAGCCTGATAAGAATGAGTATATGTGACACAATATTTCTCTACATCCTGTTCGTCGCATGCGATGAGTGCCTGGCTTTCTCTGCTATTACTAATCGCTTCGCCAATCGAACGGATAGCCTCTCATCGTACCGGTACTGAATTCATTCGTTCATCGCGACCGCCGAAACCGTTGCGCACAAATTCGTCGACCATGGCGATTCTAGAGCGAATCATTGTTTTAGAAAGAACCGTAAAGGGCTTACTGGCTGGACTATGTCTTATTGTGTGTATACTTTACATGAATGATGTTCGAAATGAGCCACTAAAGGATCGATCCCTGCGGCTATCGCTCCCTGACGACGCCAGCTCTTCCACTACAATCAACAACAAGCACGATCCAATCCTTGTCATGGGCTTGCCTCGCTCTGGCTCCCTTTCCATTCACAACTACTTTCAATGCAACGGCATAAAATCTGCTCATTACTGCTGCGGCAATTCCCCCAAGAGCTCATTCTCCTGCGGCAGCAAGCATCCAACCTGTGGCTCGTGCGTCTTGGACAATCTATCCAACGCGAAACCAGCCTTTGAACACTGCGGCAGCGACTACCAAGTCTATTCACAGTTTGACGTGGAAGCATCGGATCCATTCGAATGGTTCCTTCCGCAACATTTTGCGCTGCCGTTGCTGCACAAGGACTATCCAAAGGCCGTTTGGATTTTGAATCAACGTGACAATGCCGGTGTTTGGGCTGACTCCGTCTTGCACTGGTATACAGTCTCATTGCGGCTCATGAACTCGTTTGGAATGAACTATCATGAGTATCCAAAACAGGAAACGACTGCTGCTGCGCAAAACAAGTTCCCATTGATGGGACCGCAGACGGAAATGACGCAAAACGACGTGGAAGTTTGCTTGACGGATGCCTACGACGCTGCCGTTTCGTTGAAGGAGCATGCGCGGCGGCGAGCCGCATTGGAGTCCATCTACGAGCGTCATTTACAAAAGGTGCGCCAGTTTGTGCAAGACCATCCATCCCATCGACTCATTGAGATGAACGTTGATGATGTGAATGCGGTAGAGGCGCTCACCAAGGAATTTCCAAAATACAAACCAAATTGCTGGCACTTTAATGCACAAGACTATGATGGCGACTGGAAAGATTTTACGTTAAAGGTATAACTAAAGAAGGCCGTGGCACTCGATAGTCCATGTGGGTTGTTTCATAACCCCGCCTGCCTTGGTGCTCAGTCCTGCCTCAAGCAAATGATCAAATTCGCTGCCATGTAAACTAGCACTACAGGCAGACAGATCCCTTTAATTCCAACGACGTATCAAATTTGCGCCTTTTGTAAATCTTTAAGCCAAGTTCGATTTCACTAGTCAACGTACAGGTCTATTGTAGCTGGGCCAATTGTACGAATCAAGTATGGCCATGCCATTACAAATTTTCCTCGTCTGTACTATCATCGCGACTTGGAGATAATCGGCGCGACTAGCCTTTGCTGGCCAGAAATGCTTACGGACCAAATCGGATTGTCAGCTGCCGCTTCTTAGACTTAGTGGACCAAAGAACCGTCGAGATTCGTCATCCCGGCAACACAATATTTCTTTTGTAATTGTAGCAGCGCCCAAGGTTGCCAGCTTTTACGCAATGTGACTTTTGAGAAATTGTAGGTTCACGCGCCCACCAAATTTAATTGTCACGAGTGACGGAACACTCATGATAGCATAGTACTGAGCGAGATGAATCACATAAGCTGGTCCAAAAGTGCGGTCGCTTCATTGGCAGAACTATCACGACCACCTTTCTTCGTGGCTTGCCGCTCACGAGCCGACGCCTTCACAGCAGCACTAAAGTTTGCTCGTTTCAGAAAAATACACCGGCAAGGGCCAACACTCACAAAGGCTGAAAAGTCTGGCGCATATCTTGCATCTTGAAGTGCACCGCGGCCAAGTAGCGACCAGTTGGACATGTCTGTTCGGAATTTATCTACTCCAGATTCGACTGTCACTTTCCCAGTCAGAATCAAAGTGGCAAAGTCAGTTTTCTTGTTCTTTTCATAAAGAAGAACACCTGGCAGAGACTGTCCAACCTTATGTAGTGCGACTGGTACTGTCGCAACTGGCGTCTCAGCAACGAGTTGATGCAGCTGGTGCTCAGTTAAGTCCGCTACAACAGCCGGATAATTGATTGAGAGATGTGCACTCACAGCTCGAGTCTCATCGGGCGAGAGTTTTTGCTCAACTATTTTTGAATTGAAAAGAGACAATCTTGCCCAGCGGAGTTTCTCGTCGCGGTCTTCGTAAGCATCTTTGGATTTCTCGGCAGCGTCAGTCTCGTCAACAATTTCGTCGCCTGCGTAAACAGAGAAAACGTGTAAATCGAGCCAATTATCAAGAAGTAAGATGACAAAGCAAATAGCGTACCCAGAATCTCCTCTATAATATCCTCGAGGGTGATGATGCCCTGCAAACTGATTATAGAAGCAAGTTCCCCGTCGCCATCAAACGGGTCGCGCACGAGCGCCATGTCCGAGCGACCACCTGTGCCCTGCAAGTCGCTCACTTGATCCTCAGTGACTCCCTCATTCGAATCGCGCACGAGTGCCATATGTGACCGACCTTTCTTCAGCTCGCGCAAGACGTCACCCAGCGTGTCATTTATGGTAGCAACATGGGTTGAACGACCAAATATCTCAATAACGTCCTTCACCGGCGTTTCTGTTGGAATCACAGGCCAAAATCAGAAAAAATCAATCAACTGAGCATCGCTTAATCATAATTCATGCACTTACCGTCGTCAGGGTCGATAAAGATCAGATCCTTGACAAACAAGAGACCAATAACGTTGTTCTGTTGGCGTGTAAAAATAGTTGCGAAAGTTAGCGGACGCAGTCACACAATCCTTGCCCGCACCAGCCCAATGCCGCAGATTACATACTTTGTCCGCCTTGTAGACTGGTATCCCGCTGTAGCCCGTCTTGAAGATGCGCGTAATCATTTCATAATTGAGCTTGTCGTCGACAGACAGCATGAACGCGCGGTCGATTGGAGTCATGACGTCCTTAACAGCCAAGTTCTTGTATTTCAATGCGCCAGTCATTGCAATCGCTTTGAAAAACGAAAAAGATTAGCTAACGCTGAGAACTACATTGAAAATGTTTACCCCGGCGTTACCACGTACCAGTTTCCGGATCAAGAGCATTCTCAGTTACATGAATCTGTAGCAGCTTCATAAGCTCCGCCGACGAGTACGTCGTCGCAATCTCCGCGCCCAAAACCTTGTCCAGGAGCCAGGAAAGTGGGTAGGCGACTGGATAGAGCAAGAAAAGCACAATTCGAACGAGCGGAATGGAGGCGCTGCCAATCATGAGCGAGTACCGACTGCACGCAGCTTGCGGTATAATTTCTCCAAAAATGACAATCAAAAAGGTTGCCGACAAAAATCCAACTAGTCCACCGGCCTTGTCGGCCATGAGAATGGACAGGAGCGAGTTTGACGCAATATTGCCAAGAACCAATGTGCACAGCAAAAGGTTGCCTCGCTGACGAAACGGATAGATGCGTCTCGCCCGTTCGGCGTTCACGTCATTGTCGCCATGCATAATGATTTCAAGACCTGTATTGTCAAGTCCCATGAGTCCAAGCGTGAGGCCCGCAAAGGCGGCAGTCACGAATAGAAGCAACATGATGAGCGCAATCTGAGCAGGGAATGGAACGGCCGCCAAAATTTTGGATTCTGAATCGCTGCTGACAGTTTCGGCCGAGTAGTTCATCATGTATTGCTGGCAGCAGAACTCTGTGCAAAAGTCTTGCTCTCTCAAGAATCTGTCATAGCCTTGAAAAGTGGAATAATGATGGATGCGGTTGTGCTTGATGGAGTCGTCGTCTGCGAAACAAATTGACGGTGATGCAATCATAAGGACGAGGAACAGAGCAAGCGCTGAGGATGCAAAACGCATCGACTTGTTGAATAATAGACGCATCAAACCTGCAATTTATGTTTGTGCAGGTAGGAGGGTGATCGGACGTTGAATGAAACTTGTACTTGCGCGACGTGAGATTTGAACAAATTCGTGTCGCACCGTCACAAACCACTGCCTCACGATTCAAAATCAGTCGTGCATGGAGTTGGTCACAAGCGAGCAAAACATAGAAAGGACAATCCGGTTGGGAATCATGCTATACATTACACGCCACTACTGTATAGAATAAAACTAGTGGGATCATATATAAGCCATTAAGCTCACTAAATGATATGTGCACGGCACAATGATAGACGCACTTATAATCTTCGACGGACCGACATACGATCGTTCTCAATTTTTAACAGACTTAAAGCTGGACAACGCGCTGAATCACCATATCGTCAGGGCGACCCTCCGGAAACATAATGTTGGCAAGCTGAAAATCTTCACCACGGACATCAAGGAGTTGGCACCGACGGAGAACAGACTTGGCCTTGCTAAAGCTGAACGTGGTCGAGCTCGTGAGGCCGAGTGCCGCGAGGAGCTCCTGGAGTGAGTAAACCCTGCCGTCGCTGAGAATGTTCAAAATCTCATGAGCCTTTGTACCGGCTCCCACAGTGGAAATTGCGTCTTGGATGCGTCGCAGAGCTTGCTTGTTGCTCATGGGCGTTGGAACATAAAAGCGACTTCCTTGCCCAATGTGAGCCAAGCCAAGATATCCCGGAGAAACCTTTCGAATGTCACCCGAAACAATCAAAGCACGAAGATTGGTTGTAAAACTAAAGGTAGTCACCGAGCCATATCCGGCGAACAAAGCGACATGGATGCGAGACGCTGCAGCAAGGCCGCGTGAATGTAGCTCCGCGAGGCCCATTCCGATTCGTTGCTGAACAGCTTCACTAACCGCATCGTTAACAATCTCTTCGAGAGCTGTGGAGGAAGGCACATCAGGCGGCCCTTCCAAAACAGAGTCATGGTCAATTTCTTGTTTGATTTTGGGGCGCTCAACTTCGTCCGTCAAATCAATCACCTCGTAATATGGGTCCTTTGCAGCCGGCTTTGCGGACGACGCACTCGAGCTGTCAGATGATGCTGCTTCAACCACGTTATAAGACGTATCAATCGCTCGCTTGTTACCCAGCGCCTGAGAAGGAAATGACTCGAACTTGTACTGGCTGCTATCAAGAATCGAGCCAAGGGTCGACGCCTGGACTTTCTTCCCCTTCGTATTGACGTGGCCTGCAAGAGTTGGAGCACTGTCGACGCTCGCTTGGGCCGCAAAAGTTTTTTCTACCTGGTCGTGGCTGCGTTTCGAGGCAACACCTGAGCCACTTTGGAGTCCAACAGAACTACCTTCCGCATCAGTCTCCTGCACCGAAGCATTCTTGAGCTTTCCCCACTCAAGAATGAGAGTTGCGCGAACGAAAATCGTAGGATTGAACAGGCGCAAGACATCCTCGAACTCCACTTCACTGAGTTCAGTCAAATCATCCAGTGACACTAACATCAAGTCGCTCACCTCTTTTAAAGAAGTGGGTGAGATCGCTTGAGTCAAGTTCTCGCTCACCGCTTTCAGAGAAGTGGGTGAGATCGCTTGAGTCAAGTTCTTGCGAGACCTCCAGTCATAAACAACCGCAGCACGCTGAACAGCATTATATCCGTCCTTGCGCTCAAGCTTCTCCAGCCAGTGGAGGAACTTGGCATCGCTCAATCGGAGCAGTGATCTCACGGGTAAACGATACTCATCGATGAATTGTTCAAGTGACTTCATCGATGTGGGTGCCATGGCTGCGCTTCAGGAATTATCGATAAGCGACAAGGTGGCGACGATTGTTTGCGAGCGACGAATGAAAGTGAGAGCGAAGTTGGCGTCCAAATCACTTCGCTCGCCACGATTGGAACGGACACAAATCAGAATGGAACGTTCTCTTCGCCAGTAAATAGGAAGCATGCATCTCTTACGAACGAGTCGGGAGTGTTGGTCGGTTTCTTTCGATATGCGTTAAGAAAGCGCAATCGTGATGCCAATGCTGTCACGCTCCGAGTACCGCGGTACGATTCGCACAAATGCTTATAGCTATGTATGACATTCGGTTTGACTTAATGTAGCAATGGCATGTATAGTGGAATACTGAATAAATATTTAATTAGCTTCTTACTTATGATATAATGCGGAAACGCATCGACAGCTTCCTAATCCAAGTCAGACAGCAAGTTCTCGGGTAAAATATAATTCGAGACCAATCCATCCACCAACTCGTCGACAATCCCACCTACGGACGTCCCTCCGGAAAGGCAACATCCAAGAGCTTGAACGTCTTATTGCCAAGCTCCTCAATGAGTGGCAGTTTCTTGAGCAAGGGAATAGAGTCGCGAAAGCTCTTGGTGTCCGTCGAAACGCCAAACTGCTTGGCCATCCATTCGCGCGAACGCGCCTGCCCGTCACTCAGCAGCTTGCAAACCTCAAAGGCCTTGGTTCCCGTGCCAAACATTTCCAAGACATGCTCGAGACGTTCCAATGCTTGCGCATTCGTCATGGGTTCCTGCTGCGCCTTGTTGCACTTGGCTTGACCAGCCTCCGTCAAGGAAAGGATACTGGTAGCTCCAGAAGTAGCCAGAATGACTCCAGCATCCTTCAACGCCTTGACGTTGCGGCGATACGACTTGGTGTCAGTGCTGTTAAAGCCCGTGTACTTGGCCACCATGAGATTGGGAACTTCGGCAATCTCAAAGACGCGAACGTCGGCCAGGGCATTGAGAATCTTGGCTTGAATCTCATCGTCCGATTTTCCGCCAGGCTCGCCCTTGGCGCGACGCTTGGCGGGAGCCTTGGGTTTGGGTGCCTTGGGTTTGGTTGGGTTGGTCTTCTTCGTGGCCTTGGCTTTAGAGGCGGCGGCTGGAGTCGATGATTTAGCCATGGTTGCCAGTTGAAAGCGATGAAAGGGTTTGATTGAACGTAATGCGCGGTTGTTGACGCAACACCAAGAGTGCGGCAGGGCGAAATTATGCGACCAAACCTATTGCAAATGAGCCAAGGTCGTGGCCGATTCGTCACGCTCGCTCAAGGTTTCACGCTACGCTGCAAATAGACTCGATCAAAGTGTACTGCCAGCCGTCTCCACGCTGGTCCAGCGGCGTGACAAGTCATGGAGCTCCGTGGGGCGGCCGCAGGTCAGGGCGCATCAGCCTACCGAGACTACAGTAAAGGCGCCGTTGATATACCATCAACTCAAGTCGTGTCGAGTCGGCCTCGCCTGTCACGCTGCGTCCGTCCGTCATCATTTACGTAGCTGCACCTCGTACCACAGTGACGCGCAAATGCATTTCAATTTCACCGCCATCTTGACGAGCGACTATTTCAAAACATCATCGCACGCATTTGCCAAGATTGGCGACACGTTAATCTTTGCTTTGGTTCACGGATCGTCGCGGCGCGGCACGTGGTTCGTCGACTTCCGGCCGCGGAATCCAAGGAACGGCAACCAAACGTCACGCTACTGCCCCCGTGACCTCAGATACGCTCTCAAGCGTTTGTCGGTGTTGTCACAAACGTTCAAGGAACAATATTTACGATCGCCGCTGAGTGATGCGAAAGATCCGAATCCACTCAGACGCGTTCGATATCTTTCACTTTCAACGAATCAAAATCCGAGATCATGTTCGACGATCGCCTTGGAGCAGTGATGAAACCCACCCGCCGGCTGCATGACAACACGACATCATCGAGTTGAACGCTTCACACACACAATCGAGCACCCTGCTTCGATCTCCATCTTCTGCCGACAACCTTATTTCGACTTTCCTTTTTTTAATTCCTCTCAACTCTATCACCATGGTCCTCGCCACTTCCGTCAAGCAAAAAGACGTGAACCTTGCCTCATTTGACAGTAAGTAGTCTACTTGTTGCTTGCGCGTATCTTTTCGTTGCGGGCGCGCGCCATATCCATTTCATGGAGGAATTCGATCGTTGCGAGTCGTTTCATCATGCAGGATTGGTTTGCGACGCTTGCAAAGATGAAAAATTTGCATGTATGGAGTGTATACTTGTCGGGGTAGCTTGCATGCAATGATGCATGTCCAGAGATCAAAAAGATACGGCGCGGCAGCGACGGTTTCCGTGATTTATACCTCGTGCATATGACGTAAGACTCATCATCATTACTTTCAATCCACTTATTACCCAGGCAAAAACTCTCGCGCATACTGCGAAAGCCTCGCCGCCAAGCTCAAGAGCAGCGACCTTCCCGCCTCGTGCCGTCAACTGTTCGACGAGGACGCGAAAAAAGTGGATGCTTTTGCCGGCATGCGCCCCAACGAGGCCATCAAGGCGCGCAACTCGCTCAAGCAGGGGATCGAGTCTCACGCCAAGGTGCAGCGTCGATTGACGACGGGATCCAAGTATCAGTAAGAGAAAAAGAGTGGCTGCGAGACAGTGAGGTTATGCGAGCGCAAGAGCCTGGCTCTAAGATTACCTGCTTCCGGACGGTACATGGTATACATTCAAGATGACTGTTTTAAACAATACGCAAGCAGGCACTTAATGCAAGAGTAGTTTTATTTCACGTATTTATTAAAGAAACATGTTGTCTATCGTTAAATCATATATTGATTTTGTAAACTATTTGGCGCCTGACGTTCCATCGTCCGCCAGCAAGCGAAAGGGTTGCACGTCGACGGTAAAGGCATCCAAGGGCCGATCAAAGGCGTCAACGTGCACGCCAACGTTGGACGACAAGGTGGTGGGCGGTACCTTGCCGCAGAAATGAAAGCATCCCTGTGGTGTTATTACGAGCCATTGAGCTAAAATCGTGCCGTTTCTTGATTCATTCCATGCATGCAAAAAAAGCGATCACACTATACAACAATAACATATCCACACACATACCTTCATGTCACCATGCGGTGTCACCAGTTCGCACTGACTACTATATTCAAACACTTGGCTCGGATGCAGCACCGGCAGCTTGCCCACGGCCCCCGTGGTGGGCGCATGGACGCGAACCGCGTCGCCCAGTGGCTGATTGCTAGAAGAAGTTTCCTGAATGTGCCAGCTGCGACCCAGCAACTGAACGGAGTCGCTTGACGACAGGTTTTCGATCCGAATGCGGTAGCCAAAGAGGAACTTTGGTGCGACAAAGTCCTCGTCGTCGTCATCACTGTCACTCTCATCATCACTGCTTTTGCTTCGTTGAAACACAAATCCACTTCGATGCTGTAGCGGCTGCAGCGCACGAACACCCATGAATTGGCTCGTGGCAATGACTCGCACATTGTGATTGGTTGAAACGGATGACGTTTGCCGCAGTGCGGCTTGCCTCTGCAGCAGCTTGAACAAGCGTAGCGACCACTTGGTGTAGAGCGCGTAGTCGTCGCGCTGTTTGTCATTGTCATGTACTGGCGGACCGTGGCGAAAGGCAAACTTAATGGCAGAGAAAAGACAATCGAGACTGGTCCAGTGCGATCGCGGCGGTGGTATGCCAAGCGTGTAGTACCAGCCGTCCAGCAATTCTTCGAGCCACTCATGCAATTTCAAATCATCGTCATCGTCGTCGTCATTGGCATATGACGCAAAGAAGCGATACAGGGATTCCCTCGCATCCTTCTCATTGGAAGGCTCACGCAAATTAAAGTGCTGCGAGGTACCAATGCCTCGCTTGTCGAGTGGCGTTTGGAGTAGAATGGACGACGCACAATCATCATCGAATGCAGCAGTCTGTCGAAGAATTCGAGACTGTTTCAGTAAAATTCTGTACATTCGCAGCGCTACTGGTCGATAGGTATTCGCTGACATGCTTGCTGTCGAGTGAATTGGTCGCAGGCTAATACATTGACGGATCCATCGGATTTCTCCATGGTTGCGCAAGGATTTTGATCTTTTGACGACATCGCACCGGTACTCAAGAGGCTATGGTAGCTCCGCCCGAAGCTCTTGCCGACTGTCGACCATCACCATGGCGCAAACCAATTAACGACGCATCGTTTCTGCTGCCTTCTCTTTCACTGGATATAATTTATATACATAACATGCAGGTGCGAAGCTTGACGTGAATCATGTAATGAAGTGATTGCGTCTGCATCATATCAAGCGCTATGCTACGTTTCTCATATGCCATCGTCCGCTCATTCTTCGCTCACTCACCGGCTGATTTCCTCTCACTAGATTTTCATCAAAACACTGACTGGCCGCAAGCAGGCGCTCAATTTCGAGCCAGAGAACCAGGTATTGGCCGTCAAGCAAGCGCTCCAAGAAAAGGAAGGCATTCAGGTGGATCAAATAAAATTAATTTACTCGGGCAAGCAACTGGCGGACGAAAAAACCTTGGAGAGCTACAGCATTGCGGCCGGAGCGACCATTCACATGGTATTGCAACTGCGTGGTGGAGGAGGACATTAGTCAAAGTGGATGTGAAGGAGTATAATCAAAATATGGACGATTGAGCCTTAAATGCGTCTGCACATATACCGTACGCGCGCGTTTGACTTCGTCGCGTTGCTCAATTCTAATTCATGATAGGTATGAAAGTAGAGATACAAGTATTTCTATAATCCATACATGTCCTTTACGTGTAACCGTGTTGATGCTGCTTAATCATCCGACTTGCCGTAATGTTGCGGAGAAATGGTGCGCCGCAAGTCCGGAATGTCTTGATCAACAATCGACTGCAGCTTGTATAAATCAGCGTCGGATACAGTCGGAACATCGGATATACTCGTCTGCGTCAGGGCGATTCGTAAATGATCTCGTATTCGTTGCCACACCGCTGCCGTGTACTCGTCGCCGTCACTAATGGCGCGGGCGTGCGTTCGTTGAAAGGCCGCCGACAATTCCTCCGGACGGCTCGCTTGTCGCTCCCACTCCTGCAACTGAGCAGAGTGAAACCAGGTCAAACCGCCAGTTCCAACAATGGTCGCTGCCAATATGGATCCTGTCACGCTCATGGAAACATGGTCACCTCCGTACATGGTCAGTGCCGTCGTCAAACCTCCTCCGGTCAGTGCCACACCCAACTCTTGCCACTTTGACTGCCAGTACAATTTCGACCACCGCTGTCTTATATCTTTTAAGATGGTGGCATGCATGCGCAGCTGCAGCACCGAATCGTGTAAATGCGTCAAAACGTTGTCCATCCGCCGCGACGGCGCCTTGCGCACCTCGGCGACAACTTCGTCGCGGGCCGTGTGCAAATCCTGCAAGCCCGCCGGCGGTTCCTCGGTCACATTTTCCGCCACGGGCAAGCACATGGTGTAAATGCGCGGCAAGTCCTTGCGGGGAATGACCTTGGACAGGTTCCAGCACTGAAAGAGGAGACGAAAGTAGATGCAGAGAGTGAGCGTTGCATCAGCAGCGTCATTGAAGGAATACTTCAAGGCTTGAATGACTCACCAATGATCCATAGGCTCGGGCAAAATCGTGAATCTTTTTAAACTGATCCGCCTTGTTCAACACAATCAATAGTTTATGATCCATTCCAGACAGTGAATGTAACAGTGTACTCAGCGTTTCGCCCGTGGTTCCTGGCTTGTCGGGATCGAAAAACAGCAAGACAATGTCGGCTCGATCGGCCAAGAAGGAAACGACGCCGGTAAAGTCATATCCGCGATCCATGGTTGATGTAGCAGCAGCTCCACCAGCTTGCCTACTGATGCTACCTTGCTGTCGCTGCTCCGCCATTAAGTAATTAGCAGGTGCATCAATCATGCCTGGACTGTCGCAAATGATAAAGTTGCTGTCAATGTTGGACCGAATCTTGAGAGTCGTATGGTGCATGAGCGTCGGGCCAAACTGTCGGAGCTGCGAAAATCCCAAGTCTGGATCTCCAATCAGGGCTGGTCCGTCCTGGTCGCGGTCGGATGGGCCGGGTGCAATAACGGTGAATGCTGTATACAATGCGAGAGCGAGTTTAGTTAGCGTGGGAGACTATTGGCTGCAGTTCTCCATGTTCTCCATGTATATACCATACATATGATGACACGTACAATCATCCGTCGGCGCCACTCCCGAGGTTTGAATCTTGCGACCGAGCACGTAATTGATGAAACTCGACTTGCCCGAGGAGTGGTTCCCCACCAAAAAGACAAAGGGCAAGGCCGTTCCTTGGTCCGACTGCGGCGACAGCGGGCCTCGGAGCTGCATAAAAAGTAGATGCAAAATGAGATTTTTACAATTGTTTTTCTTTCAACTTTGTTTCATCTTTTGCAAGCTCCATCTATACACCATGTAGAATACGTACTCGTTCATTCAACGGCATGATGGACGCATGCATTTCTCGGCACTTGCTCATGACTTGCTTTTGAACGGGCGAAAAGAGAAACTTGGATGCTTCCACCAATTCCTTTCGGTTTGATGATTCGGTATGATAATCATCGTTTGTCAAAGTGGAACTAGAGCGACTGCTGCTGGTTGGTGCGTGAAGCCGATACGACGACGAAGCAAAGTTGCTGGTGCTGTGCAATCCAAGCTGGCTAGCTCGCAGTCTTGACGGGAGTCGAGCAATACGTATTATCTTTACAGAGCTACCAAGCATCATTCGGTATGAGTTTAGGTATGGAAAAGGATCAAGGATGGCAAAGTCTCGCCGGCTCTCATCATTGTGGATCATTTTTGTCGTCGTCGCGTTTCGGTGGTAGGTGTCGTTCCGGTACAAGTAATGAAACTCTCTCCGGGAAGTGTGGGAAAACTCGTTCGCACCGGTTTTGCAGCTACCGTACGTGACCCACCTGGTATTGTACACCTGCTCTTGCAGTTTATTCATCTATCTATCCTAAGCATTTGTTAATGGAATTAAGGCGAGATGCAATAACATTCAGGCTTGGCATATAAGCTCAACGAAGTTAATGAACTTAGGATGTCTGTTGCTTGCCATTTCATAGTAGAATAATCGCTCTACATAATGGGTAGATATGCCAGAGGTACAGGTCCATTAAAAATCATATGCTCTTGGCATTCAGCATCATATTAATTTAGCTACTTGCTTTTATTGTACCGGTAGGAGTATCCGTCATGGTCTGTCCGGCGTGCGCCAATGGTTTCGCCACGTAAGCATCCAAGACTGGTTCGCACGCGTTTGCGAACGGTTGCGAACGGTGAGTAAAAAACCGTTGCGAACCAAGCGAACTGAAAATGGAAAGTTTGAAGTCATATAACACAGCCAATACTATGCTTATCATGTATATTTCTTGGTTTTCTAATAGTCAGTAATAGTATTTAAGCATTGGAAGCTTGGTGGTCATTGTTGGGACGTTGTGACCTTGAGAGAACCAACTGTGAAGTTGGGGAAAACTCACCAACGAGGCCGTTCGCTCAAAGTTCGGAGCAGCGAACCAACACTTAACAGTGGCCAAATTCAAGCGAACGCTAGCGAACCTTGGTACGCTAAGTATACTGTGAAAGCGACCGGGGGCATAGCTTCTTTGACGTTATTTACATAAAGAAAACCGACTGCGAACCTGGCCTCCTCGGAATTGCGTTCGCGAACGGTCGTGAAACTCGTCGAAAATTTCAAAAACACCCGGATTTTCGTTCACGAGTGATGACGTTGTAATGCTCCTCAGCGACTTTTAGTCAGTAGTAATTTCGTCCAACACGATACAAAACGAACGATATTGAGCATGTTGAAAACCGTTCGAACTCGGTTCGCACCGTTTTGAACAGTTCAAACTCGGTTCGTCAGTGCCAGGTTCGAAGGTGCTTGTCTCTCTACCAGTACCCTACTTCAGATTAGGCACCCTGAGTTATTGCTAGCCTTATTATTGTTCTTACTTTAAATGTTGGCATAAAGGAATCTTGGAGGCTTTACGATGATGGGTTTTGCAGGAATTGCAGACAAAGTTGTGCGTCCACGGTCCACGGTCGATCTTCATGTTGAACCACATCTAAAAACCGGTGCGAACGAGTTTTCCCACACTTCCCCGGTACTGAAAGTCGCTCTGGGTTTCGCACGACTCGATTTTGGTCACAGTTTCGCCCGCCAAAGAATTTGCTATCGCCGACCATCCAAGTGGCTTTGTTACCTCTTTCAAGCATTTGCAGCATCCATGGCAGCTTTGACGCCATTGCAGGCTCCAAGGCCGACACTGTCGAGTCCCGCAATGAAATCAACGAGCAATGTTCGCGTCGTTGCCCGCATTCGTCCACTCGCCGCCTACGAGATTGCCAATGGCTCGATACCAGTCATTCAAACGCTTCCATCATCCAACACCACGAGTGAATCGAATGACGACGATATAATTTACGTGGAACAAAACTCCAATGGCGACTCGACGCGCTGGTTCCAGCTGGATGCCGTGTTGGATCAAGATGCGACGCAGCGCCACGTCTACGAGCGGTCGGGTGCGCGTCGCGCCGTCACGGTGGACTTGCTGCAAGGTTTCAACTGCACCATTTTGGCCTACGGGCAAACGGGCGCGGGCAAGAGTTACAGCATGGGTAGTGCTGCAAGTAGTGATGTTGCTGCTGCGACTGTAAACGAAGAAGCGTCTGGTGTAAAAGACGTTGATGGAGCTTCAAAAACAAATACTGATGAAACAGCATGCACTACCTCATCGCCATTGACGAAAGACTGCGGCGTTATTCCTCGCGCCTGTTTTGACCTGTTTGAAACCATTCGTACTCGCTGTAAAGGTCAAGCGACAGTCGAACTATCCTATCTGGAAGTTTACAATGAGGAGATTCGCGACTTGCTGTCATCCAACAAGACTAGCAGTACGAACGCGCAGCTCCGCATTCGCGAGCATCCAAACGGAGATGTCTATGTAAGAGGATTGGAAGCTCGAACTGTCACGAGTTCATCGGACGTTGGTCGACTCATGCAGGAGGCCAGCTCGAGGCGGGTCACGGCCAGTACCAACATGAACGCCACCTCGAGTCGATCGCATGCAATTTGCGTGTTGCGCATTCAAGGGATTGTTGTGGAACATGGTGACAACATGGCAGCCACGGCGGCGGGCACCCAGTTTCAGGCCAAACTGACGCTGGTGGATTTAGCTGGGTCGGAACGTTTCAAAAAGACTGGTGCACAAGGCGATCGCGCCCAGGAAGGCATTTCCATCAACAAGGGGTTATTCGTTTTGGGACAAGTGATTAGCGCATTGTCGGAGCAGCGGCCGAACATGAAGCGCAAGCCACCATATCGCGACAGCAAGCTGACCCGGTTGCTGCAAGATAGTTTGGGTGGAAACTCTAGGACAATCATGATTGCCTGCGTCAGTCCGGCGGACTTTAATATTGAGGAGTCCATCAACACTCTTCGATACGCGACGAGCGCCCGCAACATTAAGAATACAGCCACCCGCAACGTGACGCAAGCCATGTCGGCCGAGGCAGCGGCCAAGCTGACGAGAGAGAATAAACTACTCAAGCAAGAGGTGCGAGAGTTGCAGCAAACGATACAGCGAATGTCTGAAGAATTTGAAACGCGGGAACTGCTTAGTAGTCCGAGTAGAGAAGAGGCAAAGGAGGAGGTCCTAGTGGAAGAGGAGAATGAAATTGTATACGTCGAAGAGGCTTCAAGGCGAATCTCGGAGCTGGAAGAACAAGTCGCCCATTTGCACCAAGCACTCGATGAAACGAAGCGAGAGCTACGCGCAAGCATGGCAGCGAGCGCTGTTGTGCTCCCTGCACTCAAGGTGAAAGTTGCCTTGTTGGAAGATGAGCTGAACGAGAGTCGACTGCTCGAGGAAGAAGCGGAGAATGTGAGACATGACTACGACGAGTTGAAATCGGAGGCAACTGCAGCGCGAACTGCGGCTAGAAGACTGAGTCATATTGTACAAGATATGTCTCAGCGGTCGCTCTCTGCTTCCGACGGGAATATTTGCGAGACTGGTGAGGATTCGTCGTCCTCTATTGGTACCGAAATACAAGATGAGAATGCGATACGCGCCAATTTAGAAAAGGTGGCGTCGAACGAAGCTTGGGTCGGATTCATCGTAACGATTTACTCTTTTTTCAAAGAAGACATGCGCGTCTTGGGAGGTATGTGGAGGGTATAAAACGGTGAGCCTCTTTCTGTTTATTACGTCTCACCCTCACGCCATTTTGTTACAGATCAATTTAGCAAAGTCACAAAAATCGCAGTCACTGATGATAATGCTCAGTCGTCGGTTACTATAACGGAGAGACAACAAAAGTCATGGTGGAAACCAAAGAAAGAGAACGACGAAGATAGAGCAAAAGGCAACGTTTCGGAAGTGCGTGCACGAGTGCTAGGCGAACACATATCTACGTACACCGACTAGTTCTTGGAAATTGAAGATCAGATAGAAAGCAGATTCGAGGCATTACTCAGCGTCGCCGACTCTGTAGAAAAAGAACGAGAAGAATTGAAGAAGAAGCTGTCATTGGCCGAAGTTATAGACGTTGGGAAGAACAGCCGGAGCGATGTGTTGCTAAAGTGGTTGAGACTGACGCTTGGCATGACTACCAAGGCAAACGGTATGGACGAAGATGACGGCAACGATGATAACAGCTCACTGGACTTGAAAAATGGATCTATGGGCAAGCCTTTCACACTTTTCGACGATTCTAACCATTCTATGGACTTTGACGATTCGGTTTCGGACGCATTCCAGTGCCATACACAATTGGGCATGCTGGGTGAGAGAGCCGAAGAACTGGATAGCTCGGATAACGATGACTTATTATACTGATGACAAAAAAGGATGACGAAGGATTTTTGCAAAGACTACTATTTCATTTACTGGTGCCGTGGCCGACTGCGCTTTGCAACCATGTTAGACTCAGCTAGCTTGCTTCTTTTTAATCAAGTGAGATTGTAGTAATTTCACGGATGACAAGGTAGTTGCGTGCTTCTTAGCTGGCGACAAATGTGGAGCAGGCTGAGCATCATGCACGGAATCGGCAGAAGGCAGTGCATCTCCGTCGTCCGAACCCTTCCGTTTCAGCGGTAAGATTCTTTCATGAGTAGCGGCTCCGTCGGTTTCAAGCGGCTTACTCAGAGCTAATGTAAACGAATCTGCTCCGCACTTCTCTGCCGGTAAAGCCTCTTCGTCATTTTTCTTCACGGGTACAGTGTCGGCAAGATCTAGAAGATCTAACTCAACCTTAACAGCAGACTTGACGACCCAATAATATCCCCCGTCCGGATGCTTCATTTTCTCGGCAGTCTCGTCCAGAACCTTCAACGCCTTTTGGCGGCTCAATGCCAAGATAGGATTGGCTTGACGGAGTTCGTCGACAAGTTTTTCTTTCGAAGAAGTCGTCGAGTGATGAACAAATTTAGCAATAATTCGAATAGCTTCTTTCTGGGCTTCTTCCGCGCTTGCCGTTCCAACTTCTATCAGGTCGTCTAATTCTAATGCATCCAAAACTTCTTCTTTGACAACCCAAAGGCTCTGACCACTGATTGGAAATTTCTGCTTCTCCGCGGCAGCATCCATGAATCGCAGCAGCTGACTTCGGGGGACGTTCAATGCTTCGTGCTTCAAGCGAAAATCATCAACGAGTTGCGCTTTCGGCTGAGTCGACATGTGTACGAACCGCGCGAATGTTCGCTGGTCCTCGTCTTGCATTGCCTTGCTTGACAAGAGCTCTTGTTCTTGGTCAGTCTCCTCGATTAGTTCTGGTGGAAACGAATCAAGGTATATTGGAGCGTCGTCCAGAATTTCAACAGAATGCAGATTAAGAAGCTCTTGCGCTTCTTCGACGCTGATGCCTGTGACCATGTCCTCATGCTCAAGACTAGCGTGAAAGGCATCAGACGTAAACGGGCGACCTTCAATGGGTGCGATATTGCCAACTGTCAATTCCGTGCGGTCTTCGGATCCGACGAGACGAGTCTGCCAATTCAAAGGTTTCTCGGGCATTTCAACATCAACTTCGGGATCAACTTCTACGTAAATAACTTCATCATCGTTAGCAAACCATCCATCGTTGGTTTCGTATGCGTCAAGCTCCTTTTCCTCTTCATCCTCGGCTGTTTCCAATTCGACATCCTCGCCAACTTCATCATCGCCTTCCTCCCACTCAGCTTCGCTATCGTGCTCGTAATCAAGCACAACGTCGCGACCAAAAGGTTTATTTCCTGTAACGCTTGAGCTATGTTTGCTCCATGTTCCCCAGTAAGGAGGGCGCAAATCTTCATGGAAAGACAGAAACTTGTTCTTATTTAGAACCTCCACTGTGAGCTGACGATCCTCGGCGTACGGACCTTCGCTCTCGTTAAATGGATTCTCGGCCTCCTCTCCGACCAGCACAGTCACGGTGACTGTGGTAGAGATTCGACTCGTCCGCCGCTTTCGACTCACGCGAGCTCGCTTGGAGAGTGTTTGAAATGGTCGACGGCTAATCGTTCCGCATGATCCAATGGCTCTCCATAATATTTCGCACTCTAAAACGCCCGACTGCATTTGCTTCGGAAGCTTTTCCGTAAGTGCAGGCTGCTCTTTAAGAGCCACACTAGCGGCAGCGACTGGCGCCTTTTGTGTCATCTTGGGTTGAAAGACGGACATCATGCACGCAGCCTGTTTCCGAATCTCCGCATCTTTCTTGGCTTTTTCCTTTGCCTCCATGTCCGCCTTTTCTTGTTTCTTCCGCTCCGCCTCGTCTATTTTCATTTGCTTGGCATGCTCCTTCTCCTGCGCCCTCTTGAGTCTTTCCGCTTCTCGTTCTTGCGTCCTCTTTAGTTTCTCAGCCTCTCGTTCTTTCGCTTTGTTTTCCTTCTCAATGTCCTTTTGCTTTTTTGCTTCGTCCGACATTGGCTTTAAAGATGAGTCAGTCTTTACGGCCTTGGCCTTGCGCTTCGCATCGACCGAGAGACGAAATGCTTCCTCTTGCCGCTCAAACTTTAACACCTTTTCTTCCTCTTGACTGATACGGGCAAACATCTTCTCCAGCTGATTGGCTGCACTTTTGCCGCTCTTACTCGTCTTTCCAGAGCCATCGACTGACAGGAGAATGAGGCGATCGGCTTCATTTAGCGAGCATAACAATTTATCCAAGGCTGCAAACTGCGAGGCAATCTTCTTGCGAGCTGCTCGGGCTGCCTTGACGGGGCTTGTAGCATCGGCTGGCAATAGATCAATGCAAGAGACTTCCCATCGCCACATGTAGTCAACATGCTCGTCCTGGAAAATGTCAATAATTGCATCCTTGGCATCGCTTCCGTCTACAAGCGAGCCATTATTCGTCGCGATAAACGGATGCTTAATGTACTGCTTTCTAGTAGCGAGGATTTTAAGCTTGTCCGAAACGACCTCGTGAACAAATTCCGTAGTGTCGTAAATCGAATTCAGTGAATCCGTCGCGAAGAATGACAAGTCGGTAAGGGAGCGAATGCTGCCTTCAATGAGCGCGGCAAGCGTCGCCACTGCAAAGTCGGGAAAGGTCGAAAAGTCGATTGATTCGACATCTGGAACACTCGCCGACTCTGGGAGAGCAATCTTGAACTGCTCCTCGGGCATGTCTTTGCATTTAGCAAGAATCTTGCGTGCCTTGTCGCGGTAGCGGTCGCGCATATGTTGATGCTTCTCCATGGCCTTTTGAAGCTCCTCCGGAATGGATTGGTCTGACGGAGCGGCTCGCTTCTTGATCGCTGCACCCGAGTCAATCGATGCAGCTCGCTTTCTCGTGTTCGCGACAGCGTCTGGCGTAAATTGCTGCTCGTCAACGGTAGACGCGTTATCCATGAGAGATTTAGATGCATCCGTGACCTTGTTGTCAACATTATCCAACATAATAACCTCCTCGGCCGTTTCATTCGCGTCTATCTCCAACACATCGTCATTCATTGCCGCGTCGTCATCAGTTCGCTTTGCTTCCATGCTCGACTCGGCTGCGTTCATGGCTTTGTCATCCAAATTTCGCGAATCGGCATATTCCTCATTTGATTCAGTCGCTGCTTCTGAACCAAGCTTTTCTCCAACATTAACCGCGTCATCGTCTTCCCTCTCCTCGGCCTCCACGACGACGACCGATTCGTCGTCCACAGAAACATCAATTTCAATAGACTCATCCCGCTTGACACCTTCTTCATCGTCAATATTAAGATCACTGCCATGATCCGAACACGTCACAGTCACTTCGTCTTCTTCCTCCTGTTTCGTAACAAGCTCCAATACTCCATTAGCAGCGCAAAAGGCCGATTCCAAACGCTTGGGACTGGCCGTCTTGGCGATGCGCGTCGTCACACTCTTGGAATCGTCAGTTGCAGCTGCGCCAGCGGCCGACTCTAGACCACCAGTCGTCGTGGCAATCTCGTCTACATTGTCGTCTGCGCCAGAAGCATTCGTTGATACTTCACGAGGCGCGCTACTGCTAGCAATCACCTCGACACTACTCGCCGTATTTGGCGCGCTTGCCATTTTACTGCTCGCTGACGTCGTAGTAACGCCAATGCAAATGTCGCGCAAAATGTTCTTCTTGGCATCGTCCAAGCTCGCCGCTTGCAGCTGGTGCGTCTGGTCGGTTGGTGTTGCTGCAATTTTGTCAATATTCAACTTGCTAGTTTCTGCTGCTGCTGCAGCATGAGATTCATTCTTGGCTACTGCAGCTTTCGCTAGTCGCGCTGGAGAGGAAGGCTGCTTTTTAGGTTTCGCCGTCGCTCCGAAAAAGCTAGTGAGTGACAATTGTTTCTTGCTGGCTGCTGCCGCATTCTTCTTTTTGGCAGCCGCCGGCTTGCTGGCAGCGCCAGACTTTGATGATTCTTCCATGGTAGGAGTCACCTTGGGGCGCGCTGCTGCAGGCTGCGCCGCGTCAATCGTTGGTGCAGGTGCGTCGGGCGAGTTTGCGGCGGAAACGTCGTCGTCGTCAAAGACTTGCACAATTTCAAGTGAAGGCATGAGAAAATGTACTGCAACTATGCTCTGCTGTACTATATTACTATATTACTTTCGACGTTAAACAATGCTAATGAAAGCAACGCAAAGATGATTGATCGTCGACCTCCATTGTTGTTGTGGCTCGCAAGGATCATCACACCACGAGGCGCGCCCCAGCATTGGCCGGCTGGCGCGCAGCGTTCCGATGACGCATGACTCGTGAATCTTTGTCGAGTCATGGCGCGCCGTTGAGTGCACGCGTCGCATCGCGAAACGTCACAGTCATCACACGAGCCACGGCGAGGCCATGATGGGCCTCTCCCCTTTGTTGGCCTACCACAGTCTTGTTTCTTGTTCTATCTCCATTGAGTGTACCGTCAAATAGCTACTTTTGCTTCACCATGACTAGCAACGAGGATCTATTCGAGGAAAAGAAAATGCCCGACTCGGAGAGCGGGCGAAGCATTGGCAATAACGGTGGAGTTTCACAGAACAATTTGATGCTTCAGCCAAAACCTTCCTTCAGAACAAAGCGAACGCATCCCCTTCCTCCTCCCATGGATCATTCGAGCTCTTCGTTATACATGTGCATGCCATGCAGCAGCAATCAAGCTACGACGATGACGTTCCAAGGTGATGCATCAAATGCTCAACGCATCAGGTTGCGTTTCCTAGCAGCGTCGCCCAAGCATCCAATGGTGCTTGAATCGCTCATCCACAGTCGGAACGACAATGATGAAGTCGAAGAAAACAGCAACAATCTACTTGGAAATATAACGGTCATTTCCGTATCAGGCGACACTGCAATTTTGGAATTCACGTCGTATGGCAACATGCCTGCCGACTTGCAGCACACGTTGGTGGACCGATTGTCAGAGCAAGGATATCCAGTGACGCTAGAAATTTTGACTGCTGAGAATGGAAATGATGCAATGGCCGCTTCGAATGCTGCATACAAAAGCATCCAGGTGACAGCTCCGACCAAGACGACCAGCACTACGAGCATTGACGACTCGCACTATGTCACTTCCATATTCATTGTTCAAGGCATTTGCTGCCCGACTGAAGTGCCAGCCGTCCGTTCCATTTTGCTGACGCCAATTGAAACTGCGACTGGAGCAATTGCCGTCAAATCATGTCAGATTCACATTGCCACCAAGCGGGTCCATGTGCAACATGATGTTGAGCAAGTTTCCGCGGAAGCACTGGCGGAACGACTGACAGCCCAAGGATTTCCGGCGCAGATAGTTTCCAAGCACAAGTCTACTAGTCGAAAAAGTAATTGTGCCGTCAATGAGTCTAGTTGCACTAGTCGGGAGCAGAATACAATTTTGCCGCAACACCACCAGTTGCAGGATATTGAACGCAGCACGTATGTGGAATCAACGCTGAGCATTAATGATTCCGACTGCGAAGTGACAATTGACGAAGCTATAATACAAGACGCGCTTCGATCTCTATCAGGCGTTGCATCCTGCTCCTACACGAGTTCGTGTCAAGTGTTGAAGGTACAGCATGATCCTGCAATGGTTTCGTGCACTCGTCTCTTGGAGGCGCTGCAGACGGCCATGACTGGCGTACTCGTCGAAGTGCTGGTCAATGGTGGGGACGCCAAATTGTTTCTCCCGGTGGAAGTGGTTGATTGGTCGTTGCAAATGCAGCAGCAAGAAGATCAAGCGCAACAAAAGCACTACTTTTCTTGGTCCACATCGCATCGCCTCCAGCTGCATGTGCTTCTCTCCGGCATCTTTTGGGTCGTGAGCATGGTATCCATGCTTTTGCCTAGCTGGTGGCACTGGCTCCAATACTTTGGACTACTAAGCGTCGCGTTTGGACTGCCACCAATTGCCGCAAAGGCTTGGCGAACAGTGCGGCGAAGGCAGTTTGACGCCAACTGTATGATGGTCACCGCTGCGCTCGGGGCCCTTGCCTTGGGCGAGTTTGATGAAGCCGCTAGCGTTAGCTTTTTGTTTTGTGTTTCGGAATATTTGGAGTCAAGGGCGACGGAACGTGCGCGCAAGGCACTGGAAACAATCATCAAATTAAAACCTGAACACGCAAATGTGATCGACCCAGTGACAAAGGAAATTAGTATCGTACCATGCGAACAGATTGCTGTCGGCAGCTTGATATCAGTACGGACGGGAGATAAAATTGCAGCGGACGGAGTGGTTGTGGAGGGAACTTCTTCCGTAGATGAATCAAGTCTTACTGGCGAATCTGCTCCTGTTTACAAAACAGTTGGCAGTTCTGTATCCGGTGGAACAATCAACATTGGTTCGACGCGCTTAATAATGCGAACTACGTCTACAGTGGATGACTCTGCCGTTTCAAGATTGGTCCGATTGGTTGAGGAAGCCACGGCGAACATGTCACCAACCGAAAAAATGATTGACAGTTTCGCACGCTTATACACACCGACTGTGTTGACCATGGCAGCTATCATGGCCACAATACCTTGGATGTTTGGGACAGAGACTGGGCGCTATTGGACTTTGAATGCATTGATCATTATTGTGATTTCCTGTCCATGTGCACTGACAATCAGCACGCCTGTTACTTACGCGGCAGGTCTTGCGGCAAGTGCGCAGCGAGGTATAATCGTCAAAGGCGGCGCTAGTTTGGAAGCATTAGGAAGTGTGACGAGCATTTGCTTCGACAAGACGGGTACTCTTAGTGAAGGCAAATTTGCTGTGATGCATCTGAATTTGATTGGTAATACTTTGTCACGGGACGAAATGCTTGCGCTTCTGGCTTTGATGGAAGCTCCATCAAGCCATCCACTTGCGGCAGCACTTATTAAGGCGGCAAAAGTGGAAGGCATCTCCGCTCCTTCGAATGCCGATGTTAAGGAGCATTGCATTCTTGAAGGCGAAGGTGTCGAGGCGACCGTGAACGGAAACAAAGTGTATGTCGGCAATATGCGGCTCTTTCGCCGGCTAGGAATGTACGAGAAAATGCCTTTAGGCGATAGAATTCTAGCGGAAAAATGGATGAAGGAAGGCGCCACGGTGGGATTCTTAGGCGATATGGACAAAGGCATAGTTGCTGCTTTCGCTGTGACTGACAAGGTTCGATCGGAGGCTAAGAAAATTGTTGACACTTTATTACGAGAAGGGTATGACATCATGTTATTAACCGGCGATTCTGAAGATGCCGCACAAGCGGTAGCCAGACAGGTCGGCATTTGCCCTGGCGGAGTGCATAGTCAGCTGCTTCCAGAAGACAAGTTGCATTTTGTCGGTAGCTTGAAGCACCCTCAAAGCACTGGATGTTCTGGCATTTGCAAACGAAATCCCAAGGTACTCTTCCTTGGCGACGGTGTGAATGACGCACCGGCCATAGCAATTGTAAGTATATGTGTAATAATACTTGTCGTATCAAATGTGAAAGATTGCAAAATCATCTCATGCGTTAACGCCACTTTTCATTCAGGCTGACGTTGGCGTCTCCATGGGAGAAGGAGCAGCGATTGCCATGGAAATGAGCGATGTAACATTACTGGATTCCAACCTCGAAAAACTTGTGTATGTTCTCCAAATGGGAAAGAGAGTGACACACACAATCCGCGAGAACATCATTCTTAGTCTCCTGTGCAAGCTGGTGGTGGTCGCTCTGACCTTTGCCGGCTCCATGACCCTGCTCTTTGCGATTGCGAGTGACGTTGGTGTCATGCTCTTAGTTACATTGAATGGATTAAAGCTGCTGCCGCGTGAGCAAGTCGGGTCGCTTGCAAAATTGCGACGCAAGCGTTACACTCAAGTTGACATGCTCGATCCAGCTCGCGACATTGTATAAACAATGCGTATTAAGAAGGTTAAAGATTGCGTTACACATAAATTAGCAAGTTCCAAACTTTTCTCTGTTACATGGAGCTTGTTGTTTCATAGTTGCGCACCATTCGGTTCCTTGACCGCGCTTGGATATTCCTCGACATTCTCTCCATCGTGCGCCGCCGACGGCGACTTGTAAACCTTACTGCCAGCCATTCGAGCCGCCAGCTCCGCCTCCATGCCACTCACCATGACGGACAAGACGGAATCGACATTGTAGGCTCCACCAGCAGGTCGCCAAAGTTCACCAACCACTCGCAAAGTCAAGACAATGCCAGCCGTCATGACTCCAAATAAGGTTCCCTCCACAGTCAACAAATTGTATCCTCCAATCGTTTGCGTCCCCGCTCCAAGCAACGGGAAACTAACAAGTTCAATCGCTGCCAAAATCCACAAGAGGTTCATGTGGAGGCGCGGCAGTTTGCGCTGCAAAGCACCCAAGCGGCGGGCCCGCGCCTCTCGCAGCGACCGCACCGTGTCATAGACGCTCGACGGAACACCCACACTGGTCATGTACATGATGCTTTCCAATGGGTCGTCCACCGGCCGCGAGGAAAGCAGCACGGCAGGGTCGGCCTGCAGCATCTTCAAGTCGTTCTTGACGTAGCGATCAATTGCCTCCAGGCAGCGACGGTACATGGATCTTCCGGAACACACCAAGGCAATCTGTTCCAAGAGAGACTTTGCTTCGGTAACTTCGTGAAACAGTGCATAGTAGACTGACTCCTGCGTGTCAAGTGTCCGAGTGATTATTATGAGAACTCTGTTTACAGTGTAAACTTTGTCAATGTCGGCGAAGCGACCCAATAAACAGCGGAAAACACGACAAAAGCTCTTCGGCGTTACCTGTTGACTGTAAAGACATGAAAAACTTTGTCCAACGAGAATGCTAAACAGCAGACTGCTCACGCTCAAAAAGTTTTGGACAAACTGACTCGAGTCGATGGACAATACTTTGAGTGGTCCAGGACCTTTGATAAGATTGGTTGCAAGCCACGTTGCTATTATGGGAAAGGCAAGGTAGCCAACAAAACCAGCCAGGGCGCTTGGAATGGTTATTCGCAATAGAGTCTTTAGCTTTGATTCTCTCCTGTCGAGTAAACTACGGACACATCACCTTGGTAAAGGTTCGTTAATGGTGCCGAAGCATGTCGATGCAGAAGCTGCCGCTCAAGTCGAGATGGAAATCGGCCCAGTAATATAGATTGTCGTCCAATCAAACTGGTCTGTATATATGCATTAACAATATATGGCTGAAGACATATAGCTGTAGCAAAAATAAAAGATAAGGTCTTCATCATGATGGATGTTTGGGAGAGACGACGACGGGCGTTCGCCATTGTCGCGCCATTCGATCTTGGGTGTACCGGTAGGTCGTACGTCCCACCGAGACTAAGCAGTGCCAGTCAGACGCTTGGAGGATTTGGATGGAGGAGCAATACTGGTACGATATAGTTTTCACTCATATCGTGGGATTTTATTTAACGAGCATGAGTCACCAGATTTTTGAAAAGGAAGGCTTTCGTTCGCACTCGTTCATGCACAACCCCGCATGCACCATGGCCTTGCGATAGTTTGGCTCCCCACGTCAATTCGCAAGCTTGGACAGTGATTGAAACATGGAAAAGATGCGGGACAAAAAGGGAACGTCATGACAAATAATTATATATAAATCTGCTTGCAGCTGGACCTCGCGTATGCGCCATTGGCCAGATCGAGGAACACTTTCATTCACATTCACACGGCAGCTGCCAATGGCGCAACGATGCCTTTTCAACTTGCACTGACAAGCGTGGAAGGGAGGCCTTGTTATCCCAAGCGCGAGAATGACATTTTTCGTGCCGGGATTTTTAGTCCGAGCAATGATCGGCGATCGGAGCCATCATTGGATGTTGTTGGCGCCGCCGCTGAAGCGAACCAGAGATTGGATTAAAAAATATCGTAATGATGCCCATCAAGACAAGTGCCTTCTTCTTGCTGCTGCTGATTGCAGCAGTGTATCTACCAAGTGTCCATGGGAAGGAGGCGCTCCACGGCGGCGGCCATGCTTCGCTTGACGCTGAGGTAACCAAGGATTCGATTTCGTTGCTTTTGTGCTCTCATGCGAACGGTCTTAACTTTGCAGGAATCGAAACACTCAATTCTACGGAAATGTGTGTCGCCTTGACAAGCAGCGACCAGCAGGATGAGCTTTCCATCGGACAAGTTTGCCTTAAGATAGCGGCGGATGCGGATGGGCAGAATGGATTGGACGTTACCTTTGACACGCCTGGTGTAGATACGTTCATTGTTGCAACGTCTGTTATGATTGGCACCAAGGCAGCTCCTCTTGTAAAGTCGACAAGTGCTCTTCGTTCCAAGGCTGCGAGCAACAAGGAACGACATGTCGAGGCAGACGAAATTATTCGTATAGAGGCAACGTATTCAGTCAGTGATCGCATGCAAGCTGCAACGTCGCACGTTAGTGTCAATGATCTTTCGATCGAGTGCCGCAAGGCGCAGCTTTTGCTTGGAGAGGAAAATGTTGAGATCCAGCTCGTTGCGCTGGTGACAGTGGTCGACAAGCAGGACGCTACGCAGGAGACGGAGTGGACGACTCGAGGCTCAAATGGCTCGCCAGCTTTATTGCGACTCCCCTGCAACTGTTCTGCAATGACTTATAATTTCGGGACAATCAAGCAAGAAAACATAGCTGCATCGATGTCTTCGACGTTTCGTTCATCCAATTATTCGCCTGGAGGTACGCGTGTGACCGGGACGGAATGTTTCCAAAATGTTATTTCGCCGCGTTGTTTCTCATCTTGCTACCGCGTCTATAACTTTTTAAACTAGCAGATCATGCGTCGCAGAGTACAAGTGGTCAAACGATGAAGTCATCTACTGATTCGAGAATTGCGGAGGCGATGCATTTGAAGCAGTCGGTCCTGTCGTCTGATTCGACGACGCGCATGCTGTCGGCAACCGACGTTCCGTCAAGCCATCCATCGCATGCGCCATTATCCTTGCCGAGTCGCTCTCCTTTGACGTTTCCTCAACGCGAACCGAGCTATATTCCCTCGAGTCAGCCTTCTACATCGCCATCTGGACTTCCTTCAAGCCTTCCATCAAGCATTCCTTCAAAACGCCCAACTACACAGTCGCCGACAAATGTTCCATCTCTTACGCCATCATCCTTGCCAAGTCACCTTCCCTCGACGTTTCTTTCCAGCGAACCAAGCTACGTTCCCTCGGGTCGCCCGTCCGCATCACCATCAAGATTTCCTTCCAGATCACCATCCAGATTCCCTTCCAGGTCACCATCCAGATTCCCGTCCAGATCTCCATCCAGACGTCCCTCAAGACGCCCGACTACCATGTCCCCAACTAAACGTCCTACAATGTCACCCACCATGATGCCAACACGCTCGCCGACTATGCGCCCGACACGTTCGCCGACTATGCGTCCAACGCGTCGACCAACAATGGCTCCAACTCGTCGACCAACCAAACGCTTAACGAAAAAGCCAACCAGAGCTCCGACCCGGTTTCCGACGCGGCCCCCGACCTGGGTAAAAAATTGTTACGTGCCGTTTGTGAGCCACGTTTATTGCATGTTCACTAACCAATTTTTTTTGTTCAATCAGGTAACTTGCGGTCCTTCCGTTCGACGGGCATGGCACGACACTAGTTGTGAAGACCGCGCCGCGTACCTTCGCGCCGTGGAGTTGCTTTACAAACTCCCTGCCACCAATGCTCTGAACATACCCAACTATTTTGATTTTGTTAGAATGCACAACAATGCAAACAACAGTATTGTTGCGCACGGCGCACTAGATGGTCCGTTCTTGCCGTGGCACCGTTGGTACCTTTGGAAGTACGAACAGGCGCTGCAGCATGTGTCGGGGACTTGCTTGACCGTTCCGTACTGGGACTGGACAAGCATCCAAGGCAACGCTACTGTTTTTCAAGCGGCTACTTTTGGTACCACCAGAACAGGAATCAGCAGGGTTGATGGTTGCGTGATTGAAGGTATCGCTAGCAAGAACGGTTTCTGGACATCGACGGTCAAAGGCGGCTGTCTCAAACGGTACGTCGTCTTTTCGTTGCGTCATTTGTATAATCCTTCCCCGGTACTTTGACATCGTATTGTTCTTGTTCTATGTAGGACTTTTACCGCCAAGTATGCCAATTTTTCGACGGAAACTGATATTGCAAGACTTATCATGAACTTCCCTTCTTTTGGCCGAGGACTCTCGGGCTTTTCAAATAACCTTCAAGGCGCAATACATGGGGTTGTCCACAACTGGGTTGGAGGCCACATGATGTCAATGACCTCACCTGGTATGTCTTAAATACAAGTCGGGGGTGTGTACGTTGCGATAGCTTTTGTGTTGACACATTTTTGTTCCTGCATACAGATGACCCCTTGTTCATGCTACATCACGGTAAGACTTAGAAACATCATAAAACGCATCTCAATTTCGTCTCTCAACGCTTTGTCATTTATTTTGTTGCAGCCAATGTTGACAGAATTTGGGCCATATACCAGGATTACCACAACCAGGATCTCATCGATAAGGCTGCTCTGACGGACGAAGAATATTCTGCTGGGCGCGGCATTGGCCGCGATGATCCACTTCCATATTTTGAAGTAGGATCTTATCCGCGATACTTCTGGACTTCGGATCAACGATTTCCAACTCCTCGCGAACTGCATCATAGCCAAGGCGAGCTTGTTCAAGTCACTTATGCTAATGATTCTATCGGACTACTTCTAGCGACAATGAATTCATCATATGTTGCGGCCAACAATGAAAGCTGGGTACAGCGTGCCACAGGCCCAGTCAGTGCGATCAGCTGTTCTAGACGCTTGGACGAGAAGGAAAGTGTTAATGGCAATCCTCCAAAAGACGTGAATAAAATGCTTGGTATTCCGGAAGACACGCCTCCGTTCAGCGACATTGCAACCCGAATCATGTGGAGCAATTTGACCTCTCAAGGTTTGTCCCCGTCAGACGCACTGAACACGCTTGCGTACCGGGAATGTAAAGATCAAGGCGACACTCTTGTGGTGTCCCCAGCTTGGATTGCAATGCAGGGAATGGACAAGAATTTATTCAAATGCTTCAACCAAGGCGAGCCAAGTGATTGCGCCACCAAGATTGACATTGTATCAAGTGACAAATCATTGGCATCCGTAGCTAATCCGGTTCAGGTCCTCAGTTTTGATGAGACTTCAGTCACCGTCTCACTTTCCCAGGTGTGGAAGCCTGGCGCACTCACCATGATGGCGTTGCACTATGTGGACACTGAAGGCTTTGAACGTTGTGATACAGTCCAAGACGTTTTTACCGGTGAATTCGCATCTTACAAAACTCAATGCCAGAATGGATTCACAGGTGTAATGCTCTATGCTACTGATGCAACCTTCCCAATAACGGCTCCAGCTGGTTGGGTGACTAAACTTTGCCGCTCTGCTGGCGTTGGATCACTGGGAACGTTAGCTAGTTCCGTCACCATTCCTTGCAGCCTTGAGGGCGCCCAATGCCCACTTCCATTGGCGTCTGAACCAATTTGTGATGGAACTCCCAACTACCTTGTGACCAACGAGATGTTTGACTCATCGGACGCCAAGGGAGCAAGTAGCTGGATCTATAGTAAGACTGGCAAGGATGACAAGCTAGGAATTTATCTCAAGCCAAACAGTGGAACAAGTAAAACGTTCAGGGTTCCTACCACCGCAAACCACCTCATTGTCACGCTGGAGGTTCTCAAACTTAACTGTGCCAAGTCTACCAAAGTATCATTCCTTCTCGGTACGGAGCCAGTGGAGCTTGGCTTGTTTGATTGCGCGCAGCGCAATCAGCGACGGTTTACGTCTGGAAAAAATGTCCATGTGACTGTAACAAGCAAAGCCAACACTGCGGATACGGTTGTCCTCAAAGTCCCACCTGAAATGTTTAGCGCCGAAGGTCGTTTGACGATTGGGTTGCAGAACTCTGCGATTGGAATTGGTAGCGTATCTATTACGGCTGACTGTACCAATCAGTTGCCACTTTGGGAAGACCCCAAGGTTGTGAGCATCATTGACCAGTATAGTGAACCATAAGGTGTAAGATTTGCAAGTGCTAGAAACTTTAGTATTTGCGGGGCTTGCATAAACCCATCGGACATTACTTCTCTAGGTACAATGTGGAACGTCCCTAGCAAACATAGTTTCTCGCCCCTTCCATGTACCAGTAGTGTCGCACCAAAAACCTTTCCGACATGAAGAGCACAAGCACCAAACCGTGGAGTCACGAGCTACGGAAAGGAGCGACTGGCTCGGAACGAGTGAACATCATGACATTTTACCAATGACCGATGATATTTCTCTTGGCGAATCAAAGGTATTCGTGTCAATGAAAGGAAGACTGTCGTTCGCACTTACGCGACTAACCCTGCATGCACAAGGCTTTGCGATAGTTTGGCTCCCCACGCCAATGAACATTGTTCGCAGGGCAGTTGTCAAAAGACAATGACAAGGAAATTGATACACTTGCTGAAAATGTCGCGCGGGTTTTTGCATCCGAGGAGCGACTGAGGATGAGCGGTAAAAATGGTTCGGCGACCATTCCAAAGCTCGTCCTCATTGGTTTGTGAAAAGTTGCTGTTGCTGCAAACGAACACGATGAATATGATGAAAACGACCAAGCTTGCTCTGCTGCTTGCTGCTGCAGCATTCTCCGCGTGCGCCAATGGAGAAGGGCGCATCGTCCTCGACAAGGTGAACGAAACAGAAACAATTTCATTGGAGACGAGTGAAACGCAGGAGGATGCAGTTGCTGCTTCATTGTCAGCATCATTCCTCTCTGTCGGAGACACTGCCAAAGGTACGCTAACCAGCAGGACGACCAAGGAATATTCCTTGCTTTTTGCGAAATTGCTTGGCTTTCACCTCACCTTTTAAATTCGTCATTTTGTTTCTCACTTGCAGGCCACGTCGCGTCGTCAAAAGGCTCTATTCGAGCAACCATGCAACAGCCGTCGCTCCAGGCATCTGCTACAAGTTCGCGCGAGCTGTCGGAGAAGAATTCACTGTCGAAACATCATCGCCGGATATCATCCATTCGCAACCGCCGACGTGAATTAACGGCCAGCACTCAGCAGCAGCGCAGCCTCGTTGCCGGATGCGTTGCTCCGGTGCCGTCCCCCATTTCGACGAGACGCCCGACCATGATGCCGACGCGAAGGCCGACCATGAAGCCATCCAACACGCGCAAGCCGACGAATGCTCCGATCAAAGCACCAACGCGATCGCCGAACTGGGTGAGTGTTTGTGTGGAAGCGCTGTTTGTTGAGAGTCGTCGGCAAAGTGAAAGGCGGATACTAACCACATTACATTGCATTCTCTACTTAGATTACTTGCGGACCTTCGGTTCGCCGCGCATGGCACGACACTAGCTGTGAGGACCGGAAAGTCTATCTGAACGCCTTGCGATTGCTCTACAAACTCCCAGCGACAAACTCGCTGGGCGTTCCAACCTTTTTCGATTTTGTACGACTCCATACCAACGCAAGAAACAACTACGTTGCCCACGGCGACTCCGACGGTCCCTTTTTGCATTGGCATCGTTGGTACATATACAAGTTTGAGCAAGCGCTGCAGCTAGTGTCTGGCACATGCGTCACGCTTCCGTACTGGGACACGAGCAAGAATTGCAAGAATCCCTATGAATCGGAAGTACTCAAGCCGGAATCGTTTGGTTCATACGACAACCTTGGTCTCGATAATTGTGTGCTTGATGGCGTTGCCAATAAGGACTTTTGGACCGAGACGGTGACGGGCGGTTGTTTGAAACGGTGAGTCTCTTTTTCTCATCTTTGTGCGAACAAGCGCATTGCAACATCTCACAAGTATTTGCCAATGACCTTTAGAGCGTTCGACAATACTTTCGCATACTTTCCAACGGAACCGGAGCTTGCTCGATTGATCACGAGCTATCCCTTGTTCGGCAATGGATTCTCGGGCTTCTCGAACAATCTCCAAGGTGGACCCCACGGATCTGTACATAATTGGATTGGATACAACATGGCGACAATGGCAAGTCCAGGTAAGGAAACGCATGTCTTTGTACAGCCGTTAAAGCCGTGGTTCCATGCGCACTCACCTTCATTTCCGTGCATCCACAGACGATCCATTGTTCATGCTTCACCACGGTACGTTTGTTCACAACTACTCTATACAATGCTACGCCAACCTTAGAGCATGGACTCAAATGACTTGTTTCATTATCTACAGCGAATGTTGACAGAATCTGGGCGCTCTACCAAGATTTCTACAACCAAGATCTCATTAACAAACAGTCACTTTCGGACGCGCAATATGCTACTGGGCGCGAAATCGACGTTGACACCCCGCTCCCTTACTTTGATGGTGGCAACTATCCTGAATTTTTCAATACCCCCGATGGTCGTTTACCGACTCCCCGCGACGTCCACCATAACTACGGCAACATTATTCAAGTCACATTCGCTAACGACAAACTTGGACAGATTCTCATGTCCATGGACTCAAGATACGCTACCAACAACAATCCAAACTGGTTTCAACTCGCAACTGGGGATGTGAATGACATTAGCTGCTCAAGGCGACTTGAAGAAGAACAAGGAAGTATTGCGTCTGAAGAAGTGAACGAAGTTCTTGGAATCCCTGACGATGTTCCACCGTTTACCGACATTGAAGCAAGAATTATTTGGAGCAACCTGACATCGCAAGGTTTGTCGCCGTCACAAGCTCTCAACTCACTCGTATACATTCAATGCGAAGAGGAGGGCAACGGGCTTCGAGCATCACCAGAATGGATTGCGATGCAGGGAATGCCAGAGGACTATTTTCAATGCTTCAGCCGTGGCGACCCAAGCGACTGCGAGGCTGAGATAGAAATGGTATCGAGCGATGACTCCCTGCAGCCCAACTCCGACCCTGTGAATATTCTTAGCTTTGACGAGACCTCGGTCACTATCTCGCTTTCTCAGGTGTGGAAGCCAGGGACACTTGATATGGTCGCTTTGCATTACATTGACACTAATGGCATCGGACGCTGCGACATTGCCGAAGACGTCTTCACCGGCGAGTTTGGCTTTATCGAAGCCGAATGCCGAAACGGTTTCACTGGAGTCATGATCTTTGCCACCGACGCGACGTTTCCCGTGTCGGCAAAAGGCGACTGGTTGACGGATTTGTGTAGAGAATCCGGCGTTCCGTCGGAGGGAACGCTCGCTTATTCGACCCTTATTCCTTGCAGCTTAAAAGGGGCTCAGTGTCCACAGCCGTCGGCTACTGATCCGCTTTGTGATGGCACTCCAAATTATGTGGTGGCTAGTGAAACATTCAAGTCCGACGCCGACGGATGGATCTTTGGTACGCCGGGAAAGAACGCTGAGCAAGGGACGTTTCTCAAACCGCAGAGTGGTACGAGCAAGACATACAAGGTGCCATCAACTGCGAACGGTCTTACTGTCACTTTGACGGTATACGAACTCGATTGCTCCATAGCCACGGAAATTTCCATTTTCGTCGGCATGGAACCCATTTCACTCGGCACCTTTAGTTGCTCGCTAAATGATGATCGCAGCATTTCTTCTGGCAATATTAAAGCGCAGGTTGTCAGTGTCGCCAAAAAAGTTGATAAAGTTGTCTTGAGCATTCCACCGGAGAAGTTCAAGGATGATGGACGATTGACGCTTGGCTTGAGCAACCCCATGATTGGATTTGGCAGTGTGTCTATCACGGCTGACTGCACAGCGCAATTCCCGACTTGGAAAGACCCAGAAGTCGTGAGCATTATTGAACAAGTGAGCGAGCCTTAGACAAGATGCAATTAGACGCTCATCCCAACAAATGCATACATATATACTTTTACTTTACTTCAAATACTTGAATTTTCTAATTGTAAATGCTAGGGGACTCTAATGTGACACTTGGAACGCAGCTGTCCTTTTACGTGAAGCGTGTAATGGAATCTACAGCGCTGTCGGCATTCAACGCTGTCGGCGCAGCACCTGATCGACCAAACTGTTCGATAGTTGTTGAGTCTGCATGAAGTCTCGCATAAACATTATTGACTCCGTTGCCAAATCGACTGCAGAATGGCCATTGATCAGCTTCCCACTGAGTCGATCTGGAGGCAAATGCGACCGCAGCGCATCTGTCTTGCCAGATTCTATCATGGACAAGACATCCAAAACTGCATCAAGATCATTCATCTTCATAAAAGGACAAGTCGCGCAACCGCCAGCTGTACTGCATCCTTCGCCGCCCGCAACGCCAGGCACGAGTGGCAAGCTGCTGTCACCTTCGTCCGTCGCCATGACTGCATCCGACGCTACTGGGAAAATTATTTCAGCTTCAACACCTTCATTGCCCGTTTCCTCCAGAATTTGTTGCACCGACTGCACGATCGATGTCACCATTCCCGCTTCTGTTCCCAGTATAAACTTGAAGCGATCCTTTGCGCCACGCGAAGCGGCACTTTGTACCTTGCGTGAAATAAACTTTAGAATGTCGGATGTTGACCCCACCACTCCGTCATCCGTCAAGGACTTGCTCATGGCAATCTCAAACATTTCGCCGGGTACTTCCAAGTGAGCGGTAACGTAGGCGTCGGAATAATTTCGCTTGACGGCGTCGACAACGGCATTGCCAAACATGTGATGCACCACACAATTACCGGATGGAAATACGTGAATTGACTCTCGGAGCCTCTGCAGGGAGTCGCGATTATGTTGAGGGTGCAAGTCGCTGGCAATCTTGTCGTTCGTCCAACTAGGTGTAGCTAGTATAATGTCGAGCAGCGTTTCAAGGTTGCGGCCCATGTATGTATCAGGTCCGTAAAGTATCTTTAGATTGTCATCCTTCATTTGCGCCGATGCTTGCAGCAATGTTGCAAGTACATTGGAGGATGTGCATGTTATCGTTGGAACAATGCTGCTACTGACCGCCTTGGTTTCAAGGCTCGTGTTGATGTAAATAACGTGCAGCGCATTTTGACCAGCCGACTCCTTCTGCAACCACGCTCTGTAGCCTTCTCGCTCCGCCGACTCGGCCAAGCTGCATCCAATTGGAGACTTGGTCGCCCGATACACTGGAATGTCGCCATGCCCATTCTTTTGCAGAATCGTTTGCACCGACTCGCTCATAAAGTCAACGCCCAAGCACGCCACATTTTGTACGTTTAAATCCCGACACATGTCGACAGCCATGTCTCCCATTTTCAATGAATCGGCAATTCCAATCCGCGCATCTCCCAGTACTTTAGATGCCGCCTGAAGGACGCCCTGCAGTTCCACATCCATGTAGTAGTGCGCGACCACGCCGGATTGCGTTGTTTGCAAAGCTTCGGCCAGCAGCGAGACGGAGGCTGGATCGGGATCCAAATACATGGCTTGGGCTTCGGCGAAGCTTCCGACGGCTTCCAATCGCTTGTTTGCTCCAATGATGAGGGACGGAAAGTAGTCCACCGACTGATTGTAGGCAGCGACGGGTGACGCTGCCGACGACGACTTGAGCCGATGCCGCTGCAATACTCTGCTGAAGGAACCTTGTCTGCATCGCGACGACTGTAAAATGCGAGTCGAAAGGCTCATGTTTTCTTTATAAAGTGTTTTCAAATCTTATTCGAAGCGGATGTATATCGTAGGTCGGATGACGGAATGATCAGTCAGTGGATTGTTTTGATGGATGTGTGACAGAACGTTCAAACTCGTGGTTCCCGTGCGTCCGAGTAATCTGTCTATTCAGTGCCGCATGGAGGTATCTATGACACGATTTTTTGAGCTTCTCATTTCAGTCGTGCTGACATCGCCACGCCACAAAACAACATGCCGATCGACATCTCCCATCCTTCATCACCTTCCCTACTCGCTCACCTTTTTTCGAAGCAACAGCTTCATCCTGAAATTGGATCAGTACGAGCATCAATCAAGGGATCATGGCGCATGCTCCAACCGTCACGCTTCCCGTCGCAGACGCGACCGTCGTCAATGAATCCGAAGCCGACGACTCCGCGTCACATTTCGAAAACAAGGACAGCAAGACTGACGACGAGACTGCTGACAATGACAGTTCCTGCAGCCGTCGACTGTGCAAATGTCTCACGAGCTTTTACATGACATATGACTTTCTCATTCTCGCCGTTCTGGCAATTCTGTTGGCCAAGGCGTATCCTCCTCTCGGCGCCATTTACCTGGCTCCAGAAATCACTGCCACCTGGGTTGCCGTCATTATCATCTTTTTCCTATCCGGACTCAATCTAAAGACGGAGGAGTTCAAGAATGCCTTTAAGCAAATTGGTTTCAATGTTTACATTCAAGTATACTCCTTCGTCTTTGTTTCTGCCTTTGTGTTTGGCGTGTCGCGTGGACTTGCCAAGGCTGGTATACTGAGTCAAGACTTGGCGGATGGCTTGGTCATTTGTGCCTGCTTGCCCATGGCCATCAACATGGTGATTGTCTTTACGCGAGCCGGCAATGGCGATGAAGCCGCCTCCATCTTCAACGCGTCCTTTGCCAATTTAATTGGCGCGCTCGTGAGCCCAGCGCTCATTCTTGCGTATCTTGGGACGCAAGGCAACATTGACTTGCTGGATGTATTCTACAAGCTTGCTTTGAGGCTACTGCTACCGATTGCAATTGGTCAAATTGTGCGGAATGTGTTCAAGTCTGTGAGAGAGTTTGTGACAAAGTACAAGTGGTACATTGGCAAGACGCAACAATACTGCCTCATCTTTATCATTTATACCACATTCTGCAAGACCTTTATAAAGGGTCTGGGAGCTTCAATTGGTAGTATATTCATTCTGAGTACGTACTTGGAAGCAATGGAAGTGTCCGTGGCATTTTGACCCTTTGCTATATTGACTGACGCCCGCCTTTCTTCCTTCCTGCACACAGTCGCGTTCGAATTCCTCATGCTGGCCGGGCTCATGGCGACGGCCTGGTACTCGCTCAAACTGTTGTTCAAAGACAAGCCGAAGCTCCGCGTTATGGGTCTCTTTGGGTGCACGCAAAAGACGGTGGCTGGTACGTCGGACTCGAATTCATATCAGGTTCCACTGTACCTTTTTTTAACAATCATTTCTCTTTGCATATAGTCGGCATCCCGCTGATAAGTGCCATGTATGGTGATAACCCTGCCGTCGGCTTGTACACGCTTCCGCTCATTATTTGGCACACCATGCAGCTTGTGATTGGAACTGCGCTCATGGCGAGACTCTCTGCCTTTGTGAAGAGTGAAGAGGAGCGACTTGGAATAGCTGATACATCGACAGAGGAGGTTGAAGCTGAAGACTTGACGTCTGCGGGCGCGGAGGAAGGGGACTTGGTCGTTCCCATTGGGGACGACAAGGAGGGCAGTGTCAAGCGATGAGAGTATGAGAAACAATAAATTTTGAAACTATTTGCATAGCTGTTGAATCACATAACTTTTTTACACCATGCTGTATTATATATCAGGCTTGATATACACGTGGGTTTGCGCATAGTCGGGGCAAACATCAGCTATCGTTGGCAATGCCCAACAAGCTTTACGTTGCAAGTGCCGTTCGCATGTCGCATGCGACTCACAGTGACGTCCAATGAGAAACGCAGCTCGATCGATGACGATGAACGCCAAGGCAGTTGCTGCTCCTGGCGTTCATCCATTGAACTGCATTCGACGACGCAAGGCCAATTACCTCTCACTGTTAACAGAAGCGATAGAGACAGAGAAGCATCACCTAGCGAAATGTGTCTCCCGAATGGAAAGGAAGTGGACGAGAAGGATCCCGAAGCATTGCCTGCAACAAGCACTGCTGACGACGATGAAGAAAGCGACGAGCTAAACAAGGCCAAATTCACTGACGACAACGAAGAGGACGCTCCATCATCACCTGGCTGCTCCTGCAAGAGAGTGGTTTCCTTTTACTGGACTTACGAGTTTCTCATTCTCGCCGTCATTGCCATTCTCTTGGCCAGAGCCTACCCTCCGCTTGGTGCCATCTACCTTGCACCTCAAATTACATCCACTTGGATTGCCGTCTTTATCATTTTCTTGCTTTCGGGCTTGAACTTAAAGACGGAGGAGTTCAAGAATGCCTTGAAGCAAATTTACTTCAACGTCTACGTCCAAGTGTATAGCTTTGCAGTCGTATCGTCGGTGGTGTTTGGAATTTCTCGGGCGCTTGCCAAGGCTTCCGTCATTAGTCAGGACCTTGCCGATGGCATGGTGATCTGCGCCTGTCTGCCCATGACAATTAACATGGTTATTGTGTTTACCAGAGCCGCGGAAGGAGATGAAGCTGCCTCCATTTTCAATGCGTCGTTTGGAAACCTCATTGGCGCCTTTGTCAGCCCTGCTCTCATTCTTGGCTACCTTGGACGACAGGGCAACCTTGACTTGCTAGACGTCTTTTACAAGCTTGCCATGCGAGTGCTGCTTCCCATTGCGATTGGTCAAATTCTTCGCAATTTGTTTACTCGCGTCAAGGAGCTCGTGAAAAAGTACAAGGCCTACGTCGGAAGGATTCAGCAGTACTGTCTCATCTTTGTCATTTACACGACCTTTTGCAAAACGTTCATGGAAGGGATGGGCGCTTCCATTGGAAGTATCTTCATCGTTAGTAAGTACGGTCAATTGCCTGTTCAAAGTAAACTTCTTTATCGCATATATCACTAACAAACATCTATGAATTTGCGCAGTCGTGTTTCAGTTCCTCCTCTTGACGACTCTCATGGCTGGCTCTTGGTACTCTCTTCAGCTGCTTTTCCGCGACCAGCCAAGACTTCGTGTTATGGGCTTTTTTGGTTGTACTCAAAAGACTGTTGCTGGTAAGACTCACTGGTCTGTTATAGACGCCGCTGTCTGCTAGACGAATGGCTCACACTGTAATGCCCATATCGTTGATTGCGCAGTCGGTGTGCCGTTGATAGGTGCCATGTTCGAGGACAGCCCTGCTGTAGGTCTCTATACCCTTCCATTGATCATTTGGTACACAATGCAGCTCGTCATTGGAACAGCTCTGGTGCCGCGACTTGTAGCCTTTGTCCGAAACGAGGAGGTTAGATTAGGTATCAATCAAGACAGTGACGACGCTGATAGCCCGGAAACGCCCAAGGAAAGCGAAGAAGTGCAAGTTGAAACAGACGAAGAAAAGGGTGAAGCTGGATTCGATCCGGCGCCTGCTGCACTTCCTGTCGTTCCGGAATATAATGTCGCCATGCCATGGATCCAACAAACATTTTCTGGCGAGCATGACTCGGAGGGCGTTAACACGGACACGGATGGTGTGGAGAATTTATCCTTCTCTGAGCTGGATGCTCTTTCGGTGGCATCGTCTGGGCCAAGGGAGCTTGTGATTGATACGGATGATGATGACGAGGCGGAAACCGCAAGTATCCAAGTCGACCTTGACGATTCTGTTTCTGATCAACCTGTCGAAAAGCTTTTGACGTCGCCAGACGAGTAAAGATGCTAAATGTGTATTAACTGTTAGTGCTACTATTTATGTCTTGCTACGCACATTATATGCTCTTCATATATCTATTCAAGTAGGATGATACCTCGGGATGGAAGAGGCGGCAGCAAAAGGCTGCCACTTCGTAAGCGATTATCCTTTGCCAATGCCCGTCCGGAAGCTTCACAGCGTTCACAATTCACTCAGTGTGAATTATAATCTATTCAAAGCCATGACCCTAGAATCGTCTTCGTTGAACGGGTCCATTCGAGAATATAATGAGGCCGGCGCAAGGCTTTTTTGAAATCGCCGGTGATAAAGTCTTGCGACCGGGTAGCTCGAGTACTTATGTATGGTTCAGTTGCATGGCCACGGCATCACCATTATCTTGAGCATTCATTTGCTCCTGGCGTGCTGTCAGTGGTCCATTGGAAGAAACGGAGACATTCTTAACACATTGTCTATTTTCATTTTGTTCTACTGGGCCGCTCAGTAGTCGCGTGGTCGTTCAGTCGCTCAGTGATGACTGAAGCTGCACACCATGCTGCGCATCAGTATCACAGAATATGTATCACCACATGTACATGTTCATTGAGTTTTTAGCAGTCATGTTGTCAAAGTTGATGGTGCAAAGTGGATTGTGGTCGTGGAACGAAATGCTGCATGCGCTATGTGAAAAGTTATGTCCTTTCACTCGTGCTGAACACTGGTTCGATCGTTCGAAAGCATTCCGACTCCGACGACGACCAAAACGTTTGACGAGGTTTCACGGCCCGACTTCTTGACCATGATGAGCATCATCACTCATCACACAAATCTACCACGATTGGGATTGGCAACCATTGGTGCGTTTGTTACATTGCGTCGTCAGCTTGATCCACAGAGACAATGACGAGTACTACTGCTGAGCAAGAGACTTTGACCATGACAAGTATTAGCGACATCAAGTCGCAGGATGTGAGCGACGCTGATCAAGAGACTACGCAAATCGACGAGACCAAAAGCAGTTTTGACAATGACGAAACTGACGTCGAAGTTAGCTGTTGTCGTAGATTTGTGAATCGCTTACTGGCAATCTACTGGAGCAACGAGTTTCTCTTTCTCGTGGTGCTAAGCATTCTCCTGGCTCGAGCCTACCCTCCACTGGGCGCCGTCTACTTGGCTCCAGACTATACAGCTTCTTGGATTGCTGTCATTTTCATCTTTCTTCTGTCGGGTTTGAATCTAAAGACGCAAGAGTTCAAGAACGCCTTCAAGCAAGTCTATTTCAATGCCTACGTGCAATGTTACAACTTTGGCGTCGTTTCCGCCATTGTCTTTGGCGTCTCGCGCGCCCTCGCCAAGCCCAACGTGTTGACGCAAGATCTGGCGGATGGCATGGTCATTTGCGCCAGTCTACCAATGGCCATTAATTTGGTGACGGTGTTGACCAAGGCTGGCGGAGGCGACGAAGCGGCATCCATTTTCAACTCTGCCTTTGCCAGTCTCATTGGAGTCTTTCTTTGCCCGGCCTTGATCCTTGGCTACCTTGGTACGCAGGGAAGCATTGACTTGGTCGATGTCTTTTACAAGCTTGCCATCAAAGTGTTGTTACCCGTGACGATTGGTCAAATTCTGCAAAAGACGAGCAAGCGAGTCATGGCTTTTGTGGTCAAGCACAAGAAATACTTTGGAATGGCGCAGCAGTACTTTTTGACGTTTATCATTTACACCGTCTTTTGCACGACGTTTATGAACGGATCGCGACAAGGCATTGGCAACATTTTTCTACTAAGTAAGTTTGTGTGTGTTGCGCGCCTGACTGTGATTGTCTGCGCACGTCTGATACGAAAATAATACCCGTCCGCTTTCTTTCACAGTCGTCTTTATATTCCTCCTCTTGGTGACGCTGACCGCAGGAGCTTGGTTCTCGCTGAGGTTTCTCTTCAGGGATCAACCAAAGCTGGTTGTCATGGGAGTGTTTGGATGCACTCACAAGACGATTGCGAGTAAGTGATGCGCGCTAAGAGTCATTTTGCGGCATGTCGGCCAAAAACTACTTTTGCTAACATGGCTTCTGCCTATTCTTGTGACATTCGTATAGTCGGCGTTCCGCTCATCAACGCCATTTACCAAGGCAACCCATCCATTGGTTTGTTGACGCTTCCCTTGCTCGTTTGGCATCCAATGCAGGTGATGATTGGCTCGCTCATTGTGACGCGCCTCCAGGCGTACGTGAAGCGGGAAACGATTCGACTGAATCTCGAAAGTGACAGTGACAATGCTATTGATCAGCAACAAGGCAAGGCAACTGTTGATGTGGAAACGGGTCACGTTGAGCGGGATGAAGCTGTCATTGCTGAACAATCAAGCAAGCAAAGTGCGGAGAGGCCGACGGAAGGGTCTGTTACAACATTAGAGGGAGCTGCAGTCCACGTGGGCGGAAATGGCCATACCATGTAAATTACCTACCGGTAGCTCAACAACTACTTGCTCATAGCTTTTTCGTAAAATGCAATGCTATGCGAGGAACAAGCGTTCAGCATCAATTGGGCTACTACATACTTTAGCTAACACACATTCAACTGAGAAACGTGGATAGCATTGGCTTCTCCGCGTCGCGCGCGTCGGTACATTTAACCGTGTCACATGTAAATCGATCAACCTGTGATTGGATGCCATCAAACTTCAACGGCCGCATCACCTTTATGGTGCACGTCATGGTCGGACAGTAACAGAAGGAAGGAAGCACGCGGAACAAGCATCGGTGTGCAACACGTGCGTTTGTCAAATAGTTCCGCCGAGCCGTGCACTTGTGAGTACGTATTCAATATTGTATGAATCAATGACAAGGTGTAACGCCGCGGAGACAAGCACCGTCGAACCTCCGCTGGGAAACGTATACGTCACTCTATCTTGAAGTGTACCATGACGCTCCTGGTCGTGACGATCGAAGGAAGTCGCCGCAGGACGAGGCTTGCATGCCAGAATCGAGTGCGAGACGCACAGGTCAACAGCTGCCATCAAGTCTCCAATTGACTCTTTTTCGGTTTCAACGTCTTGGTCGGATCTTTTTATAGCTGCCGTTCATTTTTGATACAGGATTGTAACATCATGTCCTCCTCCATGATGAAGACTCACGACGTCAAGGACGACGAGCTCGCGCTCTCCTCCTCCACCTCGGCAAAGGACACCATGACCCATTTGCCGCAGAACCAGCGGCCGGAACCTTCCGCCGCTGCTGCCATGGCGACTAACTCCTCCAATAGCAACAGTAACAAACACATTGACGATCACGGCAACAGCAGCGACGACGAAGATTCCTCACGCAGCCGCCGCTACTACAAGCGCTTGTGCCAATTATTGGAAACGAACCACTTTTTGATTGCCTTTATACTGAGCATTTTGCTCGCCCGCGCCTACCCGCCGCTCGGCGCCGTGTACTTGCACCCCAAGATTACCGCCTCGTGGGTGGCGGTGGTCATCATCTTTTTTCTGAGCGGACTCAATCTCAAGAGTTCCGAGTTCAAGTACGCCTTTAAACAGGTTGGTTTCAATGGTTACATTCAGTTTTACAATTTCATTGTTGTTTCGGCTGTTGTTTACGGTATTTCGCGCGGATTGATTGCGGCGAGCATTCTGCCGCCCGAGCTGGCCGATGGCATGGTCATTTGCTCGTGCTTGTCCGTATCGATTAACGTTGCTATTGTCTTGACCAAGGCGGCCAATGGAGATGAAGCGGCGGCCATTTTTGATGCCGCCTTTGGAAATTTGGTGGGAGTCTTTTTGAGTCCAGTCTTGATTGCCATGTACTTGCAGCAGTGGGGAGACGTTGATTTGGTGGATATTTTCTACAAGCTTTCCATGAAGGTACTGGTGCCGATTGCGATTGGACAGTTGCTGCAAAAGACGTGTCAAGCGGTGGTGGACTTTATTGAGAAATACAAAAAGTATTTTGGGAGATTGCAGGAATATTCGCTGCTCTTTATCATTTACACGACCTTTTGCAAGCAGTTTCTGGCGGGCTCGCAGAATAGTATTCTCGACATTTTCTTTTTGAGTAAGTGCAGCTCGAGTTGCAATTGAGGATGGCTGCATGATTGCGAATAAAACTAACTTTTTTGATTCTTTCATTACCTATACAGTCTTGTTCACGTTCATCATTATGGTGATTGTCATGATTGGGGCTTGGTACTCGCTCAAGCTCTTGTTCCAGGACAAGCCAAAGCTTCGCGTCATGGGCTTGTACGGCTGCACGCACAAGACCATTTCAAGTAAGTCAATGCATTACGTGCATTTTGTTAGTTGCACTGAAAGATCCTATCTAACTATATACCTTTTTCTTGTCTTGTCTTTACAGTTGGAGTGCCTCTTATTACCGCTTTGTACGAAAACAGTCCCAACATTGGCCGGTATACACTCCCCTTGATCATTTGGTATCCGATGCAAGTCTTGGTCGGAACAGTGCTTGTTCCTCGACTCCAAGCCTTTATCCGCAACGAGACGGCTCGATTGGCTGGAACGGAAGCGGACGAGTCGCAGGATGATGATGACGCCGAGTTTGACGAAGACTACGGCGATGACGATGTGGAGATTGGACACGTGCATGCACTGCCAATTGAATACGATGAGACGAATCAGCAGCAATCCAAGTCTGACTCGTGCGTGGCACTACCGTGGACGCACGCGGCGCTTGACAACAAGCAAGAGTCGGATGTTACGGATGGCGAAGCCGTCGATGTTTCACTCACGGAGGTGGACGCCGACTCTGTAACATCGTCTGGCCGCATTGCGGAGGAACGATTGTGAATTTAATGCGTTGGGGGGCCAATATACTGAACGAGCAGTTGTATCTTTGGAAATACACTTTGAAAGGTTTTTGTATGAGCATGCATAACGGTTGACAGGATTGACCGGCAAACGGCTGCTGCTTTGGAGCGCTTTTCGTTCCTTCTTATATATCAGTAAGGCAGCTCTACCAAAATTGTATAGTAATAACATTGTTTGTCATTTATATTTTAATTCAATTTATGTTGAGAGTCTCATGAATGACTTGCCGTCTGGATACTGCAACCAATTGCTCGTCGCCCATTCGATACCAGCATTTGGGCCTTCGACAAGGTGGAGTTGAAACGTATGCCGCGCGCTGGCACTCGTATTCGGTAGGCTCAAGTGGTCCAGCTCGCCGCAAAACGCCACCAAGTCTCCAGGACGGCATTCCACTGGAATGAAACCAGCGTCGAGGAGTGCCGCATGTGCATCTACGCCTTTTGGCAAATCTCCGTCCCAAGCAACCTCGTGTGCGTACAAATCCTCCATGACAAACATTGGTTGTCCTTTGACGTCTCCCTTGGGCTCGTTACTCCTTGCATCAATCTGCTCCTGACCAAAGTATGCATGATTGCGTTTATATCTACGTCGGACCGCTTCGCGATGAGACTGTGGTCGCACCCATAAACATCCATTGTCCAGCGTCGCCTCATCGAGCGCCAGCCACAACCCCAAGCAAGATTGCTGCGGCGCGGTATACAAAAAGGTGGAATCCTGATGCGAATTGACCGCGCCTCCAAGCTTGGCTTGCTTGAATATATACATGCTTTGCGGAACGACTGGATCCTTCCAGCCGAGGTCGGCGACGACAAGGTGGCGTATTTTGGACGACGTGCAGTACGAGTGAAAGGGTGATTGCGGCTGCAAGTGCAAGGCATGTCCTGCCTTGTTCAAAGCTTCTAGTTTCTTGTCTTGAAACTCGGGTTTCAGCTTTCCATCTATCATGCATTCCGGCTCGGCAAAGTAATGTACATTGTCGGCAGACTCCAAAAAGTAGTCGCCTCGTGACACATTCTCCGACTCGGTCGTTCCAAACGAATCGATTTGATCGTTTGGGTTCCAGTTTTGGTCAACAAATCGAGCCATTTCCTTCTTCATGTTTTCACATTCCGCTGTCGAACAAAAGGAGGGAATGTGCAGAAAGCCTTGATGATGAAAAAAGCGCGACCGCTGTGATGCCGTCTCGTCGAGCCTTTCGCCCGGACGCAGCCAGTAGGAAGGATTTGCTGATTGCGATTCGATTTCGAGACTTTCAAGGGTCTCTTTGGCTACTGTCCGTGGATTAGACATGACGGTGCTAGGCTCGTTGTTTGCTTCCATGGTGAAGGTTCATTGTGACGATGAAAGATGAAAGGCTGGGTTATCCATTGGCCGCCGCGCCCAGGATACCTTTTGAATACCGCTACGACTATTGGGTTGTCAGTTTCCTTCGCCAAAACTGCGACGACCGATTTTCAAACCGCTCGACCAACTACGATCGGAGACGCCTCTCACAATGTAATTGAGAGCGGCAACGACTCGTTCAGCCTCTATCACGACAGCAACAGCAGTCTCCTTATCTCTTTATTGACCCTGTTGAGTATCATGACGGACTATCATCAGGTAAGTGACGAGCCAGTGTGCCGGGAGTTGTGTTCGAACGAACGATTGAATGAACATCGGCGCACCGAAGTCGACGAAACAGAGGGATGGAAAGAGTCGTGGGACTGCTCGTGAGGCACTCGGCTCTCTGCTTGTCAATCGTCCTCACCTTGTCTTCTCTTCTGTTTCTTCTTTCTCTACTCACTCGACAGACCTTGTCGAGTCGTGGTGGCCATTATCCGACGGACCGCGAGATTGCCGACACTCTCACCGACTGCCGCAAGAACAACTGGCAGAGCGTTTTCAAACGTGTCATGGACAATCCTCGCCTCGCCACGACCAAGCTCCCCATGGAGAATCACATTATCACGACGGTCATTCATCAAGCCATTACGGCCAAGGGAGACACCGTGCAGCGCGCCAATCTTATTCTCCACATTTTGAACACGAGTCCTAATGCGGCTGGGATTGCGAATGGGTATGCTTCGTATCCTTTGCATAGTATTGCGCAGCGCAATACCAAGATGGATGCCAAGACGAAGGAGACTCTTATTTTTGTAAGTATAATTGATGTTGCTCTCGGAGCGATTGATCGTACATTCGCTTGATTTTCTCACTCACGTGCGTTCCCTTCCAATTCCATTCGACAGGCCCTCTTGGATGCCTACCCTGGAGCCTTGCTCAAGCAGAATAATCAGGGGCAGCGCACGCCGTTGCACGTTCTCTTTACGGACTATATTTCGCCGCAGCTCACCCAAGCCATGATTGCCAAGGGACCCAACGCTTGCTTCATCAAGGACAAGAAGGGCTTTCTCCCGGCGCACATTGCTTGCAGCCGCCACTGCTCCCCGGAAAAGCTCCACATGCTCATGGAAATCAATCCGGACGCTCTCTACGCCAAGACCAAGGATGGAGACACGCTCTTGTCCTTGGCCACGTCAACGGCCACCAAGTCGCACCCAAACAAGACGTTGATTGACGCGTTGGAGATTCTCTTGGGCATGAAGGACGGCGAGAAAACGCCGACGCGTCGCTTGATCAGCCTTTCGCCCATTGAGGCGCCGTTGATGGCATTGACGGACTCGCCCATGTGTCCCGGCATTGACCGCGGCAGCAGCTACGGCTTGCACAAGACGGTGCCGAGCAAGCGCGGCCGCCGCTTTTCGTTCGAGGAGGCGTTTATGGAAACTATCCCGGCGACGATTAGCCTTGATCTTACGGTGGACGATGTTGGCATTGGCGGCGGCAATGGCGGAAGCAGCAACAAACACTGCCGGAATGGATTGTTCAAGTCGGACGAGTCAGAGGCGCATGACGACTTATTTGCGTCGCCATCCATGCACCGCCCAACGAAGAAGCGCAAGATGTCGCTCCATGACAATGACGAGCACGACCACGACCAGCACGGCCACTCTGGCCCAAACCAGACTACCATGCTCCATCACCACCACCACCATCACCATGCTACTTTGGCCGACGCTGCCGACGACTCGAGCGACACTGCCAACCTCTTGCTACACTTGGCGGCTCGCGTTTCGCCGCCCTGCACCAGCGACAAGGCTGCCGCGCACGCCTTGACGCAGTTTGCTCAAGTCTAGTCGAAGAGTGTCGGTCATCGGTGGTTTGAATAAGTTGGAGCAGTGGTTGTTGCGGAAAAATGCATGTCTTGTGTGTGTGGTGTCGTGTTTGCGTATATGAAAAAAATAAATGAGCGATGAATGCTGGGTCGAGATGGATTGGATATATCAGCGCGCATTTTACGTATATTCGAGTCGAGATTGAAAGATGGCTGCGGACGGTAGTAATAAGATATTTGAATTAAGTTTGAAGTTAAGAAAGCATCTTTCGTGCTACCTACACTACGCAACCAATATAGTAGACGAGTGATAGCTAAAATTACGTCCGTCCTTCCGTCACCTGCATGACGTTTTCGACCATGAGGATTCAAAACCTCCTCTAGCGCCATCAACACACTATAGCAAGCCATACTAGCGCAACTGCCAAGTCCTCTTGTAGCTATTGCAGTATCTGTTCTTGTTTCAGAAATTGCCGCATATTACAATGACTTTCACAGCTACTCTTTCTCGTCATAAAATGGCTTCCACCTTTGGAGGAATGCGTCGCCTACTCAAGTACAAGGGACCCGTTCCCACCTACATTCGCCAAGCCGTCGAAACTGGAATATACCGCACCAACGAGGAGCTAGCTGCCGTGTGGAAGGAGCGAAAGCATTCATCCGATGACCTTGCTAGCATTATGAAGCGGTTTCGTCAAGACATTGTGCGAGGATCCAACGTGCAAGACTATCCCATAGAGTACTTGATACTGAGGCAGCATCCGCCAATTCCAAATCCTCCGCGCGTTCCGAAACGCATTGTCGATAAAATGCGCGAGGCGCCCAATGCAACCGAGAAACTAGTGGAAAAGTATTTGACCAAGCACGAAAAAGCGCAACGACGAGAGCGCGCGGCGGCGCAAACACAAGCCAATCATCATCACGACCACAATGACGGCGCTCCAAAGTCGACGCAGGAGTACTACCGCCGCCTACTGGGCGTTGCGGCGCCGCCACCAACTTCCAGCATGGGCCAAAAGCCCGCGGCGGTGCAAAAGGCCTACGCCGCGGCCATCAAGCAGTACCAGCTGCAGCGCACGCAGGGGTTGAGCGAGGCGGACGCCATGCGTCAGGTGGACGAGTTGCTGCAATCGCAGAACCAACGTGAGCGAGCGGAGTCAAAGCGCATGGCGCAGGCATTAAGAGAGTTTCGAGCGAACAGACCGCATGATAGTGTTGCAAATATTGATGTAACTAGAGTTGTAAGCAAGTCGGCAAATGACAATGACAATGACGAAGGTGACACTGCCACTGCATCCAGCAACACTACTTTGGAACAATCACTCCAAAGCATTTTCAAGGCCAATCCCCGCACGCTGGAAGGCATGATGAAGTGGAGCGAGCGGCTCCAGGCGGTGCCATACTTGGAGTGGACGGTTGGAGCCTCCACCGCATTGGATCACTGGATTGCACGTCGCCTGTTGAACATTTCGGAGGAAACGTGGAGTGCGCTCTTGGAGGGAGAGGATCCCGATTTATTGTCGCGAGGAAGAGACATTGTTGCAGTCCGAGAGTCGCTCTTTCCAGAAACGGCGCTGAGCGTTGAATCGGAAAGCACTGAGGATGTGCTTGATGACGAGGACGACGAAGAGCCATTGTCCGACGACAAGAGTATTGAGGAACTATTGGCGGCGCTTGGAGGCCTAAAGACGAACCGCTCTGGCCGCGACGCTCCAGCACGACAACCCGGTTGGTTGTCGGAACGCGACGCAAGTGAAGACGTTGACGCCAAGGTGGAGAGTCTCGTGAAGCAGTTGCAGGATTGGCGTCGCCAAAATGTTCATACGCCGTATGCGGAATGGTCCGAGACTGAAAAGGAACGCTTCAACGATTGGATGAAGGAGTATATTGACACAATATCGTCCGACGCGGAAAAGAGAAACGTTGACTGGAAGAGTACGCGCGAAGCCCTCTTGTCGCAACCACCCATGACCGCGGAAGAATCGGAACGTTTCTGGGATAGCCTTGGCGACGAAGAGAGTGCGGCGGACCTTTTGGCAAGCATGCTTGCCGACGGCCCGCCAGTCGGAGCTAACATTTTGCACAGTGCTTTTTGGCAGTTGCCGTACGAGGACCAACTTGAACGGCTACTAAACTTGGGTGCGATCCGGCCGTTAATGGATGAGTACACGCGAGAATCGGATAGGAACAAATTTCTGCAGCGTTACGGTGATACCTTGCTGAAGGGTGTCGTCATGGAGCATCTTGTGCCTGATCCAGACGGCCCAGTTCAAATTTCTGATCTCGCGGAAGGTTTTGGGCTGTCAAGAGACAGTCGATTCCGTTTAGAAATGAAGGCATATCAGTCAACTGAAGATCTACCTTCAGATGAAAGGACAAGGGCCATGTTTCTTGCTTGGAATACTCACAAATCAGGGCGTGCTCGCTATGAGGAGAAGCTCTTTAAAACTGGACGACTTGGCCTGACGTACAATGAACGCATTTATAAGGACGACGAAGTGCGTCCTGACGACGACGAGGAATAGAGAAAGCCCTAACTTATTAATAGTTACGCCTCGTATCATGTCTACAAGTGTTTTAACGAAATATCATGAAGTGTTTTCTGCCCATCAATGCAGTGCGTTATCACAGCATCAAAATTCCTGTGACAGCGACGGCGAGAAAGCTGAGCAGTCCCAACGCAGTTCCTGCAGTCGATCCACTGCCTTCTGCTTGTAACTCATCAATGTCGTACAGCGCCTTAGGTTTCGAATAGGCAACTGGCCCGAACTCTCCACCAGCCACGAAAGCACTAGGTTTCATTGCCGATGGGCGACGATTGGAATGGTTCGGCAAGCTTGGTGGCTGAAACGTTGGAGGAATGGGAGGACTTGGTCCACGCGTTGTCATTCCTTCGAAAAGAATGATGGTATCAACTTCGTGCACAATTCCATTACGGGCCAAAATGTCGCACTTTGTGACACATGATCGGGTCTTTTCGTCGTCTGCTGTCACGGTATCAAGGCAAGGCATGTTTTCTTCATTCACACTAACGAGCCAGTATCGACCGTTGTGAGACTCAATCTGTTGTCCCTCCTTGCTGATTAGCACGTCACACCAGAGCAGCTCCTTGAATATATGATTTTCTAGTACGCCAGTTGAAATATCCGTCAAATCAATCTGTTTGTTCATCCACTGGTCGTCTGCGGCATAGAATGCAGTCAATGGGGACAGTCGATTCATGTCGGAGGACAAGAACACGGAGTCAATCAAGTTCAGCTGAGCCGAATAGTTTCCAAGACGACGAGCAATTTCATACACAGTATTGGTCATTGAGAATGGCAACGGAACCTTGTCTGTAAAGTGCATTACACTAAAATGACGCGGCAAGGTTAGAGCCAAGCAAACCGGGTTGTTCACCCACAGCTCACAGCACTTACCCATCAACACCTTGCACATCTTGATAAAAAAGAGAGCCCCCGGCAATTGATAAGAGATCCTTCTCCTCGTCAAACGAGACTGTCAAATTCTGTCCCGCTAGCGAGGTAAGGTTGTACGGACCTTCCGACGACAACTTATCCTGGAGCGTATTGTACGACCAGTTGCCTTGCACCATCATGTGTCGCAGCAGATCCAACTGATGCGGCTTCCACATATCGGTACTGAGACGTGTCACATCCTCACTATTCACTTCGAACCATCCATCGTTGATTGCGGCAAACAACGTAATGGGTCCGCCATCACCAACGTTCAAGGAAAGGTTGCGCCGGTTCCATTCGGAGGAAATGAACATTTGCGCGACATCCTTTAGATTGTGCTGCGTGAATTCCTCAACGTACTCGGCCAACATGGATACTCCCGGACAGACCAAACACTTATCAACAACGTAGCCGACACTGTAGTTGAAGCAGAATGAGGTTGATGAAAAACTTGAAGACATATACGCCCATGTAGCTCGTATAGCTCTCTTCTTTGTCGCCGCCCACACCAAATCGCACACACAGTTGCACCTACCCATTCGCCGCCAGAAACGTTCTCAAATCCGGTGTATTGATCGTGCACGCATTATTGAAGCAAAGCTTGTCGACATGCTTGGTGACAAACATGTGTCCGCAGTTTGGCACCGGCATGATGCGTTCCTCAAAGCCAGCCTCCATGTCGTTGTAGTAGTAATTCTTTGGAACAAGCGTGTATTGAATAAAGTTATGAATCGTCTCATTCACCATGGACGCGTTCAAAAACTCTGCCTCAATGACACCCGAGTGGTTGACGCTGTTGATGGTCCACTTTTGGTAGTCGTTGATGCGGTTAAAGGCGCGGATCCGACAACCAACGTGCGTCAAGCCGCGATCGACAATCATGTCGTACTGGCTGCGGCCGTCGACAAAGTCGACCACGTTTACGAGCGAGGTGCGTCCCAGTACGTCGGGGCCAAGCTCCTCCTCCTCCTCCAGGTTGGAGAAGGTGTCGTAGACAAAGGGCGGCGCCACGAGGCTGTTGACAATGTGCACGTAACCGTTGGTGGCCGTTTTATTGGCCTCGACAATGTCGGCTTGTTCCACCTTTCGGAAGAAGGTGTTAATGGTGAGTTCACTGTAGAGTGACTGCAGTTGCTCCTTGTCAAAGACTTGGTCGGCTGTCAGGCTTGCATTGGCAATAATGTGGTTGCGCATGACGCCTTCCAGATTATCGTGCCAGGTTGGTGGATTGAACTGCTGGCCGCGCGTGTAGAGTTGAAAGGTGGCGTCCTGGAGCAAAACGTCGTTGGTGGGCGCAAAGACGGTCACGTTCATCTTGGGGTCGTCGAGGAGAATGTCAAAGAGACCGAGCGAAACGAGGGCGTCGCGGAACATGCTCAAGTCGTCGCGGTTGTTGATAATGTAGCGGACGGTTTGAGCGTTTGCACAAGAATGCAGCAGCAAGCAGGTTACTGCTAGTAGTATTCTCATGATTGTGATGATGTTTGATGCGCTTGCTCGCTTTGATTTGATGACTGATTGATGAGCAGAATGCTGCTTTGTTGATTGATTGAATGAACGATAACTGATAAAATGACTCGAGATTCGACAGCTATAACTCCTGTCTGCTGACGCTCTATGACGTTGATGGCACGGCGTTCAAATGCAATGTTTCGATTTGTTGACTATGACGGGCAAGTAAAGCAAGACCAAGTCGTCGGATGAACCACCTCGTTTCTTGAGCGGCAGCTCGTATTTGTGACCCAAAAGGAAGGGTTCGGTCATTTTGAAGGAAGCGCGGTCGGAGACTTTGTCCGTCCGGTATACAGTGCGACACACAATCCGTGCACACAAAATCTCGCCAACCAAACGACCTCACCATGGCATCGAGTCCGACGACTGATACCAACGACCCTCAGCAACCGCCGTTTACGGCAGCACTCACTCGCAAGCTCATCTTGTCGTCCATCGAAAAGCAGACTAAAATATCCAATGAAGCAGCCGATCTATGCGGCGAGCTCCTACGCCTCTTTGTGAGCGAGGCCAAGCATTTGGCAAGCATTCAGGCGGAATGCGAGCAGGAATCGCATGACGTAAATGATTCTGATAAAAAGACTCGGATTCAGCCTCATCATATTACCAAGATTGGAGCTGATTTACTAATGGACTTTATGATGGGATGATGAATGGTGAAAAAGTGCTCTCTAAATGCGACGGTCTTTCGCATCATTGCGATACTTGTATGGTCGGCTGTTTTGAGGAACGGCAACAGCAAATCAATGATTGACAATTGGCAATGGTTTCGTTGTACAAAACGTAAAATTATTAACTTAACAATCTGTCTTTACTTTAAAACCTGTTTCCAATTACATGGATAGAGTCATGCGTCGTCCCTCATTCCTCGAAAAGAGAAACTGATCCAGCATACCCATGAACGTAACGACTCCTCCAATGACGGCGCAAACGCTAGTGAAAAAGGCAATCCATCCCTTGCGATAGCCTTCCAAAATCTCAACGTGCAGTGGACTCACTTCGTAGTAAAAGAATATACCAGGTAAGCCGCGAGATGATCCGGGTGCTACATGTCTCACATGTTCCGTGACGCTGTATTGAAAGGTTTGGATTGATGTTCCATTCTTGTGCTTGTACAAGGTAGGAACGAGCTAGCGTAAAGGTAGTTGTGAGCAATGAAGGCATTGCAACAAACATCAAAGACAACGCAATTGCTTACCTGAACGTAATATTGGTACATTGCAGACGTATCCGTGACAAGACGCTCCTGATTGTCCAGTTGGTAGCTTGCGGATGGACATTCTGGTCCGAAACGAAGCTTGTGGATTGTATGCGAAACGTTCCACTGCTGAAAGGATGCAAACAGCATTTCAATAAAGCTGCTGCTTTCACTCTTGTCGCCTGCACCAAAATCCTTTCCTGGTGCAAGATGAATATTTCCGCCGCCGGAAGACAGCGCCACCTTGCCATGTATGTTGCAGCCTTCGCCGTCCTCTGACGTTTCAGTGTCGCCCTTGCCTTCATTCTTACATTGCTTAATTTCGGAAACGTCGCGTAGAACCCAACCTCGTCGCTTGTATGCTCGACGAACATCTTCGCAAGTACTACAGCATTCTCCTTCCTCGCCGGCTCCGTAGCAGCTGCCGCATGCATCCTCTTCCTCGTTTGCAACGTCAGTGCTCGAGTTATTAAATCCATCACTAGATGCTCGTAGCTCCATGACTTCCTCCAGCTGCTCCTCGTTCAGCATGGTGCTTCCCATTTCAAGTTTCTCCTTTGATCCAATGAGTATCCGTCTCTTATTATCCTCCGACATGCGAAATCGATGCTTCCAAATGTGGTGCTGTAGGTCCAAATGCAACGACTGCGACTGCCCCGTTGGATCCACCGAATCAATGGAAACATACTTGCAGGAAACGTCTGGTAGCGAAACATCAAACTCCATTTCGATACCGCGCGGACTCGTGGCGTTCACGTGAACTTTTTCGTGTCGCACCAGTTGAAAATTGAACAAAGCTTCCGTCGAAACCAAATAGATCATGAGCAGGATTGTGACAATGGAAAGGATGGCTCCCTGCGACGTGTAAACGCGAAATTCGGAAGATACGGAGCCTTGCGCATCCATTCGAGATAGTCGTTCCTTCAATCCCATGATAGATAAGTGTTTGTAGCAGCAAAGGTAGTTGATTGGAAGGTGGTGGAATGTGGTGTGTGGGCGGAAACGGATGCGGTGTGGTGCCGCGTCGCGCATCGCGTCGGATCGGTTGTCAAGATGGCGCGCCGATTGTGACGCACGGACGAGCGATCAGCAAGGCGCCGCATCCATCACACATCAAACCGATGCATTTAATCTTGCTTCTGGCCTGCCTGCCATCAATCTTTCTACCATGAAGTCCACACCAATCATACACATACTTTTCCTCATAATAGAAGCATCTTCGGCCTTTGCTCCCTCAAGATGCACAAATCAGAAAGCTCCGAAAGCAGCAGCAGCAACGTTCGCCGCTCCAGCCAACATGTTTCGTGTCGTCAATCAACAATCGCCGCCTTGCACTCGCCTTTGCGCCACGAGCACGGAACCCTCTACCGAAACTTCTGCTCTCGTCGGAGACGATTCCGCCTACTTTGACATTTCAGAACAAAAGGTTGGAGACTGGCTCAAGTTTACAGCCGCCACTTCGACAGTGCTTGCCGCCGTTGCCTACGTTTGGATTCTTCCGGCTGGTCCACACGGCGGCGACTCTTTTTTACAATGGATTCAATCAATCACTGGCACAACCGATCCAGCAGTGACGGTCGCTTCCATGCTGACGTTTTTTGCCGTGGCGCACTCGGGGTTGGCGGGGTTGCGAACCTACGCCGAACCCGTGGTTGGTGCTCGCGCTTGGCGCGTCGTTTTCGCATTGGTGAGTCTGCCGCTCGCGCTCAGCTGCCTTAGCTACTTTGTCAACCACGCGCACGAAGGACGGCAGCTGTGGGATTTGACGCATGTTCCTGGGTTGCATGCGGCATTTTGGGTTGCCAATTTTGTTAGTTTTCTTTTCTTGTATCCAAGTACCTTCAATCTTTTGGAGATTGCGGCGATCGAAACGCCGCAGCTGCATCTATGGGAGACTGGAGTGATTCGCATTACGCGTCACCCGCAGGCGATCGGACAGTTTCTGTGGTGTTTCGCGCACACCTTGTGGCTCGGAACGACCACGGCCGCGGCGGCCAGTGCCATTTTGATCGCACATCACGCGTTCAGCGTCTATCACGGAGATCGCCGACTGGAGACGCGCCATGGTGAGGCCTTTGAATACATTAAAAATACAACGAGTGTTGTTCCGTTTCAAGCGATACTGGAGGGACGGCAGCAGCTGCCGGAAGACTACTACAAGGAGTTTCTGCGTGGACCGTACGCGCTCGTGGCGGGTGGAACGGTGGCAGCCTACTTTGCGCATCCATTCATGCAGGCTGGAGCTGCGTTGCTGCATTGGTAGATGGTGGAGAGTAGTTGCATAACTTGCTAGCAATGTATTAAAACAATTGTATCCGTGTAATGACAAATGCGTGCGTGCTTATTGTAATTCATTGTCAATGGCTTGAGGCATTTTGATTTCAAGACCAAACTGCGCCCCATCAAAATGTTCCAAGCTTTCCAAGACAACGTTAGCGATAGCAGCAAAGACTTGTTTTTCTTGCGCCGTAAACCTTGCATCAGGAACGGCAACAACGGCGCAGCCAGCAGCCTTGCCGCTCTGCACGCCCGTCAACGCATCCTCCACGACGAGACACTCGCTAGGATGAACACCAAGCTGTCGAGCAGCTTCCAAGTAAATATCGGGAGCTGGCTTGCCGTTCTTGACTGCCGCGTGATCGCCTGTGACAATACATGCCATTTTGGAAAAGATTTGCTCATGATTCTTTCGCTTTTGTGCGACGGACGCCAATCGACTCGACGTGGCAATGGCTAGCGGAATTTGCAAGGCAAACAATTCATTCACCAGATTGATTGCTCCTGGACATGCCTGCACCTGTGAACAGAATGAGTTCAATTGAACTTCCCATGCGCTCCACAACTCTCGGACGGTTGGACAGTCATGCCGAGGCAGCTTCCAATGCGTCACGGCGTAGTTTATGACAATGGGACCCCAATCAGACCCTCGCAAGCCAAGGAGCTGCTGCTTGAGTTCCCATGGCAAGCGATAATTGTCTTGTGCAAACTGCTGCGCCCATGTTTCGCCAAGATATTTTTTCAAGACGTAAACCATGGCCTTGTCGGAAAGGGCCTCCGTGTCCACCAATGTTCCATCTAGGTCAAACAGCACCGCTTTGATAGTAGGTCGATGACTCATCGGATTGTTCTGTTGTTGTTCCTTTGATCGAAAGTTTATACATATGTATATACTAGAAGCAGAGTTGAGAGGTGAGAGGCAAATGCCAATTGCCAAATCTTGGATGTTCTTCATTTTTTTCGGTCGGAGTTTCATTCGTGGTGCGACGCAAGCTACCCGTCGCCGATAATTGGAGCAAGACTACCACTGGCGAGCCCATGCTAAGAGCCGCAAGGATACTAGAGGCTATGTCTGAAGAGATCACAGTGTCAGCCGAATATCATAGTACGAGAAAACGTCTGAGTACCGTAGGTGTTAGACTCTGAACCGTCCGCGTCACCCAAAATGATAGACCGAGACGCAGTTAATGTCAACCATTTTCATTGTTTTAGAAGAATTAGTTAGTAAGGCCATGCTTCTGCATAGTCAAGTTCGGTAGTTCCAATTCAATGCGGCGACGAACGTTGCGCTCACTCTCACTGGACTCTTCCTGGTTCTGGCTCGCATCTTCAGCGTCTTCGCCATCTTCTTCATCATTGCCCCGATCGTTACCCAGCATCTCCTCGTCCTCGTGGTTGTCGCCACCTTCCTCGTCGCTGCCATCTTCGTCGCCGCTTTCCTCGTCGGATGACTCGGGCAAGTCTTCTCGAATGCGCTTCTGTGACATTCGAATGAGCTGGCGAAGAAAGACTGGAGACTGCGACTCGAGCGGACCGTCCTCGGTGCTGTCAAAGTCATCAAAATTCTCGGCGAGCACTTCAATGCAACGCTTCTGCAGGTTCGACACGGAAAGCGGATTCTCATTGTCAGCAGTACCAGCAGCAAGCTTGCGCTCAATCCGCAACAACGCCCCGACGACGCCAAGACCAATGTACGGTAACATGGTGCTGGTTGTCAACGCTGCAAAAGTGGAGGCGCTGATATCGTTGCAGTCGCAATACTTGGCAAGAATTTCGCTCGCCTTTACGCCGCTAAAAATGTCTGAACGCGTCCGAAACAGCAAACACTTCAAAGTTGGCTCATCAAGGACAGTTACGAAAAGCGCAACTTCATTATCGTCCAAATCCATGAGGAGATATTCGGCGAAATGCGCCACCAATTCGTCCACCAGATTATGCACATCAACGGCTCGCGCAGCCTTGATGAGACCAACAGCCTTGCTTGCGTCCAAATCGACATAGATCGCTCGCCGCAACTCTCGAGCAAGCGCAGGTACCTCAAAGTAGTCCGCAAGCCAGTGCATGCCAACAAGTCGTTCACTTGTGTTGGGAGAAACTACGTCGGTGTCTCCCCCGTTGCCAAACGACCAGTAGACAAAGTCCAAGAAGTTTGGAAACATGTCGGCCACGGCAGCGTCAAGATCAATGCGACTAGTCTTGTCATTTCCTTCCGCAAATGTCGGATCGCCGGCATTGACAGTAAGGAGCTGCTGAAAGTAGTGCGACGCATTGGCGAGAACGTTGCGATGAACATGGTAATCGGTTAGCAACTTTTGCCCGGCTTCACTTTTATAAACAATCTCAATCTTGTAATCCGAAAAACTCTCAGCGGGATCACGGCGCCAGTCAGTGCACTTGATCGGTTCGAAACATAGAATCGGAGGACGCGTTGCTACGCTTGCATCCGCGCACCACCAGCCGCGACTCGGCGGCACGAGCCAGTTTGAGGCGGGATTGCTTGCGTAAAATTGTAAATCAGTTTCTTGCGCTTTCAAATGCCAGCGCGAGCATTTGCAGGGTGACAAGGTAAACGTCGTATCCTGGTTCTGGTAGAGTCCCTTCATTGCAAAGCCATCGTCACGGCGAGCGTAGACGCCATTGACGGCAGACTCGCCGGCGCCAAAGACGAGAATCGTTTTGAATAGGAAAAACGGCTTGAAAGTAGCAGTAGCCGCTGCATCTGCATTCTCACTCGAGTCGCAAGTCATGGTCAGATAGAAGTGATAATGGTTGAATGATATTAGAGTGCGGCAGCAAAGCGTGGGAAGATGCAAAAAAATGATCGAGCGGGATGGCGGTGCGCTCCATTTTCATGGGCGTTCGAAACGCGCGGCGCTCACAGAGGAGCATGGGTAGCTAGATTTCCATTACTGCCATTCCAATGAATCTTGACTCTACTGGCCCTATACAATGACAGCTAAAACGACAATACATCCAAACAAGATTTATATAAAAGTAGTACAAAAAAGCTGAATGCTGCAGCTCTATAAAGCATCTTGTCAGAAAATGTCGCACTTGATTCGCACCGCTACTCAGGGAGAACCATGAACGAGATCGACGACGACGAGCTCACAAATTCTTGCCGATCACCATGGCGTCTCCTTCTGCTTCTCCTGCCTCGGAACTACTCCTCGACGAGGCAGACGTCACTAGTAACAAACGAAACCGCTCACAAGAAAATGACGAGCCATTAGCTGAAAGTCTTACAGAATCAGAGATTGCAGCAGCAACACTCGCCAAGAAGCCTCGCAGCAGCAGCTCATCGTTCCGTCATCCGGACCTTCCAACGTCGGATCACTACCATGTCTCCTGGATGCACGCCTCCGTCGTGACTAGCGTCGCATCTTCCACCAAGCATGGTTACGTTGTCACGGGAAGTGCCGATGGAGTCGTCAAATTTTGGAAGCGACTCAACGTTGAAACAAGCAAGCAACGTAACGATGATAATGCAGCGAATACGTCAACGGGCCTCGATCATGCTGCTTCGCACCCATGCTTGGAGTTTGTCAAGTCCTTCACGGCGCATACAGATGCAGTGTTGGCACTGGCGATGGATATGGAGGGAGACGCTTGCGTGAGCGTGGGAGCGGATGACTGGCTCAAGTTTTACGACGTTTCCACCTTTGACGTTTCCACCATGATTTACTTGGGCAATAGCAATAAAAGTCAGGGACAGCAAACGCGTCGACTCGGTAGCGCCTGCTGCTGGATACAAGATCCAGTGACTTTTGTGAAAGCAGTTGTTGTGTCGTCGGCCTCGACGGGCGACATTTTCGTTTGCGACGCGCACCAGTTGCTGCAAACATTGACGCTGCATGGCACAAACCCAGTGACAACGCTTGTCAATGTTCCGGGACGTGACTGCGTTGTGTCAACCGATAGCAAGGGCATTATTGAAGTATGGTCGACGGCGAGTGTTGCAGCATCATCATCATTGTCGAGTAGTAGTGCCATGGCAAGGGACGAAGGTAGTGGAGGCGAAAACGACGACGACGACGACAACGACACGGATCATGGCGCCACTGTACTTTCCATTGGTGGACCATGCACAGCAAGTCGCAATGGAGTTAGTTACACTTCCAAAATGGACACTGACTTGTACGAATTGGTGCGAAAAAAGACGTACTGCATTGCTTCGGCGGCGACTCGCACCCACGTGGCCTTGCTGTGCGCGGATTTGAAGATTCGTTTGTTGGAACATTCGTCTGGCAAGTTGATTGTAACGTTTGATGAACGACCCAAAGTCTACGACCAATCGTATGCGCTGCATGGAATTGATGCCATGGAGTATGGACGTCGTGCTGCTCTGGATCGAGAAATGATGGCAAGCATGCTGGAACAATCCAATACACCATTGTCAACATCGGCGCCGCCGTCGTCGTTTCAGCAAGTGACAATTCAGTTTGACCCCTCCGGCAAGCACTTGCTGATTCCAACAGTCATGGGAATCAAAGTGCTGGACTGGGTTCGTCGCAAGCTTGTGGGTTGGATTGGACGAGCCGATGCGAGCCAGTGTCGGTTCATTGCAATTTGTCTGGCTCCAGGCGATGCCAAGATGAATCAACAAATACTACTCGCCCGCAAGGCATCCACCAAGACGAGTGCCGGTATGGAAGCTGATGCAGCTGCGAATGAAGATCAGCACGTAAAATCGGATGCTCTAGTCGTTGCCTTGGCGCATGACAAGCGTCGCTTCTATGTGTTTAGCCACGTCGATCCAGTGCTTGATCCAGACGCACCCGAAGATGTTTTGACGCGACGAGATATTTGGAACGAGGCGCCTACGGTGGATGACCGGCGATATCACAGCGACGTCCACGCATCGGCGGACAATTCCAAGACGGCGACGAAAGCTATTCTGCGGACGACAATGGGGGATATTCACATTCAGCTCTTTGCGCAGCAAGTTCCAAAGACTATTGAAAATTTTGTTGGGCACTCACGGTCTGGTTACTACGATGGTGTAATCTTTCATCGAGTCATTAAAGGTTTTATGCTTCAGGTGAGTACTTGCTACATGCAGGCGACCGTCTGTGTGTCATATCAAATGTACTTCTCACCGTTACTTTGCATTACTAGACGGGCGATCCGCTTGGTGATGGTACTGGCGGCGAAAGCATCTGGGGTGGCGACTTTGAAGACGAGTTCGTTCCAGGTTTACGACATGATCGTCCATTCACCGTCTCCATGGCTAACTCTGGACCAAACACGAATGGTTCCCAATTTTTCATCACGACGACACCGACTCCATGGCTGGATAACAAGCATACTGTATTTGGGCGCGTGGTACAAGGAATGGATATTTGCATGCAGATTGAGAATATGAAGACGGACGATCTTGACAAGCCTTTAGACGAGATTCGAATACAGAACGTTGATCTAGTATAGAACTTTTCTAGAAAAATCTGTTAAATGACACATCCTTCGTTTACGAGAAGGATTGTAAAGCACTTACAAAATTGATGTGGTGTGGGCTTTCCTGAGAACAGTACTCTCGCCCGACACTTTAGGATGCATTAAGTCTCGCTCTTTGCATTAGCCACCAACGTCATGATGTGCGCTCCGTCCACGCAGATGTTTTAAAAAAAGCATGCCAGCAAACTAATGCAACCATCATATTGGCACGTTGCAAGTGCAGTTGCAATCGCATTGGACGTTGCTGCATTCAATGACAATATTGTTAGTCGCATCAAGCTGAGCAAAATGCTTGCAAACACTCTCTGGAATGCTGCCGGACATTCTCGTATCAAAAATGCGCAAGTCTGACAGTTGCGACAAGTTACCGAACTCAAAAGGCAGTGAGCCGCTGATCCGATTGTCAGATACATCCAAGGCTCGTAGACCCGCCATTTTGCTCAGCTGTCTAGGGAGAGAACCCGATAAGCGATTGTTATTCAGAGAAATGGTCATTAAATCCGTCAGTTGACTCAGTTGGATTGGAATCGTGCCATTTAGAAGGTTATGTGAAGCACGAAAGTACGAAAGGTGATCTGACGATGCTATTTCCGAGGACAACGTTCCCGTCAATCGATTCATTCCAACATCGAGCTGGCGCGTACTCTGCATCCCAAGAATTTGTGGCGGTATTGTTCCAGTCAAAGTGTTGTTCGATAAAACTAAATGTTCGAGTCTCTTCAGACCGCCCAAAGCGGACGGTATCGTGCCAGAAAAGAGATTGTCGTTGGCGTTGAAGATCTTTAGCGCCGACATGCGACCGAGTTCGGAAATCAGGCTGCCGGAGAAGCGGTTGTCATTGATACGCATGTACATGGTGTCCGTCATCAATCCGAGTTCACTAGGCAAGCTTCCAGTCAAGTTGTTGCTAAACAGCTCCAACGTCACAACCTTTTGCCAGCTTTCCCATACTTTTGCAGAGACTTGGCCATTCAGCGAGTTTGCGCCAAGTTTGACGCGCGTCAATGTTGTCACAAGGGCAAGCTCCTGCGGAATCTCGCCAACTAGTCCATTGCTAGACAAATCCAAATGACGAAAGCCCTCCTCGTTGCATGAACTTGTATGTGTGCTATAGGATACAGGAGCAGATATACTTCGTGACCACCACTCGCATACAGGCGCTTCAGTGAGCCAGTTGGTATTATTCTTCCAGTTTGATCCATTCGTCGAGTAAAACAGAGTCGCCAGCGCAAATAAAAGCGTTGCATCCGTCACTGATTGCGACTCGAGCGTGGGTTGTGACAAGAGCCACTTCCATGCCTTGCCTTGCGGCGACTGAGGTTGAAGCACTTCAGAGTGGTTCCAGCATTCATCCAGATACCAATTCGCAACATCTTCTCCATCATGCGGTAATTCGTCTTGTAGAATCTGTTGAGTAACGTTTGACAAGCTCATGGCAAGTTTTTCAATCAAGCTTGGCATTGTAAAGGTTGTTGACAACAAAGGCTCCGTTGTTGATCCAGTCGACTGCTGATTCGAAAACCCGAGCACAATACCCACGACACTGGCCGTGAGCAAAAACGTTCCAAGCGTAAAGCACCATATGACATGTCTCCGTTTCACGTAGTATCCTTCCACGGCAATGGCAGGCACAAACTCCACAATCACTGACCCAGTGTTGGATTCCGTCATGATGGAGGCAACGTCGTCGGCATGCTCCACGTCTCCTATCAGTGCAGGATAACTTTGGCATGCTACTTCAGTGCCTTCCATGTTGTTTTGATCAGTCTTGCGATTACAAGTAGTAGATGAAGACTTGTCAACGACGTGCCAATGTTGATCATGGAGGAAATTGACAAGAGCTTTTCGCATGTGGCCGCGCAAGAAAACGGAAGCCTTGTGATTCCCGACTGGAATGGGGCAATATTGGAGCGATCCTGAATGCACGCGTCCATACGCCACTGACACATCATCAGCTGTTTCCTGCACACCCCAACATTATTCCAGTGCTGCTGCGACTTGCTTCAGCTTCCCTCGACTCGAGCCATCATCATGACGAACGGCAGCGCAGGTGCAAATTGATGCCTCAATCCCTATATTTACAGTGCAATATTACCATACTTAACCTTGATACACAGCAACCATGACTGATACTGCCATAGAGAGTTTCCCATCATCTGACTCTGAGCCGCAGCTCCAACAGAATTCTCCGAGTCGCACCAGCAGCATGCAAAGCTTTGCGGCCGACGATGACAACGCCGCAGTCATGGCGCTGGCGTCCAAGCTCGCTCCCGTCCTGCAGCAAGCCGACGAACTGTTTCACGTTCCGGCCGAATTTTACAGAGCCGATAATGATGTCGACTACGATGACGATTTAGGTGAGGAGGTGCAAGCCTTGCATATCTCCGAGCAGCTTTTGAGGGAAGAGATGGAATTGGCAAGTGACTTTAGCAATCTATTTTCGTCGCCTCGATTCTCCTTTGAGCGCGACGACGAGGACGAGGACAATCTACTAGTCACTCCGACGGCGGAAGGCGCCAATTCAGTGGTTCGCCGTCGGTTCTCGTGGAACAACGACAATATTCCATCCGTGCTGGATGCAGCAACTAATACCATGGAGGCAGACTTTGATGACTCGGAGCAGCAGCAAGTGCCAGAGCAAGAGCTGCTTGATAGTAATAATAATACTAATCGAACGAAGAAGTCGAGTCTTCAAGTTCAAACAAGCCTCATGACTCCGCCCCGAAATCCAAATTCGTCGGTTCATTCCGTGCTTTCGCCAATTCCCATTGTCTCGGCATCGGGAGCGCATTCCGTCGCCAATCCACCCGCTTCTTCGAGTGGTGTCATTGTGGCGACTCCGGAAAGCTCCTCCAAGGCGTACTACACCAACTGGGATCATTTGAAAACATTGGCAGTGGATGCCGAAAGCAAGGGGTGGTACTCTGTCGATTTGACGCCAGTTATAGTTGCTTCCATAGAATCTTTTGCGTCGCCACCGCCGCCAAGTACACTGAAAGAGTTTTGCTTGTCCATTCCCGAAGCAAGGTTCAAACACTTGTTTGTGGGATTACCGGAGAATGGCGCGCATTTGAGCGGCGGCACGCCTAGTGCGGCAACGTTAGCCACTCCGGTACTTCCGGTCCGCACCTTGACGATAAGGATTCGACCCGATGTACTCTGCGGAGCCGTCATGGATAGTGTTCATCAAACACTGCAAAACTTGTCGGCGACAATAATCAAGCGACAGGGTGGGCATTTGAAGGCAAGCATTCCATCTGCAACGTATGTACCATTGACGAAGGAGAATGATAACAATCATGCCGGCGAAATAATAGAAGCAAACACAAATACCAGGTCATATCCAGGCTTTTTCGCCGACATTCAACTTTGCACGAGCAAGTCGGATCATTGTGCCCGCACGTTGCTCATGCGCATTTATCACGATACGCATCAGTTTGATTTACACTCACAGCGGCGACTTGACGATAATGAAACGCTCGACGATTTGCTGGCAACAACGCCAGTTCAAAACCAACTACTGTTGGAGGAACTAGTGGACGAGACGGCGTCCATTCGATTGCGAGAAGCGTGCGCACTGATTCAGCGCATTGAATCGCCAAGGAAGCGACCGAAACGAATCGATGCGACGCCGAGAAGCGTGCAGGACATGAAGCAGCTTGTTTCGGATCACTTGTTGTCCAACTACAATGCATGCCCTTCGGCCGAGGATGGGTCCGTGACAATGCCTGGTCTAAATTCGTACGATTGGGCAGTGATTGTTTCCTCGTGGCGATTGATTCGGCTCGTCTGGGATGAATTACAAGATCGAGACTTGACGTTTCTGAGCCTCTGCAACAATTGGTTCGGCGCCTTTCCGGCATTGCCCACGTTGGATGTCCATTACTGCTCGCAAATTCGCCGCTTGTCGCGAGAGGGAATGATTGTTGAATTGCTCAAGAGTGCATCTGAGCTTGAAGATTACGCTCGAGAAGCTGAGTATTCTTGCGCCAATTTGATATCCTTACTCCAACCAACATTTGAAACGTATGGAATTGTGGCCCCGTCGCTGCCAAAAGCGACGCCGTTAACGGCCTATCCTTTGGAGTTTACGGCTCCGCAGCAAGCTTGTCCGCCCTGGGGACAAAAGGTACTATCGGCGCTCAACGAAATTCAGTCATGGACAAGCGAAGTCAATACACAAATGGACCATCTGGGTGAGCCGAACCATTTGGATGCCGAGTCATGTAAGAGTTCGCTGGATATGGCGGAGAAGGCGGTGTACTCGGTGCTGCGAGCCTTCCAGATGCAGGACGACGAGGAAAAGAGCGCCCGGCTCGGTCGAAAGAATGTCCAAGTCATTGATCGATTGGCAAAAATGGAGGAGCATCAACTCGTTTCGATACGTACACTTGACGAGGCGCATTTGCAGTCAGACAAGGCGGCACTGGCTGCCAAGGACTTTGAAAGCAAGTCGGGAGTCATGGAAGTACCTCTTATCAAATGGAGCATTGTTGTAGGAGGATCGACTGGCACTTGCTTTGTCACAGCCAGACGCATCTTGTTCATCACGCAACTAATTCCTGTCATTGGTGGAAGCAAGATATCCGTGTGGGATTTGCAAGAAGTTGATTTTACCGTCCAAGAAAGTGCTGCATCTATGCTGAATCCACTACCAACGATCATTAGTGTGATAAAGGATGGACGTGAAGTGTATAGCTTCCGGCCATCCATGGGAGGATCGAGGCTGAAATCATTCCTTGACATTGTCAAGGCTACGTCAAAGAGTCTTCCGCCAAGAGCAATGAATGGTGAAGTATAAATTATGTTTATGTCTCATTAAATATTCTGTGTTACTGTTAATACCAACTTTGTATCAGCGTTAATCGACTTCATCACTCGTTTCAATAGCAATTTGTAGTAGCTTTGCTTCCGCCATGAGCTGTTCCCTCGCGGCGCCGCTCGCCTCGACACTGTTTGACGCGACAATCTCACGTCGCTCATGTTCCGGCAAGCTAGCTAAATATACAATGAACAAGACTTCTTTTGCTCGCAGATCCAGCGTTCGCAAATCGTGTGGTCCGCAGCTGCAGCATTGCTGCGACTCGAAACGTGGCGTTGCAGCCGGAAGCAACTTGGCGATCAGTGCTCGAACGCTGTTTATTAAATCTATCAGTTCCCCTTCATCCGGCGTTGGTTTTGAACGTAGCTTGATGAGCGTCCATACTCGACTAGCATCGATTCCGTCCGTCCAGTACTGCAACACATCTTCCCAGGTTATACGAGAGTGCTCATCGATTGCTTTCTTTTCCAAAAGGTACTTCTTGTAGTGTCGTCTGATAGAAGCTTGCTCCATGGTTGATCGCAGCAAGACGGACACCGGCAAGCTCTCCAAACTACCGGTACTAGTCGCGTCATGGTCATCACATTCTCTCTGGTGACTGAGCATGACAAAGCCTCTCGATTTGCCAGTGTCATGGTCCACTGATTGCATGGCCTCATACAGCAGCGGCACGCGCACCCAGTGCACGCCATACTTGAAGCGGGCCGTGTCCAGTATCAATACGGCATCGGATGCAACGTCGTAGGCGCCAATGGGCGAAAAGTGGCCTTCCCCCGTCTGCTGGAGCGTGCGGCGGTCGTATGAGACGACGAGAACGTGCTGCAAATGGTTATTGCAGTTTTCGTCACTGTCGTCGTCTTGAGCGTCATGTTCGTCGTCCACGCATGCCATTTTGACTGCTTCTCGAAAGGTTTCCAAGGACGCATCTTGCGCGTAATGCACTTTGACCTTTACACCTTGACATTTTGCGAGACAGGCAAAGGTTGGAAGCGTAATGCCCGTGTGACGAACGGTTTCCAGCGGCACGCAGCAATTGAGCAGCGACTCGTCGTACCACCGCCAGGAGGTATTTTTCGTTTGTCGTGGATCCAACAAAAAGGCGTTGAGCGCCATGGTCAATGTGCTAATGCCGCAGTAAGCGGGTTCCGCTTGCGTGACGTGCTGCTGGATCAAGTGGTAAAAGGACTTGAGGCCGCCGTGGTGCAAGGCGGAGGCAAACAAGTCGCGTCCTTTTGGACTTGTCAATTGTCAAGGCAATGCAAGAGTCTGGAAGCGGGCGTTGGTAAAAGGTCTTCTTGTTGATGATTTTGGTAGTTGTGCTCATGCTGCTACTCATGCTGAAGGATCTTACACAAATGAAGCGATATGAAAGTAGTAGCATGAGATTCCAGCAGAGGATGAAGGGGTTCGTCATGGTTCATGATGATGGATGGAACGGCGAACAATGAAGAATGTCGGTGCTCGTACCGGTACTCGTAAGCTTTCTAGAGAACCGCTACGACATTGTGATGGCGGACCACTCGTCGTCGCTCTCGTCGTCACCATGACAAACATCTAGTCGACGCGTTGTTTTTCGTCTCGCTGCTATACTTGTACACAGTTCAAGCATGGCTCCAAAGTTCCAAAAAGGACCAGATCTCAAGCGATTCATGGTATGTCTGAATATATGTAAATATGGCTTGACGTTGCATCAAGCAGTGGAATGATGAGGCATTTGCGAAGGCATAGTATGTTTCATTTTGCAACTGCTGCTGCAGAGAGATTCATAAATCAATGACTTTCTTCATTCTGACACGCCTCTTATAAATATTTCTCTTTCTCTATCAGGATAAGCGTCTCAAGGTGACGCTCAATGGGAATCGAACCGTCCTTGGAACACTGCGAGGGTTTGACGCCTTTCTCAACGTGGTACTGGAGGAGGTGGAGTCGGAGCAGGGTCAATATTTAGGGCAGACTGTCATTCGAGGAAGCAGTATTGTGCAGTTTGAAGGATTGGAACGAACAAGATGAATATGCGTGCATTGTGCATGCATGAATGCATTGGGTTCTTTCGATAAAATATACATGTTAAATGTTAAGCGATCAATTATGTGAAGACGAAACAATTTAAGACTTGGCGATTTAATATATTGTGAATGTGAAATGTAAACATGTAGTAACGATCAATGGTACTATAATCAGTACCTTGAATGCTACGTTCGATTGATAGGAGTGTGCCTGTCGTCGACGTGTCATACACTGTGCTTCTTGCTGTCCAGCTTCCCCTACGATTATTGTGTTACACATTAAAGAGAGTAACAATGCCCACACAAATACAATCTTTTATAAAGGTATTTCATCATCTACACTTTACAGGAGTCACTGGTCTCGTTATCAGAGCTCGGCAAAGTCGCTTTCAAACGTCGACGATGCAGCCAATCCCACCTCTTGGTTGCTAGCCGACGTGTTGATAGCGCCGTCAGAGCGATCAATGGGCATTTGATCCATAAACGACGAAATAATATAGAGCGTATTGGGCACCTTGAGCTCGCCGACAAAGCCAGTCGTCAACTGACGGCGAATAGATCGGACAAAAGCTTTGGATGTCTTGGACCAAATGGATAGCGCCATTGCACAAGACTCTGTTGGGTATGACTTCATACCATGCTTTCTTCGGTACCGACGAAGAGCAGATGCCAAGGGACCGGCGCTGCGATGTTGCGCCTTGACAAGTTGGTCGCCTCGAAAGATGCCAAAGGCTGCCAAAAAGTCGCACTGCCACGGGCGCAGAATCTGAAATAAAATAAAAAACGACATATGGTAAGGACAGTCACATGCTGCGTATCACCAAGTCATCATGATTTACGTACGTTTTCAAGCGCCGTTGGCTCTTCTGCATTCACAAGTTTGTTAGAGTTCTTGCCACAGGTGCACGCCATTCCCATGAGCGGAAGCATCAAGTTGACCATTTCGTCGTTGCTCGAAAAGACCGACGACGAGCAGTTGCAGGGAGCGTCTTGCTCAGTAGGTGGAGAAAAGGACTGCTTGTACGTCTTGTGTATAACAACGTCGCGATTCCATGGGCGACTTCCGTCGTGCTCTTTTTTCGGCGTCAATTGCGACTCGTCCTCGTCCATCTTCAGCAGAGCCTTCCACGGAGAGTCGCTCGAGATAAGTCGCGACGAAACGCTTGCCGTAGTGACACTAGATCGCACACTACGAGTGGCAAGCGAATCATTCTCGAAAAGACTTTCATTAAGATTTGCCTTGGGTTTTTCGTTCACATGTCGACGAACTGTGGGAAACAGTCCGATCTGAACGTGCGGAACGTCTTCTATAATCGGCGGCATGACATGGCTACTATGATGACGTTGGAGCGAAGAGCGACTGTCATGAGACATTGCGGAAGTGCTCGACTGGCTGACTTTTGTTCCGACGGACAGCACAGAGGCGACAGACGAATACTCGTTTGGCGAGTTTTTGCGAGAGATCGTAGCAATCTTTCGATGATTGCTATGCCGAGCGTCATTTTCTAATTTCTCCTTTTGCGAAACCGCATGGCCCAACGCACTTCCATCTTCAATGAGTTGCTCGACATTGGTTTTGAAGTTTCGGGTGTTTCGTGGAGGCGATTTAGACGCAGATTGTCGGGTTTGATAGTTACGTTCCTCCTGTTTTGACAGCTGATCTACAAGTCTGGACGCTTGTGATACTGGCTTGTACAATGATCCGCCTGACACCATAGAGTCTATAGACTGACGACTTGCAGCCATCGATCCCGTAGACAACTGACGTGGAGGCTTTGTCGTTTCGATGACCGACGAGGAAGCAATGTCAACTGGCAAGGGATCCTTTTTGGCTGTCATTCCATCATGCTCATCTACAGGAGACTTTGCAACGTTATCACTTGTTTCAACAGGAACACTTCGGACGCTTTCATGAACATGGCTAGCAACAATGATTTGGTTGCGGACGCCCATGTGCGGCTTGGGTTCCTGCAGTGCAGGTTCGTCCAACTGCTGCTGCTTTGAGCTCAGATAGGTTGGAAGCGTACTATTGTCCGTCTTTTCACGCCAGCGATTCAAAATAATGTCAAATCCCGGCTTTTTCGCCGATGCCGGCACCGCTGGCAAGCTCAAACGATTCTTTTTAGCGGAGCGGATGGGCAATTCATTGACGCCCGATAGATCCATGTCAAAAGATGCAACTTTCTTTGGCGTAGCTGCAATCAGACTAGTAGGCTGCACAATGTCCCTTGGCGGTCCGTGCGGCTCCCCAGCCATGAGTCCCTTACGCTTCCAAACGTCATACGCCCAGTCAAACGGATCCTCTTGGACTGTAGGCTGATGAGACTTGAGACTGCTGCTTAACAATTCCGATTCCTCGACAATAGCTTTAGCTTCTCCCTTGTCAGCCATCATGTTCAGCTTCTGCTCGTCCGCGTCAAGCAAGGCTGAAAAATAGTCATCACCGCTGTCTTCCGTGGCGACGGAATCATTCAGCATTAGTTGCTTAGCGGGCTCTTCATTGACAGTCTCTTTCACTTCCAAGTTTGCCTTTAAAAGTTGCGGCAAATGCACCGACGACGCTTGCTCCTGCTCATTGTTCCAACTCTCCAAACGTCGAACCTCCAATGTGGCGTTGTTGCCTGTCGCGTTTGTCGCATCCGTCGAAACCGTCAGCTCGGTGTGAGCCTGCCGAATTTCACCAAACTGGTCACTCTCCTTGGCCGGATGCTTCTTTCCAACACTTGCGTCAACGCTGAATCGCTCAAACGCTTGCTTGGCCGCCATAAACGAGGGCGACGTTGATGATCGAACGGATGACGTAGACGTCGTGGAGCAGCTGCTGGGACTTGGCACGGTTTGCTCGTTGTTTTCAGACGACCCATCACTCGAGAGCGACTCGAACGTCCCACTCGTCTGAATGACGAGATGTTCATTATCATCAAGACTAGTAGGAGGAGATGCTTCCGTTTCTTCTGTTTGCGAGTGGCTCCGCGTCGAGTTGGGTGGCTGCTGATCGACTTGAATCTCCATTGGCAAGTCGTTGCTGTCATTCGTCTGCACTTGCATCTTTTGCGTCACGGGAAGAGTAAAGGCGCTCGTATTTTGGTTCAAAACCATGTCATCCGCCAAAGAATCAAGTATGTGATCTCCGGCAAGCGTCGTTTGGTTCGACGTGACGCTCAAGGTTGGTGATGGCTGTGCATCGGTCAATCGCTGCAGCAATGAGCGCGACGAACTTGCTGCTGCAGCCGCCTTCTTGGTGCTGCCGTCGTCATTGTCATCGCTAACATTGTGATTCCAGAAGCATCCAAAGGGAACGTCTCGCGGCGGAGCAACTAGCGTATGAATGTCTCTGCTGCTATTGTTGATTGCTGTTGACGTCGAACTGATTGCATTCTTGGCGTCATTTTGCTCAGCATCTGCATCATTTTTACGAAAGAACAGTGGCATTTGAAAGGTCGACGACTTGACAAACACGCTCGATTCCTTGCGTTCCGTCATGTTGAATGAGTGTTTGCGCTACGAATCGTTCACTCCAAAGTTGCATCACACTTACACAAAACTGGAACACCATGGCGGATGCAGCAGCAGCGTGACCACGATGGCGGTTGGCGAGGCTTGCTTGAAAGATACCATTTGGCGTGACAGTCCCATGACCTAGCGGTACACAAGCACGTCAGGTTAGCTACTTGTTAATTACCTACTCCAGTACCCACGTATGCAAAAACTCCGTGCACAGGGCAAACTGGCAAGTCATGTAATAAGTATCATTAGCTGCTGTCAGTCGCATCATGGTCATGCTCTTGGCCAGCTACAATTTTTGCCAGAGAGATAAAGTGACATTATTCTGCTACCGGTTTAACTTGTCGATGGAAAACATGAGTGAATGATGCCCAGGGTTCATTTTACATTAGTAGCGCATAATCTGACGAAACGGTGCAATTCTAACACACTGGTGCGAATTGTCGGTGCCCGATGTTGAACTATAGAAACACATGGAAAGATTCTTGCAGCGATATTCAGATATATCGTATACCGTGACTGTAGCCGAACAAGAGATTATAATCGGCGTACTTCTTTCAATCAAAAAGCCTCAGCTGTCCGCGTATTGCTGTATAATTTCAAAGTAATGAACTACCTTTCAAGCTGCAAAAGAAGCGGAGAGGGAGTGGGATGAGACGCCGAGACTTCGTTCCAAAGCTTTGAATGCACCAAAGGCGAATGCATGTAGTTGATCAGCGCGTGAGCTCGGATTGCAGTTAAAAAGTAATATTGTGACCCTCATGGAATGTTCAGGTCAAGTTATGAGGCAGTATACACCCGTTTCTTCATAGCTCGTCGAATGAATTTTACACTGTCCCTATTCAAAAACGCACCATGGGCAATAACCTTTCGAACTCCGAGATTCAAGAAATAAAGCATTCTGCTCAGTTACGTATGAAGAGTTGCCAAGCCACCCAATGTATGCTGCAAATGCTTACGCAAATGCCACAGGGAAGGACGAATGACATCACAGGCTTGCTCGTCACCATGAGGATCGTAAACAAGATACCGAGGAAAACAATTCGCGCTTTGAATGATGCCGAGTTGTCTCTCTCGTAGGTGTAGACGGTAGTGGTCATATGAGCAAGCTGGCAGTCATTTCAGCGGTCGCACAGCTTGTTTATTTATGCAGACTTTTGCGCAACAACGCTCATGGCCATGGTCAAAATTTGAAAATTTGTGTGGTGGAAGAAAACCGATCTGTCGCACTCATCGCAGCGGTACTCATGAATTTAGCTACAGTTCGACTACGTGCAGGTCGTGTTGAAAGCCACGTTTTGTCTACATACAGAACTTGTATCCGTAACCTGTCAACAAGAACATCCCGATGCTCATCCAGGTCATGGAATAGCAGCTGTGGGCAGTCATGATCGGCCTGTCTGGCTGCAAAATCTGGCAGTAAAGAAGAAAATGCCCATTCACGCACATGGTAGATAGAGGATAGAGAAGCATTTTAAAATTCTTAAGATTTAAGCATCATGCTATCGCAGCTCACAGCAATATAACTATGCCATGCGTCCATGCAGTTCCATTCACTCAGTGACAGTCATTTATGTGATCTAAAACCAGTCGCATCATTGTCAATCATTCCCAGCGGATGCATAACTTTCTGAGAATCGCGTACTAGATCCAGTTTGCTCAATCGAGCTAGCCGTCACCGACAAACCTTCGCGATGTTCAATGCCTTCATCAAATACCAGAGAATCTTCCAATCGCAGAGATTGATTCGAAACACTTTCCAATCCCTCCGCAAGGTCTTGACTCGCTTCAATCGTCGTCACAAAGGCAAACGCAACATCTTTTTCCATTACCTCAACGCCTTGTGTGGCAAAAAAGGTGTCGACACGATCAAGGTCTCGCTCCAACAGCCAATTGGCTTCAGGATGGTTGCGATCGACGGCTTGTCCAAAGTCAATCAATACAGCCTGCAAGTCTTGAAGAGGATCTTCAATGCTTTCATCCATGTTTTCTACTAAATATGCTGGGACAACCATGATGTTGTACTCGCTCAAGTCTGCATGAATCAGCTTTGCATTCACGTATAACTTTCGCACAGCATCCATGACTTGAATGTACAAAATGCCCCATCGCTTGCTTCCACGTCTAAGATCCAGCTCTCGAAGCTGCGGAGCTGGCCAACCATCGGTCCCAAAGAAACGCATAAACAAAACGTTTTCATTCTGCGCCAATGGCGTCGCGACTGGAACTCCAGCCCGATTTGCACGCACAAGGTTTCGATGCTCCTTCTCCGCCCACATGTGAAGCTGCTCGCGCGACCCCAGCTTTCGAAAATTCTCCTTCGCGGAACGCGAGTCTCCATGAACATAGTCAGCTCTGCCCTTGAACTCGGTGATGCGTTTGAATATTTTGACAGCAACATCAAATTCTTGTCCTTCGCCCTTGCTTGCATGACAAACAACCGCTTCCTTTCCCTCCTTGACAATGCCGTGGCACCGATCAATCATGCCACTGTTGATTGCCTTGCTTATCAACGCGCGCACCTGTGGATCAACCACTCCGTTTCGAGTGGCATCGGATCCGGCGCGTCCAGTTCCATGCGAAGCAACACCCTTTTTGGTTCTCTTGACGGACGCTCGAAACGAGTTAAAGGCCTTGTTGCCAATTTTATTGTCGTCGTCCAAGCCAAGTCTATGTGCGTTCGCCATGGCATCGAGTGCTGCATCATGCTTGGTCAATAGTTCATTGTCAGGTCCAACCACCAAGTCACCTCGTCGATTCCATTCCTGCTCCGAAACAGTATTCATACGAAATCCAGCAGCGTTTCGAAAATCTTCCTCCACTTCCATTGGATGCCTTGGCGTTGGCCCACTGGAGCAAAAGGCGCCGACGCGTCCTTCGGCGTTCAGTTGGTCGCGCGTCAAGACGCGCACGTTGCCTTGCGATTTCTGCTGCGGCCGCGCCTCCATCGACAACTCTCGCTCCAACTGCAACGCCAGCAGCAGCGACTGCTGCTCCAATTGTTGCTGCTTCTCTTCGTCTTGCTTCGCTTCCTGCAGTGCGGCTTGAATGGCAGCAACATCCTCGGGCGACAAGCCACTGGGCAAGTCGCTTGCCGCTGCCTCTGCTCTCAGCTGGGACGATTCTGAATCGTTCAACGCCTTTTCAATCTCCTCCAACTCAGCCGCTGATAGATTGGTTGCTGCTGCTTCTCTCGGGTCATATACAGAGTCAACAGCAGCTTGCATTTCCGACAGGGAGTTATTGTTCGGAACAAAAACTTGGTCGGCTCCATTGCAAGAAAAGCCATCACTGTAGAAAGCGCTCGTCGGCTGACCCACCGCCAAATGCGGATGACCGAAGTCTCCATGCACCGTTTCGCAAGCAGCGGTTGCTACCGCAACGTCCGCCATGGAACGCTCCATGGCGATGCGCACCAGCATTTCCTCCTCCTCATCGACGGATAACGGAACAGTAACAGCATTAGTAGCTTCATTGCTCAAACGTGCCTCTCGTTCCTGCTCCATCATGATTTCCGTCAACGAGCGCGGTGGTGGTGCAACTGCAGGCAACGAAGATTCGTTCGACGACACCTGCTTACTCCACACTGCCATGCCGTTCGGTTCCGGTTTCGTCGTTTCCGGCGGAAGCGCCTGATCCGTCGCCGCCTCCATGCTGCTCATGGATTCGCCCAAGGCTGCCAAAATTTCCTCCGGCGAGGGACGCGTCGTGAGACTGTTGCTGCTAGAGTGGTGCGAAGGCTCCATTGAATCACTGTTACTGGCGTCGAAATCCTTGGGACTGCTCATGTTTGCTTTATAAAGAGCTGACTGCTGGCTTGCCAAGTGGAAAAAGTGCAAGACTGCACGACTCTCGTCGTGGAGAAGTTCCTGGAGACGTTGGTCGTGTGGATTCCTCCGCGCAAGCGCGCCGGAAACAGCGGTTATTTACTGTTGACTTAACTGTACTTGAGACATTCGTGAACTTTGAGTATACGCTAGAATGTAGTACTCCCAAATACGTTTGACGCTATGGGAAAGCATTGTTGCAAGAGTTTTGGCGCAGGTCATGTCGCTACTAAGAGGTCTAGATCCAATCCTATAACTACTGGTGACAATGTTGACTTCTGTAACATTTTCAAGGCAACGTTGACTGCATAGACCCATTCTACCTTACTGTGATTGTCGTTCCCACCCTTCCAAGCCTTTGTGCAGACTGACAGCTCAATGACAACTGCTCAGCACATAAGTTCCTAGAGCAGGAGTAGTACTTACAGTTGACAATAAAGATTGTGAGTGGTAGCTGATGTTGTCAGCCAAGTCAGTATCCAAATCCCTAATGCATCAAAAAGTGGAGGCACCCATGGTAAGCTCATAACCTCTGGCAGAACCCTTCCCGACGAACGCAACCTTCGTCGCCACACACCTCACGAGTTGACAAGGATCAACGATGGACCACATTGTAGAACAGCACCCCCTTCACCCAAAAATGCCAGCACAACCTCTAGAGCTGAACATCATTGAGCCACCAGCTTTCACCACCCTTGGCAAGAAAAATCAAGGTCTGAAGAATCATTTCCCATTACCCAAAACCAATTTACCCCAACAAACACCAACCACCCTGGTCATTACAACTACAAAACCCTCTCCTCTACCTGTAAACAATAATGTCAATCCAGTTGCCTTGCCTTTGTTGGCCAAAAACGTACCAAACAAAAAGCGACCAGCATGGAACACATTTGCGCGAAGCTACCGCATAGCGCCACCCACTGATGAATACATGCACAATGGTGAGATTTATAGCATCTATTAAACGTTTCACACCATTTCTAGCAACTAATCACTTGCCACCTTTTCCTGCTTCAGTTAATCCTTCTTATGCACAGCAACAAAAGCAGCCCCCTGCAGTATTCCAAGCGCAAGTCACAGCCAAAGTCACAAAGTCTACACAACCCAGAAAACAATTGTTACAAAAGCAACATAAACAACATGGCAAAATTAAGACTACAAAGCAATGTAAGCCTGCGATACTGGAATCCAGCAGCACTTCACGCAAGCAGCCATCGACATCCTTATGCCAACAAGTAAGGCTTGACCCTAACCATTCACTGCGGATAAATTCTACGTCAATTAATCAACAGCCACTCAACAATGCAATACTTGATTTGGAGTTCAACACAAAATTCTACCTGATCAACGAAACAAGCAGAAGGTTGGCACGCAGGCGCACCTCTGGTTACATTGTGATTCATGCTGAACAGCTGGTGCCGGTGCCATGTAGCCATTTGCAAACTTCAAATTGGCAAATGGCATCCACCTACAGATCCCATGCCAAGCGTTCTAGAAGCACAATGGAAAAGTGCATCAGCACAAGAGGAGAGCTTAGCACAACATCAACCACAAGAATTGGCCATACATTCCAGTGTGCCATCCCACCGCGTCAGGTTTGGGGCCATGTAGATGTTATCCCAACAGCTGGAGGCACTTGCGTTTGGGATCCAGCCAAGGCAGAGCAAGCAAAGAGCAATGGTCAGCCAATTGATGAGTTCATGGGCATGGACGGGTCACTAGAGTTGCAGATGTTAAAGATGGAGGCACTTCATGCCACTGGCTATAGTGTTCAGGAAGCCAAAAGATATTTGCTGTTGCATGCGCATGTAATTGATGCTGCAAGGATTTCTTTGACCAATGAAGAAGGTGCCTTGTTCCAACAACTAGTCTTCCGGGATCTAGCAAGGGGAATTGTGAAAGACTTTCACAGGATTGCTCAAATCATGGACTGCTCCTTGAACTCTTTGCTCATCCACTACTACTCCTGGAAGGTGGCTAATCCACATGCTTACCATGTTTTAAAAACTAAAAGTGGGGGACCAGATGAGTGTGCAATATGCGGAGATGGTGGTGAACTGCTGCTCTGTGATAATTGTAACAAAGCCTTTCATTGGAAGACTTGCCTGCCCATGCCAATAGATACATTACCAACAGATGATGATACATGGTACTGTTGTTTGTGTATTCAGGGATCACCTGCAAAGCTGCGGAGGCTACAAAACTAGTGCAAGTTGGGCAAATTTTGAGGTTAGAAGCTGAGAGCTCTTAGAAATCCTTTTTCTTTGCCATTTGTAACTTGGAAAACAAATCCTGCACATTTTGTTTGTCGCTGTCTGAGCAGTTTGCACATAATAAAAAGGTTCTCAGTCTTCAAGTTATAACTCTGTTGTCATCATAAAGTTCAGCAATTTGAAGTTGTTATTATTGTTGCCACACCGTCATGCAATCATGTGGTTGTGGTGAGCTGTGAGTGTCGCTGTGCCACCCAATTGGACATTTGGTGTGACTTGCCCATTTCTTGCCGTATGCATCCTGCAATTCCCCTCAAGTCATACCTAATAATTTGATTCCTTGAAGAGAAGGTTCTTTAAGTGCTTGCTTGCCATAGCCCGCGGAAGAAGCTTGGTAAGTACATCCGCTAGATTTGTCGTCCCCATGATGTGGTTGAAATTAATAATTACCGCTGCAATCGCTTCACGTACACGGCGAAATGCCAATGCATTGTGTTGCTTTGTCAGACTAGAGTGCCGTAGGTTACTGTATTGTGTTACCGACTTGTTGTCTCCAAACATCCATGCTGGTCCGTCGAGCGGAACTCCCAACATGCATAGTGTGAAGCAAAAATCCATGATCTGCTCAGTGCTTACTTTCGCTGATACAAACTCTGAGCCATATGTTGCCGTTTCAACCATCGCTTGACGTTTTGAAAACCAATCAATGACTGTTCCATCCAGCGTAATTGTGGTACAGGATTGCATCTTCCAACATTGACATTCCCACCGCCTTGCCTCAGGGTGGGGCATGTTCCACGGAAGCTCTTCACAGATCTTGCCGTACACACTGTAATCCCAATCCATGTCATCTCCTTTTGTGTATCGTTTGTCCGTTGGAATCAAAACGTTGAATCAAATTGCTCCATCTGGATAACGTCGTAAGTTTCCGCAAATATGCTTCAACCTTTCCAAGTGTCCTGATCGTGGCGCAGCGCGGAATCTCCCCATAGTCATGACAGCACAGTGAATGTCAAAGCGACATTAACTTACTGCCCATTGCAACGCACCAATTATTGATTGATACTTCGCAATTCCGTCGCCGTCAAGTTCTTTCGTTTTGTCAAATTCCGGATGATCGCCGTTGCGTAATGGACTTGTCTGCAGTTGCAGTTCCTCACTGAACATTTCTTTGTAGTTCGCTAGTAGCCTTGTGATGTACTTCTTGTTCGGCAGCAGAGTACGCCGTCGTCGTCTCGCCAAACGTTTGCGCCCAAACGGTATGCCAATGGACCGATGCCCTTCAACTTGTAGTTGTATCTCTCAATTAAATGATCCGTTAGTTCCTTTGGATTCTTCATCGCTAGCTAAATCATCAACATACACAAAAACGTATTCGTAGTGCGTGCCTTTATCTGCAATACACGGCGAGAAGCCAATGTCGCGGAGCGTGTCTGCAAAGTGCTCGTGCCAGCGTGCGCCTGAAGACCGTTTAATGCCTTCACGATTGTGAGCATGTGACCCTCGAGCTCCCTGAACTCCGGACCTGTCGCAATATAAACCTTCTCTTCTGTTTTTGCTTCCAAATATGTGTTTCCAATGTCAGCTGCCCACAGTTCCAGACTGTTGAGTTCCACCAACATTGCTACCATTTGTAAACTTCCTAAGAACACAACGCCCGAGTAAACTGAATCCTTCAGCGGCTCTGTCAAATTATGACCTCCTGCGACAAGTCGTGCCTTCCGTCGCTAATTGTGCTTGACATCGAATATCATGTGCATGTTTATTTGTTTCCACGGTGCCGACATCACTTTACTGACTCCTTGATCTGCGAACGTATCATAATCATTTATTTGATTTAGTTCCATTCGAATCGCATCCGTCCACAACGTGTTTCCGTTGATCTCGTCGAGAGCTTTCACATCCTTATAATTGCCCAGCAATCTTACGCCGAATTTGTAGTATACACCGTTTGCTATCAATTTTAATTTCACTGATGTCACCATCTGTCAAAGTCTTTTGCTCTCGAGTGTATGTTCCAGCTGCTTCCATCCTGGCTGCCGAGTAAGCCATGCTCGAGTCCATACTCAGCATTCGTTATTGGATCGTCCTTTTTCATGATTGCGAGAGACTCCCACATCATTGTTCTGTCAGTCCATGCAACATGGACATAGACACTGACCCCCACAGGTTCTCTCTGCCACAAGCTTATCCTGCAAGGGGATGCCACGCGTGTTGGCTCGTGCTGGACTGACTGCAAGTCTGCCTGCGACTGCTGTTCAACCAACGCCGACCGCTCCTCCACCAAGTGCAGACGCACACCTGTCGCAACATGATCATGATCTATTTGTTGCTGGAGACGTTCCTCGACGCGTCGAATTTCCTTCTGCGCCTCGTTGAAATCTTGAGCGATTCGACTCGTCGCTTGGCTTGGGCTGCCTCGAGGCGCGCGCTTGGTTTGCACCTTGGTAGGGGCAGCGACAGAGTTCTCCGTTTCGCAACGCTGCTGGGTCTTTTTGTTTGACTGTTTCGGTGAATGAGGCAGCGTCAACTATTACAATGGGCATAAAGGTGTTTGTAGGCATTGCATCGTTAGTTCTTGTTGTTGCTGCTGTTGCTGATTGCTAATGCGCGTGCTCGCTTTTCGCTTTGCACCTTGGTGGAGGCAACGGCAGCGTCCTCCGTTTCGCGGCGCTACCGTGTCTTTTTGTTGGACTGCTTCCGTAAATGCGGCAGCAGCATTCAGCACAATGAGAATGGATATGGTGTTTGTGGATGTTGCATCGTTAGATGTTGTTGCTGCTTACTGCTGACTGCGCTTGCTAATGGCTGCCGTCGGATCGGTGGACGGTCATCGGTGATCGGGGAAGCGTCGCCGAGAGTCGAGACCACGTGTCATCTCCTGGGAGCAACAATGAAGACGAAACACGCCATGACATACTCCTTATCGCGCAACGCGTGCTTGCGGTTGTGAAACATATAGGGGAGTCAAGTCGAACGATCAAAAGACTCCCTGAAGACACAAGTAAGACACACATTCCGGCAGCGAATCGTGCACGACCGACAAAGTCGGATCGTTACTCCGATACCGGTACGACGTCATGAATGATCGCGCACGCCCACAACTAACTGCAACTCTCGTCACATCATCCTCCTCCATCAGTCAGCATCCATCAAAGAATAGAACATAGCATTCCCATATTCGCTTGCTACTGTATTATGCGCTGCTTTATTCTCACATTCGCCATGTCGTCACTGCATTGCGTATCTGGCCTTGCCATTTTGCCGACGCGTCGCGAGGCACTGGCCTCCATGTTCGTTTCGACGGCTGCAGCTACCTTGATTCCAAACACGGCCAACGCCGCAAACGCCGATTGCTACAAGGACTGCTATTCCAACTGCCAACAGATTGCTCCCAACAATGGCGACTACTGCCAAACGACGTGTCAAGACTACTGCAACCAAGACGATCGTACGGATGGACTGTCGGGATCAGTTTCCAACACTGGCGGCGAAGTCGGCATTTTAGGGGGAACCTTTGGGACTGGGACAGTCGTGAAGAACCAAGACAAGCCGCCGGCGGTGAAGATACCGGGACTCGATTTTTTGAGTAATGATGGAAAAAAATTGTTGGGATATTAGAAGGACAATAGAATGAAGCATCTTGAGCAAAGTTTATCCTGCATCCGCTCAATTCGATAATTCACTCTTTCAACAGCGATTGCTCATTCGAATTGTTTTGAGTTTATAGTGTTATATACTCTGTGTAATTATGCGTAGACCGTAGTATACTCGTAATTTCGAACCAAACTGCCCACTTTCGAGTACCGTATGCTGTCGCAGCATCACACGACCATTTGGCATGATGGCGATGGCCGATCCATCACAACATTCGGAACTCCTCCTCGACCATGATATAAAGGATCGTGGCGAGTAGTCGGCGAGCCATCATGACGACAGATAATACTTCGGAATACTCGAAGAGTGTTTCGTCAATGAGAAACTTGTCCGGAAGTGACAATGATCCAGGCTTCGCACCATTCACCCGAAGCAGCATCAACAATTTGATTCCATTTCCTTCCACAGTATTATCACCCACCGATCGCTTACTCACCTTGCTGCGGCGCCGCCACTGGGAAGCCGCTTTGGTGCGAATATTAAGTCATGCGCAAGACGTTCGCTTTCGCAACGGTCATCGCGCCACGCCGCTGCACGTGGCCCTCCATCGCAGGGCGCCGCACACACTCATTGCCATTATTGTGGACGTGTATCCAGTGGCACTCTTGCTGCAGGACGCGCAAGGATGGACGCCGCTGCATGTCAATATATTGTATGGGAGTTGCGAAAACACGACTTTGTTGCTCATTCAACGAGGCGGCCCCATGGCGGCGTCGCTGCACGGCTCCTTTGTGGGATCGCCGCTGCACCTCTTATGTCGGCACGGACCAATGTCCACTATAATACTTCGTGCACTCGTCGAAACGCAACCACTCCAAGTGACGCTTCCAAACGAAACGGGCATGCTGCCGGCCAACTTGCTCTACAGAGCGTTTGTCAAGCGACACGGCTTGGCGCAGCGAGACAATGTGGAAACGTTGGTGGCGCAGCTCATGGTCATGGCCAAGGCAGTATACGGATGCAAGAAGGAATCAACAACTCGCACTGCATCAGTCGTCAACAATAGTAATGACGATTACTCGCTCTTGCATCAGGCGATTTTGTTTCAATACCACTACGCGCGAGAAACCAATCTCGTGGGGCATCTACTGGAGCTGCATCCCCATTTGGTGCACGCGCGCGACGACAACGGCCGCAATGGCCTTCACGCTGCTTTGAGCGTGGCGCATGATGCGGCGGCAGCAGCGGGAGCGATAGCGGCAAAGTCTACTCTAGTTCCTGTCTCGCATGATCCCCTGCTTGTTTTGTTGGCGCACGACCCGTTGGCAGCGGCGGAACCTGATCCAGTCACGCGACGATTGCCGCTCTTTACGGCATTGGCGACATGCAATCATCACGGCAGCAGATTTGCAACGCTGGTGCAGGCCTACCCTGGCGCACTGCTGCTAAAAGATCCAGTGACTGGTTTGCATGCCTATCAACTGGCAGCGGTGGCAAATGGAAGCGGTGACGACGATGAACGAGGCAGCAACATTTGTTTGAACACCGTCTTTGAGCTGCTCAAGGCTTGTCCAAGCGTCATTCGTTAAAGTTGGGAAAAGGGCATCGCTGGCTCAGTATTGAAGGAATATGCATTCGCATGATTGCCTGGCGAATGTGAGCTCTATTGTTATGGGGTGCGAGACTATCGCCATGACTGTTCTAACTTGTAGTCAATAAAACATATAGGATAATACAAATCTATCTTACAGTTAGCAATCAAAGTACGTCGTTCTCACTAGTCACCATCATGCTGTTGTTGTTGCTGCTGCTGCTGCTGCCGCACAATCTTGAGCACCGTGAGTCGCTCGTTGCGCGTTCGTTTCCGCAGCAGCGGCTGGCAGTCGAGCTGGTAGTCACGTGCCAATTGCTGCGCCAGCTCACAAGGTAAATTGTCATCCACCGTGACCAAATAGGCGCAGCCACGTTCGTGCAAGAGTCGCGCCAACTGAGGAATGGCTCGATCAATCACTAGTCGTCCATCTACGCCACCGGCCCAGGATGCGGCAATGCCATTAGTGTTCACTTCATCGTTGGAGGTCGGCACATACGGGGGATTGAAGATGATCACGTGCACCATGCCAGCCAGTCGCTGCAGCAGCGGGCCCGCCAAGTCGCAGTGAATGGTTTCGAAGCAATCGTCTCGCATGACTTTGTTGGCTCGCGCCGTCCTGACGGTAATTTCCAGCGCCGCGCGATTAATGTCCGTGACGAACGACATGATTGATAATGTTGACTCGTCGTTGCCTTGTCCATGTCGCCGCCGCCGATTCAGCAATTCTTGGCGCACGTAGACCGACGCGACGCCGGAACCACTGCCAATCTCCAATACAATCATGGGCGAATTCGCCAAATGGTCAAAGCAACCAATATCTATATCATGCTTCAGCGCATCCAGTAGCAAAAAGGTATCGGCCGCCGGCTCGTACACGTCCTGGTAGTCGTCGAGGCAAAGGTGGTTTAGGTGCGGCATGGTGGCTGGTGACATAGTCTTGGCGCGCGACTCGGCTTGTTCATCCAGTTGCTTCCAATCAGCCGACGGCTGATAGTCGCGGGTTGGTAGCTGGTGGAATTCTGACATATAGTTTGTTCTGCTGGCTGCCTTCGAAGTGTAACGTGTTCACTTGGGCGACAACGAACAAAATGGATCGAATGGATCGACTGTCACGCATCGTACCGGTACTAAAAAGGTGTCGCATGCGACATGCGTGCGATCTTATGGTGCGGATCTCAACACAACATCCTTCCATTGGCATTCGTTACGAAAAGGGAGAAGAGGCCTTGCATTTGAGAGGAGTCGTTCGTTCTTGCTAGCAGTATGATTGGACCAACCATTGTAAGATAAACAATGACACCTGAGTTTGGATTATGTTATTGAAACCTTGGCGCTCCTCTGACTCATCGTCTCTCATCCTTCATTCACCTCATTTACACATAGGAACCATCCGAGGTTGGATTGACGGGCCTCGTCTGGCTCTTTTTCAGCTATGGATACGTGTTGTATCAAGCGAGTAACTTGATCTCCGAAGGATCCGAGCTACTGCTGCTCGTTCCGTCGCTGGCAGGTGCGTGCGAGATGCGTTTGCGGTCTGTAAATTGTGATTGTTCTCCTTGCGGATTGGATTGACTCATTATCATTATAAAAATAACATTCATTCATTCATTCATTCATGTTTTTCTGTTACAGGACTCGTGGGAGGCGTCGTGCTGCCGCTGCTGGGCGCCGTGCCCGACGGCGCCATTATTCTCTTTAGCGGCCTCGGCGACTATGAAACGGCGCAGGAAACGCTCAGCGTGGGCGTCGGAGCGCTGGCGGGATCAACAATCATGTTGCTGACGGTGCCCTTTGGTTTGAGCATTTACGGTGGACGCGTCGATCTGGATGCAACTACTGGTGTTCCAAACTACTTTGGCAAACCCAAGTTAACGCCCAAAGACTCGTTAAAGGAGCGTCTGCATGGATCCGGTGTCACGGTCACGCAGGCGGTGAGTCATTCGGGCATCATCATGATGCTGACCACGATTCCGTACTTTGTCATTCAAGTGCCGGCGCTGTTCATGCATGGATCGACCAAGTCAGTTGGTGCGGGTGAACACTGGTGGTCGTTTGTTGGTTTGTTGGTGTGCATTACTGGCTTGGTGTTTTACATGCGCCTGCAGTTGCGCATTTCCAAGGAGGGTGAAGATCAGGGCAAGCGGATTGCGACGGTCAAAAAGCTACTCAAGGAGGGTCAGATCAGTTTGAGTGGCGCCGTCGCGGCCAAGCTACGCGAGGAGGAGGCGCATTTGGCGGGAGCCGACGCGACGGAGTACCAATCGCTCAAGAACCGCGACAGCAGGTATCCGTCGCCGGCGATTGCCAAGTATTTGAAAGAGATTCTAGCGGATGCCTTTCACATGTACGACAAGAATGGCAATGGGGAGTTGGATGTTTACGAGTGTTTTGTGTTTTTTCGTGATTTCAATGAGAATATTCAAGAAGAGTAAGTACTTTGAATTGATAGGCTATAACCGAAATATCGTCACGGCCTTATAAATGCTCATCATCTATATTGCGCAGCGAAATGAAGTCCTTGTTCGCACGGTACGATACGGACAATAGCGGTTTCATCTCTCTGGACGAATTTATCGGACTAGCATACGCGATTATCAAGTCACAAGACACGGGGCACACGGATATGGACGGTCATCACGTTCGCAGACCGAGCTATACCGCCGGTACCACCATTGCGCGAAACGCCTTGGACGATAATGCTGATGACGCGGAGGAAGAAGAAATGCCTGAAGAGTTCACCCACTTGACGCCCGACGAACAGCAGGCGGCAATCAAACGAAAGGCCTTCATCATGCTTGCTCTTGGTACCTTTCTGGTCATGCTATTTTCGGATCCCATGGTGGATGTCATGCAAGAGATTGCAAACAGGGCCCATCTGTCTTCCTTCTACGTCAGCTTTTGCTTAGCGCCACTTGCCAGCAATGCGAGTGAACTTATAAGTTCAATGTACTATGCAAGCAAGAAGACGAGAAAGACAATCACCGTCTCGCTCAGTACCTTGTGCGGAGCTGCGTCGCTCAACAACACGTTTTGCCTTTCCATTTTCTTCTTTCTCATCTACTTTCGGGGCCTGGCTTGGCAGTACTCAGCGGAGACGCTTTCGATTGTCGTCGTTGAGTTAATCATGGGCTTTATGGTTCAGCAAAAGACTTTGACCTTGGCGAATGGGCTATTCATCATGGCGATCTTTCCACTTAGTTTGGTACTTGTTGCTACGATGGAGCATTTCGGTTTTGACTGAGCAATAACGCACGAGCGGATCAATTTACGAATGTGCTAAATTAAAGGCTAAATAATAAATGAGAATTTGCTGAACACAGGTTTATTACATATATTAATTGAAACGGGGTTTCCTAGTGGAACTCGGTCGGCTTTGTCCAAGCGTCTGTCTCTTTCTCACTCTTGTAATGCTCGAAAAGTGTCGTTGGCTCGAGGGAGATGGACTTTTCGTAGTCATGCATGTAGATCGCATCAGTGAACATTTTAACTAGGTTCATATTGGTCAAAAGTGGAACGCCAAAGTCAACGGCGCTGCGGCGCATCTGGTAATTGTCCTCAAGCTGTGTGGACTTGTGAGTCGGGATGTTGATAACCAAGCCAATCTCATCTGCCTTAATCAAGTCGACGGCACCGGGCTCGGAGGCGCCAGTTTCGGTAGGGTAGGAGACAACAGTGCATGGGACGCGGTTTCGTTCCAAGACGGCCGCAGTCTTTCGCGTTGCCATGAGCTCATAACCGAGCTCGTGAAGTTGCCATGCGCAGTGAGTAAACTCGTCTTGTAGTTCCTCCTGCACCGACACCAAGATCTTCTTCTTGCCTCCGTGATTCGGAAGCTTCATGTTTGTGGAGAGCAGAGCCTTCAAGAAAGCCTCCTCCTTGTTCCTGCCAAAGCAAGCAACTTCCCCAGTCGATGCCATCTCTACTCCAAGAACCGGATCAGATCCACGCAGCCGAGTGAATGAAAACATGGGTGCCTTGACGCCAACGAAACCGCTTGGACGATTGGTAGTGTCCAAAGTTGGCAGGTTCATGTCCTTGGTGTCATGCCCTACCATAGCTTTCGTCGCCGCCTCGATGAAATCAACACCCATGGTCTTGGAAACGAAAGGAAACGACCGCGACGCCCGGACATTGCACTCGATGCACATAATATCAGTGCCTTTGGCAACGAACTGAATGTTGACTGGGCCAGTAATGTTTAAGCGTTTAACGATCTTTCGTGAGGCGTCACGGACGCGTTCCTTCGTGTAAGCCGACAGGGTGTATGGCGGAAGAACCAGCGTCGCATCTCCAGAGTGAACCCCAGCGTTCTCGATATGCTCATGGATCGCAGCAGCAACCAGCTCTCCATCTTTACCAACTCCATCCATCTCAATCTCTACAGCTCCTTGAATGAAGTCAGAGATGACAACTGGGTGATCCTGCGAGACATCTGCAGCCTCTTCAAGGCATTCACGGAGCATCTCATCACTGTATGCGACGTTCATGGCAGCCCCACTAAGGACATATGAAGGACGGACGAGAACAGGGTAGCCAACTTCCTTGGCAAACTCCAACGCACTGTCAGTGCTGGTCAGTTCACGCCAGCGAGGCTGCTGCACACCAATTTCATCAATCATGTCGGAAAACCTGAATCGATCTTCAGCATTGTCAATCATATCCGCAGGGGTTCCGAGAAGCTTCGCACCAGCCTTGTGCAAGGGAATTGCGAGGCCATTCGGAATTTGCCCACCGACGCTGACAACAATGCCATCAGACTTGTCGCGGTTGTAGATGTCGAGAACGCGTTCGCGGCTGAGTTCCTCAAAGTACATGCGATCGCACTCATCATAATCAGTCGACACCGTCTCAGGGTTGTAATTGATCATGGTCGATTTCAGACCAAGCTTACGCAACGTTCGGATGCAACTAACACCGCACCAGTCGAATTCGATCGAAGAACCGATTCTGTACGCCCCACTTCCAATGACAATAACTCCTCCATTAGCTGGCTCCACATCATCTTCCTGACCATGGTACGTCATATAAAGATAGTTGGTGGCGGCAGGGTATTCAGCAGCGAGAGTATCAATCTGCTTGGTTGAAGGCGTAATTCCGTAACCAATACGCTTGTTGCGAACATCATCTTCGGTTGCACCACCAACGACAGCAGCAGCAATCTGCTTGTCGGAGTATCCCATCTTCTTAGCTTCCGCCATGAGCTCGTGCGACATGTCTGCGAGAGAAACTTGCTCAATCTTCTTTCCGGACTTGACGATCGCCTCGAGACGACGGAGGAACCAGTGGTCAATCTTTGACATGTCGTGAAGCTCGTCTACAGTGAAGATATTCTCGTGCATAGCCTGAGCAATCGCGTAAATGCGTTGGTCAGTCGGCTTGGTCATTTCCCTAGCAATCTCTTCCTTTGTAAACTTTTGCTTCGGACTGAAACCCTTGACGGAAGGATCAACCATGCGCAGTGCCTTCTGAATAGACTCTTCCATTGTGCGACCGATACCCATGACTTCGCCGACACTCTTCATGGCCGACCCGATTTCTCGGTTCACGCCCTCGAACTTGGACATGTCCCAGCGAGGAATCTTCGTGACAATGTAATCCAAAGACGGCTCAAAGGCTGCGCAAGTCTTTTTGGTCACAGAATTAATTACCTCTGTCATTGGAATACCGAGGCAAAGTTTGGCAGCAACGAATGCAAGCGGGTATCCTGTTGCCTTGGAAGCGAGTGCCGAAGAACGTGAAAGACGAGCGTTGACTTCAATAATGGCATACTCCAAGGACGTCGGGTGAAGGGCATACTGAATGTTGCACTCTCCAACGATACCGAGATGACGAACAACCTTGATGGCAGTCTCGCGAAGCATGTGGTACTCTTCGTTGCTCAATGTTTGCGACGGTGCCATGACGATGCTGTCGCCCGTGTGGATTCCGAGTGGATCAAAATTCTCCATGTTGCAGACAGTCACGCAGTTGTCGTGCGTATCGCGAACGACCTCATATTCAACTTCTTTCCATCCCAACATGCTCTTCTCGACAAGAATTTGTGGTGACACGGAAAGTGCCTTGCCAGCCATGTCCCGCAAATGCTCCTCGTCGGTGCAAATACCACTGCCTAGTCCACCAAGAGCAAAGGCTGAGCGAATCATGAGCGGGTATCCAATCTTCTTGGCATGTTCGACAGCACCGTCAATTGATGTCGTAGTGTATGACTCGGCAATCTTTTCGTTAATCTCGTTCAGCTTGTCGGAAAACAATTGACGATCCTCCGTATAGTTGACAGCTTCAATCGAAGTTCCTAGAACCTCGACGCCGTACTTTTCAAATGTGCCAGCAAAGTACATTTCAACGGCGCAGTTCAGCGCCGTCTGTCCACCCATGGAGACAATGATACCGTCGGGCTTTTCGCGCTTGATCACTTCCTCGACAAAGTCAGGAGTGACTGGCAGGAAGAATACATGATCCGCCATGGCTTCCGACTTGTCATCCGTGTTCGTCTGTACCGAGGCAATGTTGGGGTTCATAAGAACAACCTCAAGTCCCTCCTCCTTCAAAGCCTAAAAAGATAGAGAGAATGAACGAATGAGAATCAGTAAATATGTCAATTGTTCATCGACGTCGTCCATGACATATTCCATCCATGTGCTGTGCTTACCTTGATGGCTTGTCCACCCGAGTAGTCAAACTCTCCAGCCTGCCCAATCGACGTTCCACCCGATCCCAGCAGTAGTACCTTCTTCACATTGGGTCGCGGCGGAGCCTGCTTGCGGACGGGAAAGCGAATCTTGTCGAGCGGCTTGTCCATGGCTTCCAGAAACGTGTCAAACATAAACTCCGTGTCGACTGGGCCACACGCCGCTTCGGGGTGAAACTGCGCCGTAAAGTACGGGCGCGACTGATGCGCAATACCTTCGTTCGATCCATCATTGGCGTTGGTGAAAAGAGTCTTCCAGCCGGGCTTTAACGTGGAGCAGTCAATGTGGTAGCCGTGATTCTGCGGCGTAATGTAACACTCCTTGGTCTGGTGGTTAATGACAGGTTGGTTCTGTCCGCGGTTGCCAAAGGGCAGCTTCTTGGCGATACCTCCAGCGGCCAGTCCAATGAGCTGGTTTCCCATGCAAATACCAAAGATTGGCTTGACTTCATCCTCGGGGCACGTAATCACCTTTTCAAGCTCCTCAATCGTCTTGGTGTTCATGGTTGGATCGCCTGGTCCATTACTCAAGAATAAACCATCATACTTGTGCAGTTCCATCGCAAACGGATAGTCCCATGGCACAACGGTAAGCTCCACGTTGCGCTTGCACAATTGACGAATGATATTATACTTCATACCCATGTCAACCGCCAAGACGCGGTGCTTGTTCCCCTTGCCGTACACCACTGGCTCCTTGACACTGACAGCATTCACCAAATGCGTCGCATTCGGATCGACCATGTTGGCAAAATCCGGCGGCCCCGCGTTCAAATCCACTTCAATTCGCCCGAGCATGGCTCCCTTTTCGCGAATGCGCTTGGTGAGCATGCGCGTGTCAATATTCGACAAGCCTGGAATGTTTTCCTCCTTGAGCCAGTCGCCGAGACTACTGGCAGCGTTCCAGTGCGAGTACATGTACGAGTAGTCTTGCACAATGAGACCAGTGGCGTGAATGCGGTTCGATTCAAAGTATTTTGGTAAACCGTACGGGTCGAGGACTTTGCGGTCGGGGACGCCGTAGTTGCCAACCATGGGTGATGTGAGACACACCATTTGGCCTTCGTAGGAGGGATCTGTCAAAGTTTCGGGGTAGCCGACCATGCCAGTGGTAAAGACGACCTGAGTAAAAGAGAGGCGATGGATGAATTGCGTGTCAGAAAGTCAGCGCCAATCGACGGCAGATGATGCGATCGGAGCGTCAGCCTCTCGCGCTCTCACAACAACCATTTATAAGAACCAATCTCACTCTTTTTCAAACAATTCCAAGACTACTCACCTCTCCCTCCACGGACGTGTGACTTCCAAACGACAATCCGGTAAAGGTGGTGCCATCCTCCAAATAAAGCTTGGCGAGCGCCGTCGGCGGACCAACGTTGTCGCCGGATTGCGTGGCCAAGGCTCTCGACGACAACCCAACTGAATGATGACGACCAACAGCGCGAGGCATGCCGCGGTAAAAGTATTTCAGCATGGTCATGATGATGAGAGAGAGTCTGCGCGTGTGTGTCAAATGATGGAGTGAGTGACGACTGACGAAAATGTGTGACAATCGGCGAGGCGGTTTTCGCAACAAGCTCCACCGTCTCGACCAGTCTCCCTGCTTTCTACAAACTCACCAGCACACTAGTAGACACGGGCTGTAAATTCTACCAATAATACGTTTTATTCTTCCAACTGCCGCTCCTCTTGATGGAGTGTGGTTGCCAAGGCTTGAAAGGTCGAGAAGAAGAAACGAAGTTTGAACGCGCGCGCACGTGGATCCGTCGGATCATTCATTCCCGGTCGGACGTCAAGATAAGACTCATACCCTGTTCAGTGATGTTGCGTGGTGGGGAGCGACTGCATCGCCAAATTCTGAACAAAATATGCAAATCTATTATTAAGTTAATCCATGTGAAAGTGCAAGAGGCATGTTGACGAAATATACAGTTGCAACGAGATGCGGTTGAGAATGCACAGGTATTTATTTGAGTGGTGCTCGGGATGGTGGCCATTAGCATGAAATTGCACCTTATAAGCTACCGTACGTACGTGTACGCTGGGCATCTTTGTACAATTAGCTACTCTCTCATATATACCAAGCGCAACAAAGCGACAATGACCTTTTGTTCCGCTTTGCGAGAAACTCTGGCGCAGTTTTAACTTGTAATTACAGGTCAGTATTATAACACTCTTCCGTAGCCTACTTGTTGGCAAACTCCTCACCCTTTTTAATTTGTGCCTTGAGCTCGGGCATCATCTTGTCAAACCAGCCTTGCTCGTAGGCGGACAATTCTCCATAGCCCAAAACTTCTTCCACTCCATTCTTTCCAAACTTGCAGGGACTCGCAAAGTATTTCGCCTCGGTCAAGTTGGATTCCACGTAGGCACACTGCGTCACCGACTCACCCGCCATGGCCTTGAGTACATTCTCCGTGAACAAAAAGCCCGCATACGCCATGCTCAACGTGGCGCTGCCCGCTCCCGCCTTGGCCTGGACGACTTCGTCTCCACCAAACTGCGTGCGCACCGTAATGGCTTCAAGCTGCTCCTGCGAAGCCTTCCAGCCAGGTACTTGCGAAAAGAGGGGCAAAATGGTAATGCCGGCGTGTCCGCCAATGACAGTCACATTAATTTCGGATGGATCCTTGTTCAAAAGCGCGCCGACGAACGTGTTCGCCCGCACTACATCCAGTGTGGTCACGCCGCACAGCTTGCGGGGGTCGTAGACGCCGCGCTGTTTCAACACTTCGGCGGCAATGGGAACCGTCGAGTTGACTGGATTGGAAATGATGGCCAAGACAGCGTCGGGGCAAAACTCGGCGCAGCCTTCAACTAGAGTCTTGACAATAGAGGCGTTCGTCTGTGTATAATGTGACAATTGGCGAGGAGTGAGAGGAGAGTGGGACGGCCGAGTCATCACACTTACGAGTACACTTCAACATAAATTCAGGAGCAAGACCCATTCCATCATTTTCTACCATCAAGCATGTATATATATACTTACATTAAACAAATCATCCCGTGTCATGCCTGGCTTTCTTGGAACACCAGCCGGAATGACAACCACCTTGGCGCCCATCAAGGCTTCGCCAAGACCTTCATTCGATCGTTGGGGCCAAGCGCCAGGACTTGGAAGACTTCCAGTCACCTTGGATTTGGTTGGAATCTAATGAAAGAAAAAGTTATAAAGGAATTAGCGAGACAAAGAAGCAATTGTTCGCCGTAGAATACAGCGAGGTTGTAACAAAATCCTCTCCGTCTCCATTCATTTCCAAGTCCCCTCCTCCACATATATACTGCACACTACCAGCAAATACTCACATGACTCAAATCCGCCGCCACGCCTGGCGCGTTCATGACATCGTAGCAGGCCAGTTCGTCCACGAGCGGTGACAGCTTGAGCAGCAAAGAGAGTGGCTGGCCAATGCCTCCGGCAGCTCCCAGGACGGCCACCTTGTTGGACATGCTGCGCGTAGTTGCTGATAGTGATTTCTTGATGGCTGAGAGTGAGCGAGATGCAAGCATGCTATTTGAAATGATTGATTGCAGATGCAGCTGATATTGATGCAATGTTTGGCAGACGAGATTGATGTTTTGTGTGCGAGTGGAGCGAGAGGAAGGACGAGCGTCGAACGACGCGGCGCGTCACGCTCCCAAAGATCCGAACCCGAATCCAATTTCGGGTTCACGTGCTTCCACTTAGGGTTTGGCATGCCTGCCGTCTGTCCATCAGCCGCACGTCCCAGGCGTTGATGCGCGCGCGCTGCGGCATGTTGCTTCCGCTGCGAGCCGCTAGCAACGTTTGCAAGGCAGAGCCAAATTGACCTTCATTCGGCATACTAAACAAGAGCAACGATACAACTGGACTTGCTTAGCGCCGTGTTTCCATTGCTTGTCTTAAATTCTGGTCCAGCGCCGGCAGCTGATTCTCAGTTTCACGAAACGTTTCACGCTTCCACGTTGCTCGCCATTTTTACTTGGGTTCGTTCACATCCGACGGTTCCTAATTCAAACACGACTACGCTTGTTTCACACTACTAGTCCATATAAATATCTAAAATGAGCGCTCCTGGTTTAAACGGAACCAATAGCAGCAACTGGGACGTGTCTCGTCTCTGGTCTCCAGCCGGAGACTTTGACATAATTGGTCTCGATCAAGTCATGGTGGCCGCCTACAGTCCGACGGACCCGCATCGCGCGTCGGCCAATAAACTGCTCATGCAGCTCCAGGAAATGCCCGAGCTCTGGACCAAGGCGGATGCCATTATTGAGCAAGCGCAGAATCCGCAGGCGCGATTCTTTGGATTGCAGGTATTGGATGATGCGATTAAAACACGCTGGAAGGTTGTGGCGCAGGATCAGCGCGATGGAATCAAGAATTATGTCGTTGGTAAAGTCATCAACATGAGCAAGGATGAAGTAGTGATGAGTCAGGAGCGAGTGTTTATTAGTAAATTGAACTTGACGCTGGTGGAAATTCTAAAGCAAGAGTGGCCGCACAATTGGCCGTCATTCATCACCGACTTGGTTGGCAGCTCCAAGACGAGCGAAGTCTTGTGCGAAAACAACATGCAGATTCTCAAGCTCCTGTCGGAGGAAGTCTTTGACTTTTCCAAGGATCAAATGGTCACGGATAAGGTCAAGCGCATGAAGGAGAGTCTCAATGGCGAGTTTGCGCAGATTTATCAGCTGTGCGAGTTTGTTTTACTGAACTCGCAACGACCATCCTTGCTGCGGGTCACGCTGCAGACGCTGCAGCGGTTTCTTACGTGGATTCCGCTTGGATTTATCTTTCAAACCAATTTGATTGATGTTCTTGTCAACAAGTTTTTTAGTACACCATTGTTTCGCAACGAGGCGCTCGATTGCTTGGCGGAAATTGGAAGCTTGAAGGACCTTGATCCACAGTATGATCATTTGTTTCGACAGCTGCTGCAAGGCTTTCTCGTGCAGCTCGGCGCGATTATTACGCCGGAAACAAACTTGACGCCTGCGTATGAGAATGGATCAGAAACGGACCGACTCTTTATCCAAAAGCTTGCCCTGTTTCTGTCGGGCTACTTTAAGTCGCATCTCCACGCGCTTGAAGCGCCCGAGTCGCAGGAAGCCTTGCTCAAGGGCATGGTATACTTGGTGCGTGTGTCGGAGGTGAAGGATACTGAAATTTTTCGTATTTGCCTCGAAGCATGGCACATGCTTGCCGACGACTTGTACAAGTGGGAGCAAAGTGTTGCGCGGAGCAGCTTGGGCAGCGGTCTGAACCTTGGCACGCCAGGAATGAATGGAGCGGGACAAGCGTCGCGCAAGTTTCTTTATGCTAATATTTTGACTGGCGTTCGGCATGTCATGATTGCCAATATGGCCAAGCCGGAGGAGGTTTTGATAGTCGAGGACGAGAATGGAGATATTGTGCGTGAAACGACCAAGGATACCGACGTCATTGCGCAGTACAAGACGATGCGAGAAGCGTTGGTTCACTTGACGCATTTGAATTATGAAGACACGGAGACGATCATGCTGGCCAAGCTAGCGGAGCAAGTGGACGGATCGGCTTGGAGCTGGAACAATCTGAACACGCTGTGCTGGGCGATTGGAAGTATATCTGGCGCCATGACTGAAGACGAAGAGAAGCGATTTCTGGTGACTGTCATTAAGGACTTGCTGGGACTATGCGAGCAAAAGCGAGGAAAGGACAACAAAGCCGTCGTCGCTTCGAATATCATGTACGTTGTGGGGCAGTATCCTCGGTTCTTGAAGGCACACTGGAAGTTCCTCAAGACAGTCGTCAATAAATTGTTTGAATTCATGCATGAGGTGCATCCAGGTGTACAAGACATGGCCTGTGACACATTTTTGAAGATTGCTGGCAAGTGTAAACGCAAATTTGTGACGGTGCAGTCGGACGAATCAGTGCCGTTTGTCTGCGAGCTTGTCGACTCCTTGCCCAGCATCATTAGCGACTTGGAGCCCCATCAAGTGCAAGCTTTTTATGAAGCAGTGGCAACGATGCTGAGCGAGAATCCAGAGACCGTCCCGATTGATCGACCAGCCATTCTGCTGAAGCTGATGGAGCTTCCCAATCGAACCTGGCGAACGATAATGGAGCAGGCTGCGACGAATGTCGAAACGCTAATTGCACCGGCGACGATTAAAGAAATTATAAAGATCCTCAAGACAAACAACAAGGTCTGTGGAGCAGTCGGGTCACTATATACGCATCAGTTGCAAGTCTTCTTCCTCGACATGCTGAATGTTTACAAGGTTTATTCAGAGCGAATTTCCTTGGCGATTCAACAACAAGGTCCTCATGCGACTCAGTTGAGTCTCATCAAGAACCTCCGTAGTGCAAAGAAGGAAGTTTTGCGATTGCTGAGCGTATTTATCGCGAAGAGCGGACCACCAGAAGCTGATCCTCGGGCTGTGGCAATGGGTTTCATTCCGCCAATTCTGGACCCAATTCTTGGTGATTACAAGCGTAACATTGCGGGGGCACGAGATCCTGAAGTACTGAAGCTAATGGGGACAGTTGTCGAGAAGCTACAAAATTACGTGGCTGACGACGTTCCTAGAATCATGGAAGCTGTGTTCGAAGTCACTCTGGAGATGATTACGAAGAACTTTGAAGACTTTCCGGAGCACCGTCTACAGTTCTTTTGGTTTTTAAAGATGATTAATCACCACTGCTTTGGTGCGCTTTTCAAAATACCACCCGAGCACCAAAAACTCGTCGTACAGTCGGTTGCCTGGGCGATGAAGCATACGGAACGCAATATTTCTGATACGGTACGTTTTTTTCAATTCGTCTTCATTTACGTTCTGCCAATGTCTCTTCTCTTACACATCTTTGCTTTGTAGGGGCTTGAGATTCTGCATGAACTATTGATTAACGTCTCTCAGACACCAGGTGTCGCTCAAGCATTTTATCAGCAATACCTCTTGTCGCTGATTCAAGATGTGTTCGCCGTCATGACCGATCGGCTACACAAGTCTGGTTTTAAGATGCACTCCACTCTGCTTCGACAAATGTTCCATCTGGTGCAACTTAATCAAGTGACAGTCCCTCTCTTTGACGTGTCGCAGCACCCACCTGGGACCACCAATCCAAGCTTCTTGCGAAACCACGTTTGTACGTTGCTGCTATCAAGCTTTCCCAATTTGAATCAAACGCAAGTGACCAAATTTGTCGATGGTATGTTTGATGTCTCAATGGATCTGGGCAAGTTTAAGCAGCATTTGCGTGACTTTTTGATCGAGCTGAAGGAGTTCAACGGCGAAGACAACTCGGCTCTGTTCACCGAAGAGACGGAGCAAGCGCAGCGAGCGCGAGAGCAAGCTCTCATGGCCGAGAGAAGCGCCGTTCCTGGCATGCTCAAGCCGTCGGAGATTGATAATGATCTTTAGAATGTCGATAATAGCTGGTGCCTGCACTGCCGGTGGCTGTCACTTGATTTGGAGTACGGGTTGATATTTACGGCCACTCGTGCTTAAAGTAGACAACATATCTATACATTTACGACGTAAAATCACATTTTGAATAGATTTATCTGTCTTAGTTGGTAGTGCTGATTTGTAGTGGAGAGCCTACATCTTATAGTGGATTCATCCGGATGATCGGCCAGCCTACCGTAGCAGGCTTTAACATGCTCGTGTAAGCGTAATCCTTGCCGATTCCAAACAGTTACAAGCGCGACGCATTGTCGTTACTGTTTGTGTTCGTCACCGCGTCGCCCTCTTGGTCCACCGTCCACAGTGACACGACACTTTCCACCCGACGACCCGAAAAGAGCTTTGCGAATGGGTTTCTTGCTGGCAGTGGCGCTTGCTTGGCAAGTGCTGGCGATGCTTGCATTGGTGGCGGTAGCGGCGGCAGCTCCTCCTCGGGGAGTTGCAGCATGAAGACCGACATTGGTTCCAAAGAGCTTTTCGAGAATGGCATGTTAATGGCCTTTTTTACCAAGTTTCTTCGCAAAGGATCCTGCTCCAAACCGTCCTTTATGACATTATCATTGGCTTCCTCGTCGGCAGAAAAAGAGAAGAAGGAATCAGCTGCCGCCTTGTCCGCTTCTCTGGCGTTGTGCTCCTCCAGCTCGACCATGTTTACGAGTGACCTTTTCGCAGCAGCAGGATTCATTAGCGGCCTGTCATCAAAGTTTCGATGAAAAGAGGAGCTTGGTAGTAGCTCTTCTTCAGTCAACTTGATTGGGTTTTCTCTGGGGAAATCGTCGTGAGTGTCAGAAACGACCCTCCTATTGCTATTCTCAAAGCGACTCTCGTCAACATGAGCGGCTGCAAAGGTGTGTTTGGATGGCATGTATGGAACATTGTTCACAGATTCACTTTCTACGTTCCGTTGACTGTTGCGACTGCTCCGGCGGCGCCGTGAGCGAGTGTTTCGTCTCGTTCCTTCATCAGTGTCTACTGCTGCTGCTGCATCGTCGCCATCAACAACCACCGACTGCTTCATGCGCTCGACAAGCTCACGCAAGTCTTGACCAAAGTCCCGCACCATGAACACAATTTCCCTTTCAAACGCTTCCAGTACCGGAGACTTTTCTGGACTTGGACTGTGATCGTTCTCCAATGCGGAGACGTAGTGCATGTCGGCATCAAGGCCGTCGACATTGTTGATGCTGTTGCCGCTGGAAAGTCTTCTCGATTCTGGCCGCGGTAAGGACTCTGTTGACGCCAATGACTCGTCAACGACAAGTACAAGCGAAATGAGGGCGAGTCGTAGTTTCATGGTGCGCGATTTTACTGAATTGGTGTGAGCGTTTTCAATCGCTTCCGATTGGTCGGCTCGTATCATCGCCATGGTCGACGAGCATCATCCAAATCCACGTCATCTTTTAACCGCTCCGACGCAAGGACGTTTTGACGCAGTTGTGTTCCGTTAGCTAAGACATGGATCATCTGCCTTTTCAGATGAATTGCTCTCCACTTTCGCCACTATTGCAGAAATACTCGCAACGACTTATAATACATATAGTGGCAATGTAGGTAGTTAATAGTTAACATGTCGATGTCGCGCACGTGTATGATCCATTATTCGTCAAAATGCAAGGCGACGTGCCTCACACTTGTCGACCGGAAAAAAGGGGGTCTAAACGCAGGAGCAGTTGCAGTCGCATTGAACGCTAGCGCAATCAAGAAAAATTCCATCATTGGCATTGACTGATGAAAATGCCCGACAAACTTGGCTGGGAACGCTGCCCGACAGGTTCGTTTCATAGATTTGTAGTATGCGAAGCTGCGGAAGTTGGGCAAACTCGGTCGGCAATGTGCCACTGATGCGAGTCTCCGATAAATCCAAGGATGACAAGGACGTTAGTTGGGCAAGCTGGCTGGGAAGCGCTCCGGAAATACTAGTGTTGTGCATGGTCCAAGTGACCAGGCTTGTCATTTCCTGTATCTGCGATGGAATGGTTCCGTCGAGTAGTAGATTGTTTGCCAAATCCATGAAGCGCAGTCGGGTGCAACCAGCGAGTTGCGTCGGAATTGGGCCTGACAAACGATTCGAGTTGAGTTGTAAGGTGTAAAGCATCGTCATCAGTCCCAGTGCAGTCGGAATTGGCCCCGAAAGCGAGTTTTGAGAAAGATTAATTAACGTAGCGAGTGATTCTCTAATGTCGGAAGGAATATTGATGGAGCCTGTGAACAAGTTCGCCGAAAGGTCTAAACTGACAATCGACGACAAATGAAATAGTTCCAATGGCAAGCTGCCAAAGAAGCGATTCTTCTGAAGGAGCAGTTCTGTAATCTTTGGAAAGGAGTTTATAATACTTGGAAACGTACTTGAGAAATTGTTTTCATGCAAATGTATAGGTCGAGCATTCGCCCGCCAGCTTTCCCAGACAGCTTCCGGAATTTCGCCTTGCAGCAAGTTTCCATTCAATCGAATATCGCGCAGGGTTGTTAGTAGAGCCAGCTCAATGGGAATCTCGCCAACGAGTCCATTGTTGGACAAGTCCAAGTACTGGATGCCACCTTCTCGACTCGGCAGACACGGCTCATTGTGCAGTGACATGTAGAAGTTTTCCGTGGCAGCGTACCACCAGTAGCACCGATAGTCCTTTTCCGCGACGAGCCAGTTGCTAGTATTGTTCCAGTTTGGGCCATCCGTGGCGTAGTACAGCACCACCAGCGCAAACATTTCCGTCACGGCGACAAAGGTGCGATTCTCAAGGTCTGGCTGCGTCATGAGCCACTGCCACGCCTTGCCCTGCGGCGATGTTGGCGAAAAGCCGTCATCAGCTTCTTGGCTCGTCCATGCCTTGTTCTTGTACCAGTTGGGGCCTGTCACATTTGGAAGTTCGTTTCGAATGGCTGTCAATGTTGATTCATGCAGGATCAATACCAATTTTTCAAACGTTGACGGCAAAATGAGCGGCGCCGCGGGAATTACGTTTCGCGTCGTCACGGTTGGCTCGTTGGACGTTTCGACAGTGACTCCAATCACTACGACAAGGCAAGCCAATGCGCCAATGCACCACAGGAGGCGTCGTCGTTTCACGTAACAGCCTTGCACCGTGGTGGCTGGCACTGCCACAATCACATTTACATTTGAAACTGGTGGATTTGACTCTGTTTCGTCATTATCATTGTCACCATTATCATCGTCATCATTATCATCATCGGACGCAACAACAATTCCGACCAGCGCCGACTCGTCGGCCGCGGCGTACTCGTCGAAAATGGTTTGCACGGTGACGCCGTAATGCACGACGGCCACGTCGTAGTCGTCCGTCACGTCCGTCGGATAGTCGCGGGGAACGTAGTCGACGGGGTACTGGTGAAAGGCTCCCGGTAGCCGTTCCAATGTTTCTATATTGTTGTTGATGTGTAGTTCATTGCTTGTGGCGCGGCTGCTGAGAGCAGATGGAATGGCAGCTTTTAGTTTGTGATTCGTCGCGGCAGAAAGCGGCTTGACTATTTTTGGGTTGTTGGCATTTATCGTGCTGCTGGATTCTGACATGTTCAAAGAGTTGACATTAGCATCATGGCTCCTCGTTATAGTAGGAGGGCTTGGTGGATGGAAACTGCTGGTTGATGCAGCTGCAGCGTCAGCTGCTCGAGGCGATGATATTCGTTGCTCATCCTCCCCTGCTGTAATCGCAGCAGCAGCGTTAATATCTTCGATGCCATCATCGGTTCCTTCATTAGTTGCTTGAGGATTTGGCATGTTCAGCGGTAGCAGTGACACTGTATATGGAAACTACGTTTTGCGTGGTGCAGAGTCAGCTGCAAGTTGCTGCTCATTGCTGCATGCAGAGATTGGCAAGTGACCGCTCTCTCGCGGTGAAACTGCCGGAAATTGCCCTTTTGGTGCTCCTGCTCGTTCGTTTTCATGCCAAATGCCGTTTCAGCGAAAAGAACTATGATCACATCGAGAGTAAGTTGATCGTGTGAAATTAGTTTAGCGACGTTGACATGATTGAAAACTCGTAAAACTGTCAGGCAGTATTGCGAACTTCAAGAAACGAGTCATTTCAGCTGTTTCGTGAGTTGGGCCATCGTTCGTTCCCATCATTGGATCTCTTCTTGCGCCTGCTCGTCTCTCGACCTTTACTGTACATACAATGATCACATTGACGACGAAAACAAGATATTTCTGCGTTCGACCCTTTATAAAGTGGTCCAGCAGCATTAGTGGAACTTCCATGCCACCTCCATCCAGCAGTAAGCGCCGCCAATTCAGCTCTGCCTACCGCAAATGCAAACCATGAGCCATATTTTAATGGATCTAGTACCAACAAAAACTCTCGCGGCAATTTGCATCATGCCAAGTGGTAACATCTGCTATCTCGACACGTCAGATGCTGAACGCCGACAAACGAGCTAGTAGGCGCGGGCAGCAAACCGTGGCGACTGGCGACAGACGGCAAGGAACATGTAACGACCAAGCGAAAGGGCCGCAAACATTTTTCTTGCGTGCAGTGGCAGTACTGCGTCAAGTTTTGTGTCAGTGGACAACGAATGAACAAGTTGCGCTGTGTCACGTATTGGACTTTTGTAGCCCGACATTCAGTGGGTCGCATGCAAGGCTGCAAGGTGCGTCCAAATGGGGGAGAAAAAGCTGACGGAGCTTACATTTTGGCTTGTCGACAGTCTCGCATGGGCCAGCGCAGAATGCACAACGCTTCTCCTGCAGTGTGTAACGTGCTGTTCATTGTTTTACAAATGAGCTCTCCGATACAACCGTATATACAGAGTCATAGCATCTAAACGAACACCGTTACTACGTGGAGTCGCTCAGCCTACCGTAGTAATGTTGTCATTTTGTGCTTGGTTCTCGTCGCAGCACATAATCATTAACCAAACTACAGTGGAATGAGTCTGTAATAAGCTCGCTTATTTTGCTGTCAGTGCTGTCACACGTCATCATCGTGTCGCTCCGGTGTAAATTTTTGGACTTTCTCGCGATCAGATTTTTCAACGAAGGATCCCGCCGCCTTCGCACAAGACTCTTCGCTTACAATATTGTCTGCAAGTCGCAACATATACTTGTATATAAATCATGATTGATGAGACTGTCTTTTGGGATGACGCGATGGGTTTCGAGGCGTATTTGGACCGCCTTACATGGGCTGCCGACGAACCATGCCGTCGAATTCAACTCATCGTGTGCCGTAAATGTATTCTCAAAGCTTCAGAACTATCACGTGCGGATTTGGGTCGCCTAAAGGAAAGACTCTGTACAGCCCCTATTAGTACAATTCAATTTTATGGTGGCGACCGACGACCACATCCGAGTTGTATGCCACTCGCCTTTGCAATCACCCTTTCTGGCCTAATGGAAAGCTTTGCATCAAACTCTAACCTGGTGTGTGCCAGGTGGACGGAAGATGATTCATTCTGTACTGCGAATCATGATCCCTGGCTTTCGTATGAGTTGCTGAAGATGCTGCCACGTGTTTGCAAGGTGCAATTTGATAATGCTTTTGCCACTGAAGGTGAGGTTTCCCAAATGCTTAGTGCTTTAGAAGGAAACAATATGCTTCAGGAATTTCGTCTTTGCACACGACCGGAGCATTTCGAGAAGGTTTTCTTCAAAGTCAAATTGCTTTCCTCGCTCAAATGCTTCACCCTTGAGGGTAACAAAAACATTAATGCTCCACGTAAAGTAATGGAGCCTGTCCATGCTTATGAAATTGCACAGCTACTCAAATCAAGCTTGCCAATTACTGTCCGTCTCAAAGGCTTAAACTTTTGTTCAAGAGATAGTCACCATGTGCTGTGCGAAGGATTGGTGGGTGCGCACGTGGATGGGTTTGAACTTGATAGATGCAAAGTTCTCCATCTCGGTTTACTGGCTGAAGCTGTTGCAAAATCACGCCTCAAGAAAGTCACCATACGTGTCTTTATGCAAAAGGAGCTGAATTTAAAGTCCTGGGTGAAAGGAATACTGTGTATGCCTTGCTTGGAAGTACTTGACCTGTCAAGTACCTTCCAACTTGATAGATCTGCCCAGGAAATTGAAGCAGCAATGTTTGCAGCTGCTGCAAAATGTCCCTGCCTTAAGCGATTGAGACTACCAGTGTGCTCTTTCTCTGTCAATCTTGACACTGCTTTGGCAAAATGTGTCACTCCGTCATCACTGATTGAAGACATCTCTCTGGTCTGCTGTCCTGCTAGCACATACACAATGCAATTATCTGCTTTCATCAAGGCAATGAAATTAAATTACACTGTCACATCAATCAAATTTGAGAAAAATTTGAACCTGACACCGGTTGTGATACGTGACATGCAAAAGTGGCTTGGTATAATATGTCAACTCAACAAATTTGGCCGTAAATACTTACAAGACAATGCCGCAGATGAACAACAGTGTTTTCACCTAATTGAGAGAGTTAAGAAATGTTTATATTTATACTGCTATCCCATAAACCGTCTCCCCACCCGTAGTGACAAGCGATAAATTGATTCACAGATATTGTAGGACCCCGCCGTTCCAAGTGTTGGTGCCAAGTCCCTCCGTCTTGACCTCCAACTTTCTATATCTTAGCCTACTCCTTCCCTAGGTTTAAAGAACCGTCTGATATCCTGGTTACCATCGCGATTTCGCTCTACCTCCGTTGCCACTTCTGCTTGAATTAACCTTGTTACGTGTCGGAGCCATGCTTTTATTTCATAGGGTGCTTCTGATCCTTTTTCCTCGATGGTTTGCGCGAAAAATCGCTGGCTTTGCATGGAGAGTCTGTCTTTATTACCATACGCGGTTATTATCTGGGCTTGTAATGACCCCTGCATTAGCAGCTCTTTAGCTTTATCGCGCCCGTGCTTGTCTTCATTTCGCTGTGTCCAGGCCTCGCCTATAAATTCCCAGCCCAGCTGTATGGTTTGAACTACCCATTGTTCTGGTTGCCGAGGATGTTTCAGTGCTGGTAGAGTCATTTCGTGTTCCTGTTGGAGAGCCATCCATTCCGTTCCAATATGTCCGAAGACAAATCGGTCCCAGCCTATTGATTCTTGTGTTGTGTACGCAGACTTTATTTGCTCGGAGGACCAGTGATGTGGTTCCTGGGGTAGTCCAAGGAAGCGCCTGATGCCTTGCATGATGGAAGATTCAATGTGATGGTGCACTCGATAGGTAGTAAGGATTGTGTGCATTTTTACAAGATACTGCACTTGCGCCTTGTGTCGGCTTGTACACGTAAGTACATGATTCGCATCTTCTACCCGGTTGCACTTGCAGCATTTGTCCGTTTCGTCTGGATTTTGCTTGTGTAGGAAGGCAGCCGTGGCCGCCCATCCATTTGACAGTTTGGCAACTTTTGCAAATTGGCTCCATTGTAATTTCTTCCTGGCTTTAGCGTAAGCATTCCAATTTATGAGGTCGGGGATACTGTCGTCCCAGCCATATTTTGTTATCAGATAATTCCGTAGGTCTGGCGTGAGAGCTGCGTTTCGTAGGTGCTCGCGAATGCGAGAAGTAATGGCGCGAGGATAGCGCTTGTTGTGTAGGTTGAGCAATTGCGCGCCACTGTGTGGCATTGTCGTGACTTGTTCTGCCTGTGCATAGGCCTTGTTTGAGTCATTTTGTAGACGTGGTAGGATCTGATCATTGTAGTACTTGGTGGCCTGAGCGTCGGCCTGTACGTTCAATTGCGCCTCAAAGGTCAACTTGGCCCCGGGTTTGTCTTGATGACCTTTTATATGCTGCATTTGATGATGTGGTACTTCCGGCAGTAGATGAATAAGTTGCTGGCATACATCGGAGTCAGTTTTCAGATTGAGCCCGGTGCATGGTATGTTAGATTGTAGTCTAGCCAGTCGCTTGAGGAGTCCTAGATTGTCGCATATCCACTTCCACTGGAACACTCGTTCTTGCTTGGGGATGTTGAAATAATTTACTGCGTGGACAAGAAATTGCATGGCGGAAAGGCCCCCATATCCTTCTGCTCGAAAGGAGCTCATCATTTCGGAGTCGCCCGGAGCGGGTCCCATGTTTTGTGCTATGATGGTCTCGGTGTCTTGTATGGCCAATATCCACCCGAAAGAGCCTAAGCCGTCCTTCACGCCGCCGTCGCTGCAGTGGACAAGTTTGGAATTGGTGCGGAGCATGATCTCGAGGTCAGCGTCAGTGCAGTACAACTGTATGTGTTGTCGCAGTTCTTTATCCCAGGAGGGATATTCCCGTAGATAGTGAGCAAATGTTGTATACTTGATATCCGTAGATGGGCTATAGAAAAGGCTTGGGGCTGGTGCAGCGAAATGATTTCGTCGTTGGAGTAGAGTCGTCGGAACGCATCCTGGAGGTAATTGGATACTGGTGTTTGTTGCGTGTTCACTAAACCATTGTCCGGGAATATTTGTGCGATTTGAGCGCCGCGTGTGGCTCTCTATTGGTATTTGTGGATGTATCGACCATTCATGTCCATTCCAGCGGTATAATGTGGCGGTATCAGGGTGAATAACTGATTCCCAGAGCTGAGCAAGATGAGTCGGCGGTATGAGCCATCCGCCTAGAGGATTGCGAAGTTCGCGATTCATGCCCGTATAATGGGGTTTAGCAAATGTTGTGGTCACTGCTTTCCTGAAAAGTGCCCAGCCTTTCTTGCCAGGGTTTTGCTGCTGCGTCCAGTTTAACCGGTTGGGGCGTGGCTGTGCTGTTTCATATAAATACGCGTCATCCAGTCGCAGTCCATCAGACGTTGAAATTTCTGACAAAAAGGTGACTTGGAGGTATAATCTGCATGCGTTAATTCGCTCGAGCTTTGTAGCATTGGTGGTGTATCGAGTGATCTCATCCATTATGAAGACGTCCTCTTCCCGAGGTAATTGCTGTTCACTTTCTGTGGGGATCTGTAGTGAGTGATCGATTGTTGCCAGGAAATTGCGAAGATTTGGTATCCATCCTGGCGCAAGATAAGGAATATGTTGACTTGGTTCTTCGAGAAGCATACGTCGCGTGCCTGCTTCAAGTTGTCTATTTCGCAGCGCTATGCGCAGCATTGTGCCTTCCGTTGAGTTGCTATCGCGGAGGTGTGTAATTGCTAGTGCTGTGGCTTCTACTCCGGCTTCGACAGACAAATCTGTTAGGCCCATGCCCCCAAAATCTACTGGTCCATATATTAATGCTCTTGGCATATGTCGGTTGAGTCCTAGTGCGGGAAGAAATGCAGTAGTTGCTGGTGCTTGAATCTCCTGGAGCTCGCGTGGGAATAATGGAGTAGTGCCAATGGCATATGTCATCCCTGGTGTATAGACTTGATGGTATGCTATGAGAGCCTGATCTCTTGTTAATCCGTGGTTGAACAGCTTCTTGATGTAATGCCCTGCTTTGGCTTGTAGTCGCTGGCGTTCCTCCCTGGGCACTCCCACTAGTGCGTGATACTGTCCCAGAGTTTTATACCCTTTGGTGCATTCCTGAATGTTGAGATCAGCGAATTCATCGCCTTGTGTAAGGCGCGTTTGAGGGTTGCCCAAGTCGCTAACCTTCATGGGAGAAGGTTTGCCCCATTCATCAAATTTCCAAATCACTGCATTGAAGAAGCATTTCGTTAATTCCAGCCTGCCGCCTGAGACGTGAAGCAGATGTGCCCATCTTTGAGAGTCAGCGCGGAGTCGTTCCAGTAGCGCGTGAGGAGGGATATCTTTGCGCTCGCCGTTTGTGAAAATATCAGAGTCGTCGACGAATAGTTGAATGGTGCGCTTTACTTTAAGTCTGCCAGTCGGATCCGTCATTGTCAATCCGTGTGCTTTTGCTTTCATTATGTTTGCCATTATTATTGATACAAACCCCCATTGCATAGGGCTGTCGCATGCTCCTTGGCCATTACCATATAGTGGATGCGCGGCTGTGCTTGTGTATCTTGTCGATTCAGCAATTCCCGCCGCGGTTTTAATGCGGTACTCCATGCCTTCGAGTGCTTTTCCATGCAGTTTGCATAGTGAGGAAGGACAGCCGAAAGTCCTGTCCACCAGCCCTACTGAGGACCCAATCATTCTGTCATAGCAGGCCTGTGCGTCTTTATTGGCGGTGGCCATATTTTCGCGCATTGCGTTGGCCCCATCTTTCACTAAAGTGGTTGCCAGAAGTAGTCTGCCAGAGCTGCGGCCTGGCCTTGACCCGTATTGTTGGTCGCCTAGTAGTTCCCTTGTTTCTGTGTGGCGGTTGAGTCTGTAGGCTAATTCTTTCAGTATCAGTTGGTAATCTGCTTGAAATAAATGGATGATGCGCAGCTTGTGTAGAAATGGTTTGCCAGGTATCTTAGGAAGGATAATATTCAATGCCTGTAGCCAACGAGGTAGTGGTTCGCCACGGTCAATTGCCATATTCATAATCCGTACATGCAGCCGCATGATTGCGTCTCCCATTGACTCTTCCTCGTCGCTCACCGGCGCTTGTCCAGTTGGTGCGGATAACGCTCGATAGTGTCCGAGATGTCTTGTACCGTATGTGGCTGTGCTTTCCCGCCAGTGGTTAAATGCTGACTTGCATGTGGCTTGATCAAGACGGAATATTAATTCGGGTGCTTTACGCTTACATTCGGCCAGAAACTCGCGAGTGGCCTCGGCGATTCCATTCAATGAAGATGGTATGGCCCCATCCAATATTTGATCAACCTGTGAGGTGTCTGCTGCAGGGTTTATTGCGCTTTGCAGTGGTTCGACTGTGAACGGAGTCCCTTGTGCCTGGCCAAAATAAGCAATGTTCCGCGCCCGAAGATATTGACCAATGTCTGTTTCATCCTGAATAACATCCCACTCTGTCACCTCCTCAGGATTATAAGGATACTCCTCCGGTGCCATGCCCTTTGGAATTAACAAGTGTGTCAAGCCCATTTTTCGGTTTCCTGTCATGTACCGTTTTATGGCTGCAAATGTCTCCTTGCTGCGTTCTGCTGCCATGATCTTGACAAGTGCCCGTTCCGCTGTATCGTTCCCTTCTAGCGCTGCCGCTTGCGCGCGTTCCTGCAAAAACTGCTTTCGCAAGTTTGAAGCATCGCGCTTGACTTGGCGGAGATCGCGGGCTGCCTGCTGTAAGCTGGAGCGAATCTGAGTCAACGTTGTTGGGGCTTGCGGATTAGGTCTGTTTGTTTTAAGTTTTGCTGCCCACTGCGCTAAGCGAAATTGCATGTCGCGTCCTGTCAACTTGGCTGTCTTAGCCGTGCTCCAGTATATCCAGCGTATGTTCGCTTGTAATAGTTGATCAGAGAATGGATATTTCTTCTGTTTAATGCTGGCTTCTGTAGCCTCCATGGCCTGAGAGATTTCATTGTCTAATTCAACCAGCTTTCCCCACCATGCGCTCAATGTCGACTCTGCTCTCTCCGACTCTATCTCGTCGAGACGTTCGTGGGCCCTCATGAGCTCAAGTGCTTGCGTCAATTTTGTTTGATAATGTTTTACGTCCCGAGGCCGTTTGCTGTTGAGCTTTCGTGCTGCTACTGATTCCATAGACGTGACGTCGCCCTGTAGGTATTTGATTATATCAATGTCCACGAACAGGCCTCGATGGTCGGATTGTATGAGTTGATTGAAAGCCAGCATTCCTGCTGCTGTGATATAGGGCAGTACGTCACGCGAGACAAAAATATAATCGATTTTTGTGCTGCCTCGACTGTATGTCGCTGTTTGGCTATCGTCCGGATGGAAGTAATAATGGACGTCCACTAGGCCGTTTGCTATTGCCCATTCCGCAATGTTGGTTGGTTTGTTGCGGTGATTTAAATACGCCTCGTTAGCATCCATCATCAATACTATGCCTTGTCGTCGCGCGGTTGTCTCTTGTAATACCAAGCCAAGATCCTTGAGCAAAGCCTGGCGAGGATCGACTTGTCGTTTCCCCGCTTCGCGCAGTAGTAACTCTTGCTGAGACCATGCCGTGTGGATGCCTGCTGTGCCGGTCCCGTCGTTGACTCTATATGCTGTATACACTGCCAACGATGCTCCTTCTTTACCTTGGATCGTTGTTTGTGTCCAGCGGCCCATGCCAGTAGGATCCTTGTCGACGTTCACGCATCTGCCAGTCCATTTGCCTAGCACCGCCAGTGCTGTGCCTCCAGGTTGATAGACACCCTTTAATGGTGTGATTGTGCTGCTTGACGTAGTTAGTGAACTAAACTCGCTGATTGCCTGCATGTCCTTTTTGCATTTGTCGTAGATTGTTTTTGTCCAATGGACATTGGTTTCCGCCAAGCCAAAAATTGAAACCTCATGTTCACCCATTTGTTGCAGTATCCACGGCCATTTATGTTGAGCCGAGCCCAGTCCATTCACATTCTGAAAATAAAACCGATTACTGTTTGGTTCGCAGATAGAGATAGGATCCCCGATTGGAAAGTTGTCTTTTGGTGTTAACACAAAAAAATCGTCCAGTGGTTGCTGCCGCTGATCGCTCGGTTGGTTCGGTCTGTCGCTGTGCTGATATATTTGCGATGGTATGAGCTGCCGGTGAGAGTATTGCCATTTGCTCCATTGCGTCAGAGTTGTTTGATTCGTAATTCGACGAGTGCTAGCTGAACTGGTTGCTCCTGTTGGTATATTCGTTTTGTTTTGTTTAATTCGTTTTCTTATTTGCTGGTGTGTCTGCTTTGTCGCTGCGCTGTGTTGCTGTGCGTGTAGTATCACGTGTTGTGTCGCGTGTCGCGTCGCGTCGCTTGTTGCTTCGCGTGTTGTGTCGCGTGATACCTCTCGTGGTGCACTGCTTCGTTGCTTTCATTTGGTGGTATTGCTGCGTTTGTCGTGTCGTCTGTCGAGTCGCTCTCGTGCCCCTCCGATGTGCTTCGTTTTGATTGTCGATGTTTTGTTTTGTTTTGTTTGTTTGTGCGTGTTTGCGTGTTACTGGTTTTGCTTATATTATTCATTATTTGTGCTATGTTAATTTCCTCTGTTGATGGTTCGTGATTTGTGTTGTGTCGTCGAGTCGTTTCCTCCGTTGACTCGGAGTCAAGGCGCCTCTTGGTGCCTAGCATGATGGTTTGCCCGAGCGGCTGGCGTCGCCGACGGGTGATCTTTTATAAGGGTTTGTTATAGTGCTTGCCGATGGTTTCGTTTGCGTTTCCTCAAAGTCGATATCTTCGTCGCCCCATCCTTCATTTCCGTTAGAAGGGTCTAGTGTGCTGGGCTGGGGATATGTCTTGTCTTCGTCTACTTCGTTGTCGTCGTCCTCATCGTCAATGCTCAACGCCTGAAAAGAGTTTGCCGATTCGAATTGGTTCGGCTCCATGTCATTACTGCGAAAAATCGCTTGGTCTTGAGTCTTGCGTGCCTTCCGCGCTGGTGAGTCTGCAGTGGTGCTGGTCGTTGATGGCTGGAGCGCCTGTATCTGCTTTGCCATGGTTTCAATGCGTTCGTTCAATGTCGCGTTCATGCTCATCATTCGTGCAAACTGCTGTTCATTCTGCTCCCTTGTTTGTTGTTCGCGTTTCGCAGCCTCCATCTGCTGTAAATGCTGGGCTTTTTGATACGTCTCCTGCTGTTTGTACATCGTCTCAATTAATTGAAAAGGTACTGCCAGCTGTGTAGTGATGTAGCTGTTCACGTTTTGCATAAAGTGGTCCATTTTTGTGTCGAGTGATGCGACAGCCGTAATTAGCGAATTGTCGTGGCTTTCCTGGCTCTGGCTGATCATTGTGTGCTGGTTCATGTTCTGGGTCGTGTTCTGGTTCGTGTACTGGTTCATGTGTGTTGTTGTCGTGGTGGATCTGTGAGGTGTGATGCTCATTTGATCGGTGCTGTTGTTGGCTGGCGTGCTGCTAGTGGTCCAAGCATTGTTGCCGACACTTCTTTCTAGCGAGAGCCCGCCTCCTCGTCCAAATCCGCGGCCTGGGTCGCCTCTGCCTGCTGGGTTGCCTCTGCCAAATGGATCGCCTCTGCCGAATGGATCGCCTCGGCCGAACGGATCGCCTCGGCCGGCCGCTAGTCGTCGCTGTCGTGCTCCTGCTGTGCCATGGTGGCCTCGCTGGAGGCGTGGAGGTGTATTGGTAATCGCCTCGCTTGGTTCTGTTTCCGCTACATTAATTCCTTTCAATCGCAGTCGCTCTTCAAAATTGCGTTTGAGTATTAGCGGCGCTCTTGGTACAGCGCGAGAAAAGTCAATGTATGGATCGCTTTGATCTGACGTGAGTTGATTGTTCTGTTTCATTTGCCGGAGCTCGATATTCAGGTTATCCACCAGCCGTTCGACTTCCTCCTTGTTGTCTGCCTTGCAGTGAATTGTGAATTTATCGCTGGCGTACGCCTTTGAACGTGCGTTGACTCGCGTTACTCCTGGGATCATCGCAAAGTACTCGTAGACCCTTAGCCCACCGTTTAGTTCAACCTCAAATGTCGCTGCCGTAAAGCCACATACTTGGACTATATCGTATTTCGCCTCGTTTTGTGTCATTAATTGCATCAGCATATTGTATTTTCGTTCTTCCGGTTTGCGAAGCATTTGGTATCCGCTCGTTGCATGCTGGAAGACTTCGTCATTATCATCGCCTTTTTCGTCATCTTCGCGTTCCATTATATCTGCTACTACTCTTGCCATTTCGCGTGGAGTAAACACGACGATGCAATCCCTCTCAGTTGTCGATTGAAATGACTTGGGAATCGGTCTCGCTTGAATTTGGAGCTCGATAAACTTGGATCCTTTGCATTTTGTGGGACACAGTGCATCCCTTTCTGTTTTGTTTGCTGCTGCCCATACGTATGCCTTTGTCTTCTGATCCAGCTCCTCTTTGTCGGTCGCTTTCACTGCCGCCATGGGGAGGACGACGGCGATGTCGTACTGTCGTTGCGCGCCGTATCGTAATTCCACGACATAGAAGCTCTGCCGCTTGAGCCATGCCATAAAAGTTTGGTTTTGTTTTACTTGTGCAAGTGTTGTTGTTGATGTCTTTTTAAAATCGACGCGAATCTTTTGACCCTGTCGTAGGTCGACCGTTGTTGGTGCGAAGCAGTCGATATATCCCTGGCCTGAATCCGGAAAATCGTCGACGGTGATCGTTGTACGTCCTTCTACTCCAAAGACTGTAGTTTTATCTACTTTGATTAATTCCTTCAATAATCCTTCCATAGCTTCGTGTTGTCTTGCTGGTGTTGTGCCGGCGTTGAATGTGACGCGCCAAGAGTCCGGTCTAATTATTTCGAGAGCCGTTGGACCGTTTTCGTCCTCTGTTTCCATTGGAATGCCTTGGTTTACTTTATTATCAACATCGAGCGCCATGATGGACTCTTTGTTTTGCTCCCGCCGGGATTTTTTGTGGTTCGACGATTTGTGTTTCTACGCGAAAAAGCTACTTGTTTTCAGTACTACAGGGGTTATGGGTCCAATTCCAAATACGAACGTGAAATTGTGGCTTTGTTATTGCGGTGTTTGAGCTGGCTTTTCATTTGTGTGGCGTTGAGCAGTCTCTCAAATCTCTTCGCACTGGAGCTTGTCAAAATACTTACAAAGCTCGGCTACTTCCATACCTTGGTGGCTGACATGCAGCAACACGTTCAGCTTTTGGCTGGTGTTTAACAGGTTGCTTGGTAAATGCCCAATTGCGAGTTTGTTTGGGTGTGAAGATATCATCAATCACGTCCGGGTTGCCTGTACTTTTGGGATTCTGGATTGGTCAAAATGAGAGGTGGTTCAGGATTCCAAGTTCCTTTAAGCCACACCAGCGGCATTCGCAGCAAACAGTCCCTTCAAGCTTTCCTTGTTCTTCAGTTCGGAGTGGCGCATGTCCCGTGGGGCATTCACTGGCAATTCCAAAGTAGTCGTGGTCATCCGGAACAATGACCTGATCGTGGATGACCATTTGGTTGCAGCACACCAACAACAAACCAGTCTGCTCCTTTGTTGTTGTTATTGCTGCAGCTCATATTTCCTGGATCACCCCGAGTCTCCCATCAAGACCGGTAAATATAGATTTTGAAGTCTTCCTCCATCAAGATGTCTTCCGACTGGCTCTCCTACTACTCGGATCTGAGTCGCAACTGTCGCGTTCTTCCTCCACTCTACAATGGACTCGTTGCAGGATGCGAACGAAAACAGCGAAAATTGGGCAAGTCACACCGAATGTCCGATAGGGTGACACAGCGGCACTCGCGACTCACCACAGCCTCACGATCGCGTGATGCGTGGCAGCGACGGCTTCGAAGCAATTCAACGAGTATATTGCTGAAACTAGTGCGATATAGAGTAGAAACAAGCAGACTTACTAAGCTTGAAGAGTTAAAAGAGCGATTTATTCGTCTCTCGTATTGTAGCAACTGCAAGCTTGGATTGGCCATAAAGGACAGCTACAGCGAAAGGTGCAACGATTTGATTTACAAGTTACAAGATTAACACTGTCTTGAGACTCATTGCCTCGGCATAGAGACTTTATCGATGAAGAGTACTATTGATTTATGAAGTAACGTGGCGACGCATGTTGGTTCTTGGCCCGAAAGAAAGTTCCGCAGGTGATAGCAAGAACATTGTCACGACGACAACAAATGGCGAACGAAAGGGCGCGCCGCGGCTTTCGCGCATGTTTACAAAGAGAACGTAGGCGTTTTCCAGGATCCTCAGTTCAAGGAGTTATTCGACAAACTTGGAGTAGAATCACTTACGCAATTGATCGAGATGGAGTATGACAATTTCGCGATGAAGTGGAACGTCACGACGACGCGACGACGATGGCGATGGCGACAATGTCACGAGAAATGATTTAAACACTCGCTAACGAAGATGAATATCGGCGCGAAGAACGCGGACAGATGGTTCAAGACCATCAACGACAGTCGAAACGTCTGAGCGACGTTCGTCACAGCATGAGCGAAGGAACGAGTCCAAGCACGCAACATTGCGAGTGTGGGCAGCGGAAGCGGAGCGAAACCTCCAGCAAAAGAAGGCGAAATGGAATCCAAGAAGGACGAATCCAAGGACTCCATGCTATCAAACGAGGCGATGGAGCGAAACCCGACTCGGCTGACAAGGTGCCACCGACGAGCGTGGACGTGGACACAAAGCAGTCACCAACATCCGTATTGGACCTCGGCGACGACGAAGACGACGAGAAGTATTCAGACCAATTTACAAAGTCTATCAAGTTCTCGGCGAAGGATTGTAAAGAAATGAAGCTGGATTCCTCATGGAAGCAGTGGATTTCCGAGTTGAAAGTCATCGCTACATTGCGCGACTTCCACGAAGTCTTTGACGATGATTATGACCCGAAGGAAAAGGGACCAAAGGAACAGAAGGTGTATGCAAAGAAGAATGTGTTTGTGTACAGAATCTTTCTCACACACTGTCGAACTCCATCTGCATCACTCGCAGTACAGCAGTTCAAGAAGACGATGGACGGACGCGAAGTCTACCAACGATTGCAAACGCGATACGAAGAAGGCGCTACTGCTCACATCGAGAAGGAACGCGCGCAAACGGAACTGCAGGGAATGCGGCTGACCGAGAAGTGGTCACGGCCGACGATCGAATTTCTCGCACTGTTCTACAAGAAAGTCATCTGGCTGCTCGAAATGGACGCAGAAGCTCTGACAGGTTTACAACAATACGACATGCTACACGACGCTTTCTCCAAGCACACTGGATTCAGTGCATCGCTAGCAGGTTTTGACGGAATGATTGCCATCAAGAAACACATGGGGCAACACGACTCGGAAGACAATTTCGCGCAGTTGAACACGCACTTAGAAGAGTGCTGCATCAAGTATGACAAGAAACACCCATCGACGACAAAGACTAAGCGCACAATCAATCAAGCGCAGTCTAGTGGAACGAAAGGAGGCGGCAGCGGCAATGGCGGCGCGACTCCAAGCAGCTTATCGGCGGAACGATTTGCAGCGATCATGAAGAAACCTCACGCGAGCGTGAAGGATGAAGTCTGGTTGGAGATGAAGTTCGATCAGTGAAAGCAGTTGAAGGACAAGCGTGCGACGGCGCCCAAGACACCCGAAAACGGATGGCGACTGCGCAACCAACAAGGCACGGCTACGACGCAGACGCAAGTCAAGGCGGTGCATCAAGAGCATCACGCAACGGAATCTGTAGCGAACGATCACGCAAGCGTTCCTGGCACGATTAATATTCAGCCAGGCAATAGTGGAATGTCAGTCCAAACGGCTGCACGATCGGTTCTGCAAGCAAACAATGCAAGTACTACAACTCAGCAAGTGACAGGATCGTTGACGACTGATAACACCGGACGAGGTACATTCAGCTTCAACATGCATCGTCGTATGCGCGTCAATCGCGCACACTACGAGCGGATCAACGAAGGCGCACTCATCGACAGCGGCGCGAACGGAGGCTTATGCGGAGGAGACATGCTCGTCGTTTCGGAAATGAACGCCGAGGTGGATGTGACTGGTATTGACAATCATATTGTCCCAGCTCTCAAGATTGGCACTGCAGCTGGACTGGCTAAGACCCTTAGTGGCGAAACCATTCTACTGATGTGTCACCAGTATGCTTTAAAGCGAGACGGACCAACGATTCATTGCCCGAATCAATTGCGCGCAATGGGACATCGAGTCGACGATATATCGACCCTGTTTGGTGGAACGCAACGAATTACGACGAACATTGGAGGCTACGTTTTGCCATTGGCGATTCAGGGCTACGCCTGGTGTATTTGGACGTGACGAAACCCATGTTCGATGATTTGGATAAGTATCCGACTGTCACGATGACGTCGGACGTGCCGTGGAATCCGACTGTTTACGATGTCAAGCACGCACACAACAATTTCGACAAACGCAATCACGATTATGGATCTTTCGATGAACGATTCGACGATGACGGTATTACGCACCGCAATTGTCACACGCCGACATGCACTGGCGACGAACTTGACGTACTGATCAATCGGTGCGTGCGACACGCTCAGTTTTCACGCGTTAATTTGCGGAAGCTACGAAGCAAGGAACCGGACTACAACGCTCTTCGGCCGTACCTCGGATGGGTTCCGACTGAGCGATTTCAACAGACTTTATGACACACGGAAGCATGGTATCATCTCAGCAAACATCCGCGATTACCATTTCGACACCTCACGAAATTGAGATTTCTGGCCGCGAACGTTCAGCGGTTGCGCAAACTATTCGCCATGGACACGATACACTCTGACACGCCAGCTTTGGATGATGGAATTCTAGGGCATGGGGGAGCTACTAAGATGCAGCTCTTTGTTGGACAAGAAAGTTTTTACACGCGCGGCTACCCAATGAAGTCGGAGAGTGAAATGTCAAACGCGTTAGAGGATTTTATCCGCGAAGTGGGCGCTCCTAATGGACTGCTCAGCGACAACGCCAAGTCGGAGACTGGCAAAGCAGTGAGGGATCTCTGTCGGATGTACAATATTCCTCAAGTGACCACAGAACCGGGTCATCCAGAACAAAATCCATGCGAACGTCAACGTCGCACATTAAGCCAATGATGGAGAACCTTCAACGAGATTCGGGTTTGCCAGGCCATTGCTGGGTTTTGCTGATTAAATTCGTAATCATGATTCTGAAAGTCCTTGCGACAAAATCGCTGGGATGGCGCACTCCAACGGAAGTTGTGTTCGGAAATTTGCCGGATATTTCGCCTTTGTTACATTTCAAGTGGTGGGAAGTTTTCCCTCGGCGGTACGATCTGGCAACAGCCAATTCGTGGGCATCGCAGAGAATAGTGGTCCGCACATGACTTTTCTCGTTCTGACGGATGACACGCTTCAGGCGATTCCGCGCTCCAACGTGGTCTCGCGCAGCTACTTGTTACCCCGAGAGTTGCCTTCCTTCCCTGAGTCTGGAGGGGAGATTTCTGAAGAAGCAACGAGCGCAAGCGAACGAAGTTTTGAAACTCCAGATCTCGCGACAGGACGCTACCATAGCACGAATGCGACAGAAAGTAGTCACGACAACTACGAAGGAAACGACAACGAAACAATTCCAATGGCGAACCATGCCAACGTACCAGCAAAGTTCTTCAGAAGGGCTGAGCAAGAATCAGGGAATAAATGCCCTCTGTTCTCTCCAAGCGAACTCATCAGACGCACGTTCATAAGGGAACACGAAAACGGTCAGAAAATGCGAGCGACTGTATGCGAATATATCGAAGTACGCGATAACGAGCTACTCGAAACGACGAAAGGTTTCCTGATCTAGTTGGGAGAGGAACCAGTGAAAGACTTAATAAGTTACAATGAACTGTCGGATTTAATCAAACGACAGATGGATGAAGATATACGAAACGATCCGGCGACTCAGTGGGTATTCACAAAAATAATCGGACACGAGCTTAATTTGAAACTGAACGACCCGACATACAAGGGAAGTTCAAGTAACGTTCTCGTCGAATGGACTGACGGAACGACGACGTGGGAGCCTCTCGCGATCATGAAGAAGGATGATCCGATAACGATCGCAGAGTATGGACTCAAGCATGGCTTACTCGACAAGCCAGGATGGAAGCAGCTGGAACATTACACTTGGAAGCGAAAGAAGTTTCGACAGATGGTGACAGCAGCGAAACGAAAATTGAAAGCAAACGGCGTACGCTACAAATTCGGCGTAAGGTTGCCACGCAATTATAAAGATGCGAAAGCTCTCGACGAGATCAACGGCAACACGCTGTGGACGGATGCGATTCGAACGGAATTAAATCAGATAAATGATTACGATACGTTCGCAGATCAAGGAGTCGGTAAGATTATGCCGGCGCCGTGGAAACGAATAAACGTGCACATGATATTCGATGTCAAGCATGATTTACGACGGAAGGCACGACTCGTCGCAGGAGGACATTTGACAGAACCGCCAAAGGGTTCAGTTTACTTGGGCGTTGTGTCATTGCGACGTCAACGAATGGTAGCGATGTTAGCGGAACTCAACGGTCTGGAACTGTGGGCGGCTGACGTCGGCAACGCATACTTGGAAGCGAAAACGAAAGAGAAGGTTTATATCGTGGCAGGTCCAGAGTTCGGGGAGCTCGAGGGTCACATGCTCACGATCGTGAAGGCATTATACGGTCTTCGCACGTCAGGCGCACGCTGGCACGAGCACTTTGCAGACACGCTCCGCGACATTGGTTTCACACCGTGTATCGCAGAACCGGATGTGTGGATGCGCGATAAAGGCACGCACTACAAATACGTTTGTGTGTATGTCGACAATTTAGCGATAGCAATGAAGAATCCGAAGGAACTAACGGATCTTTTAATTGAGAACTACAACTACAAGTTGAAGGGCGTCGGTCCACTGGCATATCATTTGGGCGCAGACGTTTGGCGAGACGACGACGGCGTACTCTGCTTCGGAGCAAAGAAGTACGTCACGAGGCTACTAGCAAACTACAAAGAAATGTTCGGCAAAGAACCGCGACTGCAGACAAGTCCACTACGCGACGGCGATCATCCGGAACTCGACACAACGAAAGAACTTGACGACGACGGAATTGCAAAGTATCAATCGATAATTGGTGCGCTGCAATGGGCAGTAAGTTTATGTCAATTCGACATTCACTGCGCTGTCATGACTATGGGGAGATTCCGAGCTGCGCCACGAGCGGGGCACTTGGAACGGTTAAAGCATATTTGCGGATACTTATACTTACGACGATACCCGGATGGAGCGATTCGATTCAACGTTTCGATTCTAATGGACGAGCAATACGCGACAGTTGACAAGATGTATTGGGATTACAGTGTGTACGGCAAGATCTGCGAAGAGCTTCCATGGAAGATGCCCACGCCGCGAGGCAAGGCGGTGCAAATGTCAACGTTCGAAGATGCGAACCTGTACCACGATTACACGACGGGGCGGGCAGCTTGGGCATGCTACACATGTTGAATAGAACAGTCGTCGATTGGTTTTTGAAACGCCAAGCAACGGTTGAGACGGCAACGTACGGATTGGAGTTTGTAGCAGCGAGAGTGAGCACGGAGCAGATCATGGATCTCCGCTTCACGCTACGCATGTTGGGAGTTCCGCTCGACGGACCTTCATGGATGTTTGGAGACAACAAGTCGGTAACGCAAAGCAGCAACCTACCGCACTCTAGTCTGACAAAGCGACACAATGCACTGGCATTTCACCGTGTACGCGAAGCGATTGCGGCAGGAATTATTAATTTCAACCACATCATGGGAACGACAAACACGGTGGATGTACTTACCAAGTTTCTTCCGCAGGCTACGGCAAGCAAGCACTTAAAGAACCTGCTCTTCAAGGAATCGAACTATTAGGTATGACTTGAGGGGAGTTGCAGGATGCGAACGAAAACAGCGAAAATCGGGCAAGTCACACCAAATGTCCGATAGGGTGACACAGCGGCACTCGCGGCTCACCACAGCCTCACGATCGCGTGATGCGTGGCAGCGACGGCTTCGAAGCAATTCAACGAGTATATTGCTGAAACTAGTGCGATATCGAAAGGTGCAACGATTTGATTTACAAGTTACAACTCGCTTAAACCATTATGACGGTTCAAGAGCACAAGGTCGAGTACTCCTTGGAGAAGCTCTTTGCAACTCCCGCGATTCCAGTTGCTCTCAATTCTTTTGATGGAGACAAGATTGGAGTGCATGTGGCTCACCATTTCATGTTCGCTCCGCCCTCGCAACGCGTCAACATTGTTTGCCTTCCTCTTTCACAAGGCATCCGCACCGATCACTTTGATTGACGCCAAGACTCTTGAGCTCGTTACCAACAAGAAGAGGCCTATCAACACGCCTTTGGCCAAGATTCTGTTCGAATGAAGATCCTGGAGCATCCAGTCCTTGAGGAATTGCTCAAGCTCAATACCAACGCTTTGACACCTCTCGTTTTGTCTGCTTGCATCCCCATCCCACCACTCGCCATTGAGGCCATTGCCAAGCATGGACCATACAATATTGAAGGCATTCTGTCAGCCTTTATGTCAACCTTGTCCACTTGGCCCGCTCAGTATGCCTCAGTGGTCTCTACAGTCGACGTGTTCCACAATGCCTTTCCCTTAATAATAATAACTCAATGATTTACTTTGTAGTAGTTAACTATCTACGAAGCAGCCAATGCGGCTTTATTTTCGCTCCCACCGTCAGTGCAGCCAAAACTACCCGACGAATGGGTTGTGCCCCAAATTGAGAGACGACATGAGCGGTACATTCATATGGGACAACAGATGTAGGATTTTAGATGAGGATGGAGCAGTACTGGTCGAGTAAGAAGACACCTGGGCAAATTCCAGTGCCATAGTCGTTCCGAGGACCATCACTAATTGCCATTACCTGGCTGGACATGAGAGAACAATGGAACAGATAACATATAAGGGTGTTTGTTTTGAACATGCTGATGGAGTGCTCCTATTAATGTTTGGTTATTGGTTGCAGAGAAGGTAGAAAAAGATGTTGCATAAGTGATTGCTGACACCGGACTACCCTCTCAATGGGTGTTTGTTGTGATCGAAGCTGATGCTCAGTGCGGACCTGATAGAGCCAGGCTTTGATTTGTGTTGGTAGACGCTGTTGGATACGGGGTTTTCTTGGCTTCATGAGGATGTGCAGACGAGCCCGTGCAAATTCTTCATCAACCTGCCGGCGCAGGTCCAGGACTCAGATGCCAATTTCCCGTTGATGGAGAGTGTCGTTGCGCTGTCACCACATGTCCCAACATATTTCAAAAAGTTTGAGGATAATTTGAGATAGCCAGTGCCTCCCATTGTGATACGGTTTAGCATTGGAGTGGCGGTAGTAATGTTCCTGAGCTGCTGCCCATCCAATGGTGACACAATGCAGTTCCAGTTCGTACGGCTGCAACGATTCCTCACCCTCTGTAGTTGGTTTCCAAGTGAGCGGGATGATCAGTCCTTTACCTAGGTTTATCCTACAGGGGTCTTCTCCTACAAAACGCTAGTTGATTAAGCAGTTCTCTAGCAAATTCGTGTTTGGGCGGTCGACAATTTGAAACGCAATGGGACATGGTTTGAGTAGGGGCCATGCGTCGATGTAGGGTAGGTACTTGGTAAGCGCGTCGGAAGCGTTTTCCTTGCCGGCAATCTTGACAAACTTGATAATTCTGGCTGCAACACACCAACGGATACAATGGTATGTGAGTGCATTGTGGCGCTTGGTGAGTGTGGATTTAGGCACTGTACACTGTGTGATGACTGATTGGTTATCACCGAGTAGCCATGAAGAGAACTTGATGGGAACACCCATTGCCATGAGTGACACGCGTATGCCTAGGATATGGTTGGTTGCAACGCGCCCGCTCATGAGTTCAGAGCCAAAGGTCGCGTGTTCGACGGTATCTTGAAGTTTGGCAAACCACGTGAACGGAGTCTGCTGAATGAAATGAAGGATTCCAGTGCATGCTTTGCCGGTGACTTTGCAATGCATCAGGTTGGCATCTTTGAGAGTAGTAAGGTGAACTGTCTTGCCCTTTGGTTTCGGCCAGAGTGAAAGGACCTCTTCCTTGGGGTTGTCGTAGACGGTTTGTTGCCAGTCATAGGTTGGTGAGTCGCCGAAGATGATTTCGTTCTGCGGCCACTAGGTGCGAAAGCGGATGGCCGCCTCGGGAGACTTGCGAAGGTAGCCGCATACACGCTTGACTCGGTCGAGGTGTCCAATGCGAGGTGTCCAATGCGAGGCTGTCCGCGGAAAAATGACAGGCAGGTGGTGGCACTGCAGATGTCGAACCGGCCAAGGGTGAATGCCCACTGAACGGCTCCAACAAAAGATTGGTAGATCTTGATGTCCGACTCCCCTAAAAGGGACGTCTGGTTGAGTTCCAGGTGATTGTGAGAGTCAAGTGGAGAGCTGTACTTTGGTGGTCATCCGTTGAATGTACGCTCGTAGTTGGCTAGAAGCTTGGTGATGTAGGTCTTGATGCTCATTCCGGTGCAGGGGGAAGAAAGCCGCACCGGACAATTGAACACCAAGAAGCACATGCACCTACTCGAGACTTTACCTGATACCGCCTTACTACGCTCCGCGCGGCGAAAGCCTCGCGACGTCGATTCTCGTCTCCTCATTCTGTTGCACGAAGTCAACTGCAGACATCCGAGTCAAGCAGTTCCAGTACTTCATTAGATAGTCTCATAAGCTTCACGCTACCATGGCTGACGCTCCTCCTGTCCCTCACGCCATTGGGGGCCCCGCCGGCATCTCGACCAACGCCTCGCTCCTCGACTTCTTCGCCTCGCCGACCAACGACGCCCTTCGCGGCAACAGCCGCGCGTGGATCGAGCAGCTCGACCCACTTGTCCACGACTACGACGGCGCTGACATTCTCGAACGAATCGTCAGCGTGCCTCCGACGCGCGCCGGCGCTTACATCCGTTACCATCGCACGGAACCAGGCGACACGATCGGGACGATCAAGGTTTACACTGGCTTTCAGCAGTACGTCGCAGGCCTCGTCATGACGCCCCTCGACGGGCGAGTCTACGCCACGCTGGGCGACCTCGTCGCCGGCCAAGGGCACTGTGTACGCATCGTGGAACGCGACTTCGACGCCCTACCGAACGAGACGATCCCAACGACCGACGACATCGCGTGCGCCTGGTGGGACGACCACGACTGGACCGGCATGCTAGGCAACTGCGTACTCCAAGACCCGGGATTCGTGGATGACGGTTCGGTCGGCGACCCGCTTCCGGGACGCGTGGCGCGAGTGCGACGCACGTGCTACTTGCAGCACGAGCTGGTGGAGCTTCTGATGGATCACGACTACGAACCCGCCAAGGCCTACCGCACCGTGCTATCGCGGCGCGAAGGCTCAACCAAGTTGACAATTATCGCGAACTACTCGACTTTCTCCTTGTCATATCTCTCCGGTACTCGGGTCCGTTTCGACACCCATCATGTGTGGTCGGAATGTTCTTCATGTTGCCCAACTTCACCATGGCAACGCCTTGCTGAAGTAAGGCATGCCCCAACCTCGCAAGCATGGTTACACTGTCAAACGGTCTATTATTACATAGAATCAGTTGGGCGTCCGTTTGGCATGCATAACTGTAGTTTTTAAGCCCAACGCCTCCGGGCGATGGTTTTGCAACTTAATTAAAGCAAATCTCGCTCACAATCCTGATAGTCTGGTTGGTCCATAACACTACCGAAAGCAACAGTTGCATTTCTAAAGCATCTCCTTTCATACGGTACTCAGTAGATTGCATCAAGCATTCTTCACTGATTCTGACCCAAGTTAAGCCTTACACGCCAGCGTTTCCCTCAAACAAAAAACGATTCCTTTTACGTCGGAGACGCCGCCGTTTAAACAAGCCAACAAGCCTTTGATATCAAGCTCCATACCTGCAGAAAGAGCATGTAGAGCACCTACTACTGCTCCCAAGACACTGAACGCCGGATCCTTTCAGCCCGTCTCCCAAGCGCCCAACCCTGCTCCCAAAGGATGGAAGTCCAGTCCTCTCAGATGAAGCTGACGCCGTCTCCAAGGTTGGAGGCAAGCCATAGCCCTACACCTCCCCCTTGGCTCCAGCTCCACTCCTCCTGCTCCCCTCAGCTCCAGCTCGGCGCCGATCACGCCTGCTCCTGCTCCTCCAGCCCCTCCGCGCCTCAACTCCTCCAGCTCCAACGCCTCCTGCCCCCGCCTGCTCCTCCTGCCCCGCCGGCAGGCAGGCCGCCTGAAGATCCAGGCGCCTTGGCGGCAGCCGTGGATCGGATAGCCCCTAAACAGTGCGGTGCACTTTACCGGTGGAAAAAGTACATCCCCTGCACTGGCGGTGAGCCGGCCCGTGACTTTGCGAGTTCCCTCAGCGGCCTACACCATCGAATCCGTCTCCATTCGACTCGCCTCGGTTTGATAGTTAAGCTCACCAGGTTGGAATGCCCGTACCAAGGACTGTCGCCAAAAGCTGTCCTTAAGGGCGACTGCCGCAAGCAGGGAAATGCAGGTTGAGGAGCATCGTCACTATGGAATGGACACCATTGTGCACCTTGATCACCCTTTGGATGACAAACAAACCGTCTCCATTATCAAGCCTGATGGGCTTTTCTTGACCACCGGCGAGGTCATCCGTCATCTCGAGGGACCACAAAGACCTGGGACCCTTATGATGAAGACCAATGATGATAAACCACCATTCCTTCGCCCAATTCCATTGATTCCGAGTTTAGCAAGCGCCTCATGTACCAGACACCGGTGGCGAAAGACCTTGTCATCACCTTTTCCGTGTCATGTCAATGATCGCCGCTTCTTCGCGAGGTTCACCACGCGTGGCAGGCGGTGGCCATCAGATCCCAAGCTTTTGCAGGCCAAAAACATCACTGCTTGTCGTGCTGTACTGGACAAGCTCAAGCCTCTCTTCAATGCCTGCACCTACAATCACGATACGCGAGGGAGCTCGCCATGGCCTAAACACACGCGGAGGCCGAGTGTTTGAAGGAAAACCCTGGTGGCTGGCCTTCCGTGAGCGCTTTACCCGCCAGCATTCTATAGGCCCACCTGAAACTCCGCCCCATCATTGAAAGTGAGCGGCATTTCTACATGGCGGAACAGCGGTGCCCTGCCTGAAAGATATGTTTGCTGATGCCATTGCCTCTATGACGTCTATAATACCAGCAGGATGGCTTTGCCTGGCCGCACGGTTCGCGGGTTCCCCAAGCCAATCTCCTCGAGCTCAGTCTAAGCTCCTCCCGGCTCCACCTTGCCCAGCCTTGGCTATTTTATGCGGTTCCATGGCGCTCGTTCCGACTGCCCCAAGAATGAGCATTTCAACCCGAAGGATGGTGGTTCAAGTGGTGGCTCCGGTGGACCCAGCAAGCCCTCCCATTCAATCAAGGCAACCAAAGGCAACCTCCTCCCGATGCCAGAACAATAATGGCAAGGGCAAAAAAGGCAACAATCCGCTCCTCCAACGGCAAAAGGGCCGTTCCTCCTCAACCAGGACTCCAAGCTCTGGTGTGGCTATTGCACTCGGTATCGGCACCCATTGCACCAAGGAGCACAAGGACACGCGCACCATGAAGAACCCACCCAAGGAGCTCCTATCATCAGGCAAACCTTGCAAATGTGCATGATCCCAATGAGTGGGTGGTCCCTTATGTTAACCTGGCGCAAGTTGAGTTCCAAAGCGCTGGTCTGCCCCGTCGCCTGATCCTGCCACTGTCCCAGTTGCTGCCCCACTTGTGAACCGTTGGGTGGCGCCTCCTCGCATCATTCCTGATGGCCCTCTACAGTTCCTCCTCCCGTGGCTGCAGCTCCTACTGTCATTGATTTAACTGAAACGGTTGTGGATTTGACCCTTGACGGGGATCTGACAGTGAATCGGTCACAGTGCCTCCACTCACAGTGCCTCCACCGTTCCCAGCACCAACAAGGCAAAGCGCCCTGCTCGGTCCCACAGCAGTCCTCTCGGTTCCCCAAGTCTGCCAAGATTGCTGTTGGTACCTTGCTCCCTTTGAGCCTGTGTGCCCAAGGCTGATGCATTGCCCGTTTGTCGCTCTCCGCCCTGCTGTGACCCCAGCCCAAGCCCTACACTCAGCCAAGTTTGCTAGGTGGTTTCCTTGTGTTCACCCCCAGTTCCTGAGCCTGCCTTGCCTACCGCCACCATTCACCTTCAGGAGACTGCCTCCCGGTTTAAAGGAAGCCACATTGGTGTGCCTGTGCCTGCCGTCACCCTTTGGCTTGCCTCGCTCCTTGGCCTCCTTGCTCAAGGCCTCTCCCTTGTGCATGCCACCCTCTTCTTCTACTGGATGCACTGGGAGCTCATTGAGCTCTTCATTTTGTGGTTTTCCTCCTTGCTGGATTGGTTCTCCTCGGCTGCTGGTACCGCGTAGCCTACCGCCCGCCTTCGTCGAGGCCTACTTGGATGCCAACCTGCCCCATACTTGCGGCGCCTCCTCCTGCCTTACCGTGCCTACCGCGCCTTGAGTCGCACTGCCTGGCGAGGTATTCAAAGGTCTGTCTGGTGGAAGCCTTCTTTTGATGGATCATTTTGACCGGCGCCTCACACGGTGGTTTGCTCGGCACTTTGCCTACTGGCTCTCCTACAGGCCTGCCAACGGGGGAAGATGCCATGCGAGGCCTGCGACTGTCCTTTACACCTTCAACGGGCACTCCTGGATCCAAATGCAATGATTGGCCATGTGGATCCTCAACCTACTCGGTATGTACTGCCTCTCCCGCAACAAGCGCCGCCGCCGCCAGCGCCGCAACAAGTGCGCACCGCTGTGTTGCTCGTGGCTCCTCCTCCTCCGCCGCCTCTTCAGTCCCTCAAGTCCCTAAATCCGCCGTCGAGGCCGCCGAGGCGGCGAGGCCGTGGGTCCCGTAAAGGCAAGTCCCTTGGAAGAGACCAGTCTCGCAGCCCCTCCCGTGATCCTAAACGGGGGAATACTTGTCAACCCAGCACGAGACCAAGCCATCTGCCAAGTCCATCACCAGACGCCGTTCACGTCCCTCCCATTAGACTATCTTGCTTCTGCCTACGTCTTGAGCCTTTCCTCCTCTGAGCGAGAGGCATTTGCCCGACTGGATCCGTCAGACATTGGCAGCCATCCGCCGCAATCCTAACTTCATTGACTCTAAGACCAAGGCTAAAGAAGCGCAGTCCAAAGTGATTTGGGATTCAGGCGCCAGCATCTCCCCTTTCTCCATGCCGCTCTGACTTTGTTGGTCCAATTGAAACGCCTCCTGAGGGGAGCATTTATCAATGGATTGTTTCAACCTGGTCGCATTGCAGGCAGGGGATGTGTTGCCTGGACCTTCCTTGACAATGGAGGCATGCGGCGCACCCTCAAACTCCCTGCATATTACGTTCCTACTGGAAAGGTTCGGTTGCTCAGTACCTCCAACTTGCTGCAGCAATACCCAGAGGAATTCATATATGGAGATGAGCATGCTATCTACCTAAGTGGAACCAAGTCTACCACGCATGAGGATGGATCCATTACCAACAATGGGATTGAAGTCTTGGTGGATCCTGATTCAAACTTGCCCACTGCCTACGCCATTGACAATGATTCTGGCCCAAATTCCTTTTACATCGATCCTGGAACACCCTGGCCCCTCCACCTGGTCCAGCGCCAAGCTCACCTTCTGACCAATCACAAGGCGAAGGAGGCTCAAGTGGCTCATCTCCTGGTTCTCCACAAGGCCCTCGAGACCATGATCCGCCTCTCTTCACCATCTGGCGCCAAGTGCCCCAGGCTCTCCATATTGCCTTGCAGTCACCCCAGCTCCTTCCGTCCTTTTCAAACATCAACAAGAACCTCAGTGAGTCTGAAAAGGAGCTCCTTAGATGGCATTTCCGCCTTGGCCATCTCGCCTTCAACCGGATCCAGTTCCTGATGCGCAGTGGCACCCTCTCCCATTCAGAGGCCCAGCGCAGGCTCCATGCCCTTAGCTCCCGCATCATTCACCCTCCAATGTGTGCTGCCTGTCAATATGCCAAGCAAAGGTTCGCGCAACCCAGGCATTCAGTCTCAAGCAGTTAAAGACCCAAGCACGGTGTCCTACGGCGCGACAATCTGTTTCCAGACGGCAGCGTCAGTGTGGACCACTTCATTTGCTCTACAAAAGGCCGCTTATTCAACTCTAGAGGCAAGTCTCAAGAAACTGAGCTCTTCAGTGGTGGTTGCATCTTTGTGGATCATGCTACTGGCTTTTGTCCACATTGAGTTCCAGAAGCACCTCAATTCTGACGCAAACGCTTGCAGCCAAGGAGGCCTTTTGAGCTCAAATGCCGTGACTTTGGAGTCCTTCCTCAAGAGTATCTTTCAGACAATGGAAGAGCCTTTACCTCCCAAGCATTTGCGCAGCATTTGTCCACCTTTGCTCAAGTTAGCAGGTTTGCTGGCACTGGAGCCCACCATCACAATGGCATTGCAGAGCGCAGTATCCAAACAATCATGAGCATCTCGCGTGCTATGATGCTGCATGCCTCCATCCACTGGAGTGAAGTCTCTGATCCTAATCTGTGGCCCATGGCCTGCAGCTACGCAGTCTTTCTTTGGAACAAGATGCCAGACCTGCAAAGCGGTGTGAGTCCCCATGACCTCTTTACCAGGACTCGCTGGCCTCAAGCCAAGTTCCATGACCTCCATGTATGGGGATGCCCAGTGTATGTCCTTGAAAAGCGCCTTTCTGATGGCCAGAAGCTTCCAAGGTGGTCACCCCGCTCCAAGCGCTGCATCTTCATGGGTATGAGCGACAGTCACGCCAGCTCTGTCCCTTTGGTCCTAAATCCTGCAACAGGAGCTATTACGCCACAGTTCCATGTTGTCTTTGATGACTGGTTTGCTACAGTTACCTCGGAACCGTCCAGTTTGCCTGACTTCAACACCCCAGCCTGGGACAAGATGTTTGGCGAAAGCGCCTACCAGTACATTCCAAACCGACGAGCCGAGTCTCTGCCTGCAACACCGGATGATGCTACACCTCCCATTACTGAAGCTGCAAGTCAAAGGATCGACAGGGTACAGAATGCCTTCGAACGCAACAGTCCCCCTCGCGTCCTTCCCATTCCGCCTCCGCCTGAGCCAACCTGGGCACAGCTTCCGCCAGCACCGGCGCCAATGCCAGCTACGCCAGCGGTACCAAGAGCGCCCAGTCCTCCTCCTACAAGGGCGCCAAGTTCGCCTCCTCCAAGGGCGCCTAGTCCTCCTCCTGCAAGGGCGCCTAGTCCGCCTCCTGCAAGGGCGCCATCTCCCATTTTGCACGACCCAAGGGCGAACGAATCCGCACCTCCGTCGTCACCTGCACCTCCGCCGGCTCCAGCTACACAGCATGAACCAAGACGCTCTAGTCGCTCCAATTTTGGCGTTCAACCCGATCGACTTACCTACCCGCGCCTTGGCCTTCCAGCCATGTTCGCCTACACTGAAAAGGTGGCTGAGTATGCCCATTTTGCCTCCCTGTATTCCGCCTTCCGCATCCCAGCGCCAGCCATTTACAAAGCTGCTGCCTCTGACCCCGACACCCTTTCCTGGGATGAGGCAATGTGCGATGTATCTCACCAAGATCACTGGCTCAAGGCTGCAGAAGGAGAAATCACATCCCTACAGTCAAAAGGCACATGGATTGAAGTCCCCAAGTCTGAGGCCAAGAGCAGGATCATCCCCGGCACCTGGGTCTTCCGCCGCAAGCGTTCACCCGATGGCACAATCAAGAAGTACAAAGCTCGCTTCTGTGTCCGTGGTGGCCTTGAGGAAGGCTCATTTGACACCTTTGCCCCGGTTGTGGCCTGGTCTACCATTCACCTCCTCCTAGTGTTTGCCCTGACCCTTGACTGGCATGCCTGCACCGTCGATTTTGCAAGTGCCTTTGTCCAAGCTGAATTGGATAAGCCAGTCTGGATTCACATTCCTCGAGGTTTCAACTCAAGCAAAGGCCCCAACCACTGCCTGCGCCTCAAGAAGAGCCTCTCTACGCTGTCGTTGCACCCCGACTCTGGTTTCAACACCTGTGCAGCGCCTTGAAAAGCCTTGGTCTCATACAAAGCTCCTTTGACCAATGCTTGTTCTTTGGCCTTGGTCTAGTGTGTGGGTGCTATGTCGACGATTTAGCTATCATTGGCAAGACTCCTAAGGTTGTCAACGACTTTGTTGCAAAGCTCCGGTCCCTTGGTCTTGAACTCACTCAGGAAGACTCCCTTTGCGAGTACCTTGGCATCAAGCTTGTACGTGATGATGCTAAAGGGACCTACACTCTCACCCAACAAGGATTGATTGACAAGATTATCACTGCCACTGGCCTTGCCGAGTCCAACCCCAACAGTGTCCCTGCTACCCAGCTTGCCCTTGGCACCGACCCCGACGGAGCCTACATGCAAGAAAGCTGGTCCTACCCTTCTGTTGTTGGCATGCTCCTCTATCTTGCCATCAATACCCGCCCGGACATTGCCTACGCCGTCAGTCAAGTGGCACGTTTCAACCACGGTCCCAAGCAGACTCATGCGAGAGCTGTTAAAACGATTGTCCGTTACCTCAAGGGATCGCCGCACCATTGGCACCGTCATGAAGCCAAATGGTTCCTTCAATCTTGATCTATATACAGATGCCGACTATGCTGGTTTGTATAAACAGGAACCCGACCATTCTGCAACAGCAGTCCGCTCTCGTACAGGCTACATCATTCTTCTCGGTAGCTGCCCGCTTGTTTGGAAATCCCAGCTACAGACCGAGATTGCCCTTTCAACTCTGGAAGCCGAGTACTGTGCACTCTCCCTTGGTCTTAAAGCCCTTCTCCCTCTCAAGCGCATCCTTATGGAAGTCCTTCAGACCCTCCGCCTTCCCAGTCCTACAGCAACTTGCGTGAGCGCTCGTGCCTACCAGGATAACCAAGGCGCCTTCTACCTTGCCGTCAATAAGCGCCTCACCAACCGCACCAAGCACATGTTGGTCAAGTTCCATTGGTTTTGGCGCCACCATGAGCAAGGCGAATTCTCTATCTGCATGGTTAAGTCAGCCGATCAGCTGGCAGACTACCTCACCAAGGGTCTCTCCAAGGATGTGTTCCTCAAGAACCGCAGAAGCGTCCAACACAATTAAGCTCCTGCTGCTTCTTCTACATCACTACACCTCTACATTCAAATAACTACATTTTACATTCCCGTTCCTATTTGCCTGCATTCAAGCGCAAGGGCGAGTTAAGGTATCTTCGGATCGGGTTCATATCTCTCCGGTACTCCGGGTCCGTTTCGACACCCATCATGTGTGGTCGGAATGTTCTTCATGTTGCTTGCTTCACCATGGCAACGCCTTGCTAGTAAAGGCATGCCCCAACCTCTCGCAAGCATGGTTACACTGTCAAACGGTCTATTATTACATAGGGAATCAGTTGAGGCAATCCGTTTGGCATGCATAACTGTAGTTTTCGCCCAACGCCTCGGGCGATGGTTTTGCAACTTGTTCGCTCAAATCTCGCTCACAATCTGATAGTCTGGTTGGTCCATAACACTATAAAGCAACAGTTGCATTTCACAAAGCATCTCCTTTCATCGTACTCAAGTAGATTGCATCAAGCATTCTTCACTTATAGCAAGTATTGATCCTTGTAACAAAACATGTTAACACATTCTTTTTAGACTAATAGCGATACTACGCCCATCGTTGCAACGCAGCAGCATAGAACTACAGTAAAGACTTGTTCACAAATATAAATCACTGTTAATCATATTCATCCTTTTTACTACTACTACTTCATCTTCACGCAACAAATAAACACCACAAAACATTTTCATCACAGGCTCGACACCTTGCACTTTCAATTTTTCACTCGTATTCCACCTATTCAAACAACAACATCCGTATTCGTATTCGTCGCCTGATCAGAAACATTGGACGTTGGCTCCGTCATGGTGCTCATTGGTGTGACTGGTGCCGTCGGCGCCGGCGCCGGAGCGTTGGCAAACACTGGATCCGGCACTGTAGCCAGCGGCATGGCGGCGGCCGCCGACGTGGACATGGCCGCCACTCCAGCCGTTCCGGCGGCGGTATCGGCTGGATTCGTGTTTGTCGTACCAGTATTTCCAGTAGTACCTTGCGTCGTCGGTTTGACTTGAATCTTGCGTTCCGTCTCCCGATGGATGCGTTCAATTTCCTCCTGCAGCTCGTCAATCTCACGCTGCTCCTGCAACAGTTCACTTTTGCACTGCTCGACTATTGCTTGTAGTTCACTATCAGTTGCATCATGTTCCAAAACGCGCGTCATGTAGTCGACGCCAAACTGCTTTTTGCGATTCGCAATTTTCATTTCCTTGACTTTAATCTTGGCGCGCTCGTCCGTCGACTGCACTTTACCGCTGCAGCGAGTGAAGCAATTCTTGGTGGCGCGCAGCAAATGCTGCAGGAACGACTCGTGATGATTGTTGTCAGAGTCGTTTGCTGGTGATGACGACGCCATGGTGAGAAGCAAGGAGCGAGTAGAGACGAGAGGATTTTTCTATCAGCAGCTCAATCAGAAACGCAAGTAATACGATGCAATCCTATGATATGCAAGCGCTCAATATGATAGACTTGTAGTGCGCGCACAAGATTTATATTCTTGAAAGCTCGGAACAAGAACTGTATGCGAAGAGGTGCTTCTCCGCAAGATCTTGGTGCGCTTGGCCGAAAGTGGCCATGATGTCACGCAAGGAAAGATGTTCGGAAGGAAGATGACGTGGCATGGAAGTGACGATGCGACACTATATAGACCGGCTTGCGCGCGCGCATCAGTGGGTTTACTTGGCCATGGAGATTTTGCAATGCGCATGGCGCTGCGCACCATTTTCGAAACGATAGTCATCAATGTACTCGCTTGCTTGATCTTTTCATCAAGCGAAACATATTGAAACTCATTCATGTAACATGAGGTTATCGCAATTACACTGCTGCTTGTCGCCCAAGCATGTACTTCCGCTCGTCTTTGTTTTTGCCTGGATGACGTTGCTTTATGACCAAGTCGACCGTCATTCCAGATTCATGGAAAACACTGCATTAATAATATCCATGAAGGACTTTGCATCGAATCCGACAATGTCCTCGTCGCTGAATCATGGTGCAGTCGCAGGCATAGACAAAGAGGCTGCCATCGAACAGCAGTCGAGTGTAAGGCATCATCAACAACAAGCCGATGCTAGACACCATCGACGACGACGACGGCAGCGACGAAACTATAGCAACACTACCAATCTACGAAGAGATTTCATGCCAGACATGCTACCAGACTACGCCAAGCGCGCCAACTACGAACATCTTCCTTTGCGTATTCCGCCACTGGATTCACTCATTCACACTAGTAACTTTATTTCACCCACCAACTATACCGTCACGTTTGATAAAAACGTGAGCTACTTGTTGGACTTTGCCATTATCGGTTTCGGCAAGTGCGGTACTTCCACACTCATGCACTGGCTCAACGACCACGACGAGTCGCAAGTGCTGGGCGTGGAAATGTGGTCGCTCGTGGCAAATCGGCCCGCGTTTCTCGTGGCCCGCCTCCATCGCTCGCTGCAGCAGTCGCATCAAAAACAGCGCGGCTACAAGTGCCCCGGCGATGTGCTGCAGCCACACGCCATGCGTTACTATCATACATTATGGCCGCGCGCCAAACTCTTTGTCGGCGTCCGTCATCCCATTTTGCATTTCGAGTCGCTCTACAACTTTCGCATTCAAAATTTTGTGGACTCTCAAATGAAGCACCCCAATCGACTCATTGGGCCGTGCTACGGCGGATACAAAATGACCTGCACGCTCAAGAGTGACTGGGCCTACTATTTACTGGCGCTCGGCAAGCAGTTTCTGCAAATAGACGGTAGTTCCAATGCAACGTCGTACGAGCTGAGCGAGTTGGAGCGTGAGATTGTATACCATCATCCCTATCGACGCAAACCAATGAACATTTCCACCATTCAACCCATTCGTAACAAAATTTTCATCTTTGAGCTCGGCCAACTCGGCGACGCCAACGAAACCCGCCGCCAGCAGTTTCAATCTGATGTACAGCAATACTTGGGCTTTAAAGCGCCACTGGCGCCCGTGCATCATTTCGTGCCCGGCAAGGTTTGGCCCGCGCCCGTGCAGGCGGCCAAGAATGAGCTGAAGATGAACGTTTGCGACCATGACTACATTCCGCTGCGCCGCGAGTTGCTGCGACAGGCGCGTCTGAGCGCCAACTGGGTCGAAACCGTCTTTTTAAATGCGCATGGCGTCCACGCGAGCAACCGCGAACACTTGCACAAACTACTTGACACGTGGCGCAGCGATCCGTGCGGACCAGACAGTGAAAAAGTCACCGAGGAGGAGAGTATCGCGATTCTACTGCGGACGCGCGATGCGCCCGATAGCGCTAGAAAGAAGGAGCTGCTGGAATTTCTCAAGCTTCATACGCCCGTGGAAAATGATAATAGATGATGAATGGATAAACAGTTTTTATAGTTAGATGCGAGAATAAATGAGTCGTCGGTGACGACAGCACGCAACACCCATCAATTAAGAGCTGCTGCGTGAAGCGAGTAACTTTTACTTTGCGTTGCGTTCTACATGACATAACCGCACTTCACTACACCTTTTAATGTGCAATTTGCAGTAACTGCGTGCTCCTAATTTTTACAATCCTCCCAACTACATTACCTACGTTGCTACTTGAAACCACCCTCGCTTGTTCATTTGCGCCGACACGGCCTCGTACGTCATGAACGTGAACGCTTGACCCGGCATGATGCGCAGCAACCGCGGCGTAATTCCCTTCCACAGCGCCAGCACTCCCTCCTCCTTGGCAATCATGACAATGGCTTGTCCCAGTCCCGTATACTTTGGCGCTTGGCCCGCGCGAATGACTTGCTTCTGCAGTCTCGTCTTGACGACATCGAGTGGATTGTTCACGAGCGGTCCCATGCCACCCGAAAAGCCTCCAATGAGTAGCGACTGCCAGTGCTCCAGCTTGTCTGTTTGTTGCATGATCATTAACTTTTGCTTGATTGCATTGTAGGCGGTAAAGTTGACCGCTTGGTTGCATCCCTGTCGCAGCATGGTTGGCACGACTCCCTTGTACAAGGCGCCCAAGCCTTCCTCGCGCGTAATCGTGAAGGCGGTTTGAAAGACGTTGGTGTACTTGCGGTGGCTCATTTGCGATGGATCGACAAGTGAATGATACTGGCCCATCATGCGCACCTTGCAGACTTCGGATGGTGTCACGACGAGGACTGTAAGTATGAATAGACAGGGAGCAAGTGAGAATTAAGATTGTTCAATGAATGATGAATACGCCAAGCCAGCAAGCAAAGCGAGACAATACAGCAGCATCACGACTCTCATGCTCTTCATACATTCATTCCCATCACATACCCGCTTCCGTCAATCCACTCATTAGACCCGCCGTAAAGGTAATTACTGTTGGATTCATGTGACTGGCAGTATACTCGTTGTTTCGAAACAGTTCCTTGTACTGCTCAAAGCTGACAAAGCGAATGGCCATTTTCGGGACAATGCCCATCCAAACCGCCGTCAAGCCCTTGTACAAGGCCAGAAAGCCTTCGCGCTGGACGATGCGCTTGGCCGTGCCAAACGGACCGAGTGGGGCTTGCACGAGTGATGAAGCAGTAGTTGCAGTCGTATTGCGCGTCGAGTGTTTAATGTAAATGGTCGTCGACATGCCCTTGGGACCGGTTGGTTGCAGTGCCGGCACCGGCTGTATTGGCGCAGCTTTTTGCAGCAGCGGCTCCTGCAGCGAATGCTTGAGGCGCAAGGCTGGCTCCATGAGCGAGTCGCGCATCTTGACCACGACTTGCTGCGGCGTGGTGGCTTGGTTCTTGCGGAGCTGCATTCTATAAATGTATAGTGAGGAGGTGAGTGAGATTATCGAATCAATTCCTCGGCACGAGTCTTTCATGCCTTCTTGCTCTCAAACTTCTACTTTTCCTCTTCCTCTACCTCTCTCTCACAAACACTATGTTCCAATAATATTATTCGTTTCATTTACCTCGTCTTGATAGTGTCGAGGGGATGGCAGACGGACGATTCGACAAAGCCGGCGCAGCCGCCAGCGATCAAGTGCTGGAGTGGATGCTTCTTTTGATCTGATGATGCCATGGTGATTGAAAAACAAGAGAGTAATGAAGAAGCAAGAAATAGACGTTGCTATGGATGCAAGAGGGACGTCGTCGTCGTTTTCGACGAGCAACAGGAAGAATGGTGTGCAAACAGTTTTGATGGAGGAAGAAACGCCGTCGTTCCATGCTGGGTGTCAACGAAGCGACAAAACAATTCGTGACGCGCTCGGTTGATCTTGGCGCCAAAAATGTGTTCAGCCATGTTAGCTATCTACTGGCAACCTACAAAAGCAATTGTATGAGACAAGGCCTAACATATACACAATGACCATTAACATTTTTACTATATAGTACTACTTATACATCTTACAGCCGCTCCACTATAAACAAGAAATAACATTCACACTCTTTTTTCTCTCAAAAGCCATCTTGATCAAAATTGTACGGATGTTGGTAGAAGCGTCGCTCCTGATGCTCGTCGCTGCACCACATTTGGTCCTCGACAAACTTGCTGCGCCAGCGACACTCGCAAAAGGTCATGTAGTGCGCGTCGTGCGTTTGTTGGAGCGGCCGCGAAACGTTCACGTAATTGTCGTTGCCAGCGTAGGGAGCTCCGGCAGTGTCGGGTTGGCAGGGACGAATGGGATCGTTGGCCGAGGCAATGCGATGCTTGAGCAGGCGATGCATTTCATTTAATTGGCGAGTGGAAATGCGAATGGGGTCCTTCATAATGCGCCAGTGGTTGGTGCTGGCGCGGTTCTGTGAGCCTGGTGATTATATAATTTGGATAATGCGCGGAATAGTGAGTCAGCGTCACAAGCAAACATGGCATATTGCAACTAAATATTATACTCACCTGGAAGAAACTTTCCGTAGCACGGAGGAATTGTCTGCGATCTGCAAACAATGGAGATCGAAGGTGAGCGAACGCACGAGTCAAACCGACCCAACAGCAACCTCTATATACAAATACACACATCGTAAAACTTACCCGCTATAACGGAAGTAATATTCCGTCTTGACATCGTCGAGAGCAAAGTAGTTGTTCCAAGCCACTTCATCATAGGCGGCCAAGTTTCGAGACGTAGAATTCTGTTCTTGCTGGATAGCATCTTTGACAAGCTCGTTCCAGTCGACTTCAGAATCTGTGTAATCTTCCTTTTCGCTCACTGTCAAAGGCTCGTACATGGAGGAAGGATCATTGTGCGCCTCTTTTAGCTTCTCCGTCAAAACGTCATGAATTGACTGCGCCTTTCTTCTGCTGCGAAGGTTGCGATTGAAGAGGCTGGCGTCTCCATTCGAGGACCCTCCTCCACAGTTTCCGTAGCTGCCAGATACACTGCCCAGTCCACACTCCTTTCGCGTCTCATCCTCCACCCGGCGCCACTGGCAAATGATCTTGTTGAGTACATCATAGTCATCAGCGCCATCATAGGCTTCCAATAAGATTGACACTGTTCCCATTTGATTTGGGACGCCTGCTTCCTCGGCAGTCACGGAATAAAAATGGTACAGTTGGATTTCGGCATCGTAGCGCTTGCCCTCCTGGGTATGCTCGGATGGAACGTGAACGTCCGTATGGGAGAGCCACCACCAGTCACTGAGTCCTTTCGAGTAGTCAATCTTTCCCCAAACGTGACGTCCGCAAGCGTTACGGTAGCTGCCCTCGTACGACTCGATGGGTTGCTTGATTTGAAGTGCGTGGCGTTCAATGGAGAAGGCGTTCAAGCGAATGAGTTCATCCCAGGTGCAACTACTATCAGCTCTATGCATCAAATGGGCATCCACGCATTGATTGTGATGCTCGGATTCATTGATAGCCCTGTTGCGCTGCAAATCAATGGGCGACTGATGGGTATTTTTGGCGCAGCTGCTGCCCGACGCGGGGCACCACTCGCAGTCATTTTCTTCCAACTCCCAGTCCGGTGCGGCAAGAAATTTTTCAGGCCATCCGACGCACTTTTCCAAATTGCCACACTGTACCTTTTTCCATTGATTCGGAGGATACTGGTTGTTGGGCGACGACTTTGCCGTAGTCTGGTAAGTGAACTGATCAGTGTTGGCATTTCTCTGCGCGGCGACGCATCCGAAGAGCAAAGATGCAGCAAACAGCAGCGTTGCCATGCTTGAGGAAAACACCATGTTGCGAAACAGTCTGCCAATCCGATGTTATGGAATCCCAGATTGGTGCGCGGACTGTTTGACATCAAAAGACCAAACCTTGTTCGAAATGTTGATGCCGGCCGCGCGTGCGAAAGATTGTCGAACTGTTCGTCGTTGACGGTTCGACCGACGCAATTACTATTGCCTAGTCGGAGTATTCACGACGCTGTGCGCGTGTGCGCGACTTTCAAGTTCCGCGAATCTAATTCCGCATGCACCTTGGAAGATTTTCTTTGTCGAATCTACATCCATGGCGAATCTACTCAAGGTCAGCATTCATGTATAAATCCCTGAAGTAAGCAAACTGATGCAAGCTTGTTCATTCTCGAGTTTCGCTTCGCTGGGGCGCAAACCGGACGGACACCGTGGGCTCGAAAAGCAATTTTTAGCTATGCATATTGAGCCATGATATTCTCATCTGCACTCGCTTTATCTCAGTTTTGCTATCGATATTGAGCCATGATCTTCTTATCTGCAATCGCTATGCATGTTAGATGAACAATCGATTGATCTAGTGATTGTCAAAGTATCACTGTTTTCTATTTTACAAACTGTGAAGCGAAACGAGGTAGTAATGAATCGACCGAGTCGCATGCTCGCACGCCACGAGTCGTACAAAAAGTTACGCAAGTGCAAAATCACTCCTTTGGCGCGTCGCATCTCATGTTAGCGGGAAGTGCACGATCGATATGCTTTGGATACGCCAAATTTAAATTGTTCATCATGTCAACAAACTCTTGCTTCGTCTTGAGCAAACCCAGCCGCGGATTGGTAGCCTTTTCTTCTCCGACGGTGCTACTCGTCAGCCCGTTGTAGTCGTGCGCCGGATAGACAATGGTGTCGTCGGACAGCGTCAAGATTTGCGTCCAGACCGACTCGTACAGCTGCGACGGATTTCCACCTTGAAAGTCGGTGCGTCCGCAGCCATTGATGAGTAGCGCATCGCCCGTCAAGACAAAGGACTTGTCGTCCGCCACTAGCGAAACGCAACCCGCGGTATGTCCTGGAGTTGGTCGGACGGTTAGATAGCGACTACCAAAGCGAATGCCATCGTATGGTTCCACCACCATGTCGCATTTGGCACCCGAAGCTTTGGAAATGACGCTTCTCATGTCCGGTAACTGTTCGCGCAGCAATCGCGTCCCCGTCACGTGATCGGCGTGTACGTGCGTATTGACGCCGTAGCGTAAATGAAGGTTCAATGCTTTGACTTCTTGCAAATCGCGATGGACTTGAACGTCGACTGGATCAACAATCACTGCATCTCTGGTATCTTCATCCCAAAGCAAGTAGGTATACGTGCAAGAATCTGGATCAAAAAGCTGTTCGAAGCCCATTGGTTTTCTCGTTTGAACAATGGCATCGCTCATGCTTTACTGTGATTGTAATTGCGTCGAATTCGAGTCGTGGTTGCAAATTGACGAACGGTTGAGATGCAACGTCTGGCAGAGTCTGTGGTGGAGACGCAACTGCTTGAGAGTTGAAGCTTTAAAACCGCACTCATGCAATTTAAGTGCTCTGCATCCGTCTTACCTTGGTAGTAATGTTGTTGACTTGTTGACTTGTTGATTGACGAGCAAGAAGAGGCTGCGGTTGCGCAAGATTTGCCATGGTGCCAAATTGCGCGCGAGCCTATCGTCGAAACGGCGGTATCATTCCAAAGGTACACAAATCGTGTACAGTCATAGTGAAAAGCTTTGCACGATTGCCTATCGGACCGGTTTTACATTTGAAATTCGTGGTCGGCCATGGAGAAAGCGCATGAATGCAAAGAGTCGCCATGTTACAGTAAAATTGACTACCGGTAGCAATTGACTGAAATGTTGCTTCATATTCATTCCTTGTCGTGTCTCCTTGCCGCAAGCACCAGTCAATCGTCGCTGCTGCAGTCATCTGCAATGTCACCGCCACCGCCGTCTGCATGGTCGAAACGAACAGCCAAGCGACGCCAACAAATGGAACAACTACTGTCAAGTATTAAACTTCCAAGCATACTTGGATACGACAAGACTACAGAATCGCTACATGATTTACAAGTACCAGTTTTGCATGCTCCAGCCATTCCATGGAATAGTTTCCCCTTGCTCGACCCGGAGCAGGGCGGTCGATTGCAAAAGGACTCGCCGCGAGGTCGACGCAAACGCATTCAAGTCGAAGCCTTTTGCTACATAGTTGACAAACTAATGATGCATCCAAAGGACGAATCAGTGATTGTTGATGCGGGTAGCGGCGCGGGAAATCTGACCATTGGCATGGCCGGGTGGCTGCAGTGGCAAGGCGTCTTGGCCATTGATGTCAACGAAACGGCGCTCCAACAATTGGCGAGTCGAGCCAGTCAAATTACAAACTGTCGCATTCAAACTTTAACTGCTGACTTGAATGATTCGAACATTCAGCTACCAACGCAAGCATCAGTCGTTTGTTCACTGCACGCGTGCGGCGCAGCCACGGACATGGGCCTGCAGCTGGCGACGCGCCACCAATTGCCCTTTGTGGCAAGTCCCTGCTGCACGGCCAAGAGCATGGCGTTGCGAAGAAGCGTTGGATATGGTCCGTCGGCTTCTTTCCAACGATCGGGAGCGCCAATCGACATGGTGTATCCGCGCTCCCAGTGGTTGCGTTTGGAATTGTTCAAATATCTAAATGCGTCGTCAGCTAGTGACGTTGAGAATGATCAAAGTAGTATCAGCAGCGAAAGTCTCTTTAACACTTACTCGAAACTCGCCAAGGTGGCAGACGTTGGTTTGGGACCGCAGACGCCGCTGGAGCAGGTGCGGCATCAGCGACTCGCCAAACTCGTCGTTGAACTCGATCGACTGGCTGGAGTCGTCGAGCAGCATTCCAACTATCAAGTCAAACTGGTTCGCCTTTGTAATCATGCCGACTATGGAAAAGCGGAAATTTTGATTGGAGTTCCCAGCGACAACCATCTGGCAGTCAAGGGTTTGAACGAGCTGGCGTTGCTCCATGGCGGTGCGTGAAACCCAAATCGCGTTCCTCGAATAACTTAAACTTTTCAAATTTTCGATACAGCCATGGCGGACCTCGAGGGCCCTGTCGTCTGCCGATATTTGAAGTGGCACGTCAGCCAAGTCATCATTTTTCTACAACGGCGGCTCGAGCATATATCACGTGTGCGGCTACAATGAGAGGACGTTTGCATTGGCTCCGAGTGGCGCGCAGTTTTCAAGTACAGCGAGCGGCACAAAAAGGTTGATTTTCGTTTATTGATCACGCCTCACTATCGACGATGATGCAGTGTATCGTGCTACTCGTTCTTGGCCTTGGGCTTGCTTGGTCGCAGGATCTCGATCAGTTCACCTACCAAACTACCTCGGACACCTCCGTGAATCCAGTATATGCACCTCCGGATTGGATGAGTGTTCGTTGCGAGCACTTGGAGGAATGCGCTGGCTGGCCCGAAAAATTTTTGGCAGCTCCCGATTGGACGCTGACGACGAATGATTGCCAGTGGTGTCCGGCCAATGGAAACTCGTGCGGGACACACCACCAGAGTCCCATCAACCTCGAACGCAACCGAGCAATCAATGAGTCCGAGCATCACAATCAATGCGTGGATGCCCATTTCATGCATAGAGCTGATAGCAGTTGCACATGGGACGAACTCATTCGCTTGAATGCTTTCTCAATTGAGCGCTATGCCCTCCAAATCAAGCAGCCAATGGAAGTCTACGATGGATCGTATCGGGTCGCTTGTTCCAACAATGGCGATCACCGTTGGGCGGAGCTTGACTACTCGAAAGGCTTTAGTAATTGGTGGTGGCTGAGTCATACGGATTTTCATGTAAGTCTTATGCAAGAGTGCCGTCACGATAATGGTTTCTGTTGTCGCTCACTATGATACGTTTCTCTTTTTACTAGGTTCCCTCGGAGCACACGCAAGAAGGCAAGCGGTATGATGCGGAGATGCAGCTCTATCACTTTTTCTCAGTTAGCGGCGCTGATTCCAAAGCTGGTGTCCCGGACCAAATGGGCACTGTTTCAATCTTTTTTGAGGCGTATGAAGGTGCTGAAGACTACGGTATGCTCAACAAGATAATTTGCCAATGGCGGCGTGCCGAAGATGAGACCCGAGCTCAATGCAACCAACCAAGTATCTACAATGAGTACGTTGGATGCACCAACTACACGCGCGGCCACACGAGAAGCCGCAACCTTCGCATGATGGATCAAGGCGAGGAGTCCGCTGTTGTTGTCGACGTTGAAAAGCCTGGTGTGGACTGGGCCGAGCTCTTGAGCGACCTTAAGTATCTGGAGGATGCTCATCACGGACGTCGCATGACAGACTTTGAAGAAGTAGGTCCTTGGAACAATTACTTCGGACTAGAGGATGTGAAGACGGAGTACTATTTCCGTTACAGTGGGTACGTTAGCTGCTCTTTGAATGCCTTGCGCAAGCGTCCTGTCAGTCTCACCTGTTGCATTCTGCTCCACCAGCACTCAGACAATTCCGCCTTGCTATGGAATATTTACTCCAGGTAAGTCTGTGTCATTCACTCTGCTCGTTTTGAACGACGTAGCATGCTCACAAATTCCTTTGCAACATTTGCATCACCCGCCAGGTCCGGACAATCGAGCGAACACGAATCACTGGCGCGTCATGAAGGATCCCATTCGTGTATCACCTCGACAGATTGACGAAATGCATCGCCTCCTCAAGAATCGCATTGCTCCACCAACCGATCCCATCAAGCCCTGTCAACCCGACTCTGCCGCTGGCTCGTATGAAGGAAACGATGCTCGCGTCAACATGTCGCGTCCGCTCCAGTCAACCCATGAGGCTCACTTTATGACCTTTTGCGAGTGCCGCTGGGTGAGCCACTTTGCCGAGGATCAGGCTTGGTGTTCGGATACGGATCAACTGTCCCGCTTGTACAATCACCCGTATAATTTTGAGTCGGTTGGATTTTGATGATGGCCAGCTTATTGGCGTGTGATTTCCTGTTATGCCTGATACAACTGAATATAACACTATTTATGTAAATATACGTTCTAGTTGACTACTCCGTATCATACTGTAATAGCGCAAGTTGGTTGATTATGGTGCATTGCCGGTAGCTCGCCTATATCGAGGCAATTCCGTCAGTGACCCAAATGTCTTCTTGGAAAAACCGCGATCCCCGTTGGACTTAATGCGAATATCAGTGACATTTTAAGCTTCGGTTTCCCTCAACTGGTCATTATGGCATAAGTCTGGCGTAATCAAAGTTCAATCAAAAACGTGTCAGGTTCGCTTTCCTCGAAATGATGACGTCACCTAGACGAACAGTCGCCACTCGTCTTTCGTGCGCTCGTCCACTTTTTTGCGGCAGTCTCGGACGGAGCTGCGCCGCCATCACTGCAGCCGTAATATTAACATGCCTTGGCGAGGATCCTCCATCAAGGAACCAAATCCTGTCTTGAAGAGACAGTCATCCCAACGAAGCGTTGTCGCCAAGCTACAGGATCAATTGAAATGCTGTTCCGACGTAAGGTAAGTCGGCCGACGCTCGCCTCTGCCGCAACCCGAACTCTTCGCATTCATGCCACGTGAATGAGACGTTTGCACGCGCCACAATATAAAATTATTTGGAGCAAAGTAATACATCATCTTTTGCTAATCGCAATGGTGCATCGACTCATTGCGTCCGCTTTGAATGGCGGAGTTGCATCGCGATACTTTGATTCGGCTGATCCTCTCACGCCTTGCTCGTCGTCTTCGTCATCCATGACATTTTATAATAACAATCCATCTTTATCGACTCACTCTTGCAGCAGTCAGCCAAAAGTTAATGGCGACTCGTCGTCGCGTCATTATCACGAATCAATCAACGGCGGCGAAAGCAGCACTTGCAAGCCGCAACACTTGATGAATCATTCTAGCAGCATGCCAACTAGTATTCCGGAACTACTGCAGCATCAAGGCGGCTTGGAAGGCATTCCGCAACCAATATTGAAGCATTGTTTGGAGCCAGTCATGCAGGCACTGGCGGAAATGGATGCCATGGCGCTGCTGCATTTGAAGGAGGTTTCGCACGGCGGTCCCTGCGTCGGGAATGGGTACGTTGCGACAATATTGTTCATTGTTGTATGAGAGCATTGATTTATCTTCGTTACTTGTTAGCAGTGACAGATACGAATACAAATGAGTTTTAACCTCACAACGTTTTAATTCGCTCGTTCGTTTTCACTTGCAGCAAACATGTGCACGCCATTCACGACCAAGTATCACCTCCCATTGAAGATCATCATCACGATGACAACGGCGACGCGTCAATGGATCCATCGACTCCAAACTCTGATGCAAACAATGATTCTTCAGACTCACCAGTGGTGCGCTACATTCACTTGGCTGAAATTCCAAACCAGTACAGCATGGGCATTTTTGTATTTCCGCCGCATGCCAAGATTCCATTGCACGATCATCCAGGCATGTGCGTGCTCAGTCGCGTACTATATGGCGACTTGGAGCGCATGTCCCTGGACCTTGTTTCTGATGACGATGATCGTTTTGTCAGCAGTTCGTTGCGCAACGGCGCCAATTCCAACATTATTCCTCACTATCCACCCGGTACCAAGCGCGCTCAACAGCAGCACATTGACTATTTGCATGCGCCGCAAGTAACGGCGCTGTATCCATTGGAAGGCAATCTGCACGAGTTTCGAGCTGGTCCACATGGCGCAGCCGTCTTGGATGTGTTGCTACCACCCTACAATCATAGTCGCGACTGCACATTTTATCACGCTCATCCTGTGGCAAGGAATCAAACGAATGCGGCAAACGCGAGGCACTTGAGCGACACAGAGGAGGAGGAAGACAAGATGGATGAAGAATCTGAAACGCTTTATTACGTCATCGTTCCGACTGGACAACCAGAGGACTTTCACTGCATCAGTGGCTGTCTGAATGACCTTGGGAGTGCGAGGTGATATGTGCCGTTTGTTGGCTGCTGCTTGATTATTTGCCTACGTAGATCATAGTCAAGGTTGAAACCAAAGGTGTGGCCTCGAGTATTATAGTTAAACATGCTTTAGACGCCCGGCTAATCGTATCATCACGGTTTACTCTTGACCACCTTCTCTTGATAAACCCTTGGCAGCGTCCGCTTGTTTAAGCTCGGTAGGTAATTGCTCCAACACGGTACTAGTAACCATCTCGGTCGCCAAAGATGCCTTTTAATCGCCCAGATGGAGGGCGCCGCTGCAAAAGTCACTTTTGAGTGCCTGCACAATTTGATAAACAGCGTCACCTCCATTATCAGGTGATCGACTCATGACAAGCTGCTTTGCTGGACCATTAATTGCAGAAACGGAAGGAAGCTGGATCGGAGGATAAAAGCTAATATTTCTGGTTTACAAAATGCCATCTTCAGCTGGAATTTGCCGTGGACCTGCAAATGAACATGAAATTGAGCATTGTTTGATCTGGCGTCACTCAGTGGACAGGTTTGTCGTCATCGGTTACCTTTGAATCGGTTAGTAGGAAATACTCGTCATTCTATTCGTTCGCGAGTGCCTCCGACTCGCGTTTCACTTGCAACCTTATAACACATCGTTGGGATTATATGACTATTGGCAAATCCAATTCTTTTGCCAGCTTGCAAGAAGTCCTCTACCAGTCCTTGGCATTATGATCAAGCAATGCTAAACTCTTCGGAGCAATGGCAACACGTCAATGACGCCATCAAGCGCGCAATCACAAGGCCGAGGGACTCACTATCCTGCATGCTAGCTCCCATGGTCTTGTTCATGAGAAGTGCCGACCAACACTCGAGAAATGTAACTGCTTTGTGCGAGATAAAGAATGTCACAGAGAGAGACAGTCAACAGTCTTTGCGCAAACGCAAGCGAAGAGGACATCCTACATGTTGCAATGGCAGAGCCTCAATTAATGTCATGAAGCATGATGTCCTACCACAACAATAACTAACTCTTGAAGTGATGTTTAGAAGGGCAGCATAGAGCAAAGAGGATACCAGGGCAATGAGACAGCACTTGCAAGCTTAAATTGGCAATCTAAGGAAAGCTACAAGTGATGTGCACGATTTGATCTACAAATAAAAGAAAAGGTTCTGCGCTAGGTGACGCACACAGGGCATAGTGCTTGGGTTAATATAATAACTCACGGATTTAGTAGTTAGTTTACCTACAGTACTAGCCTTGCGGCTTCAACGCCGCTCTCGTCATCAGTGTGTAAGATTGGGTTACTTGATGGGCAAGCTGCTGGGGTTTGCTGGGCAGCGAATGGGAGGCATAGAGGGGGAAAACCTTGGTGCTGCACTGAAAAGAAGACCAGTCCCGTCTCTAGGTGACTCATTAGGTGTCGCTTGATGGCAATTGCGTGGCGAGTGCTGCAAGTGAAACTGGGTGCCGTAGGGCGACAAGGTTGCGCTGGGAAGGAGACTTAGTTCTGTGCAAGGTGACACACTGGGTACCGTATGTTGTTGTTGAACTGGCCTCCAGAAGGGTGAGGCTTGAAGATCGTGAGGTATCGACCTCGCTTCAGCAGCCTTCCCCCTTCCTAGGCTCTGACACTCAAAGTACTTGTTTTATGTCTATCCTGAACTAACTGATCCCACCATCGCTGCAGGCGGGACGAGCCAGGCGCTCGCCTGGTGTTGGTGCAGACATCAAATACAGGCCTGGTAGCGATGTAATTAACGGCTTGGTTGCGGCGACAGCGGATTAACTCCTCCATCGGCATCACGCCAGCGATTCTTGAAGCACAGTCAATGGAAGGGTAATACCAACGCTGCTCCCCCTGGGGGAGTGTGTGGCAAAGTCGTCGAACGATCCGATTATGGGAAGCCTTCCAATGTCATGCCCATAAAAGAACTTAAGGTGCAACAAATCACTACCGTATAACAGGACCGATTGGGCCACGGCCACGTAGAACATTCTCGGAAGAAGGGGGCTGGCTCCCTCCCGTGTGAGAAGGCAGGAGATCAAAGTCCAGCGCTTGAGCGCCTTCATGACATGCCTTTGAATTGCCGGCCAGTCACTAACTATCGAAACAGTTCAATGGGCGGCCCAAATACACAAATGTCGGAACCGAATCAAGAGGAGCACCGCAGGCAGTGAAAGACGACTTCACGTGCGCGGCATGCATACAGCATGCTGTGGTTTGGTGGCAGAGCGATATGTGGCACAAACATGATATGGCCTTTTACCCCTTGAAGCCACAATTGGCGTGAGTGCTAGAAAACTATATATTAGCCACACAGGTAGATGTGCTTGGTGCTGCACTGACAGATAACTGTGTTCTGAGCTATGTGTCCACGTGCTGCACTTAAAATGATAGCTTCATTGCAAGGTGACGCACTGCGTATAGCACTTGGGGCACTTGATGGCACACTCGATGGAAACATGCTTGAATAAAATGGGGCAGCAAATTAAACTAAAGAGGGGACAAGCATGTGCCTCAACGAGAGAGTAAGGAGGACATCTCGAACACGGTGCTAAATGATATCATATGTCTGTCGCACCTTTGAGCAGTAAGCCCTGTCGACAGCAGTCTTACACAGTTGAGACATAACGTCACCATTATACACTTTTCTGAGTTAACAATTTTTTTCCAAAAAGGATCGCAAAGAACTCATTGGGTGTGGCGCTTCGATTACTTATTGGCACCTATTGTGCCAAGCTGTTTGCCAAGTGCTTCGATTCAAACTGGAATCCATGACAAGCTTTTGCTATATTGGATGGTCATGATGTTGCTGACGCATCACCTGAATATGTAGCACGGTCCATCGCGGGCTGGATGATTGCGTGAGTCTGCTTTTGCGGAAGTAACGAAAAAGAAAATGTAACTATGGAATACATGAGCAACAGCGAGAATAATTTTTAATAAAATGCGTAAGGGCCCGTTTTATTTTCAAGCAAGTCATTCCGCAGACGAGGTCCGAATGAAGAAATAAATATCTTGCGTATTTTTTTCATTTAATAGCAATCCAATAAAGCAACCACTCCATGCAACTTTATCAAAACATTAAGCAAGGAAATCAGTTATCCAACGTAAAGCATCAGTTAAAAAGATTTTCGTGCGCTAACACGACCAATGCTGTGGAATTACAACCGCTAATAAGAAATTGCTCAAAAAAATGTTTTAGCTCAGTACATCAAATTGTCTGGGCACGGATGCTCTCTGCTCCTTTATCAATTAAACGCCGTTGCATCATCTTGGTTTTGCCATTCTTCGAGTGTCTTAAATTTTTACCAAGCAGAAGGTCAATCAGTAAACTTGTAAGGCAGCCTAATTTTATTTTGAAGAATTAATTGTGAACCATCTTTAATGAAGTTTTCGTTACCGTTGTGTGCTACTGGCTATCAGTCAATTTGCCCAATTGTGCAAAGGTCATGGAGTGAATTGGCATTCACATCAAACATCGTCAGGCTTTGTTTTATGCAGACTACTGCTTCCTGGCTGGTTGGCAACATTCTTCTAGAGGATGCCGTTCCCCGCCCCCTACTATATACCGAATTAGCTTTCTAAGCTTCATGGCCTTGTTGACAGATGTGCTGGGAGAGCTACCACAAGAAAACAATCTACGTCACCAATTCATGCACCGACATGTCAAAGATACACTCTTTATCCTTGAAGAAGGGACCACAATGCTGCCACGTTGCGGAGAGCTACCACAAAGAAACAATCTTTGTCACCAATTCATGCACCGACATGTAAAAGATACACTCTTTATCCTTGAGGAAGGGACCTTAATGCTGCCACGGTGCGAGTTGTGCGAAATGATTGTGACACGTGAAGCACTCCGTTATGGTCACCAACAAACGACTCATTGCCGCGACGGGATGATTGCAAACGGCAGCAGCATGATCAAGAGGATTCGCGCTTGACACGGTATCCTCTTTGCCTTAATTTCCAATTTCTCCCATGTGCTTACACATAGAGGAGCCAGCCCCAGAGTTTCTGGAATGTTTTACCAAGCAGTGATTCAATCAGTTCTTTTGTACAACAGCGAATTGTGGAATATGAGGTTCCCTATGCTGAAGATGTTGCAAGACTACACCGGCTTTTGGGCCGCATGCCCCATTTCCTCCTCAGGGAGGATCGATTGGAGTTCCCACCAATTTCAAAGGCATTGGGGATTAACGACCTGTTGCCAATTGAGGAGAGCCACTGACTACATCGCTAAACGGCCAATCTTTGAACGTTGCATGACCGCAGGACGGATGTCTGGCTCTTTCCACGCACAGCGGTGGTGGGCAGCCAGGTGTAGAATAGCAACAAAGAGGGCAGCAAGGTGTAGATTTGCAACTAAGACTTTATATTACTAGTCGGAGATTGGTATCCCAGCAACAACCCCTACCCTTTGGAGGCCAGTTTCAAACGAACAAACAATTCCGCCAGCAACGTGGTTACTCGTTACCCGCTATCAGCAATTTGAAGTGTTTGATAATCGTGGTACATGCCGAGCAGCCAGTGCTGCAGGTGGTTCATCACCAGCAACACAGGCAGCAACTGAACCATCATATAAATATTAGCATCGGCAAGCAAGGCCTTCTCGGCGTCAGTGACTGGCTTGTACTTGGGATCCAACACATGGCTCGTTCCATTGAGCCTTGCCTTGGACTATCTTGCATGGGTCAGCGGGTTGGCAATTATCAATCTGGATAGGTCATGGCATGCGAGGCATCGTGACCGACGATCGAAATCGAAATGAAGCATGAAGGCAAAACATTACAATTTTGTCGGCAAAGCATCATGATCTCCGCCTTCTCACATGGGAGGGAGCCAGCCCCCTTATTTCGCTACAAGGCCATGGTCCAATCGGTCCTGTTATACGGTAGTGAATCGTGGAACCTTAGTTCCTCCATGCTAAGGACATTGGAAGGCTTCCATCATCGGATTGCTCGACGACTTGCAGGTCTCTTGCCCCGATGCCGCACACTCCTCCAGGGGGAGCAGCGGTGGTGGTATTACCCTTCCATTGACTGTGCTTTGGAAATCGCTGGCGTGTTGCCGATGGAGGAGATGATCCACTGTCGCTGCAACCAAGCCGTTGATTACATTGCTACCAGGCCTATATTTGATCTCTGCACCAACATCAGGCGAGCGCCTGGCTCGTCCCGCCTGCAGCGATGGTGGGATCAGTTGGTTTAGGATAGACATAAAACAAGTACTATAAGTGTCAGGGCCTAGGAAGGGGGAAGGCTGCTGAAGCGAGGTCAATACCTCACGATCTGCAAGCCTTCCCCTTCTGGAGGCCAGTTAAACAACAACGGCATGTTATGGGTCTCAAGCGTGAAATAGGTGGCTGAGAGGGCACTCAACTTGTGGGTCCACTGGATCGCTGGGCTATTCTAAATTAATCCATTGAAGTGTCCGCCAAGCTCCATTGGCCGTGAGGCATGGATTGTACAAAATTGGTTAGTGGGACATTGTTGAGCCGTAGTATGCTAGTGGAAATGCGTGTAGGCATATGGGAAGGAGAAAGGAGACACCACCATTTGATAGCACATTGTTCATTGCACATTAAATGGAAAGGGATAGTCAATGAGTGTGAACGAGAGGAATGGAGCTTGCATGGGACAGCGGGTCGACAATTTGTGGGTGGTAGTAGTTTTGCGACGCCGTGCGGCGCGTCCCGACGTCGCATAGGTAATGCTCGGCGAGACATCGTGAGCGACGAGCGACGATCGAAGATGGTGCTCATCCATGGAAGCAAAAACGAATCTGTCGCTAAAGCATTAAATGACCAAAGGACTCAATGAGCAAGTGATTGCAATGATCCAGCACTGTTTAATTACACTTGTCGGAATATGATATCCCGTGGTACTCAACGTCTCATAGTGGCTGTGGTCAGTAGTCATATACGGGGATGATTAGGAGTAGTATAACCGGTTATCCATGGTTCAATTCCGTGGCATTCCATATTTTACCTACAGTGTGGAGCACAGTATATTTGACTTACGACATGGTGGAAAGCCTACGGGAAGGAGGGCCAGTGTCGTATCGAGACTCTATGCGACACGACTGCGACTTCAACAAGAAGCGCAATGAGAAGGGATAGCTGATCCCGGATCTACCTATGCGAATCCTCCAAGAGACTCTTGAGATCCCGCAATCCCGAGAATGGATCTTTCTCGGCTGTAATATCATAGTCACAATAAGCATAATAGCATCTCCATTACTGGATCGATCACTCTGAATTCAGAAGACGAAGATCTGTAAGTATTGATGGCAACAAATTCAACGTTGACAGACGTCCCCATTCCTCTGATCCCCAGGATCGAGTACGATACGTTGCCGAAGGTAACATTGAATGTAACCGACTCGCAGGGTCGTAATCGCAAGCGCGAGGCGCGAGAATGCAACTCTCCTGAAGTGGAGCTTCTCATCAAAACGATTACTCACCACGAGGCGTTGGTGGATTCATTGGATATGAAAGACAAAGCAACCGAGCAGTTGCAAACGTTCAGAGAAATGTTGAACGAGGAGCTGCGCGACAGCTTTGACAACGTGATTGTAGAGCACGAG